>OU342743.1:263682529-264303779 GCA_910589775.1 Avena eriantha | reverse complement strand
CTCGCACTCCCCTTATTATATACTAGATTTTGGGCGGCGCCGAAGACCATTGAAGTGTCCATCGCAATAAAGACAAGTCCCATCGATTCCCTACCCCTGCCTCCCTGGCTTCTTTGAGAAGGTAGACCGTACACGGTGGTCTTGTATATTAGTACTAGTACTACTATACCACGGCCTGTACTCTTTACTCTTCTCCCACACTAATAATCACTATCTCCTTCCTCCTTCCTCCTGCCTCCGCCACACTCACCCTGCAAGCATGGCTCCACTGAGGAGGGGGAGAGGCCAGTCGACGATCCTCGTAGAGAAAAGGGAGAGAAATCACCGCGAGGCACTTCTTGCTCTACCAGCTGCTCAAGCCCACCCTCTCATCGAGGCCCAATCTCCCCCGACATTGGCGCCGAATGTTCTAGCAGGCGAGGGCTCCTCCCGGTACGGTCTCCTTATTCTACTTCTTCTCCATCTCCCTCTCCATCATGATCTTAATCAGCTTCTTCTTGTTTTTCTTCTTCTTCTGGATCTCCCTCTTCTACGTATTACAGGTCGGCCGTGGAGCCCGAATCTACCACGACGGAGGCGTTGCAGGACCCGTTCAGCCTCGTTCCATGTCTCAGCGAGGAAGCAAATCTCCACGCTGTCATTTCTCCGAGTTATGATGTGGATTTCTTAGATGTTGTCCGCCCCGCATTGGTTTTTCTTCTTCTTTTGCGAGTTGTATTTGTTTTCATGAATATGACTGGATCTCTTGGTCTTTCCTTAATACCGCTATTCATAGATTAACTATAGATTTTTTGTGATTAGGATTAGTTTATCGTGGTCATGAATAGATCTCTAGGTCCATTTTTAACACTGCGGCCAATAGATTCAACGGGGATTTTTTTGATCTGTATTAGTATTCACCTGGGACCTGGAGTGTAATTGTAGAATTCCTATTTCAATTAACATGAAGATGCAGCGATCGAAGGCCGAGTACCGTGAGAAGGTGGCTACGATCAGTTCCAAGATTGCCAACCAACATGAGCTTGCACGCTCCCTCACCCAAGCTAATGAGAGCCTACGCAAGCAATTATCTGTGCAGAAGGAGATCTCGCTAGATTTTGCACGTGACATCGTTAGGCTGCAGAAAGTGCTCGACCGTAACTTGATCAGGCAAGAATAGGCCCTCAAGATAATCAACGAGCTCACGGAGGAGAAGAAGAATCTCGTGGAAAGGTGCATTCTCCTACAGGACAAAGTCAGCGAGGCACTCAAAGGACGCGTCGAGGAAACCAAGGCTACCATCCGAGCCTACCATGACAGGAACCGTTGCCTGGATGCAGTCAAGGAGATGAAGGCGGACATGAGCAGAGGGATACCGTACTCGAGGGTGTTCGGAAAGAGAACGAGGAGCTAAGGGCATGTCTGGAGGCGTACCGGAGCAATGCCCAAGTCTGATTCCCGTTAGCAGGGACACGAATACCAGTTCATCCTCCTCTCCTTTTGTAATGTTTAGGGTTCAGGGAGCAATGCCCATGTTTGCTTCCCATTATAGGGTGCAATAAGAATCCTAGGGCAACTCCTTATCTATCTGAACATGTGTTGGTGTTCATGTTCATGAATGGACACCATGTTCTCTTTCCATATGTATCTGGACATGGGTTTCTGCATTATGAGTTTGCCACTCTCCCACTACTATTTGGTGATATTGGGAAAAACCCACATCACACTAAACTGCTGATAAATCTTATTTGTCTTTGAAATTGAAATTATGACAGTGCCACTAGTCGATTCATAAAATGTTGATTAGTCCTAGATTGCTTCTTCCTTGAAATTATGACAGTGCCACTAGTCGATTCAGTTAATTATGGAAACTAATCAGCTTGTCCTGGTGAACTGAACAAACCATACTATGTATTTTTGTTGCAAGGAAAGAGGAGAAAGATCGACCAGGACCTGGCAACCTGGCTAAATGACAAGATAGCAATCCAAAGGGAGAAGCGGAATTCCCAGAAACTGGCCTTTGACCAACTGCGCGCTGAATTCGCGGTCCTTTCTGACAAGTGCCAGAAACTGAAGGAGTTAAACGCCGACTAGGCGAAGCTACATAGTGAAGGACGTGCCTCGGCTAGGAAGCAGACGGAGATCATGAAAGGGATCTTGAAGGAAAATCGTATGGCTATGGAAAAAATTCTCCAATCCATGACGGAGCGCTAGAACCTACAGCTGAAGCACGACATAGTATTGAAGGAGCTGGCCAATCTTAGGGAGGAAAACAGGCAGCTCCGGGCCAGGCTCTCTTGAACACAACATATGTCTATTTAGTACGGAACTGCCTGGTTTATCCTCTGTAGTGGTGAGTGTGTAAGCGTGAACTTAACTCTATGCACGATATGTGTGTTCGTCTGAAATTAGTTTGCTCGAGGATTGACTTTGACTTAGTTCAGAAAGCGCAACTGCAAGCCTTACAATTAACTAGTTTCAGGCATTGGTACAACATAAATTATTCATCTCGAATTTCCTTTATCCTCTATAGTTTGTCCTTGTGATACGTCCAAAACGTATCTACTTTCCCGAACACTTTTGCTATTGTTTCTCCTCTATACTTGTGTGATTTGGATGCAACTAATGCGAACTGACGCTGTTTTCAGCAGAATTGCCTTGGTGTCTACTTTTTGTGCAGAAAATCAACTATCAGGAAAAATCCCGGAAAATATGCCAAAAATCCTATTTCACCCGAAGACTCCAGGAGCCAGAATACGAGACGGAGAAGAGCCCTGGGGTGGCCACACCACCTGGTGGCACGGGCTAGGCCAGGCCGCGCCAGGGGGTGGTGTGGGCCCCCCAAGCACCCCCTCGGTCTCTCTCTTCGCCTATAAGGAGCCTTCTGACCTAAAAACTTTGGGGGGGTCGACGTTTTTCTAGAAGGAGTTCCGCTCCACCGCCACCACCAGATTCCACGAAACAGCACCAGAAACTCCGTTCTGGCACCCTGACGGGACAGGGAATTGGAGGAGATCATCGCCATTATCATCACCATCGCTTCTCCATCAACCATCCATGTTTCCCCATCTATGAGTGAGTAATCCCCCGCTATAGGATATGGGGATGGTAGGGATTAGATGAGATCGTTCTTGTAATGGCATCAGATTGTTAGGGCATAGTGCCTAGTATCTTTTATTAGTGCTTTATGACTTCGTTGTGACTTGTTGTGCTTAATGCTTGTCACTAGGGCCCGAGTGCCATGATTTCAGATCTGAACTTATTATTGATTCATTATGATAGTTTTGTTTCTGGTCTTATCTACAAGTTGTATACACATGTCGTTGTCCGGAACCTATGGCCCCGAAGTGACAGAAATCAGGGTAACCGGAAGGGAAAGGCTTTGATGCGAGGATCACATGTGTTCACGGAGTGTTAATGCTTTGCTCCGGTGCTCTATTAAAAGGAGCACCTTAATTGCCAGTAGTACCCTAGAGGCCCCGCTGCAAACGGGCTGGCAGGACAAAAGATGTTGTGCAAGTTCTCATTACGAGCACGTATGACTATATGTGGAACACATGCCTAGGATTGTCTAGTACTTGGGTGCTTTATCTTATTTATCTGCAATTGCCCTATGTTCTGATTGCTATGTGAATTGTCTTGTCCATGCAATGCCCGTCCATCCATCCCTATGCCTACCGCACTCGAATCCCACTGTTTACTGCTTTTGTTACTACCGTCTTTGTTTTGCTACTACTGTTACTTTGCTATTCCTACTACAAAATTGTTGCTACTGATAGACTATTGTGAGCAAGATTGTTTCCAGTTGCAGCTGAATTGACAACTCAGTTGTTAAGGCTTATAAATATTCTTTGGCTCCCCTTGTGTCGAATCAATAAATTGGGTTTCACTTCCCTCGAAAATACTGCGATACACCCCCTATACTTGTGGGTCATCAAGACTATTTTCTGGCGCCGTTGCCGGGGAGCATAGCTTTATTTATCAAGTTCGCTTGGATTCTCTATTGTTCGCTGCTACCCATCCATCATGGGTAAGTCTCGTGATGGCAAGGCTCCTATTTTACCATCCACTACAAGAAGAGGTACGGTTCTGAACACCTCTACTGCTCTTGATTCACCATCTGTTTTGAGTAAGTTCCTTACACCACCACATACACATGCTACACACACTGCTACTACTGCTGAATCTGAAACTTCTGATACTTATGATGCTGCTTCTACTGTGTTTGATAAGAGTGGTTCATTAGGTCCTTTCCTAGATGCTACGATTGCTAGAACTATAGCTAGAAATACCGAAACCCCTAATGAAGACACTGCCACACCTGTTAGCTCAGCTGAGTCTAGTAAGAGTTATGATGGTGAAGAAGATTATGTTGAGATGACTGATGAGTTTATTGAAGAATGTAGGAACACCCATGATAGGAGCGCTGCTAAGAGTCTCCTTGAGAGGCGTACTATTAGAACCAAATTATCTCTTGATGCTAAATTTGCTGCTTCTCCCATAAACATTATAGATGAAGATTATGAGTTCTCTCTCGATCTATCTTACATAGCTATTGTCGAGAAAGAACCTTTTTGTGGGACTAAGAATGAAAGTGCGGTAGCACATATGAATGAACTTTCTACTATGAGTGGCTTGTTTTCTGATGATATTAAGATGCGTACTTACTTTGTTGCTAAGATTTTTCCCTTTTCACTGAAAGGAGAAGCTAAAACTTGGTTTAGTAATTTACCTCCTGGATCTATTGATAGCCCTGAGTGCTTGATTAATACTTTCCTGCAGAAATATTTTCCTCCTAGTGCTAGACATGCTATTTTGCAGGAACTTTTTCATTTTAAACAGGGAGAAAGAGAGGTATTGCCCGAATCTTGGGCAAGGTTTTGTGCTTTGATTCATGCACAGGCTGGAAGTCTGTTACCTAAGAATGAGCTTCTTGATAAATTTTATAATGGACTAACGGAGGAATCTAGGACATACCTAGATAGTTGTGCTGATTGTGTTTTCAGGAATAGGACTCCTAAGGAAGCTAAGGAATTAATGGCTAAAATAAGCAAGAATTATGAAGATTGGACTCCTCCTAAACAAGCTGTACCTGAACCATCTATTCCCGTGCCTATTCCAACATCAAAGAAGAGGGGAGTTATTGAATTAAATGATGAAGTGATGAAGGAAGCTAAGAAATGTCTTAAGGAGAAGGGAATTAATGCTGCAGATGTCAAGAATTTACCTCCTATAGAAGAATTATGTAAGCCTATTCCCTACGCATCCACTATTGAGGTACACTCCCTCCAACACTTTGATGAAGGTGATATCCCTTACTTGAAACCTCCTGATCAATGCTTAGACGAATTTGATATCTTTATTGTTAAGCAAGATAACTTTAATAAAAGGGTGCAAAATCATCTAATGGAAAACACTAGAGCTATTGTTGAGTTGAAAGATATTGTGGAAAGAACCTCTACTGATGTTAAAATGATTGTTAAACACTTTCAAATGGTTCAAACTCAAATAGATCAACTCGTTAAAGTGCAAAACGACTTGCTAGTTAATGCTGCTAAAGAAAAACATGCTTATGAAATTAGAACTAGAAGTGGAGCTGCTACCCAGGATCCTCTATATCCTGAGGGGCATCCCAAAAGAATTGAGCAAGATTCTCAACAAGCTGAAAATAGTGGTTCTACTCGTAAGAAAAGGAAAAAGAAACATAAAACTGTCGTAGAACCCTCTGAACCTGCTATAGATCCTAATAGTATATCTATCTCTGATGCTGAAACTGAAAGTGGTAATGAACAAAATGAAGTTCCTAGTGAAGAAAAAGTTGAAGAAGAACCTGACAACCACACTAAGAATACTAAATACACTAAAGAAGATTTTATTGCTAAGAAACATGGTAGTGAAAGAGAACCTTGGGTCCAAAAACTTATGCCTTTCCTTGATAAGAAACACAAGTCAAAGGAAGATGAACACTACAATAAGTTTTGCGAGTGGATGAAGCCTTTATTCTTGCAAATTCCTTTGACTGATGCTATTAAATTTCCTCCTTACTCAAAGTATATGAAGGACATTGTCTCGAATAAAAGGAAGATCCCTAATGAAGAAATTTCTACTTTTCTTGCTAATTATTCCTTCAATGGTAAGGTTCCTAAGAAACTTGGAGACCCAGGGATTCCAACTATCCCTTGCTCTATTAAGAACAGTTATGTTAGAACTGCTTTGTCTATGGGAGCTGGAGTTAGTGTTATGCCTTTCTCTCTCTATAAGAGGCTTCAACTAGAAAAATTGATACCAACTGATATATCGTTGCAAATGGCTGATAAATCCACCACTATTCCTGTGGGTATATATGAGGATGTACCTGTTCAGGTGGCTCATAATTGCTTGATATTAACTGATTTTGTTGTGCTTGAAATGCCTGAAGATGATAATATGTCTATTATTCTTGGGAGACCTTTTCTTAATACTGCAGGAGATGTTATTAATTGTAATCAAGGAAAGGTGACCTTCAGTGTTAATGAAAAGGAACATACTATCTATTTCCCCAAGAAGATTGAAAGGACTTATGGTTTAAATTCAATTGAACATGTTGAAGGCATTCAAGTTGGAGAAATATATTGTCCCATACCAAGAGAAAAATTTGAAACTATTATGATTGGGACCATTGCTATCAAGGTTGAGGTAACATAATCATTAGTGGAGTACAAAGTTTTGTCTCATATGCAATTTTTTTGGTAGCAAGACTTGATCAACCTTGCTAACAAAAGGATTCCATTGAACAAAACAATGTTTTCATTATGATTATCTCCGTTTATTTCTATCCTTTGCATCTTAGTTTTTGTTTTCGTTTAGTTTTTTTTGTGTTGTTAGTTGCTTGCATGCTAGAACTTCTGTAGTTCTAGCCTTGTTTTGTCCTTGCATCATGTTTCCAACAGAAAAAAAAATCTGTCTGTCAGAAAAATCATTCTTCTATTTCTGAAAATTGCCCAAAAATAAAGTGTCTCGAAAAATTCCAGAAAATTCATATTAAATTTTTACGTGAAAAAAGGGGCAGAGGAGTACCTGGTAGGTACCAGGGGGGCCCACTAGCCAGGCACACCATGTGGTGGCGCGGCCAGCCCTGGTGGCGCCATGCCCTGGTGTGGGCCACCCCTGGCCCTCCACTAACTCTCTCTCGAGTAAGCTCTAGTTCATAGCTCAAAATCGCGTTCTTTCTGTGCTTCCTCTCGATTTCTTCGATCTCTTTGCTCATCCCATATTTCTTGCTAAAATTTGGAGCAATTGTTCCTTGGTATGTGACTCCTCCCCTTGTCCAAGTAAATTTATGTTTAGGGGATTATATGTTGAGTATTTTGCTGCTATAGGTGAATGGTTATGAGAGCTTGTAAGCTTGTTTGATGCTTAGAGATATAGTTTTGATGCATGTTTAAGCCTCTTGCAAGTCCCTATGAGTAGAATCCTTCATTATATTTACTTTGCAATCACTTGTTTAATAGGTGTTTAAATTTCAGAATACCAAGCACGAACAACCACACTTTTGGAGAGATATTTGAGAGTGATGCACCTAGGAGGTCGAGGCCCTCAAGAACAACCTCTCAAGCTAGGCCATCATACAATGAAGACCTCATTGCAACACGCATTGGCAGTGAAAGGGATGATGGAGATGCTCACCCATCCTCTTTTCCTTGTTTTACTTTCTTGCAAGCTGTAGGTATTCTTGATGATTTCTTGCTACTGATTGAGAGGGTTGGTTTGACCTCTTATATGCAAGATGAGAGTGCACAATACGCTATGCTCACCAAAACTTTTGTTGAGAGCTTCTCATTTACTAACACATCCTATCAATCCACTGTCTCTTCTAAAATCTATGATATGCCCTTCACCTTCCCTTTGGAGAGATTTTGCAATATTGTAGGTGTGCGTATGACAGGGACCGTGAAGAAAATTCAAGGGCGGCCTGCTGATTTGTTGGAGCTTTACCGAGGGGTGACCAATGATGATGACCGCGTAGCGCAGCGCGGAAAGATAAGAAATATCCAACTCTCTTCTATTAGATACTTTGCATACTATCTTGCCACTAGTGTATTGGGTAGGGAGAACACTAGTAATATCTCCAACTATCACTTAGCTTTCCTTGCTGCTGCACTCAACAATGATACTCGGTACAATCTTGGCTCGCTTATTGCTCGCCGCCTAGCTGCTAGGGGGCATATCTATGGGGGCATCATTGCCTCACGTGTAGTAAATGCATTAGATCTTTCAGTGGCTCCCGATGATGCTATGATAGCACCACAGAGGCTCGACCTTGTTGCCATGAAAACTCATCACTTTGTCACTGCTACCTCTGATTTGAACAATCTAGTATATAGGATGCTTTTCACTGACGGGGATGAAAGGGAGATCCTTTTGCCACAGCCTGCTTTGTTTAGTGTTGACAGGAGACCGTGGTCGCGCTCCAAGGAGGAGGTGGACGAGCAGCTTCGCTTGTTGGGTTTCCACGAGCAGCACCAGGAGGATGTGCCCTCCTATGATTACTCCGCACATTACGAAGGGGCGTACTCGGGCTCGCACCAGGACGAGGGTACTTCCTCATCATACCCCGGTGATACTTCATCCTGGCCAGCTTGGGATTGATACCCACTTAGGCCAAAAGCCTAAGCTTGGGGGGAGGTACGCCGACACCGCACTCATCTCCATATCATGCTGCGTCGGTACTTTGTATATTCATGTTTTTGTTTTATTTTTAGTATTCGTTCTTCTTTGCTTTTGCTTTCTAAAAACACAAAAAGACCAAAAATATTTCTGTTGTTTCTCTTTGGTTTGCTTCTTGTTTTTGCCTTGGTTTGCTTTTCTCTATTTGCTTTGTTTGAACTATTCGAAAAATCCAAAAAGATTTTGCTTTGTTTTTCCCTTTTTGGTTCTTGTTTAAAAATCGAAAACACCAAAAATATTTGTCGTTCTTCTTTGGTTTTTGTGAGTTTGCTACAGGGTTCGGCAGTTCTCAGTGGAATATTGGTTTCATATTATTATTCAGGCCACACAAGTGAAGAGCAATAATTAGGATTAATGACAACTTGAGGCGTGGTAAGAGGCTGGTAACGAACTCTATTTGTTTTCATTTTTGTACATATACTCATCACTGTGGGCATGCTTAGCCCGTTCATGTAGAGTGTATGTTTTCTTTGGATGCTTAATAGATCTTGCTTTCTTTTGATTAGCTCCAGCTCGCTAATAGTTTGTAGCATGTCTTACGAATGTTTGCCTACATTGCTCTATTCATAAATTGGTATGACACCGTGGTATCCTCCTCTGAATGTTTCATTTGATTGACTTGGCACATGCTCACGCATGCACATGACTGTAATAATCAGTTAAGCCTTGATGAATTATTTTGCCTTGAGGATCTTGAATCACTTTCATGCCATGAGTAGTCCTGTTTTGTTGCAAGCATGATAATGACAGCTATTGCTCTCTCGTTTGTCGCTCCCTTACTATTGCTAGCCTTCACTTTCACTGAGTATGTTTTACTCAAGTTCCCAACTCCCTAAACCAAACATTTCCAAAGTGTCCACCATACCTACCTATTAGCATCATTTGCTACTTCCGTGCATATTCAATGTGCCTTGTTTTCTTCCGAATAAAATGTTTGCTTGTTATGGGAAAATTAGTTAGTAAAGCTCTCACGAACTTGATGGCACACTTTATTTTCCGCACTTAATAAACCTGAACCATTGTGAACTCTCCATGAAAGTTATATGCTTGCAAATTATAGGCTGGGGATTAGCAGAACCGTGCTGTCATGGGGAACGCTTTCAACACTTGTAAATATATACCCAGTTGATACCTTGCTCTTTTGTTTGCAGATGTCGTCGGTGTGAAATAAAAGGGGAGCTTGTAAGTCCATACAGTTATGTATGTGTGTTAGAGAAACGCCTGGGCCACTGGTCTAATCCATGCTGACATGGTGGAAACCTGCAGCGTAACCATAATGATATCTATGAAGCATTCTTCTTATAAAAAAAGAGAGAGATAGCTATTGAGAAAAGGGAAAAAAGAGTTTTATGAAAAGAGGAAAGAGAGAAAAAGCACCATTTTCCCATGGTAAATAAGAAGATTGCTGAGATACTCATTGTCTGCTTGCCTTGTCATTTTGATATGGGATTCTTCCGGATCATCGGGCAAGGGGTACCCCGTTGGCGGTTCTCAATGATACGCACATACTTACGATGACAAGAACTTACCGGTAACTAAAGTTGAGTAGCATGAGGAGCAGCCCTCGTACTCAAGGGACTTTGGATTTTCAGTTTATAGTCTATCAAGCATATAACTCAGATTAGACCTCACTTTCACCTTAACCACATTAAAGATGCTTATGACAGGGGCAATGAGAGATCAAAGCTAATGAGTACCATACTTTCAGCATTTGGAAGCCTTTCAAATTATTCAAAACCTTTTCTTCTACTTGTTGAGTCTCCACATATTCTTTGAGCACCTTCTTGAGAGCATAGTTGTCATTCTTTGTGTTTGTCCCATTACTTGATTATTTGTGTTATGACTTTGATGCTTGTATCCTTGATATCTTTACTTCTAGTCATCACTTGAACTTCAGAGGTGCCTTGACATTCATAATCAAAGGCAAGCGAGATACCACTCTATCATACCTTTTTATGAGCATTGTAATTTTGCTTATGTTTGTGCTTCATGCTACTTATTATTCTTGAGTTGGAATCTCTTCATAGCTTGAAATGACTATTAAGTAGACTCAGTTGCATACTCTTTATTATGAATTGTCTAAGTAGTTGATCACATTGCTAAGTATATTTACATCATATGAAGCAAATGTGTCCGTGAAAGTTCTTTTATCGCACTCAGTTTTCAACTGAATTGCTTGAGGACAAGCAATAAGCTAAGCTTGGGGGGAGTTGATACGTCCAAAATGTATCTACTTTCCCAAACACTTTTGTTATTATTTATCCTCTATACTTGTGTGATTTGGATGCAACTAATGCGAACTGACGCTGTTTTTAGCAGAATTCCCTTGGTGTCTACTTTTTGTGCAGAAAATCAACTATCAGGAAAAATCCCGGAAAATATGCCAAAAATCCTATTTCACCCGAAGACTCCAGGAGCCAGAATATGAGACGGAGAAGAGCCCTGGGGTGGCCACACCACCTGGTGGCGCGATCCAGGCCAGGCTGTGCCAGGGGGTGGTGTGGCCCCCCCAGGCACCCCCTCGGTCTCTCTCTTCGCCTATAAGGAGCCTTCTAACCTAAAAACTTCGGGGGGTTCGACGTTTTTCCAGAAGGAGTTCCGCTCCGCCGCCACCACCAGATTCCATGAAACAGCACCAGAAACTCCGTTCTGGCACCCTGCTGGGACGGGGAATTGGAGGAGATCATCGCCATCATCATCACCATCGCTTCTCCATCGACCATCCATGTTTCCCCATCTATGAGTGAGTAATCCCCCGCTGTAGGCTATGGGGATGGTAGGGATTGGATGAGATCGTTCTTGTAATGGCATCAGATTGTTAGGGCATATTGCCTAGTATCTTTTATTAGTGCTTTATGACTTTGTTGCGACTTGTTGTGCTTAATGCTTGTCACTAGGGCCCAAGTGCCATGATTTCAGATCTGAACTTATTATTGATTCATTATGATAGTTTTGTTTCTGGTCTTATCTACAAGTTGTATACACACGTCGTTGTCCGGAACCTATGGCCCCGAAGTGACAGAAATCGGGATAACCGGAAGGGAAAGGCTTTGATGTGAGGATCACATGTGTTCACGGAGTGTTAATGCTTTGCTCTGGTGCTCTATTAAAAGGAGCACCTTAATTGCCAGTAGTACCCTAGAGCCCCCGCTGCAAACGGGCTGGCAGGACAAAAGATGTTGTGCAAGTTCTCATTGCGAGCACGTATGACTATATGTGGAACACATGCCTAGGATTGTCTATTACTTGGGTGCTTTATCTTATTTATCTGTAATTGCCCTATATTCTGATTGCTATGTGAATTGTCTTGTCCATGCAACGCCCGTCCATCCATCCCTATGCCTACCGCACTTGAATCCCACGGTTTACTGCTTTTGTTACTACCGTCTTTGTTTTGCTACTACTGTTACTTTGCTATTCCTACTACAAAACTGTTGCTACTGATAGACTGCTGTGAGCAAGATTATTTCCAGGTGCAGCTGAATTGACAACTCAGTTGTTAAGGCTTATAAATATTCTTTGGCTCCCCTTGTGTCGAATCAATAAATTGGGTTTCACTTCCCTCGAAAATACTACGATACACCCCCTATACTTGTGGGTCATCACCTTGTTCACCCTCGCGCGCCTTCTTCAGTTCCTTAAACAGATCCGCAATGCAGCACTCTAGCTTCTTCTTGTCTTCCTTGAGCTGATCCCTCTCCTTTTCTGCATTATGAATCAGTAACCTGTGACTATCCTGAAGCTTCTTTGTAGTTCCAACAACCAAGCTCCCATCGATTCCGTCAGTTAGCTTTGACTGCAAATTCTCGATTTCTTGTTCCAACTCCTTATTTCGTACCGATAGCTTATAATTTTTTTCAGATGCATCACTTACATCAGTAAATCTCCCCGACCTTTCCAACTCATACATCTCCCATAACTGTGCCAAACATTTCTTAAGTGCGTCTGGCCACTCAAGATCCACCCACTCTACTGCTTTACACACCGGGCCAACCTAAAAACACACACACTATAGTGTTATGAACATGCACGATACATTTTACTTCATGTCACAGTTGCACATAATGTAAACAAACCTGATTTGTACAGCCCAAAAACCTTCTCCCAGTGTTACTGCCTTCGAATGCAACATATCTCCTCAGTTTTAGCCCATGGTCACATGGCACTTCTCCATCGAGATCTAGGCCCTCCCATTCGGAGTTGTAGATCGTCCTTGGTACCTATAGGTAAACGCAAAGCTGAAATCGAACACGATTGCATGCACATATGGAGCTCAGATCGAGTGATTTACCATTGCCTAACCCTAGCCCGAGAAAACAGAGGAACTCACATCGTGGAAGGAATACTCGATGTCGGAGAGAAGGCTGTCGCTGCTCGACTGGTCGTCCTCGCCATTCAAGGACAGCATGGCGAATGCGACGGCGACGGCGACGACGATGGT
Organism: Avena eriantha; assembly: GCA_910589775.1. Classification (NCBI taxonomy): domain Eukaryota; kingdom Viridiplantae; phylum Streptophyta; class Magnoliopsida; order Poales; family Poaceae; genus Avena; species Avena eriantha. Next base: position 264,290,653 of record OU342743.1, on the reverse strand, counting down.
GTCGGTGAGAGAGAGAGCAGCCCTTCTACCACTACAATGATGACTAAATTGGCATGTTACAATAGTTTAATGGATACCATGCCCTTTCCCTGGATTACTGTCTCCTGCCTGATATGGATTCTCTTCACACATTCTCTTTCAAATATTAAACCTGCACTCCCTCCATCCCAATTTCATTGCCTAATGAAAACATACCAGTATATTACATCATCCAAAGAAACAAAATCGTGTCAACTACAAGGTACTTATGCATCACTTCTTCATTCATGGTTTCACAAAACATTACATTATAATCTCCCAACAAACATAACCACAACATGGTTTCACAAAACATCACATTACAATCTCTCAACAAACGTAATTACAGAAACAAGTATATTACATCAACTCAAGAAACAAAATCATGTCGACTACAAGGTACTTACACATCACTTGTTCTGTCATGGTTTCACAAAACATTATATTACAGTCTCTCAACAAACAAAATAACAGAAACAAGTACAGTACATTGATGTCTACGTACTTCTATTCTTGTAGACAGTTGTTGGGCCTTCAAGTGCAGAGGTTTGTAGAACAGCAGCAAGTTTTCCCTTAAGTGGATTACCCAAGGTTTATCGAACTCAGGGAGGAAGTGGTCAAAGGTATTCCCTCTCAAGCAACCCTGCAATCAATATACAAGATGTCTCTTGTGTCCCCCAACACACCCAATACACTTGTCATGTGTATAGGTGCACTAGTTCGGCGAAGAGATAGTGAAATACAAGTGGTATGGATATAAGTCAACTGTGCTAGAAAATAGATTGATGGCGTGGAAGAGACTAAAGGCAAACTACTCCCTCCTCATCATGGGAATCAGCAATGGCGATGGAGATGGTGGTGGAGATCGATGGAGATGGCTCCGGGGGCACTTCCCCGTCCCGGCAGGGTGCCAAAACAGAGACTTTCTGTCCCCCAAATCTCCTTTTCGGTGGCGGCGGTGCTGCAGAACTTTTCGTGGCTGGAGGCTTGATGATTTAGGGTTTTGGTATCGGGAGGCTCTTATAGGCGAAGGAGGCAAGGTCGGTGGAGTGACAAGGGGCCCACACCACCTGGTGGCACGGGTAGGGCTAGCCCGTGCCTGGGGGTGTGTGGCCAGGCCCTGGCCCTCCTCCGTCTCGTATTCTGGCTCCATGAGTCTTCCGGTAAAATAGGAACTTTGGCTTTTGTCCCGTCCAATTCCGAGAATATTGATTTTCTGACTTTCCTAGAACCAAAAACAGCAGAAAACAGGTAACTAGCACTGTGGCTCTTGTTAATAGGTTAGTCCAAGAAATCATATGAAAAGTACTCCAAAGTTGGAACAAAACACAAGAAAGTGGATAAAACCAAGCATGGAACATCAAAAATTATAGATACATTTGCAATGTATCAACATCCCCAAGCTTAACTCCTGCTCGTCCTCGAGTAGGTAAGTGATAAAAAGAAAGAATAATTTTTGAGGTGACATGCACCATCAAAGACTTGATCAAAGTATTTGCAAAACATTCAAAGCTGGGATCATAGTACTTCAATCATAACATGAAAGACAAAGTTCTAGCAATAAAACAAAGAAACTATGATGCAGCATGAAAAGGCACAAACAAAAGATTCATGAATAACAATGCTTTGCAAGACGTTTGTTTGTTTCACATAAAGAAAACATAGCATAGTGGCATTCAACTTGTCCCTCATAGAGTAGCAAATATAAATGCATAGGACGTCTTCAAAGTTCATAAGAGTGACTAGATACAATAGTTTAAAACAAGCAATATCAAAGTATGCATCAATCAACTAGTCTTGGGACAATGCATATAGAACTAAGAATGGCCATTATGCTCTGAAAGTAGGTGCATAAAGATAGAAGGTGGAGACTCAATATAATTGTGGAAGAAATGCCTTTATAAAAGGAAGTAGGGATTCAAGTCTCATAAAGAGATTCCAAAAATTATGGTACGTATAGCTTTCAGCTCTCATTGCCTCTATCATAACCATCTTGAAGTGATTATGGTTAAAGTTAACAAATATGGTGTACATGCTTGACGGAGTATAAGTTAGAAATCTCATGTCCCTTGTATACGAGGGCCGCTCCTCATGCTACTCAAGTTTAGTTACCGGTAAGTTCTTGTCATCGTAAGTACATGTGTATCATAGAGAACCACCAATGGGGTACCCCTTGCCCGATGATACGGAAGAATCCCCATATCAAAATGACAAGGCAAGCAGACAACGAGCATCTCAGCATTCTTCTTATTTACCATGGGAATATGGTGCTTTTTTCTCTCTTTCCTCTTTTCATAATCTCTTTTTTTCTCTTTTCTGTTTTTTCTCAATATAGGACTCTTTTTTATAAGAAGAATGCTTCATAGATAGCTCATTATGGTTACGTTGCAGGTTTCCACCATGTCAGCATGGATTAGACCAGCGGCCCAGGCGTTTCTCTAACACATATACATAACTCCATGGACTTACAAGCTCCCGTTTCATTTCACACCGACGACATCCATATACAAAAGAGCATGATATCAACTAGGTACAAGTACCAAGTGCAATGTTCAAAGCGTTCCCCATGAAAGCATGGTTCTGCTAATTCCCAACAAATAAGTGCAAGCATATACAACATAGAAGACACAATGGTTCAAGTTTATTAAGGGCAAGTAAAGTAAAGTGTGCCATCAAGTTCGTGAGAGCTTTAATCACTAGTTTTCTCATAACAAGTGGAAGGTAAACAAAAGCATGAATGTACTTGGAATAGCATAAGCTAGTAGGTAGGTATGGTGGACTCTTTGGAAAAACTTGGTTTAGAGAGTTGGATGCATGAGTAGAACTCATACTTTGTTGTGGAGGCTAGCAAAAGACTGGGAGCGACAAACTAAGAGAGCAAATAATGACCATAATCATGCAGAGCGACAACACATCATTGATCAAAGCATAAAGTGATACTACAAGTTGAAAACTAAAGGATCATAAAGGCTATGGTGACTTGAGATAGTCATAACATGGTGTGAGCATGTGCCAAGTCAACCCAAATAAAGCATCAAAGGAGAATACCACTATACTATGCTTTAATATGCTAAAACAACGCATGATTCATCCAAGGCACATTAAGCAATCTCAATTGTTTATAACAAGTCATGCTACAACAAAGAATACTAAGCATAAAGTCAAAACCATATCAAGCATGGCATGACAAAGCATAGGCCACAGTCAAAAACAAGCTCTCTTTACCACTTAAGCATGAACTTTCCTACTCTTATCCAAACCAAACCAAACTATTTGAAAACCAATGTATGAAAGAGAGGGTCCAACCAATTTATTCAGCAAACAAAGCAAACGGAAAACCAAAACGAAAACGAAAAATAAGACGCTCCAAGAACAACACAACTGTGCATGAAACAATAAAACTGAAGCGTTTGGAAGAAACCTGGAATTTTTATTGATGAAGAAGGGGATGCCTTGGGCATCCCCAAGCTTTGACGCTTGTACTTCTTGGATATTTCTTGGGGTGACACACATGGCATCCCCAAGCTTGAGCTTTAGTCCATTCTTCATCTCATTACTCATTCCTTCCATACACCTGAAATTTTTCCTTCATACAAAACTTGACACAATCTTTATTAGCAACATTAGTGCACTCAAGATAATAAGTCTTAAGGTTCAGTTCTAACACCAAATAAACTTCCATTAGAATACTAGCTACTGTAACACTTCCCTCAAAAATCTCAATTCCCCAAAAGAACTCAAAAAGGAACCAACAACAAGCAAATGCAAATAATGGCACAAATCTGTCAAAACACACCAGCAGGTAAAGACAAATTTTTTTGAAGACCTTCTGTTCCTCAAATCGAAAAGTGTTGAAGTAACGAAAGTTAGATAACAACCTAGGGCAGAAGCACAAAAACTTATAGCTCAATCCGACATACAGAGCTCTCTCACAAAGTTTTACGGTGAAGCACAGAAATCTGTCTCGGGACAACAACTTTCTCAATCATTACTTCTCTCTCATTAGAGGTTACTCTTGGCACAAAAAGTAAATAAAAAGAATAAGGAGAGGTTATTACAGAGGTAATAACTTCCAAGACTCATCTCAAACTTTTGGGTTATCTCCCAATAAGTACTTTTATTTAACGCCTTTAAGTTAGGCTTGATAGTTTGAGAAGATGCTCACATAAGACATATGAATTGAAGTAAAAGAGAGCATCGAGAAGAAAATTCAAAACACATTTAAGTCTAACCCACTTCCTATACATAGGAATCTTGTAAAGAAACAAGTCATGAAAGCACAAAGAAACAAGCATAGAAAAGCAAAACATGTGCAACTTCAAGACTTTCAACATAAAGAGAGAAAACTTAATAATTATGAGATACATTAAACCATGTTTTCCTCTCTCATAATAACTTTTAGTAGCATCATGAATAAAATTAACAATATAACTATCACATAAAACATTCTTATCGTGAGCCACATGCATATAATAATTATTACTCTCCACATAAGCATAGTCATTCTTATTAATTGTAGTGGGAGCAAATTCAACAAAATAGCTATCATTATTATTCTCATCACCATAATCATCAAATATAGGAGGCATATTGTAGTCATAATTAATTTCCTCCTCAATAGTAGTTGGACTGAAAATATCATACTCATCATTGTAATCATCATATATTGGAGATATGGTATCATCAAAGCAAATTTTCTCTAAAGATGGGGGACTAAAAACATCATTTTCATAAAAACTAGCTTCCCCAAGCTTAGACTTTTCCATAGCATTCGCAATAATGGTGTCCAAAGAATTCATACTAACAACATTGCTATTAGCATGCAAATAAAGTTCTATAGGTTTTTTAATTTTCTTTTCAAACACTTCATGTCCTAACTCAAGATAAAGACTATAAAGCTCTCTAATTTTGTTGTTGTTTTCCATTAAGCCTAACTAGTGAAAACAAGAAACAAAAAGACAAAATTGCAGAATCTAAAGGAAATAACTTCGAGCACTCACACCGGAGGACGTGAGTACCTTTTACCTTACCTCCCCGGCAACGGCGCTAGAAAATAGCTTGATGTCTACGCACTTCTATTCTTGTAGACAGTTGTTGGGCCTCCAAGTGCAGAGGTTTGTAGAACAGCAGCAAGTTTTTCCTTAAGTGGATTACCCAAGGTTTATCGAACTTAGGGAGGAAGTGGTCAAAGGTATTCCCTCTCAAGCAACCCTGCAATCAAGATACAAGAAGTCTCTTGTGTCCCCAACACACCCAATACACTTGTCATGTGTATAGGTGCACTAGTTCGGCGAAGAGATAGTGAAATACAAGTGGCATGGATATAAGTCAACTGTGCTAGAAAATAGATTGATGGCGTGGAAGAGACTAAAGGCAAACTAAAATAAAGATGGAAGCAAGCAAACATGTAACAGATCTAGTAGCAAACGGTGTTTCAATGCTTAGAAACAAGGCCTAGGGATCATACTTTCACTAGTGAACACTCTCATATAAATATATTATCTTCATGATAGTACTCTTAACTACTCTCCGGTTGAACACTCTAATTGATGGTAGGGCTATAACAGCACACCTCAAAGTAAGTCTTTCCCATCTAGAAAACCCCACACTGTCACCTTGAGTACTAGATGAGTCCAACAAACACCACAATTTCATAAATACATCCAACTCCAAATATAACTCATAACAAGTATTTGTAATCTCTAGCCTGAGTGCCACCATGGTGCGCACGCTGTCACTTTCACACACGTGGGGGGAGCAGAGATCTATAAAAGCACTTGAGTAGCAAGGTAGATCTATAGATTACAAACTCATGATCACAATATGATCACGCATAGAGAGAGATGAACACATAGCTACCGGTAGAACCCTTAGCCTCGAGAGAGAACTACTCCCTCCTCACCATGGGAATCAGCAATGGCAATGGAGATGGTGGTGGAGATCGATGGAGATGGCTCCGGGGGCACTTCCCTGTCCCGGCAGGGTGCCGGAACAGAGACTTTCTGTCCCCCGAGTCTCCTTTTCGGTGGCGGCGGCGCTGCAGAACTTTTCGTGGCTGGAGGCTTGATGATTTAGGGTTTTGGTATCGGGAGGCTCTTATAGGCGAAGGAGGCAAGGTCGGTGGAGTGCTAGGGGGGCCACACCACCTGGTGGCGTGGGTAGGGCTAGCCCGCGCCTGGGGGGTGTGGCCAGGCCCTAGCCCTCCTCCGTCTCGTATTCTGGCTCTGTGAGTCTTCCGGTAAAATAGGAACTTTGGCTTTTGTCCCGTCCAATTCCGAGAATATTGATTTTCTGACTTTCCTAGAACCAAAAACAGCAGAAAACAGGCAACTGGCACTGTGGCTCTTGTTAATAGGTTAGTCCAAGAAATCATATGAAAAGTACTCCAAAGTTGGAACAAAACACAAGAAAGTGGATAAAACCAAGCACGGAACATCAAAAATTATAGATACATTTGCAATGTAGCATACATCATCTCAAGAAACATAATCATGTCAACTACAATGTATTTATGCATCACTAGTCCAGTCATGGTTTCACAAAACATTACATTACAATGTCCCAACAAACATAATAACTGAAACAAGTACGGTACGTCATCTTAAGAAACATAATCATGTCAACTACAATGTACTTATGTCTTATTACAACAACGATGGTTTCAGTGAGTGACATGTCCGAAAATCTCAACAGCTCGCAGAACATTATATCGCAATCTCTCAACAAACATAATCACAGAAGCACGCTCTAAATGCAACAACGGTCAATATTACAAATACAGGCAGGGGAACCCCGCGGTCCATATGACAAGCCCAGGGTAGCAGCTCTCATCAGATCTCATCAACGTCGACCACCTCATTCTGTTCAGCCACTACAGGGGCATCTACATCCACTATAACCCGTTCAACAACATTAGAAATGGTACCAAGGAAGAACACCTTCCTGGTTCGCTTCTTTCGCCGCATAATCTGCATAAGATCTTCAGTATCCAAAACATCTATGAATTGTTGCTTCTTATGATGCCACCACCGGATTTTTGCCATCTACTTAGGGCCAATACTGATTTCCTTACCGATCATCTCTCTCATTTCATCAAGATTTATGTTTTTGGAATCGACAGTGATCTCCACAATACATGACGAAACTGGCTTATTAACTCCCTCATCAAGTTTTGCCATGTATGAATCCACCTCTATGCGTATACTGAACTTATCTAGATCAGCATCTATTGGTCCGTATTCTCTAGGAGCAGAAGCTCTAGCAGCAAGATCTCCAGCATCTGCATACATATCATCAATCATCGCTTCAATTTTCACCTTACGATCAGTTGCACAACACTCCCAAACCATCTGAAGCTCATGGGAGTGCTCAATTTGCTGATAGGTATCATTCATGTTGCGCCACACCAATTTTGTCCTCTGTCTAGAACCCCAGGGAATTCTAGCGGCAAGCATCTCTACCAGCTGCGAAACAGACACAACCTCTTTGCAATTCACAAGCAAATGCACATCTTGCCCGAACACAACCCTCTCGCAACCAAAATCAAGCTTTGCAGTGTACTGCCGAACATGAACTGTGAACTCATATAGGTCCCTTGTATCAAAGTTGTGCCTAATTTGATTAAAAAGGGGAACATTTCAGTTCATTCGATTCTATTATGCCGTAACTAATCTACTTGCAAGATAAGGCACAGATAAGAAAAATTCACCTCTCGCTCTTCTCTCGGGTTTTTTTCTTTGAGATCTGAGTGCTGCATCCGCCCAGCCGAACAATCCGCCGCCGGCGTTGCTTTTCTCTTCAACACGCTGCTCGTAGGTACCTTGGGAGCAGAATCCTTGCTGGCCTCCTTGCTAACCGGGGCTGAAGACCTCGCCACAACTACGCGTTGAGCCCCAGACTTGGGCCCCGACGGACCCTTTTCAGTCGGCGACATAGCTACAACCTTTGCCTCGCAAGACATGTTGGGCCGCCGCCGCCGGATTCAGTGTCGGGGGAGGGAGAAAAAAGGTCCTCCGCCGCCAGCAGATTTAGGGTCGGGGAAGGGAAGAAAAGGGACCGTCGCCGCCGCCGCAACAAGATTCAGTGTCAAGAGTTAGGAAAGTACAGTAATGGATTTGCCCCTATGACACGTGCAGGGTGGCTAAGAAGAGTGACCGGAAGGAGGGGCACAACAGGAACTAGTGTAACGGAATATCCTGACTTAACAGGTGTGATTTGAAAATATTTGGTTTGGCCATCATTCACTCGAAAGACCCCTCTCAGCAATTGGCGCCCCAACTTTTCGAATCGTGGTGATAAAAATCAACTTGGTACCGCGTTGCCTGGCCACCCCAACTTTCGGGCCGCAAAATGATATTCTCGGCAATAATTCCCCCATAAATAGGTCCTCTAGCGGCTAGGCGGCGAGCAATGAGAGAACCAAGATTATACTGGGTATCATTATTAAGTGCAACAGCGAGGAAGGCTAAATGATAATTATAAATATTACTAGTGTTCGCCCTACCAAGAATGCCGGTGGCAAGATAATAAGCAAAATATCTAAGAGATGGGAGTTGAGTGTTCCTTATCTTCCCGCGCTGAGCTGCACGGTCATCGTCATTTGTCACACTTCGGTAGAGCTCCAGCAAATCGGCGGGTCGACCTTGGATCTTCTTCACTGTCCTAGTCATGCCTATGCCTATAATGCTGCAAAATCTTTCTAATGGCATGGTAATAGGAAGATTATAAATTCGGAACAAAACAGTTGACTGATAAGGGGTGTTAGTGAAACCGAAACTTTCAACGAAAGTTTTGGTGAGCACGGCGCATTGCTCACTCTCATCCTCCATGTAAGTGGCCAGACCAACCCTCTGAACAAGGAGTAAAAACTCATTGAGGATCCCTGCAGTTCACAAAAAGGTAAAACAAGGGAAAGTAGATGGGTGAGCATCTCCCTCATCTCCTTCATTGCCAAAGCGTGGTGCAATAAGATCTTCATTATATGATGGCCTGAATTGAGAAGCTGATCTTGAAGGCCTTGTCCTCCTGGGTGTGTCCCTCTAAAATACTTCTCCAAAGATGTGGTTGTTCATCTTTTGCTATTCTGAAATTTAAACATCCATCATACAAGTGATTGCAAAGTGATTACATAATGAAAGGAACTACTAATAGGGACTTGTAAGTGGCCTAAACATGCATCAAAACAATTTTTTTTAAAATTGAACAAGCTTACAAGCTCACATAACCTGTCACCTATAGTAGCAAAATACTCAAGATATAAACCACTAATCACAAATCTACTTGGACAGGCGGAGGAGTCACATATCGGAGAACAAATGCTCCAAATTTCAGCAGTAAAGATGGGCTGAGCAAGGAGATCGAAAAATCACGAGCAAGAATAGCAAGAACTCGAGTTTGAGCAATGAACTGGTGTTTCCTCGGGAGAGAGAAAGAAGTGGCAAGTGAGAGAGTAAGTGGAGGGCCAGGGGTGGCCCACTCCATGGCCAGGCGCGTCCCTCGGATGGCCGCGCCACCAGGTGGTGTGCCTACCTGGTGGCCCCCCTAGGTCACTCTAGGTACTTCTCTACCCCTTTTTTAACATAAAAATTTAATATGAATTTTCTAGAATTTTTCGAGACACTTTATTTTTTAGCAGTTTTCAGGTAATGATGACTAATTTTCTGGCAGAAAGATGATTTTGGAATGATGCAATAACAAAACAAAACTAAAACTTCAGAAGTTCTAATACACTCTAATATGCAAGCTACTAGCGAAATAAAAGTAAACTAAGTGAAAGAAAAAATTAAAATGGATAAAGTAAAAGTAAGCGAAGATAATCATGGTGAAAACATTGTTTTGTTTATTAAAATCCTTGTGTTAACAAGGTTGATCAGGTCTTGTTATCAAAACAATTTTATATGAAACAAAACTTTGTATTCCACTCAATGATCATGTTACCTCAACCTTGATAGCAATGGTCCCAATCATAATAGTTTCATATTTTTCTCATGGAATAGGACAATATATTTCTCTAACTTGGATGCGCTCAATATTTTCAATTGAATTTAAACCATAATTCCTATGAATCTTCTTGGGGAAATAGACAGTATACTCCTTTTCATTAACATTAAAAGTTACCTTTCCTTGATTGCAATTAATAACAGCTCCTGCTGTATTAAGAAAAGGTCTCCCAAGAATAATAGACATATTATCATCTTCAGTCATTTCAAGCACAACAAAGTCAATTAATATCAAGCAATTATGAGCCACTTGAATAGGTACATCCTCACATATACCAACAGGAATAGTAGTAGATTTATCAGCCATTTGCAAAGATATATTAGTTGGTATTAATTTTTCCAATTGAAGTCTCTTGTAGAGAGAAAAAGGCATAACAGCCACTCCTGCTCCCAAATCACACAAGGCAGTTCTAACATAATTCTTTTTAATAGAGCATGGAATAGTTGGAATCCCAGGGTCTCCAAGTTTCATTGGAACCTTACCATTAAAAGAATAATTAGCAAGCAAAGTACAAATTTCCTCATTAGGAATCTTCCTTTTATTAGAGACAATATCCTTCATATACTTTGAATAAGGAGGCAGTTTAATAGCATCTGTCAAAGGAATTTGCAAGAATAAAGGTTTCATCCACTCACAAAACTTGTTGTAGTGTTCATCTTCCTTTGACTTGTGTTTCTTATCAGGGAAAGGCATAGGCTTTTGGACCCAAGGCTCTCTTTCCTTACCATGTTTTTAGCAACAAAATCTTCTTTAGTGTATTTCGTATTCTTAGTGTGCCTTTCAGGTTCTTCTTCAACTTTTTCTTTATCAGGAGCATCATTTTCCTCATTACCACTTTCAGTTTCACCATCAGAGACAAATATACTATTAGGATCTTTAGCAGGTTCAGAAGATTCTACAATAGTTTTATGTTTCTTTTTCCTTTTCTTAGGAGTAGTACCACTATTTTAAATTTGTTGAGAATCCTGCTCAATTGTTTTAGGATGCCCCTCAGGATATAGAGGATCCTGGGTGGTAGCACCACTTCTAGTTCTAATTTCGTAAGCATGTTTTTCTTTAGAAGCATTAACTAGAAAATCTTTTTGTACTTTAATAAGCTGATCAATTTGAGTTTGAACCATTTGAAAATGTTTAACAAGCATTTTAACATCATTAGAGGTTCTTTCCACAATATCCTTCAACTCAATAATAGCTCTAGAGTTTTCCATTAAATTATTCTGCACTCTTTTATTGAAATTATCTTGCTTAACAATAAAAATATCAAATTCTTCTAAGCAATGATCAGGAGGTTTAGTTTAAGGAATGTCACCTTCATCAAAATGTTGGAGAGAGTGTACCTCAATAGTGGATGGGTGAGAGGTTGGCTTATATAATTCTTCTATAGGAGGTAAATTATTCACATCTTCAGCTTTAATACCCTTCTCCTTAAGACATTTCTTAGCTTCCTTCATCACTTCATCATTTAGTTCAATAACTCCTCTCTTCTTTGGTATTGGTGTTGGCTCAGGCACAGTTAACTCAGGTGTAGTTGGCTCAAGTGAAGTCTAGTCATCATAATTCTTGCTTATTTTAGCCATTAATTCCTCAGCTTCTTTGGGAGTTCTATTCCTGAAAACACAATCAACACAACTATCTAGGTATGTCCTAGATTCTTCAGTTAGTACAATGTAATATATATCAAGAAGCTCATTCTTAGGTAATGGACATCCAGCTTGTGCATGAATCAAAGCACAAAACCTTGCCCATGTTTCAGGCAATATCTCTTTTTCTCCCTGTTTAAAATCAAAAAGTTCCTGCAAAATGGCATGTCTAGCACTAGGAGGGAAATATTTCTGAAAGAAAGTACTAATCAAGCAATCAGGGCTATCAATAGATCCAGGAGGTAAATTATTAAACCAAGTTTTAGCTTCTCCTTTCAGTGAAAAAGGAAAAAATTTAGCAACAAAGTAGGTGCGCATCTTAATATCATCAGAAAATAGGCCACTCATGGTAGAAAGCTCGGTCATATGTGCTACAACACTTTCATTCTTAGTTCCACAAAAAGGTTCTTTCTCAACAATGGTTATGTAATATAAATCAAGAGATAAATCATAATCCTTATCTTTAATGTTTATGGGAGATGTAGCAAACTTAGCATTAGGAGATAATTTAGGTCTAACAGTATGTTTCTCAAGAAGACTCTTAATAGCACTTTTGCCATGAGTGTTTTGGCATTCTTTAATAAATTCATCAGTCATTTCTATATATCCGTCTTCAATATCATAGCTCTCGCTAGACTCAGGTGAACTGACATGTGTAGTAGTATCTTCATTAGGAGTTTCAGTATTTCTAGCTATAGTTCTAGAAATTGTAGCATCTAGGAAAAGACCTAATGAACCACTCTTATCAAGCACAGGAGAAGCATCATCATAAGTATCAGAAGTTTTAGATTCAGCAGTAGTAGAAGTATGTGTAGCATGTGTATGTGGTGGTGTAAGGAGCTTACTCATTATAGATGGTGAATCAAGAGCAACAAAGGTGTTCAGAACCGTATATCTCCTTGTAGTGGATGGTAAAATAGGAACTTTACCATCACGAGTCTTACCCATGATGGATGGATGGCAGCGAACAATAGTGATTCCAAGTGAACTTGATAAAAAGAGCTATGATCCCCGGCAACGGCGCCAGAAAATAGTCTTGATGACCCACAAGTATAGGGGATCGCAACAATCTTCGAGGGAAGTAAAACCCAATTTATTGATTCGACACAAGGGGAGCCAACGAATATTTATAAGCCTTAACAACTGAGTTGTCAATTCAGCTGCACCTGGAAATAGTCTTGGTCACAGCAATTTATCAGTAGCAACAGTTTTGTAGTAGCAATAGCAAAGTAATAGAAGTAGTAAAAGTAAAGACAGTAGTAACAATAGCAGCAAACAGTAGGATTAAAGCGTGATAGGCATAGGGATGGATGGACGGGCGTTGCATGGACAAGACAATTCATAAGGCAATCAAGACATAGGGCATTTGCAGATAAATAAGATAAAGCATCCAAGTACTAAATAATCATAGGCATGTGTTCCATATATAGTCATACGTGCTCGTAATGAGAACTTGCACAACATCTTTTGTCCTGCCAGCCCATTTGCAGCGGGGCCTCAAGGGAACTACTGGCAATTAAGGTGCTCCTTTTAATAGAGAATTGGAGCAAAGCATTAACACTCCATGAACACATGTGATCCTCACATCAAATCCATTCCCTCCAGTTATCCCGATTATTGTCACTTCGGGGCCTTTGGTTCCGGACAATAATATGTGTATACAACTTGCAGGTAAGGTCATAAACAATACTATCATCATGAATGAATAACATGTTTAGATCTAAAATCATGGCACTCGGGCCCTAGTGACAAGCATTAAGCATAACAAGTTGCAACAAAGTCAAAAAGCACTAATAATAGATACTAGGCACCATGCCCTAACAATCTGATGCCATTACATGAATGATCTCATCCAATCCCTACCATCCCCATAGCCTACAGCGGGGGATTACTCACTCATGGATGGGGGAATCATGGATGGTTGATGGAGAAGCGATGGTGATGATGATGGCGATGATCTCCTCCAATTCCCCGTCCCAGCAGGGTGCCAACACGGAGTTTCTGGTTCCGAATCGCAGTATCCGGTGGTGGTGGCGCAGCGAAACTCTATCTGGAAAAACGTCGACCCCTCCCTTGGGTTTTGAGGTCAAGAGGTATCTTATAGGCGAAGAGGGAGGCCGAGGGGGTACCCGAGGCGGCCACACCACCCCCTGGCGCGGCCAGGCCTGGCCCGCACAGCCAGGTGGTGTGGGCCCCTCGTGGCCCTCCTCCGTCTCGTCTTCTGGCTCCGTGAGTCTTCTAGTGAAATAGGATTTTTGGCATATTTTCTGGGATTTTTCCTGATAGTTGATTTTCTGCACAAAAACTAGACACCAAGGTAATTCTGCTGAAAACAATGTTAGTCCATGTTAGTTGTATCCATATAACACAAGTTTAGAGGAGAAACAATAGCAAAAGTGTTCAAGAAAGTAGATACGTTTTGGACGTATTAGTACTCTCTATCGGAGTTTCATGAGGAGGGGTTGGTACCTCATCATCATTTCCTTCTTCATCATTGGTGGAGTCAACACTGGAACAGATTCCGATGATGCGCTACTCGCCACTTCAGGAAGAGAAGGTTCAATAACCTCGCTGAGTTCTACCTTCCTACTACTCACACCTTTCGAGAGAAACTCTTTTTCTAGAAAGGATCCATTTTTGCCAACAAAACTTTGCCTTCAAATCGGTGATAGGAGGTGTACCCAATTGTTTCTTTTGGGTATCCTATGAAGACGCAATTTTCCGCTTTCTGTTCGAGCTTATCAGGCTGAAGTTTCTTCACATAAGCATCGCAGCCCCAAACTTTTAGAAATGACAGCTTAGGTTTGTTTCCAAACCATAATTCATACGGTGTCATTTCAACGGATTTTGATGGTGCCCTATTTAAAGTGAATGCAGTTGTCTCTAACGTATGACCCCAAAATGATAGTGGAAAATCGGTAAGGAACATCATAGATCGTACCATATCTAATAAAGTTCGGCTATGATGTTTGGATACACCATTACATTGTGGTGTTCTGGCGGGAGTGAATTGTGAAACTATACCGCATTGTCTCATGTGTGTGCCAAACTCGTCACTAAGATATTCTCCTCCGCGATCGGATCATAGAAACTTGATCTTTCTGTTACGATGATTTTCTACTTCACTCTGACATTCTTTGAACTTTTCAAATGTTTCATACTTGTGTTTCATTAAGTAAATACACCCATATCTACTTAATCATTTGTGAAGGTTACAAAATAATGATATCCACCACGTGCCAATACACTCATTGCATCACATACATCGGTATGTATTATTTCAAACAAGTCGGTCTCATGCTCCATTGTTCCGGAGAATGGAGTTCTAGTCTTCTTGCCCATAAGGCATGGTTCACATGTTTCAAATGATTCATAATCAAGTGATTCCAGAAGTCCATCAAAATGGAGCTTCTTCATGCGTTTAACACCAATATGACCCAAACAGCAATGCCACAAATATGCAGCAATATCATCATTCAATTTGATTCTTTTGGCATTCACATTATGAATATGTTTATCACTAATATCAAGATTCAAAACAAATAAACCATTCAACACAGGTGCATGACCATAAAAGATATTATTCATATAAAAGGAACAACCATTGTTCTCAGATACAAATGAATAACTATCTTGCATTAAACATGATCTAGACATGATGTTAATGCTCAACGCAGGTGAAGGGAATATGCTCGAGAGGCAATACTAAATTTGTTATTATCTTACTCCATGTTTATGATAAATGTTTATTTTGCATGCTATAATTGTATTAATTGGAAACGTTAATACATGTGTGTTTAATAAACAAATAAAGGGTTCCTAGTTATGCCTCTCATATAAACTAGCTCGTTGATTAACAAGATGATCAAGGTTTCCCGATCATGGACATTGGATGTTGTTAATAACGAGGTCACAACATTAGTTGAATGGTGCGATGAACATTCATCTGAAGTATAGCGACCAAAGTCATTGTATTTAAATTGCTATAACATCATACGAAGTAATCTTAGTCCTTAGACCATGAGATCATGTCAATCGCTAACACTAGAAGAGTAACTTGATAACATCAAAGTCACACCGTAATAGGGTGACTATAAAGGTGGGTTCAGATACTCCGAAGGTGTTATGTTGAGGCTCATGGATCAAGATTGGGATTTTTCCATCCCGATGACAGATATATATACTCTGGGCCCTCTCGGTGATATCACATTGAGATAGCTTGCAAGCAAGTGATGTGATCACTAGACTGTTATATGACGGGAATGAGAAAAGAGTGCATGTCGGTAACGAGATAAAACTAGGTATGGGGATACCGATGATCGAATCTCGAACCTGTAATATATCGTGATATAAATGGATTTAGTTACATGCGTAAAAGGTTTTCATGATCACAGAAGTCATTATTGAATGTGTAGGAGTCTGTACAGATCTCCAGGTCCCGCTGCTGATTATTGATCGGAGAGGGGTCTCGATCATGTCAGCATTATTCGAGAACCATAGGGTGACACACTTAAGGGATACCGACACCATTTGGAGCAAATATGTTTCAGATAAAGATTTAAGAAAGCGCTGGAATCATTTCAATGGAAACCAGAGTTGTTTCGGGTGAAATTACAGAAACTGGTCCTGCATGTGATATTGAAATGTTGCAGGGGGTTTCATGTGAATGTTTGTTAATTAAATTAATTAACAAAATTCTGAATAAAATGAATAAAAGAGTTTTATTAAATGAGAGCTTGCATTAAATTTGGTGGAAATTTAATGGAGGTGAGTGGAATTTTGAGTGGAGGCTTTTTATGGGAGTAGGAGCTCCACCCACATGATTGTGGAAGAGGTGGGGGCACCCACCATGGCTGCCACGCCATGGCCCTTGGCTTCCCCCTCTCCCTATAAAAGGCCCCCCTCTCCTCATCTCATCTCACACCTCCTCGTGAAGAATTTCTCTCCCCCTCTAGAAATTATTCACAATGGTCTCGGATTAGCGAGATACATATTCCTAGTGGCTTTATTTGGAAAGGAGTTGTTGCTTCCGCTGCATCACTGGAGCGAGGACGGGGAGGTTGTCGGGGTACCAGACGTGTGTGCGATCACGGGTGCACCGCTGCTTTGTGGTTCTGGACTTGCTAGACCTCAAGGACTTCATCACAATCTTGAGATCAGCAAGTGTACGACTACATCATCCACAAGTACGACCTCGTAACGCTTTGTCACTCTTCAAGGGTATGTTCTCTATGGATGTAAATACACCCATTGATTGTATCTAGGTAGATAGATCTTGGTGCTTAGTAGTTCCCATCATAGGAAAATTTTGTTTTCTATGTTGCGAACCCAATAGTGGTATCAGAGCTAGATCTATGCGTAGATTCTTTGCACGGGTAGAACACATATGAGTATGTGGGTGTTGATGATCATTTTATTTCATCTTCTATGTATTTTTGATATTGGTGGCATAGTAGGATGAAGCGGCCCGGACCAACCTTACATGTCATCGTACATGAGACCGGTTCCATGACTGACATGCAACTAGTTTTGCATAAGTGGTTGGTGGGTGTCTATCTCTCCTACTATAGTCAATATCTGATTTACAACGAGTTGCTAATAACTTGGTTATCCTCTTGTGGTACCATTTTCATAAGTGCAAGCATATACAACATAGACGACACAATGGTTCAAGTTTATTAAGGGCAATAAAAGTAAAGTGTGCCATCAAGTTCGTGAGAGCTTTAATCACTAGTTTTCTCATAACAAGTTTAATTTGGAAGGTAAACAAAAGCATGAATATACTTGGAATAGCATAAGCTAATAGGTAGGTATGGTGTACTCTTTAGAATAACTTGGTTTAGGGAGTTGGATGCATGAGTGGAACTCATACTTGGTTGTGGAGGCTAGCAAAAGACTGGGAGCGACAAACTAAGAGAGCAATAATGGCCATAATCATGCAGAGCGACAAAACATCATTCATCAAAGCATAAACTGATACTACAAGTTGAAAACTAAAGGATCATAAAGGCTATGGTGACTTGAGATAGTCATAACATGGTGTGAGCATGCGCCAAGTCAACCCAAATAAAGCATCAAAGGAGAATACCACTATACTATGCTTTAATATGCTAAAACAACGCATGATTCATCCAAGGCACATTAAGCAATCTCAATTGTTTATAACAATTCATGCTACAGCAAAGAATACTAAGCATAAAGCCAAAACAATATCAAGCATGGCATGACAAAGCATAGGCCACAGTAAAAAACGAGCTCTTTTTACCATATAAGCATGAACTTTCCTACTCTTTTCCAAACCAAACCAAACTATTTGCAAACCAATATATGAAAGAGGGGGTCCAACCAATTTATTCAGAAAACTAAGCAAACCAAAGCAAACGAAAAACCAAAACGAAAATGAAAAATAAGACGCTCCAAGAACAACACAATTGTGCATGAAACAATAAAAATGAAGCGTTTGGAAGAAACCTGGGATTTTTATTGATGAAGAGAGGGGGATGCCTTGGGGTGACACGCGTGGCATCCCCAAGCTTGAGCTTTAGTCCCTCCTTCATCTCATTACTCATTCCTTCCATACACCTGAAAATTTTCCTTCATACAAAACTTCACACAATCTTTATTAGCAACATTAGTGCACTCAAGATAAAAGGTCTTAAGGTTCAGTTCTAACACCAAATAAACTTCCATTAGAACACTAGCTATTGTAGCACTTCCCTCAAAAAGCTCAATTCCCCAAAAAAACTCAAGAAGGAACCAACAAGAAGCAAATGCAGAAAATGGCAGAAATCTCTCAAAACAGAACAAAAGGTAAAGACGAATTTGTTAGAAGACCTTCTGTTGCTCAAATAAAAAAATGTTGAACTAACGAAAGTTCGATAACAACCTAGGGCAGAAGCAAAAAAATTCACGCCTCAAAAAGACGTTCAGATATTTTACACGAATTTTTACGGTGAAGCACAAAAATCTGTTTCGGGAGAGCAACTTTCCCAATCATCACTTCACTCTCATTAGAGGTTACTCTTGGCACAAAAAGAAAATAAAAAGGATAAGGAGAGGTTATTACAGAGGTAATAACTTCCAAGACTCATCTAAAACTTTTGGGTTTTCTCCCAATAAGTACTTTTCTTTAACGCGTTTAAGTTAGGCATAAGAAGCATGAAAGAATCAAGTGTTCTCAAATGAAGAAGCATTAAGACCAAATTTTGTTTTCATAGGAGAAGCAAAAGAAATATTTTCCATATTTTTAGGGAAGTGTTCTATACTTTTATTTAGTGGGAGTTGATATTTAATGGTGCCTTCTTTCATATCAATGATGGCACTAACAGTTCTAAGAAAAGGTCTTCCCAAAGTAATAGGACAAGAAGCATTGCATTCAACATCCAAAACATAGAAATCAACGGGGACATAGGCATTGTTAACCATAATAAGAACATCATTAAGACTCCCCATGAGTTTATTTTTAGCATTATCATCAAGTGGGACATTCAAATAACAATCTTCAAGTGGAGGCAAATCAAGCATATCATAAATCCTTCTAGGCATAATAGAAACACTACTATCAAGATCACATAAAGCTTTGAAATCAAAGTCATTCACTTTCATATTAATGATGGGTTCCTAACCATCTTCTTGTTTTATAGGAATAGAAGCTTTATGTTTCATCTTTTCTTCTTTAATCTTTATGAGAGCATCAGTAATGTGTTTTGTAAAGGCCATGTTCATAGCACTAGCATTAGGACTTTTAGAAAGCTTTTGTAGGAACTTAATAACTTCAGAGATGTTGCAACCATCAAGATCAAAATCAACGTTATCATCTAAGGTAGTAGAACTATTACTAGCCTCAACACTAGTGGTGGTAATAGTAGAAACACTAATGTTTCTAGCAATTTCATCTTCTCTTTCCCACTTAGCATGTAATTCAGCTAATAGTCTAACATTTTCATCAATTCTTACTTGTATAGCATTAGTAGTTGCAAAGGGATTGTCATTAGTTTCAGGTTTAGCAGCCATTTTATTCAAAGTAGATTGAGCTTCAGCCAAAGATGTTATATTTCTTTTAACATTAGAGAGTTTTTCCTCAATAGTTTTATTGAAGGTAGTTTGTTTACTAATAAACTCTTTAAGCATAACTTCAAGTTCAGAGGGAGCACTCTTATTATTGTTGTAAGAATTTCCATAAGCATTACCATTGTTGGGAGGATATGGCTTATAATTGTTGTTACCAAAATTGTTCCTATAAGCATTGTTACCATAAGCATTGTTGCCAAAATTGTTATTTCTTATGAAGTTCACATCAACTTGCTCTTCTTGAGCAACCAAAGAGGCTAAAGGAAAATTATTTGGATCAATATGGGCTTTCCCATTAACAAGCATAGACATAATAATATCAATTTTATCACTCAAGGAGGAGGTTTCCTCAACAGAATTTACCTTCTTACCTTGTGGAGCTCTCTTAGTTTGCCATTCAGAATAATTAACCATCATATTGTCTAGAAGTTTTGTTGCAACACCCAAAGTGATGGTCATAAAGGTACCTCCAGTAGTAGAATCCAACAGGTTCCTTGAAGAATAGTTCAATCCTGCATAAAAAGTTTGGATGATCATCCAAGCAGTCAGTCCATGAGTGGGACAATTCTTTACCAAATATTTCATTCTTTCCTAAGGTTGAGCAACATGCTCATTATCAAGTTGTTTAAACTTCATTATTTCACTTCTCATAGATATAATCTTAGCAGGAGGATAGTATTTTCCAATAAAAGCATCTTTGCACTTAGTCCAAGAATCAATACTATTCCTAGTTAAGGAATTCAACCATTCTTTAGCTTTTCCTCTCAAAGAGAAAGGAAACAATTTCAGCTTAATAATATCACCATCTATATACCTATGCTTTTGCATCTCACAAAGTTCAACAAAGTTATTTAGATGGGAAGCAGCATCTTCATTACCAATACTAGAAAATTGTCCTCTCATAAGAAGATTGAGCAAAGCAGGTTTTATCTCAAAGAAAGTATTTTCAGCCACAGGTGGAGCAATAGGTGTGCTCATAAAATCATTGTTGTTGGTGCTAGTGAAGTCACATGATACATTGCAAATGTATCTATAAATTTTGATGTTCCATGCTTGGTTTCATCTAAGTTCTTATGTTTTGTCCACACTTTGGAGTACTTTTCATATGATTTCTTGGACTAACCTATTAATAAGATGCCACAGTGCCATTTGCCTATTTTCTGCTGTTTTTGGTTCTAGGAAAGTCAGAAAATGAATATTCTCGGAATTGGACGGGGCAAAAGCCAAAGTTCCTATTTTATCGGAAGACTCACAGAGCCAGAAGCAGAGACGGAGGAGGGCCAGGGCATGGCCACACCATATGGTGGCGTGGGCTAGCCCTGGCCGCGCCACCAGGTGGTGTGGGCCCCCTGGCACTCCACCGACCTTACCTCTTCGCCTATAAGAAGCCTCCCGATGCATAAACCCTAGATCGTCAAGCCTCTAGCCATGAAAAGTTCCGCAGCACTGCTGCCACCGAAGGGGAGATTCGGGGGACAGAAAGTCTCTGTTCCAGCACCCTGCCGGGACGGGGAAGTGCCCCTGGAGCCATCTCCATCGATCTCCACCACCATCTCCATCACCATTGCTGATTCCCATGATGAGGAGGGAGTAGTTCTCTCTCGAGGCTAAGGGTTCTACCGGTAGCTATGTGTTCATCTCTCTCTCTATGCATGATCTTATTCAGATCATGAGCTTTGTAATCAATTAGATCTACCTTGCTACTCAAGTGCTTTAATAGATCTCTGCTCTCCCCATGTGTGTGAAAGTGACAGCGTGCACACCATGGTGGCACTTAGGCTAGAGATTACAAATACTTCTTATGAGTTATATTTGGAGTTGGATGTTTCTATGAAATTGTGGTGTTTATTGGAACCATCTATTGTGACAGTGTGGGGTTATCTAGATGGGGAAAGCGGACTTTGAGGTGTGCTGTTAGAGCCCTACCATGGATTAGAGTGTCCAACCGGAGAGTAGTTAAAAGTAGTATCATAAAGAGAATATTTATATGAGAGTGTTCACTAGTGAAAGTATGATCCCTAGGCTTTGTTTCTAAGCATTGAAACACCGTTTGCAATTAGATCTGTTACATGTTTGCTTGCTTCCATCTTTATTTCAGTTTGTCTTTAGTCTCTTCCACGCCATCAAGCTATTTTCTATCACTGTTACCACTTATAATTATCCATACCACTTGTATTTCACTATCTCTTCGCCGAACTAGTGCACCTATACACCTGACAAGTGTATTGGGTGTGTTGGGGACACAAGAGACTTCTTGTATCTTGATTGCAGGGTTGCTTGAGAGGGGATACCTTTGACCACTTCCTCCCTAAGTTCTATAAACCTTGGGTGATCCACTTAAGGGAAAACTTGTTGCTGTTCTACAAACCTCTACACTTGGAGGCCCAACGACTGTCTACAAGAATAAAAGTGCGTAGACATCAAGCTATTTTCTGGCGCCGTTGCCGGGGAGGTAAGGTAAAAGGTACTCACATCCTCCGGTGTGAGTGCTCGAAGTTATTTCCTTTAAATTCTGCAATTTTGTCTTTTTGTTTCTTGCTTTCACTAGTTAGGCTTAATGGAAAACAACAACAAAATTAGAGAGCTTTATAGTATTTATCTTGAGTTAGGACATGAAGTGTTTGTAGAGAAAATTAAAAAACCTATGGAAGTTTATTTGGATGCTAATAGCAATGTTGTTATTATGAATTCTTTGGACACCATTATTGCTAATGCTATGGAAAAGTCTAAGCTTGGGGAAGCTAGTTTTTATGAAAATGATCTTTTTAGTTCCCCAGCTTTGGAAGATAGCTATTCTATTGCTTATGATGATACAAAACCTCCAATATATGATGATTACAATGATGAATATGATATTTTCAGTCCACCTACTATTGAGGAGGAAATTAATTATGATTACAATATGCCTCCTATATTTGATGATTATGGTGATTAAAATAATAATGATAGCTATCTTGTTGAATTTGCTCCCACTACAATCAATAAGAATGACTATGCTTATGTGGAGAGTAATAATTATTATATGCATGTGGCTCATGATAAGAATGTTTCTTGTGATAGTTATATTGTTAATTTTATTCATGATGCTACTGAAAGTTATTATGAGAGAAGGAAACATGGTTTTATGCATCTCAATAATATTAAGTTTCCCCTCTTTATGTTGAAAGCCTTGAAGTTGCACTTGTTTTGCTTTCCTATTCTTGTTGCTTTGTGCTTTCATGACTTGTTTCTTTATAAGATTCCTATGCATACGAAGTGGGTTAGACTTAAATGTGCTTTGAATTTGCTTCTTGATGCTCTCTTTTACTTCAATTCATATGTCTCATGTGAGCATCTTCTCAAACTATCATGCCTAACTTAAAGGCGTTAAAGAAAAGTACTTATTGGGACATAACACAAAAGTTTTAGATGAGTATTGGAAGTTATTACCTCTGTAATAACCACTCCTTACCCTTTTTATTTGCTTTTTGTGCCAAGAATAACCTCTAATGAGAGAGAAGTAATGATTGGGAAAGTTGCTGTCCCGAAACAGATTTCTGTGCTTCACCATAAAAATTCGTGTAAAATCTCTGAGCATCTTTTTGAGGCGTGAATTTTGGTGCTTCTGCCCCAGGTTGTTATCTAACTTTCGTTAGTTAAACACTTTTTGATTTGAGCAACAGAAGGTCTTCGAAAAAATTCGTATTTACCTGCGGGTCTGTTTTGACAGATTTCTGCCATTATTTGCATTTGTTTCTTGTTGGTTCCTTTTTGAGTTCTTTTGGGGAATGGAGCTTTTTGACGGAAATGCTATAGTAGCTTGTGTTTTAATGGAAGTTTTATTGGTGTTAGAACTGAACCTAAAGACCTATTATCTTGAGTGCACTAATGTTGCTAATAAAGATTGTGTGAAGTTTTGTATGAAGGAAAACAAATCAGGTGTATGGAAGGAATGAGTGATGAGATGAAGGATGGACTAAAGCTCAAGCTTGGGGATGCCACGCGTGTCACCCCAAGAAATATCCAAGAAGTACAACCGTCAAAGCTTGGGGATGCCCAAGGCATCCCCTTCTTCATCAATAAAAATCCCATGTTTCTTCCAAACGCTTCATTTTTATTGTGTCATGCACAGTTGTGTTGTTCTTGGAGCATCTTCTTTTCCGTTTTCATTTTGGTTTTTCGTTTGCTTTTGTTTGCTTAGTTTTCTGAATAAATTGGTTGGACCCCCTCTTTCATACATTGGTTTGCAAATAGTTTGGTTTGGTTTGGTTTGGAAAAGAGTAGGAAAGCTCATGCTTAAGAGCTTGTTTTTGACTGTGGCCTATGCTTTGTCATGCCATGCTTGATATTGTTTTGGCTTTATGCTTAATATTCTTTGCTGTAGCATGACTTGTTATAAACAATTGAGATTGCTTAATGTGCCTTGGATGAATCATGCGTTGTTTTAGCATATTAAAGTATATTATAGTGGTATTCTCCTTTGATCCTTTATTTGGGTTGACTTGGCGCATGCTCACACCATGTTATGACTATCTCAAGTCACCATAGCCTTTATGATCCTTTAGTTTTCAACTTGTAGTATCACTTTATGCTTTGATCAATGATGTTTTGTCGCTCTGCATGATTATGGCCATTATTGCTCTCTTAGTTTGTCGCTCCCAGTCTTTTGCTAGCCGCCATAACCAAGTATGAGTTCCACTCATGCATCCAACTCCCTAAACCAAGTTATTCCAAAGAGTCCACCATACCTACCTATTATCTTATGCTATTCCAAGTATATTCATGCTTTTGTTTACCTTCCAAATTAAACTTGTTATGAGAAAACTAGTGATTAAAGCTCTCACGAACTTGATGGCACACTTTACTTTTATTGCCCTTAATAAACTTGAACCATTGTGTCGTCTCTGTTGTATATGCTTGCACTTATTTGTTGGGAATTAGCAGAACCATGCTGTCATGGGGAACGCTTTCAACATTGCACTTGGTACTTTGCACCTAGTTGATATCATGCTCGTTTGTCTATGGATTTTGTCGGTGTGAAATGAAAGAGGAGCTTGTAAGTCCATGGAGTTATGTATATGTGTTAGAGAAACGCCTGGGCCGCTGGTCTAATCCATGCTGACATGGTGGAAACCTGCAGCGTAACCATAATGAGCTGTCTATGAAGCATTCTTCTTATTAAAAAAAGAGTCCTATATTCAGAAAAAAGAGAAAAAGAAAAAAGAGATTATAAAAAGAGGAAAGAGAGAAAAAACACCATATTCCCATGGTAAATAAGAAGATTGCTGAGATGCTCGTTGTCTTCTTGCCTTGTCATTGTGATATGGGGATTCTTCCGTATCATCGGGCAAGGGGTACCCCGTTGGCGGTTCTCTATGATACACATGTACTTACAATGACAAGAACTTACCGGTGACTAAACTTGAGTAGCATGAGGAGCGGCCCTCATATACAAGGGATATGAGATTTCTAACTTATACTTCGTCAAGCATGTACACCATAGTTTGTTCACTTTAACCTTAATCACTTCAAGATGCTTATGATAGGGGCAATGAGAGCTGAAAGCTATAAGTACCATAATTTTTGGAAGCTCTTTATGAGACTTGAATCCCTACTTCCTTTTATAAAGGCCTTTCTTCCACCATTATATTGGGTCTCCACTTTCTATCTTTATGCACCTACTTTGAGAGCATAGTGGCCATTCTTAGTTCTATGTGCATTGTCCCAAGACTAGTTGATTGATGCATACCTTGATATTGCCTATTTTAAACTATTTGTATCTAGTCACTCTTATGAACTTTGAAGGTGTCCTATGCATTTATATTTGCTACTCTATGAGGAACAAGTTGAATGCCACTATGCTATGTTTTCTTTATGTGAAACAAACAAACGTCTTGCAACGCATTGTTATTCATGAATCCTTTGTTTATGCCTTTTCATGTTGCAACATAGTTTCTTTGTCTTATTGCTAGAACTTTGTCTTTCATGTTATGATTGAAGTACTATGATCCCAGCTTTAAATGTTTTACAAATACTTTGATCAAGTCTTTGATGGTGCATGTCACCTCAAAAATTATTCTTTCTTTTTATCACTTACCTACTCGAGGACGAGCATGAGTTAAGCTTGGGGATGTTGATACATTGCAAATGTATCTATAATTTTTGATGTTCCATGCTTGGTTTTATCTAAGTTCTTATGTTTTGTCCACACTTTGGAGTACTTTTCATATGATTTCTTGGACTAACCTATTAACAAGATGCCACAGTGCCAGTTGCCTGTTTTCTGCTGTTTTTCGTTCCAGGTAAGTCAGAAAATAAATATTCTCTGAATTGGACGGGGCAAAAGCCAAAGTTCCTATTTTATCGGAAGACTCACTGAGCCAGAAGCAGAGACAGAGGAGGGCCAGGGCCTAGCCACACCATATGGTGGCGCGGGCTAGCCCTGGCCGCGCCACCAGGTGGTGTGGGCCCCCTGGCACTCCACCGACCTTGCCTCTTCGCCTATAAGAAGCCTCCCGATGCATAAACCCTAGATCGTCAAGCCTCTAGCCACGAAAAGTTCCGCAGCATCGCCGCCACCGAAGGGGAGATTCGGGGGACATAAAGTCTCTGTTCCGGCACCCTGCCGGGACGGGGAAGTGCCCCCGGAGCCATCTCCATCGATCTCCACTACCATCTCCATCACCATTGCTCATTCCCATGATGAGGAGGGAGTAGTTCTCTCTCGAGGCTAAGGGTTCTACCGGTAGCTATGTGTTCATCTCTCTCTATGCATGATCTTATTGAGATCATGAGCTTTGTAATCAATTAGATCTACCTTGCTACTCAATTGCTTTAATAGATCTCTGCTCTCCCGATGTGTGTGAAAGTGACAGCGTGCACACCATGGTGGCACTTAGGCTAGAGATTACAAATACTTGTTATGAGTTATATTTGGAGTTGGATGTTTCTATGAAATTGTGGTGTTTGTTGGAACCATCTAGTGCTCAAGGTGACAGTGTGGGGTTATCTAGATGGGGAAAGCGGACTTTGAGGTGTGCTGTTATAGCCCTACCATGGATTAGAGTGTCAAACTGGAAAGTAGTTAAGAGTAGTATCATAAAGAGAAGATATTTATATGAGAGTGTTCACTAGTGAAAGTATGATCCCTGGGCCTTGTTTCTAAGCATTGAAACACCGTTTGCAATTAGATCTGTTACATGTTTTCTTGCTTCCATCTTTATTTCAGTTTGTCTTTAGTCTCTTCCACGACATCAAGCTATTTTCTATCACCGTTACCACTTATAATTATCCATACCACTTGTATTTCACTATCTCTTCGCCGAACT
The DNA here is from genome assembly GCA_910589775.1 of Avena eriantha. NCBI lineage: Eukaryota > Viridiplantae > Streptophyta > Magnoliopsida > Poales > Poaceae > Avena > Avena eriantha. The sequence goes on along the minus strand of OU342743.1, from coordinate 264,263,619 downwards.
AGTGCACCTATACACCTGACAAGTGTATTGGGTGTGTTGGGGACACAAGAGACTTCTTGTATCTTGATTGCAGGGTTGCTTGAGAGGGGATACCTTTGACCACTTCCTCCCTGAGTTTGATAAACCTTGGGTGATCCACTTAAGGGAAAACTTGCTGCTGTTCTACAAACCTATGTACTTGGAGGCCCAACAACAGTCTACAAGAATAGAAGTGCGTAGACACCATCACACAACTTAGTGTTTTCAAGAGTAGTCATTTTTTGGGTTTTCAAATAAGAAAGCGAATTAGTAAAACTATGTTTTTGTGTTTTTGATAAAGAAACAAGGAAACAAAGAAAAAAAGAAAACTAAGCAAAACAAAAACAACAAAGTAAAGAGATTGGTTATGAGGTACTCCCCTTGTGAAGATGTCCTTGACTCCCCGACAACGGCGCCAGAAAAATGCTTGATGGCTCAATGCACGGCGCCCAGAAAAATGCTTGATGGCGGTGTTGGTGTAGAGCTTGTTGGGAACCCCAAGAGGAAGGTATGATGAGCACAGCAGCAAGTTTCCCTCAGTAATGAAACCAAGGTTTAATCAAACCAGTAGGAGCAAGGAAACACCCCAAAGGTCTTACTAGCTGAGCTTTGGCAGGGCGCACTACCGGTGCTAGTAGCAACATGGAGACCTGCACAACCTAACTTGCGATGAGGTTGTCAATCTCACCGTGTTTTGCGGAAAACAAAGGATTAAACGTATCGAATGGAAAGAAGTAATAGTTTGCAGAAAGTAAACACAAAGCAGTAAACAGTTTGTAGATTATATGTAAAGAAAAGGACCGGGATCCATAGTTCACTAGAGGTGGCTCTCCTTAAGATAGATAACATGCTGGGTAAACAAACTACAGCGGGGCAATTGACAAACATCGAGAAAGCAATACATGCATATACTAATCATCTTGACTCCTTTGAGACTTGATTGGGCATTACAACATTATACATAGACCGCCATCCAACTGCATCTATGACTAATAATCCACCTTCAGGTTATCATCCGAACCCCCTCCAGTATTAAGTTGTAAGCAACAGATTATTGCTTTACGAACTGTCTGTAAAGTAAACAATACGATTGTCCTATAAACAAAGGATTGTTGTTTTCTCCCTAGTAGCAACATCACATCTAGTACCTTAGAGATTTCTGCCACTTCCCCAGATTACCAGAGGCATGAACCCACTATCGAGCATAAATACTAACTCTTGGAGTTGCTAGCATCTACTTGGCCAAGATAGCTACTAACAACGGAAAGCATGCAAGATCACAAATAACAAAGACATGATAGAATCAATAATCAATCTGAAATAGTATCTCAATATCTATCGGATCCCCGCAAACACAACATGCAGAATTACAAATAGATGATCTTGATCATGAACGGAGCTCACAAGATCTAAACATGAAAGCACAAAGGAGGAGAACCAGCCATCTAGCTACTACATGGATCTGTAGTCCAAGGATGAACTACTCAGCCATCTAGTTGATACTCATGGAAATTATAACATGCCTATCGAGAAAGTTCCATTGACCTTGGCCTTACACACACAGGAATGATAAAGATCATACCACGATGCACATGATAGTGATCAAGTGCAAGAACCATATCATTTCACTTTTTGCATATGATGTTTGTTTGCATCTTATATTGCTTGTTTGACGCTTTAGCAGCATTATAAGATGATCCTTCAATTAAATATCAAGATAAAATGTGTTCTTCCTTAAGTACGCACTGTTTTATGTTTCATCGCTCCAAGACATCACGTGATGATCCGGTGTAATTGAATCTAAATTCGTATTAACGGGTGTAAGACAGTTTTACACACGCGAGTACTAAGGTTCTTACTTGGGGAGCCTAGCATGTACAGACATGGCCTCGGAACACAGACCGAAAGGTTAAGCATGAGTCATATAGTTGATATGATTCCCATATAGATGCTCGCCTTTTAAGCTACACCGACTCACGTGATGATCGTACTTGGTGTAGTGGATTTGGTTCATGTAATCACCAAAAAGACACGACGGATGTTGTTTTTGAGTGGGAGTTCATGTAGTAATATGATTAGAGTTGAACTCATTTTATCATAAACTGAATCAAAGTGAATTTGCATAATTTGTTGTAGTCATTGGCATCCGTTTACTACCTTGTACTTAGTTATAATTGAGATAATATAACTATAGAATTCTGGATATTTAGTTTATGAACTGGTATCGTATTGTTTTTGAGTGTCAATCTAAAGTTTAGAAGTCCTATTGCAAACTTTCAGCAAACTCGATTTACTCCATGAAGTTTAATAAGTAGTATTAAACCAAGAGTAACAATTCTAGTGTTAGTATCTTAAGTATCATGCTTGCTTCCATGATTCTTGATATTCAAAAGTTGTTTTAATATCGAGGTTATATAGGATATGAAAGAATTGTTTCAGAAACCATCATGTGTGGAAGATATTGTGATATCTGAAACAATGTTTTTGGTTGCAATATGATAGAGTATAATTTAGCAATATACATGTTCTCATATTATATGAGAATTTGTGAAGGATTGAGATGCTAGGCATCCGGATCTCCCAAAAGGTTTCGGGAACTAACATTATACTCGTGATTCTTCCTTATAGGCTATAGTAGCTTGATCATGAAAGTTTTCATGATAAGGTTGAATAGAAGATGTAGGTAAAATGTTTACTACACTAAAATACTACTAAAGAATGGATTTTTGAAAGAACGCCAAACATTTGATGATGGTGATCCACTTCAAAGTGCAAGTCCAAAGGTATTAGTATTTGACTATACACGCTCTGGACTATGTGTCATGTGTATGATGCCACTATTGATGTTGATACATTTTTTTAAAGAAAATGAAATGCTGAAAGAGAATCTATAAAAATATTTGGCAGAAAAGAAAAGGCTAGAAATGTCCAGCTTAGGTATATAGAAGATATACATGTTATGGTCATATTATTTGCTTGTTAAATAATGTGGTTCTTAGGTATTGGATACCGGTATTGGATACCGAATTGGTTGGTGTGAAATGTCACACAAAGCAACGCAATTCATGAACTACAACGACCTAAGTAACTAGCAAAAGAATATGTGATGATGTTCATCGAAAACAAATAAAGTGTTATTGTGTTTCTCGTTGTCATCAAACCTAGCCTCCAAGATTTGTTTTAATAATTGTTATTTTGTTCTGGTATTATGAGAACATTGGTTGTTCAAATAATTGCCGAATTCCATAAAAGATGGATGAACTTTTACAAGTCTAGTTGGAGAAATCACGTCCATAAAACTAATGCTAAAATGTCGTAAGACAAACGATTGAAAGATCACTTACAAAGTGACATTGTTGTTTAAATTATATTGGAAAGAAAATATGAAGAATCTCCATGTTGATGGATTTTTGGATTCTTTGATTTTGATCAATTGATGCTTGTGAGACTTTCCTGGAGATAATTGGAACCCTGTTCATAGGCAGAAGAAGGACATATGACTAACTTATTGGATATTTTGCATATTTATGTATATAGTCCATTATGTGTAGCCATGTGCGGTGGAACTTTCAACTTCATATACTTTATCCAGAAATTTGAGTGGATATATGTATATTTACTTAATCAGGAAGAAGTATGAAACATTGGAAAAATGTTCAAAGGCTTTCAAGATGAAGTAGAAAATCATTGTAACGACAAAATAAAAAGTTTATGATTGGATCATAAAGGAAGATATTTGAGTTACAATTTAGTAAAACACCTAAGATTTTGGGAATCGTTCCATGGATTTGCATTTCTTGATAAACCATAGAAGTATGGCATGTTCGAGAGGTGAAATCAAACCATGTTTGACATGATAAGATCAAAGGTGTCATTTTTAAAAACTGCCATTATGTTTTTAAGATTAAAGCTTTAGAGACTACCTTTTTTACATTGAAAAGAGCACCATCATGATCCATTGAAATTACACCATATGAGTTATGGATTGGGATAAAACCCGAGTTGTCTTTTCTTAAATTTTGGTATGCTAGATATAAGTAAAATGTTTACAACCAAAGTCGGATAAGCTCGTCTTTGTAGGTAATCCCAAAGCAACAGTTGGGTATTCCTCCACAACACGGAAGACAAAAGAGTTTGTCACTTTGAACGTCAAATTTCTTGAGAAGGAATTTTTCACAAAAAGTTAAGTGGGAGGACAATAAGAACTTTGATTAGGTTAATGAACCTAAGAAACATGTGCTAAGTAGCGCAGCGCCAGAAAGTGTCTCGGAGGCGGCCACAATGCTCATGGCTCTCGTGACTACAAATGTTGTAATCTCGAAGATTAGAGTTCCTATTGAACCATATAGGTCAGGTAGGAATCAAATAGTGAGATTTGATAAACAAGTCGTTATTGTTTGGACAATGATGAATCGACTGCATACAAAGAAGCGATGATGGGCCCTGACTCCATAAAATGACTAGAAGTCATAAAATCCGTGATAGTTTCCATACACAAGAAATCAAGTTTTGAACTTGAAAGACCCTCCGGAAAGGCGTGAAGCCTATCGGTCGTATTTGGATCTATAAAAGGGATGTACATGGATGTTTCACATATATGAAATAGTCGACATGTCAGAAAATAGTTTACGACAATGTTTAAGGAGTTGACTGCAACAAGATTTGATCTTTCGTAACGTTATCTATTCTGGATGGATTATTGTAGCAACCACTACATATGCCAATTTTGATGTATGGTAGTTGAACAAACAAAACAAGATTCTTCTAATAGAATGGTTACCTAGGACGTGAATATGACACAGTCCAAAGGGTTTTGTTAAATCAAAGGATGCTAAAAGGGCATGCAAACTTCAATGGTTGAAATGAGCATAGCGGTGTTGGAATCTTCACCGTGATGAAACAGTTAAAAGAGTTTAAATTCATTGGAGACGATGAAGTTGCTTGCATTTGCAAGAAATTAAGTGGGAGCACTAAGACATATTTCTAATACATTATGTAGAAGACATGGTGTTGATTGGAAATGATGTATCTTTTATTGACAAAATTAGATTTTGATGAAAGACTTGGGCAAAACCAGAATATTAGGCATCAATGTCCATATGGATAGATTGATGCGCTAATATGATTATGCCAAACATACATAGATGAGATATTCAATGAGTTCAATATGGAAATGACAAGAAAGATTCTTGCCGCATGGAAAATGTTGAATCAAGATTCAAGTGTATTGACACTTGGTGAATGAAATGAGATTCAAGTGTTTTGACACTTGATGAGTGAAATCACATGAATATTTTGATCAATAATATATACCATGATATGTACATGTCCAGATATGTCCTATGCTCTAAATGTTATGAGCATATACTAGAATGACTCATAAGATGATCATTGGACGATAGTAAGGATATTCTTCTAAGCTTTGGAAAAACTAAGAATAAATTATGTATAGGTGACAAATGGTTACAGATAGTTCATTGTAAAGTGTTACGTTGATACTAGTTTTGTCACAAGATACAAGTTAAGTTTATCTCAATTTAAAACTATGGGTGGCACAGTGTAATGGAAAGGAGGTTCCATGATGGATTTGGATGAGTTCCAAAGTTGTATCGACACTTGGTGAGTGAAATCGCATGAATATTTTGATCAATAATACCATGATATATACATATCCAAGTATGTACTATGCTCTAAATGTTGTGAGCATATACTAGAATGATTCATAAGATGATCATTAGGCGATAGTAAAGATATTCTTATGAGCTTTGGAAGAACTAAGAATATATCATGTATAAGTGACAAATAGTCAAAGTAGTTCATTATAAAGTGTTACATTGATACTAGTTTGTCACAAGATACAAATTAAATTTATCTCAATTTAAACTATGGGTGGCACAATATAATGGAAAGGAGGTTCCATGATGGATTTGTATGAGTTCCAAAGTTGATACATTGTTACGGATACTACAATAAAAGGCTAAGTATATGACTGCTATAGTAGCAGCAAAGGAGGGAATTTGGTTAAGTAGTTTGTTATCAAACTAGGTGTGGTTCGCAGTGGGCTAGTACTATGAAGATATATTGTGCGGCAATTATATCAACATGTTTTAACCCAAAGGACCTAAAGGTATCACCAAAGGACTAAATTTATACAATGCCATCTCATTAGAGAATGAGTGATGCGTAGAGACGCAAAGACATGCAAATACACGCGGACCTGAAAATGTCAGATCCGGAGATTATGTTAACCACTAGCAAACGCGTATATACAACACCAAAAAGCCATAGGTGTTGAATGCGCAAGTTTACAGACTAGATTATTGACTCTAGTGCAAGTGGGAGACTGAAGGGAATATGCCCGAGAGGCAATAATAAAGTGGTTATTATCTTATTTCATGTTTATGATAAATACTTATTTTGCATGCTATAACTGTATTAATTGAGAATGTTAATACATGTGTTTTAATAAACAAATAAAGGGTTACAAGTTATGCCTCTCATATAAACCAGCTTTTTGATTAACAAGATGATCAAGGTTTCCTGATCATGGATATTGGATGTTATTAATAACGAGGTCACAACATTTTTTGAATGGTGTGATGAACATTCATCCGAAGTATATCAATACGATCAAAGTCATTGTGTTTAAATTGCTATAACATCATACAAAGTAATCTTAGTCCTTAGACCATGAGATCATGTCAATTGCTAACACTAGAAGAGTAACTTGATAACATCAAACGTCACACCGTAACAGGGTGACTATAAATGTGGGTTCAGATACTCCAAAGGTGTTATGTTGAGGCTCATGGATCAAGAGTGGGATTTTTCCATCCCGATGATGGATACATATACTCTGGGCCCTCTCTGTGATATCACATTGAGATAGCTTGCAAGCAAGTGATGTGATCACTAGAATGTTATATGATGGGAATGAGAAAAACGTGCATGTCAGTAACGAGATCAAACAAGGTATGGGGACACCAAAGATCAAATCTCGGACATGTAATATATCGCGAGACAAAGGGACTGAGTTACATGCGTAAAAGGTTCTCACGATCACAGAAGTCATCGTTGAATGTGTAGTAGTCTGTATGGATCTCCAGGTCCTGCTACTGAATATTGATCGGAGAGGGGTCTCCATCATGTCTGCATTATTCGCGTACCATAGGGTGACACACTTAAGGGATACCGACGCCATTTGGAGCAAATATGTTTCAGATAAAGATTTAAGAAAGCGCTGGAATCATTTCAATGGAAACCAGAGTTGTTTCGGGTGAAATTGCAGAAACTGGTCCTGCATGTGATATTGAAATGTTGCAGGGGGTTTCATGTGAATGTTTGTTAATTAAATTAATTAACAAAATTCTGAATAAAATGAATAAAAGAGTTTTATTAAATGAGAGCTTGCATTAAATTTGGTGGAAATTTAATGGAGGTGAGTGGAGTTTTGAGTGGAGGCTTTTTATGGGAGTGGGAGCTCCACCCACATGAATGTAGAAGAGGTGGGGGCACCCACCATGGCTGCCACGCCATGGACCTTGGTTGCCCCCTCTCCCTATAAAAGGCCCCCTCTCCTCCTCTCATCTCACACCTCCTCATGAAGGATCTCTCTCCTCCTCCAGAAATTATTCCCCATGGTCTCGGATTAGCGAGATACATGTTCCCGGTGGCTTTATCTAGAAAGGAGTTGCTGCTTCCGCTGCATCACTGGAGCAAGGACGTGGAGGTTGTCAGGGTACTGGATGTGTGTGCGATCATAGGTGCACTGTTGCTTTGCGGTGCTAGACTTGCTAGTGTTGGACATGCTAGATCTGAACGACTTCATCACGATCTTGAGATCGGCAAATGTACGACTACATCATCCACGAGTCCAACCTCGTAACTCTTTTTCGCTCTTCAAGGGTATGTTCTCTATGGATGGAAATCCACCCGTTGATTGTATCTAGGTAGATAGATCTTGGTGCTTAGTAGTTCCCATCATAGGAATTTTTTGTTTTCTATGCTGCGAACCCAACAGTAGGCACATAATAAAAATTATTCAGGTTTATTGTCAATCCAGAAGGTAGATGAAGTGGCAGCATCCTGACAGTGATCACATCAACCTTCGATCCATTGACTAAGTGGCAGCATCCTTCTTACCTCGCCAGTGGTCGACTATTCCTTAGTCCTTGTTTCGAGTTACATATATTAGCAACTAAACCTGTATCAAATACCCAGGTACTACTTCGACTACTAGTTAGGTACACATCAATAACATGTATATCACATATACCTTTGTTCGCTTTCCCAGCCTTCTTATCTACCAAGTACTTCGGGCAGTTCCGCTTCTAGTGACCAGCCCCTTTGTAGTAATAGCACTCAGTATCGGGCTTAGGGCCTCCCTTGGTTTCTTCTTAGGCGAGGCAACAGATTTGCCATCCTTCTTGAAGTTACCTTTAGGCTTCCCTTTCCTGCCTCTTTTCTTGAAACTGGTGTTTTTATTGACCATCAACACTTGATGTTCCTTTTTGATGTCTACCTCAGTAGTCTTAAGCATATCTGCGAGTTCAGTGAGCGACTTGTACGCATCATTCATCTTGTAATTAATTAAAAACCCTTTGTAACTTGGTGGGAGTGATTGCAGAACCCTGTCTATAGTGAGATCAGCTAGAATCTCACATCCCAGTGTCTCAAGACATTGAGCGTAGCCCATCATCTTAATGACGTGCTCGTTCACAGAGCTGTGCTCCTCCATCTTAGCGCTAAATAACTTATCGGAGATCTCATATCTCTCAGCACGGATTTGGTCCCCAAACATATTTTTGAGTTCCTCTACCATGATATCAACATCGGTAAGTTTAGAGAGCTTTTAGAGTTCAGGCTCTAGCGACTGGAGGATCACACACCGCACAAGAGTGTAGTCATCAAATTTCACGTCATACGTGTCGCGCTCTTCTTGAGTCACGCTAGCTACAGGGGCATCACCTAACGGACCGTCCAACACATAGGGCTTCTTCATGCCCGTGAGGATAATCCTCACGGTGCGGTGCTAGTTGGTGAAGTTAGATCCATTGTCTTGCCGTTTTTCTTTCTCAAGGAATGCATTAAAATTGAATGCAAGAGGTGCCATGATCTACAATGTATTTGCAAAAACTATTTAGACTAGGCTTAAAACAGATAGATTTCAAGTAAATCCAAAAAATTACTTATAAGAACTACCACTCAAAATGACATCCATCTAGTCATTTTAGTGATTACACGAACCAAAATCACTACGCCACGATCGATCATCACGAGTGGTGGTGCAGCTCCAATGGTGAGCATCGTATGGGCATCATAGAAACCATATGACTCGTGGTTTACCTTTCGGTTCATGTTCCGAAGCCATGTATGTACATGCTAGGCTCATCAAGTAAGAACCTTAGTATTCGCATGTGTAAAATTGTCTTACACCTGTTGTATGCGAACGTAGAATCTATCACATGTGATCATCACATAGTGCTTCGAGACGATGAACTTTCTTAATGGTGCATACTAAGGAATACCATATTATTATCTTTATATTTAGTGGAAGGGATCATCTTATACTGGTACCGAGGCAATCAAATACTACCGAGGCGATCAAATTAACGCAAAATAAGATGCATCAAAGGATAAACATCACATGCATATATAATGTGATATGATATGGTCCTTCCCACATTCGATCTCCATCTTGTGCGTCTTGGTATGATCTCCATCACTCCAACGATGTGCCACCAAGGTCCATGGCGCCATCACCATGGTTGTTCTCCACTAATCTAGTTACATGGATTTTCCATTTTCCGACACGCAAGCCATAAAATAACAACCATATGGCTCCTGCCGATTTCTTTAAAATAAAACACATTGCATACAACAATCTTTGTATCATAGAGCATATTACATCACATGCCCTGCAAAAACAAGTTAAACACCTCATTTTTGCATATTTTACGTGGCTTTAGGATTTCTAGGAGAGAACTGCTCTACCTACGAATTTCAGCCACAACGTCGACAATCAAGTTATTTGCAAACTGTTGTAAATTAGATCACGATTATGTTGGGAGAGATAGACACTCGTCGAGCCACTTATGCAATACGAGTTGCATGTCAAGCATGGGATATGTCTCATGTGCGAGGACATGTAAAGTTAGTCCGGGCAGCTTCATCCTAACATACCACCATGATTAAAATTTATGCAAGTATGGAACAGCAAGACTATCAACGCCCACATCTCTATGTGTTCTAACCGTACAAAGCAACTACGTATAGACATAGTTCTGATACCACGGATGGGGTTTGTTGCATAGAAAAAAAATCCCACTGTTGCAACCACCAATATCATATCTAGGAGGTACATATAACAGTTTCAGATGACTCACCCTTGGAGACCGTAACCGAGATAACATTCCCGCAAACAAACATGGATGATGTAGACTGTACACAACCGTTCTCAAGGACTTGCAGACAATCAACACCACAAGAGACAGCGCCTTCATAATCGGTCACACATACGGTGTGCCGACGACTCCCGATCCCTTGCTCCAGCCGGGCAGAGGATCCCCGAGAACTCCAACAACACTACACCATGGTAGATATGGTGGAGGATAAGATCTCGAGCAGGGCTTTGTCTAAGCACCTTTCTAGTGGCAATGGACAAGGCTAGCAAGAGGGAGAAGATGCCAACCAAAGGGCATATGAGAGAGGGGTGAATGTGTGTGAGAGAGAGGAGAGGAGGGGGCTATATATAGGTGAGGTGGCAGCCCAAGGGGGCTAGGCGCATAGCCATATGGCTGTCCCCACCTATTCCCCAATTATGTGGTGGACTCTCCACTTACATAAAAACTCTTTCCACTTTCTCCCATTCATTTTCCACTCAAAAATCAAGAGTCTTTTCAATAAAACCACTTTTAATTCACTTGATTTAATGTCATTCATCTAATGAACACTTCATTTAATCAGTACTTCATTTAATGAACACATTAATAATTCAATCCCTTGCATTGTTTCGATACCCCGAAACCATTTCGACAGATTCGATAAAACAAATTCCTACGATGTCCATTGTCTTCCCCTGTGTTCCCTATCCACTCAATTGCATCGACTAACCTTAGGTGTGTCTCCTTGATGTCTTCCCACTTCTATTCTTGTAGACAGTTGTTGGGCCTCCAAGTGCAGAGGTTTGTAGAACAGCAGCAAGTTTTCCCTTAAGTGGATTACCCAAGGTTTATCGAACTCAGGGAGGAAGTGGTCAAAGGTATCCCCTCTCAAGCAACCCTGCAATCAAGATACAAGAAGTCTCTTGTGTCCCCAACACACCCAATACACTTGTCAGGTGTATAAGTGCACTAGTTCGGCGAAGAGATAGTGAAATACAAGTGGTATGGATATAAGATAACGGTGCTAGAAAATAGCTTGTTGGCGTGGAAGAGACTAAACGCAAACTGAAATAAAGCTGGCAATAAGCAAACATGTAACAGATCTAGTTGCAAATGGTGTTTCAATGCTTAGAAACAAGGCCTAGGGATCATACTTTCGCTAGTGACCACTCTCATATAAATATCTTCTCTTTATGATACTACTCTCCGGTTGGACACTCTAATCCATGGTAGGGCTATAACAGCACACCTCAAAGTAAGCCTTTCCCATCTAGATAACCCCACACTGTCACCTTGAGCACTAGATGGTTCCAACAAACACCACAATTTCATAGAAACATCCAACTCCAAATATAACTCATAACAAGTATTTGTAATCTCTAGCCTAAGTGCCACCATGGTGTGCACGCTGTCACTTTCACACACATGGGGAGAGCAGAGATCTATTAAAGCACTTGAGTAGCAAGGTAGATCTACTTGATTACAAAGCTCATGAACATAACAAGATCATGCACAGAGAGAGAGATGAACGCATAGCTACCGGTAGAACCCTTAGCCTCGAGAGAGAACTACTCCCTCATCATCATGGGAATTGGCAATGGTGATGAAGATGGTGGTGGAGATCAATGGAGATGGATCCGGGGGCACTTCCCTGTTCCGGCAGGGTGCCGGAACAGAGACTTTCTGTCCCCCGAATCTCCCCTTCGGTGGCGGTGGCGCAGCAGAACTTTTCGTGGCTGGAGGCTGGACGATTTAGGGTTTATGCATCGGGAGGCTCTTATAGGCGAGAGGGGAGACCGAGGGGGTGCCATAGGGGCCCACACCACCCCCTAGCGCGGCCTGGCCTGGCCCGCGCCACCAGGTGGTGTGGCCACCCTCTCGCCCTTCCCCGTATCATATTCTGGCTCCAAGTGTCCCCCGGTAAAATATGGAATTTGGCTTTTGTCCCGTCCAATTCCGAGAATATTCATTTTCTGACTTTCCTGGAACCAAAAACAACAGAAAACAGGCAACTGGCACTGTGGCATCTTGTTAATAGGTTAGTCCAAGAAATCATATGAAAAGTACTCCAAAGTGTGGACAAAACACAAGAAAGTAGATAAAACCAAGCATGGAACATCAAAAATTATAGATACATTTGCAATGTATCAACATCCCCAAGCTTAACTCCTGCTCGTCCTCGAGTAGGTAAGTGATAAAAAGAAAGAATAATTTTTTAGGTGACATGCACCATCATAAACTTGATCAAAGTATTTGTAAAACATTCAAAGTTGGGATCATAGTACTTCAATCATAACATGAAAGACAAAGTTCTAGCAATAAGACAAAGAAACTATGTTGCAACATGAAAAGGCACAAAAAAAGATTCATGAATAAGAATGCTTTGCAAGACGTTTGTTTGTTTCACATAAAGAAAACATAGCATAATAGTATTCAGCTTGTCCCTCATAGAGTAGCAAATATAAATGCATAGGACACCTTCAAAGTTCATAAGAGTGACTAGATACAAATAATTTATAACAAGCAATATCAAGTTATGCATCAATCAACTAGTCTTGGGACAATGCACATAGAACTAAGAATGGCCACTATGCTCTCAAAGTAGGTGCATAAAGATAGAAGGTGGAGACTCAACATAAAAAGTAAAAGAAAGGCCTTCATAGAAGGAAGTAGGGATTCAAGTCTCATAAAGAGCTTCCAAAAATTATGGTACTTATTAGCTTTCAGCTCTCATTGCCCCTATCATAAGCATCTTGAAGTGATTAAGGTTAAAGTGAACAAACTATGGTGTACATGCTTCACGAAGTATAAGTTAGAAATCTCATGTCCCTTGAATACGAGGGCCGCTCCTCATGCTACTCAAGTTTAGCCACCGGTAAGTTCTTGTCATTGTAAGTACATGTGTATCATAGAGAACCGCCAATGGGGTACCCCTAGCCCGATGATACGGAAGAATCCCCATATCAAAATCACAAGGCAAGTAGACAACGAGCATCTCAGCAATCTTCTTATTTACCATGGGAATATGGTGCTTTTTTCTCTCTTTCCTCTTTTCTCATATCTCTTTTTTTTCCTTTTTCTCTTTTTTCTCAAAATCTGACTCTTTTTTTATAAGAAGAATGCTTCATAGACAGCTCATTATGGTTACGCTGCAGGTTTCCACCATGACAGCATGGATTAGACTAGCGGCCTAGGCGTTTCTCTAACACACATACATAACTCCATGGACTTACAAGCTCCCCTTTCATTTCACACCGACGACATCCATAGACAAAAGAGCATGATATCAACTAGGTACAAAGTAGAAGTGCAATGTTGAAAGCGTTCCCCGTGACAACATGGTTCTGCTAATCCCCAACAAATAAGTGCAAGCATATACAACATAGACGACACAATGGTTCAAGTTTATTAAGGGCAAGAAAAGTAAAGTGTGCCGTCAAGTTCGTGAGAGCTTTAATCACTAGTTTTCTCATAACAAGTTTAATTTGGAAGGTAAATAAAAGCATGAATATACTTGGAATAACATATGCTAATAGGTAGGTATGGTGGACTCTTTGGAATAACTTGGTTTAGGGAGTTGGATGCATGAGTGGAACTCATACTTGGTTACGGAGGCTAGCAAAAGACTGGGAGCGGGAGAGCAATAATGGCCATAATCATGCAGAGCGACAAACACATCATTGATCAAAGCATAAAGTGATACTACAAGTTGAAAACTAAAGGATCATAAAGGCTATGGTGACTTGGGACAGTCATAACATGGTGTGAGCATGCGCCAAGTCAACCCAAATAGAGCATCAAAGGAGAATACCACTATACTATGCTTTAATATGCTAAAACGACACATGATTCATCCAAGGCACATTAAGCAATATCAATTGTTTATAACAAGTCATGCTACAGCAAATAATACCAAGCATAAAGCCAAAAAAATATCAAGCGTGGCATGACAAAGCATAGGCCACAGTCAAAAACGAGCTCTTTTTACCACATAAGCATGAACTTTCCTATTCTTTTCCAAACCAAACCAAACTATTTGCAAACCAATGTATGAAAGAGGGGGTCCAACCAATTTATTTAGAAAACTAAGCAAACCAAAGCAAAATAAAAACCAAAACGAAAACGAAAAAGAAGACACTCCAAGAAAAACACAACTGTGCATGAAATAATAAAAATGAAGCGTTTGAAAGAAACCTGGGATTTTTATTGATGAAGAAGGGGATGCCTTGGGCATCCCCAAGCTTTGACACTTGTACTTCTTGGATATTTCTTGGGGTGACACGCGTGGCATCCCCAAGCTTGAGCTTTAGTCCATCCTTCATCTCATTACTCATTCCTTCCATACACCTGAAAATTTTCCTTCATACAAAACTTCACACAATCTTTATTAGCAACATTAGTGCACTCAAGATAATAAGTCTTTTAGGTTCAGTTCTAACACCAATAAAACTTCCATTAAAACACTAGCTACTGTAGCACTTCTATCAAAAATCTCAATTCCCCAAAAGAACTCAAAAAGGAACCAACAAGAAGCAAATGCAGAAAAATGGCAGAAATCTATCAAAACAGACCAGCAGGTAAAGACGAATTTTTTCGAAGATCTTCTATTGCTCAAATCAAAAAAAGTTGAACTAACGAAAGTTATATAGCAACCTGGGGCAGAAGCACAGAAATTCACGCCTCAAAAGGACGTACAGAGATGTTACACGAATTTTTACGGTGAAGCACAGAAATCTGTTTCGGGACAGCAACTTTCCCAAGGATTACTTCTCTCTCATTAGAGGTTACTCTTGGCACAAAAAGCAAATAAAAAGGATAAGGAGCGGTTATTACAGAGGTAATAACTTCCAAGACTCATCTAAAACTTTTGGGTTATCTCCCAATAAGTACTTTTCTTTAACGCATTTAAGTTAGGCATTGAGAAGATCCTCACATAAGAAATATGAATTTAAGCAAAAGAGAGCATCAAGAAGCAAATTCAAAGCACATTTAAGTCTAACCCACTTCGTATGCATAGGAATCTTATAAAGAAACAAGTCATGAAAGCACAAAGCAACAAGAATAGGAAAGCAAAACAAGTGCAACTTCAAGGCTTTCAACATAAAGAGGGGAAACTTAATATTATTGAGATGCATAAAACCATGTTTCCCTCTCTCATAGTAACTTTCAGTAGCATCATGAATAAAATTAACAATATAACTATCATATGAAACATTATTATCATGACCCACATGCATATAATAATTATTACTCTCCACATAAGCACAGTCATTCTTATTAATTATAGTGGGAGCAAATTCAACAAAATAGCTATCATTATTATTCTCATCACTGTGGGCTCCCGGATTATTCCTCCGAGAATCCCTGTTATGCATACATCCACGTTCCCATGATCAGTGAGCCGTGGAACATAACCGACAGGTATCATTACATCATCTGAAACATAATGAATTACAAGACTTACATAAGTGCCATTCTGGCTACAACCTCTTTAGCAGCGGAAACAACATGTGCAGGGCCCAATCGTGCCTCAACCTACAGGCAGTTGACTAGGTAGACGGCCTAGTTCGCTAGACGTCACCTGAATCCTTCGATGTCAAACCTCTGAAAGTCTGGCCAAGTAAATAGCCAGGGACACAGCCGTGAGTACTTTTGAATGTACTCGCAAAACCACCAGGATAAATGACGTAAGGAAATGCAAGTCTGGCTGTGGCGAGATAGCTGTATCTGGGGTTGGTTTTGAAAAGCCTAGACTACCTCTTGTAGTTACGGCATCTCCATATCTTAGTTGAAAAAGAGTTTGAAAACATGCTTTTGTTTTATAAGTCAAGACATCTCCATATCTTTGTTGAAAAAGAGTTTTGAAAACAATTTTGGAGTAAAAACCATTTTTAAAACTTTTTGACCAACCTCGGGTCAAAACAAAGCTTTCAAACTCGGGTTCCCCCGGAACCTTCATCCTTGTGTCCCACACAAGCACAGTTTGGGTACTCCTAGCCAACACCTTTACAACCGTCCTTGACCGTGTACACGGCTATTCGAATAGGTTATACTCTGTAGAGTTTGCGCACTTTCCCCACAAGAATCAATACATCCGCCGGGATACAACCACGACCCACTACACACTGTAGATGGGGGTCCGGATAATAAAACCTAACCTTTCGCTTGTCTACTCTAGCAAAGGCATACTTTTCCTCTTGGGTTTGTTCTCCCCGGCAACGAGTATGTGGCTCCCAGCCATAGTCTTGCCTTCCGTACAAGCGCATACCCAAGCCGCAACTTGGCGTATACCTTAAATCTGGTGACTCCACTTCCTTCCGTACTCCAAGTCATACCGTTTGCGGGAGACCCAATTGTTGCACCGGACTCCTGCCAGTTCAGGCTCACTCTTGCCGAAACAAGCAACAGGCTTTAGATCCGTGATCTGGTGGCGCCTGCCCAGAATTCCAGGGATCTCTCCCTATAAGCATGGTAGAAGTGCCTCGGCTAATGCGGACAAACTACGAGTTAAGCCCCAGCACCTGGGGTAATGTGGTTGTGTTGATAAAAAGTGTTCCAATAAAGGCGTAGAGCATCCCATCACATTCTCACTTCTCATCATTGCCATTTCTTTTGCTAAAACATCCACTTGGAACGATGCCTTTTTCCAAGGGTTTTACAAAAGGGTTTTGACACATTTGTAGTGGGGTAAAGCCCAAAACAGTTTATTTTCTCAAAACCGGGGGTTTTCCAACGGGGTAGGATGCTAACCATCATACTCTCGATCTAAAGGGATAAAATGGTAGGTACATCGGGGTGGTGCCTCGATGGACACGAAGTCATAACTTGGAGGAGCCAAATTACTATCATAGTATTTGTAAACCAAAACATGCAGGTAGGTAATGCAATTTATAAAGAAGATATAAAACAGGTAAACGAGAGTAGGACATATATCAGAGTTCAGGGATGGTGGCTTGCCTGTTATCAGCAATAAGTCCCTGGACTTCTTCAGATGACCAAGAATACCCAATTAAATAAGAAGAAGTCATTCCCTTCTTGTCGTCAGACACTCACACTACCGTTGTCATCGGGTATACATGCAAGCAGACAAGTCCACAATCAAAACAAGGCATACAAACATCAAACCATACAGCAAACACACATAAGAATACTACTGAACATGGGAGTTTTTGGAGGTGTTGGTTATTCAAAGTGGAATTTACTAAATTGCCACTTTGGTGTTTTCTCTTGGAAGATAGTTGTCAAGGCTAGATATAATGCATTTGGATTAGGGTTCTGAGCTCAGTAGACTACCAAAGGGTAACCATGATATCCTCAGATAGGTCTTGACAAGATAAAGCCAATACAGGTGGTTTCACTTGAATATCAATTTCCTGGATTTAGATATGATTTTTATAGTGGGATAAACTCTAGTTTGAGGAAATAATTCACCAGAAGAGCGCTGGAGCTTAAAAAATTATTTCCTTGGAAGGTTTGGTAGTACATGTTGTACTGAAATTCCCAGAGTTGGAATCAAGTCAAAAGAATTACCATAATGCCCTCAGGAAATTCCCAAGGACAGTTCTGTATGGTTTTTCTCTTTTTCACCAGATCAAATCTACAGAAGCTATGGAGTTGGTTCCAAGGGTATGTCATAGACATTTGAATTATCTTTCTGTATTTGGAGTTGCCAAACTCCTGGAGTGATTTATTTAGTAGAAATACCCCTTATAGAAGTATTTAAATCACTAAAATTCAACTAGAGCTCAATAAATTCTGAGCCGCTAGGGTTCGATGGAGGCTTCTTCTAGGAGGTCCTCGGAGTTGGAATCAGGTCAATACCACATTTGGTTAGACCTGGGGAATTTATCTAAGACAGAAAGTTGTTGTTTTTGTTATTTTTGCTAAAGGCAGCATACTATTCACCTTGGCATAGGACCTATGCTGGATTATAGGTATGTCAAATACCTCTCAGTAGGGCTTGGTTTCAACTCAAAAGTATAAGGCTAGCTCACAGAGGAATTTAATTAGTGCAAGGTATACTTGTCAGTAGAGTAATTACCAGCAATTAATGAAAATTATTTTTAACTTGGGGTTGCCTCTGCATGTTTGATAAAACATCAGGGAACCACAAGAAATTTGAATCTTGGCATTTGGACTTGATTTATATTTTTAAATGGATTTAAACCTGTTGGTCCTTTTTTTCTGGATCTGAAAATAAAAAGAAAAGAAGACAAGCAGCTGGGCTGGATCTGAGGGGAGATGGGCCGCGGTAGGTGGATTCGGCCCACGGCGGGGCGACGCGGCACGCGGGAGTCGGTGCTCGAACCTGCCAGGCGGGGCCCGGCAGTCAGCGAGAGGGGGAGGCCGAAAGGGTATTGGCGGATCTCGGCCGTCCATTTAAGTGGTGATGGACGGTCCGCGCTCGTCGTCGTCGCAGCGACAGAGCGCTGGGGAAAGAACCCTAGCATGCCAGAGAGGGAGGCGGGGAGCTCACCGGAGGGCTCGGGAGGCGACGAGGAGGCGGCAGGGCGACACGGTCGACGATGCTAAGAAGATCGAGGGGCGGCACGGGGTGGTTTGACGCCGGGAAGCAGCTCGCGCGTCAGAGGCCGAGGGTGACCTCGTCGGAGCTCGACGGCGACGACGGAGGAGTAGTCCCTGGGCAGAAAAAAATTGGCATGGTTAGATAGAGGAGGAGTAGCTGGTCACAGTAGGGTGACATGCAGAGGGAGAAGGAGGGAGACGAGGGGGCTACGCTCAGATCTCGAGCAAGGCTGAGGCTTCTTCCTCCTCTTCCTCTAGTTAGCACAGGGCAGGGGAGTGGGAGTGGAGCCCAGGGAGAGTGAGTGGAGGGGTGTGGAAGCAAATGAGGGGTAAATGCGAGCTGGGGGAGGCCTCTGGCCTATATACCAAGGAGGGAGGGGTAGATGTTGTAAAAGACCATTTAGGACAAGGGGGAGAGGATTGCTGGCTAGGGATTGGTCCAGGGGTCGGTGGGGAGGGGTAGTATGGGTATTTGGTCGTGCAGGGGCAGAGAGGGGAGCTGTGGTGATTAAATGGACAAGATCCTTGTAAGATTGTTGTCTCTCTCTCTCTCTTTCTATTAGTACAAGGGTAAGATGGTCAATTGTTGGGGGTGGAGCTACAGTGATGGTCGACCGGTGGTGTGTCCTGGTGCTAAGGAGACGCATTGAGCAAGATTGAAAGAGATTTGGAAGTGATTTGAGTAGTGATTTGCTTAATTGACAAAATTGAACAAAGTAGCTGGTTATGAAGTAAGTCCAAAAACTTGTATTGGACTAGAGGAGGAAATGGTACTGGTAGATAGATGTGGTCAAGGTAGACTCCTAGGATTTAATTGAGATTTTTATGTGGGGTTTTAGTCCACTTAAATCCACTTACTCAAAAAGGACAGAAGTGATTTTTAGAGGATCATTTGATAAATTTCCATTGGACAAGGTTGGTTTTTGATGTGGGAGGGTCCCAGAGGTGAATACACCCTTAGGGGAATTTTCCCAAGATTTATTGAGGTATAGAAGTATTTAAAACAATTATTATTCCAATTTAGCCATTTAGGAAAATGGACAAAGAGAAATGATAAAGCTTCTCAAAAATATTTATTTTTGAGATGGTAAGGTGATGTATGATATATGGAACTTACTTGAGCCAAAATTTAGGGAAGTGTTTTGGTAAAAACCAAACTTTCCTTTATGGAGAGAGTTTTGGAGATTTTGACGATTTAAGGAATTAAAGAGTTTTGGGGCCATAATAATTATGGGGAAGTATTGATAAATCTTGAGGATCCATGTAGATGGGATATACAAGGTGTATAAAGCATTTTCAACCTTGTGGAATGAGATTCCAACTTGAAAAGGATGGAAAACAAGGGGTTGATGATCTAGGGTGAGGTTATTTTTATATCACCAAAACATGCTTGCATCTTGGAGCTCAGAGCTCACCTTGGTGCAAGGGATAGATGGGCAGGTAGACCAAGTTATATAGATGAACATGGAAGAAAGAGTTTGAATTAATTGTATTTGAGGTGATCTAGAAGGGATGGCAAGGTTTGTTGAAAATAAGGCTGCCATGTAGAAAGAGTCATGAAGCCTTCTAAACCATGTGGGTTTAAGCAGCACAGAGATCCACTTGGAGCAAGTGAAGTAGGTTTTGATATAACTCAATGAGTAGATCACAATCATGCAGAGAGTTTGTCCATAGGAGGTTGTATGAGGGTGTGAGCTTCTACCAAAGTAGGCACGATGACTAGTTTTGCAGGAAATGTTATTTTCTTGTCTGCAAAATCATCATGGACAAGTGGGTTGGAGGAGGATCTAACCAGGGGACAATGTGGGCCTTGGTAGTCCTTAGGATGGTTAACGATATGGTTCAAGTGCATTTCCAAAAATGCACATGGTTTGAGAAAAGGAGGCATTCCAAAAGGTGATGTTGGAACTGTTTCCAGACTTGGTCAAATTTGGCAGTTTCGAGGAATTTGACTAGAGTATGAGAGGGAATGTTCTTGGAGGAGTTGCAAGATATTAGAGCATTAGCAAGTGAATGATATTGAAGTGTAGATTGAGTAGCAGGGTTCCAAGCTGAATATTGGTCTTCAAGGACTTGGAAGCAACTAGAATGGAGATCCTCAGATTTGATCTGGTTAAGGGTTTTTGATGATCACTGAGTGGATAGGGATCACATCTAGGTTTGTAATATTGCTTAGGGATGTGATTTTGAAACATCTTGTTCCTAGTGATGAGTTCCTAGAGTAACTCATACTACTTCTTAAGCACCAATCAAACAGCAGATCAAAACAACTCATCAGACAGCAGATCAAGGCAACTCATCTTATCAACAAATCAACTACTCTAGGGTTACCATCAAGCTTAGCTTGAGGTAGGGTTGGGGCATCTTGAAGAGGTTAAGTTTTGAGTAAGGTGAGTATCCTTGGTATCTCTACCAAGAGCAGAATTCAAATGCTTTGAAAAGAGTGTTTTGGGGAAACTAGAGATACGATTAGTTGAGTGTTCTGTCTTGAAAACTTAAGGGGAGTGTATTATATATCTCTCCATAGTTTTGTCAATAGAAGCTACCAAAATAGTTTTGGTTACATAGGCATCTTAGCTCATGTTTTGAAATGCCATAACATTTGAGAATATGTAAAATGAGCCAAGATAGCTTTTGGTAAATAGCTTTTGTCAACTTAGGGTGAGGTAAGGAGTAGCATGAGATTTACTCTCATATGCACAAGTGTAGTCAAACAACTAGCAAGCGCTGCACCAAAGCACAAGAAAAAGTTTTTGTTCCCCCTGATTTTTGCATTCTGAACAACTAATCAGGGTTGCTGAAATTGGGATGTTACAATCACCATAATCATCAAATATAGGAGGCATATTGTAATCATAATTAATTTTCTCCTCAATAGTAGGTGGACTGAAAATATCATATTCATCATTGTAATCATTATATATTGGAGGCATAGTATCATCAAAGTAAATTTTCTCCTCCATGCTTGGGGGACTAAAAATATCATGCTTATCAAAACCAGCTTCCCCAAGCTTAGAATTTTCCATAGCATTAGCAATAAAGGTGTTCAAAGAATTCATACTAATAACATTGCTATTAGCATGCAAATAAAGTTCCATAGGTTTTTTAATTTCCTCTTCAAACACTTCATGTCCTAACTCAAGATAAATACTATAAAGCTCTCTAATTTTGTTGTTGTTTTCCATTAAGCCTAACTAGTGAAAACAAGAAAAAAAAAGACAAAATTACAGAATATAAAGGAAATAACTTCGAGCACTCACACCGGAGGATGTGAGTACCTTTTACCTTACCTCCCCGGCAACGGCGCCAGAAAAGCGCTTGATGTCTACACACTTCTATTCTTGTAGACAGTTGTTGGGCCTCCAAGTGCAGAGGTTTGTAGAACAGCAGCAAGTTTTCCCTTAAATAGATTACCCAAGGTTTATCGAACTCAGGGAGGAAGTGGTCAAAGGTATCCCCTCTCAAGCAACCCTGCAATCAAAATACAAGAAGTCTCTTGTGCTCCCAACACACCCAATACACTTGTCAGGTGTATAGGTGCACTAGTTCGGTGAAGAGATAGTGAAATACAAGTGGTATGGATATAAGATAACGGTGCTAGAAAATAGCTTGTTGGTGTGGAAGAGACTAAAGGCAAACTGAAATAAAGCTGGCAATAAGCAAACATGTAATAGATCTAGTTGCAAACGGTGTTTCAATGCTTAGAAACAAGGCCTAGGGATCATACTTTCGCTAGTGAACACTCTCATATAAATATCTTCTCTTTCTGATACTACTCTAAACTAATATCCGGTTGGACACTCTAATCCATGGTAGGGCTATAACATCACACCTCAAAGTAAGCCTTTCCCATCTAGATAACCCCACACTGTCACCTTGAGCACTATATGGTTCCAACAAACACCACAATTTCATAGAAACATCCAACTCTAAATATAACTCATAACAAGTATTTGTAATCTCTAGCCTAAGTGCCACCATGGTGTGCACGCAGTCACTTTCACACACCTGTGGAGAGCAGAGATCTATTAAAGCACTTGAGTAGCAAGGTAGATCTACTTGATTACAAAGCTCATGACCATAACAAGATCATGCATAGAGAGAGAGATGAACACATAGCTACTGGTAAAACCCTTAGCCTCGAGAGAGAACTACTCCCTCATCATCATGGGAATCAGCAACGGTGATGGAGATGGTGGTGGAGATCAATGGAGATGGCTCCGGGGGCACTTCCCCGTCCCGGCAGGGTGTCGGAACAGGGACTTTCTGTCCCCCGAATCTCCCCTTTGGTGGCGGCGGCGCAGCTGAACTTTTCGTGGCTGGAGGCTAGACGATTTAGGGTTTATGCATCGAGAGGCTCTTATAGGCGAGAGGGGAGACCGAGGGGGTGCCAGAGGGGCCCACACCACCCCCTAGCACGGCCTGGCCTGGCTCGCGCCACCAGGTGGTGTGGCCACCCTCTAGCCCTTCTCCGTCTCGTATTCTGGCTCCAAGTGTCCCCCGGTAAAATATGGACTTTGGCTTTTGTCCCGTCCAATTCCGAGAATATTCATTTTCTAACTTTCCTGGAACCAAAAACAGCAGAAAACAGGCAACTGGCACTGTGGCATCTTTTTAATAGGTTAGTCCAAGAAATCATATGAAAAGTACTCCAAAGTGTGGACAAAACACAAGAAAGTAGATAAAACCAAGCATGGAACATCAAAAATTATAGATACATTTGCAATGTATCACTCCCTACGGGTTCAAGAACTATGTAGACATGATCGAGAGTCTCTCTGATCAATAATCATTAGCGGGACCTGGAGATCCATAATGACTCCCACTAGTTCCAAAAAATCCAATTGATAGTCTGAACCTTTTTTGTTGTAATCAAATTCCGTTTATCTCGCGATATTTTACTTGTCTGGGATTCGATCACTTGGTATCATCCATACCTTGTTTAATCTCATTCCCGACAAGTACTCTTTTTCTCGTTACTATGATATAACATTTTAGTGATTAAATCACTTGCTTGTAAGCTATGTCAATGTGATATCACCGAGAGGGCCCTGAGTATATCTCTCCATCATTTGGATGAAAAATTCCCACTCTTGATCCACGAGCCTCAAGTAACACTTTCCAAGTACCCGACGACACCTTTATAATCACTCTGCTACGGTGTGACATTTAATGGAATCAAAGTACCTTTCAGGTGAAAGTGATTAACGTGATACCATGGTCGAAGGACATTGAGTTACTACGAATGTGTTAGAAATATAAACTTGAGGACATAATCGTATTGCTACATCTACTTTGGGTGACTATTCATCATATCATTCTCCAATGATATGACCCTGTTATTAACAACATCCAATGTTTATGATCAGGAAACCTGTGATCATCAGTTAATCAATAACCTAGTATTAAGAGAGGATTTACTAGGAAACTTTTTTGCTTATAAATCACACATGTATTAATGTTTCATATTAACACAATTATCGCATGAAAAATAAACATCTATTATAAACCTGGAATAGCATAATAATCACTTTATTATTGCCTCTCGGGCATATTCCTTTCAATTATTCCTCAAGCTTGGGGATATATTGTGCTCTTAAAAGGAGATGTCCTACTCATGGTTTCAAAGATAATGAATTTATTGATATATTTTATAATGGACTAACCGAAAGATCTTGATCTTATCTAGATAGTCTTGTAGGTAATATTTTTAGGCACATGACTATTGAGGAGGCCAAGGGATTGTTAAACATTATTTATCAGGATCATTATGATTGGCACATTGAAGAAGAAGATAAAATTGAAATGATTCCTAATAATAGGGGTATTCTCAAATTAACTAATGAAGTTATGTAGGAGGCTTCAAAGTCTATTAAAGAAAGGGGTATTAAAACTTCCCATTTGAAAGAGCTATCTGAAATGGGTGTTAAATTCCCTATTGATGAACCATGTTTTCCTATCCAAGTAAACGCTATATGTTCTGCTGAAGGTAATGGAAAGTTATCATCTACTACTGAAATATCATATGTTAATCATTCAAATGACTTTTCTTATCATCAAAAAGCTATTGAACATGATATTTAAAGGGATATAATAGAGAACTCTCATAAAATTAAACTCCTTCATGAAAGAGTAAACACTTATGTGGATTATATTAAAATGACTATTAAGCATAATGAATAATCAATTTGAGCAAATGATCTCTCTTCAAAATAAATTATATGAGAAGCTTCTTGCCAAGAATATGCAAGTATGTGGAGTTAATACCAGGGGAGGCTCTGGCACTCAGGATCTTGATTATCCCGAGGGACATCCAAGATGCTCTTAAAAATCTCTTAAAAAGAAGTCTTCTGTAGGAAAATCTCCCAATGAAAGTAAAGTTAATGGGAATTCTGAAGAACAAGAAAATGATGTATCTATTTTTGATGCTAAACCTAAATACAATAATAATGAAGATGATGATGTGGAAGTATCTCAATATAATGAATGGCCATAGGGAAATGAAAATGATGAATAATCTGATTCCATTGTAAGGGAAGATCCTCAATCTTCAAGAGATAAAAGTAAAAAAGAAGAAGCCTCCACCTCAACCAAAAGGTAAAGAAAGGGATCCATGGGTGTAGAGACCCATACCATATCCCCAAGAGGTAATAAAAACTTTATATGATGCAAGGTTTGAAAAGTTTATTGAATTGATAAAAAGTCTATACTTGCCAATCCCTTTAGTTGATGTCATTAAAATTCCTCCTTATTCTAAATATATGAAAGATATTGTCACCAATAAAAGAAAGTTACCTAATGAAGCTATCACTTCCATGCCTGCTGACTATTCATTTAAGGGAAAGTTATCTAAAAAACATGGAGATCCAGGTATTCCTACTATTCCTCACAATAGTATGATTCCATTTCACCTTCCATTGCACCTACAATTGTCAACCATAAACCTACCACATTGACTAGAAAAACAATTGAGTGGCATAGATGCAGTTCATCATGGGCATTAGTGGTACATCCTAAATTCATCAAATATGGTAGTGGCATATACACAATTTGATGTCTAGGTTAGTAATGTACAAGACATTCATCAAACAGAGCATAGGCACATACCTAGTTTATACCAAGAAGACAATGTCACTGTCACCAACCGGTGGTGTCTACTTCAACTCTCGTCATACACTTGGTCAATCTAGAACACTAATGAAATCAAGATGTGAAATCTAAGATAAGGATTCGTTTCTAAATGTCTCAACTATTTAATAGATCCAGAGTTCGTTACAACTGCAGATCTGAATTCACATTTTCATATACTAGTCCTAAAAAAACCTCCTTCATATGGCTATATGCTAGGAACACAGGGACACGTTGTAGTTGCACTGGTTTCTCATACCCACAGCTGCTGCAAATAACAAGTGAATCTAATGGAAGGAGGGAATCTAATGGAATGATCTATGAGAACATTTGCTACTAAAAACATGGCTATCAATTTGAGAAGGGGATATTGTATTCGAAGGATAAATGATGCCAGAATCTACTCACCTATGGTAACAATGCTGCAAACGACGTGGGCTAGTCAATCATCGACTTGTTGGAGGGGGAAGGGAGAGAAATCGCTTTGTTCGCTATGCTCACGTGTAATACAAAGAGTGAGAGGGGAGGGGAAGTGAAAATGGAACCCGTTTGTTTGGTCTCACACATGTCCTGGTACATTGCCCGATCCGGTTGGTAAAATCCACGAGCGGTCTTTTTAGTATCTTCGCACTCTTATGTTGAGAAAGGGAAATAAAGATTGAGTAGTTAGTGCAACAAGTTTTGAATTATTACTCTCTTAGGAAATATGAGAGTATTATTTTCACACGTGTCTAGACTCCATACCTAATGTCACTCCGAACCTCCTATTACTCCCCCTCTCCCACTAACCCCACTTAACTTCCGCAGCTCCGTCCCGACGTACCACCTAGGGTAACCTTAGTTATGGCCCCACCTAAGCAGCCATCGCTGCCGTTGAAACTTGGGTATTTGATCCCTTAGAGGCAGGCCATTAGGCTCTACTATAAGTCTGTCCTCCCATTGCCATCCAATATGGATGATTTCGCACAATGTGCTGCATCGGCGGCGGTGGCAAGCAAAGCCAAGCGAGCGTTGTGGAGAAAGCGCGCGAAGGCATTTTCATCTTCTCGGTGTTGGGGTAAACAACGTACGGCTCAATGCATTCCTAGGAGCATACCGCCGAGGGAACAAACCCTCGAATAGGGCACCGCAAGGTCAAGCAACTCTCACGTTCATACTTCGGTGCGGGGGACCTTACCGCAATGGGGGAAGCTAGGCACACGATGTGTGCAGCAAAGACGATCCATCCACCACACCATCGGAGGCTAGATCGTGGCCTGTTGGAGGGTTCGACAGCTGGAGCCGATGGCGGGCAACAACTCAGAGCTGGATTTCAGGTTTCGATTCACAGGGACCTATGGTCTCTTCCATGAGGTACCAGAGTTCATGTTCGAAAAAATTGTTGCGGCGGTGCGGGTGTTCCTACTGAACCGGGTCGGGTTCAAGCGCAATGGACGTGCATGAACAATGCGGATCTCTTGAAGTTTGGCAGGAAGGAAAAAGATTAGTTGCGGTTGAAGGATCACTGAACTTACGTCCTCTTAAGGCAATTGGCGAGCCAACTTTTCTGGTGGAGATCTGTAGTTTCTTCAGTGAAGAATAGTTACATTCAGACTAACTTTGAAAAATGACTTTTGTAAAGCCAATGTTGAGACGTTGTTCAGAAACTTTTGGAAAGTTTAGTCCACTTTTGTGCAGCTATCACGTACTTTTGTATCAAATTAGTACTGACATAACCAAATAGTATCAAGTATCTATTTATTCAATTACTACTCGCAGTTAAATTCAGTTAACCGTCATACCTATCCTAGACAAAAAACATTTATGTAATAATTTTGTGTGATTTGTTCATGCACGTTCCATACATAACCACGCACCATTTTGAACAAACCTTGGTGAATATTATAGTCAAGCAATTCAGGCACAACTAATTGCATTTTCACTAGAACTAGATCAATCTGAAGACACCAGCTTGCAGGCATGACCAGATTGAACATGACTTTCCAACAAACTGAGTCCTAGTGGCACATTCCCAATTATGGCATGAACTAAGGATATAGTCCTATAAAACCATATTCTTCTTTTGTCTTCTGTTGTCTGCAAAATGATCCAGCAGTTCAACATGTTATAAAATCTGTAGACAATGTTAGAAAGATCATCAGGAAATCTTTGTTTGAAACAAGCATCATTTCTTGTCTTCCAGGCCGCTCACCACTTGGCAAACAAATCTAGCTACCTTCTACTTAAAGAGGAGATAATCTCATTTTTCCGGCAACCACAAAAGTGATATTGATCATTTCTAGTCCACCCTATTTTCAAGAGGTTATCCTTGGTTATTCACACAAATTATAAAGTACGATGTTCACTACAAATGCATTAGACACACATAATACAAATTTATTTGTCACACATACTACAAATGCATTAGCCACATATACTAAAACAATTCAAACTATTACATATATTTAATTCAGGCTAACTACCTGCTCCACTCTCAGGTCAACAATATCTTAGATTCAGTAAACCTCTATCTTCACTCGACGGAAATCAGAACTAGTAGCTTTTCCACACCCTGTCCCCCACTGAAACGGTGTGCGTTGTCACGAAACGGTGGTGATCATTTGCCATCGATCCTTTCAGGCTAACACTGCAGGCGATGATGACGCTTTCTGGCTGCCTCGTCGGGGTCCTGTATGCCATGTACAGATTTCAGAACCTCCTCCAGGTGGATGATGACCGAGTGCTTCCAGCTAAGCTGTCGTCTTGCCATGCTTGAAATCTCCACCTCGTACATCTTAAGAATGGTGCCTGAATCTTTCAGCAACGCCTTTACCTCGATGATCCATCTGTCGCTCGGTAGCACAATCTCCACCAGCTCGTTGCCAAGGCTACCGATGACCTGCTTGAGGGCCTTTGGTTCCCAAGCATCCAAAGGGAGGCCGTCGAGCCGAGTTTTGAGAAGAAAACAAGCTGCCCCAAGCGATCGTCCCACCCACATGAGCGATGACAGCACCTCAAGCTCATTTTCTCCCCATAACACTTGAAAGAACGGGAAAAATACAGAACGCGCTCGTTGTCTGAACTGTGCTCGAACCGAACGAAGAAATCGAATGTCGGCACGCATATCTTAATCTTGACCATATTTCGTCTGATTCCAAAACGAGACCTGAAAGCCGACAGCAAGTCTGCCGGTGACACGGCGGGACACATGCCCAACATAGTGGCCATTAGAGTGTGGTCGTCGAACTCCTCTACCAGGGCTACCATGCATGGGGCGCGCGACAACATGCAACCGCCCGAGACCGGTCGCCAGTACGGATCGCCCGATGGTCTGCGCTCCACCATGCGAGAGGGACTAGCTAGAGGCGAGATGCTAGGCCGGGGACGTGAAGCTCTGATATGACGACTAGGAACGAGGATGCGACAACGATGGCAGCGAGCTTTGATTAGGGGCGTGGGAGCGTGACTGGACATGGCGGGACGCAAGGAGAGCAACGGGGAGCTCCGATCTTGAGACAACCAGCCGGAGCTGAGCAAGGTAATGGAGAGGGGAACAGGGGAGAACAACAGAACATAAAATAATATTTGGTCCATGTAGGGGTAAACTAGTCCACAACCGCAGAAGATAACGGGAAATACTAACAGAAAGGGCCAAGAAGAGTTGACGTAACGATGGTATTTGAGTTCAACCATGTTTAACCGTTTTCGTCCGGTTCAAACGACCGTTTTTCTGTTAGATTTGTATTCACTCCGATTTGGCCCTTCTAGGCAATTGGCAAAGCTACTCAGACTTGCGGCTCGAGATTACAAGCAACTCGGACTCTGCTATGCCTTGACCTCTCAACTTTTGGCCGCAAAGAGACGAGCCCCGGGGCGGGGCATAGATTAGAACTTGCGGCTATGGCCGGAGATCGCTGATCAAAATTGCACACTAGGCTGAATGAGGTTGCTAGTGTGCGTGCATACTATTCACGACCTAGGGCTTAAGCATGATTTGGTCTGCCGAGATAGGAGGACTCGACCAGGGATCAGGGAGAGACGGGCACCGGAAATACTAAAAAAAGGCCGACCTTCGCAAAGGCCCATCCCGCGTGTTGTCGTCGCGCCAAGTGGCGCCCTCTCCTTCGCGCGGTCCTCCTAGTGAGGCTCTGCATTCTTGCCAAGTGTCGCAACCAGAATGAAAGTAGGATTATGATGAGAGAGATGGAGATAAAAGAGCGAGCGTACAAATTTTCCTTTTTATTTTTTCAAATCCGATGATTCAAAACGAAATATTTTGAGAACCGTTTGTTCAAATTATGAACCGTTTTCACTTTTGAGCTCCTCGTGCCGAAAGCCTTAAAACTAGATCCCATGTTGATAGGTTTTTTAACAAAAATTTTTGTACTTTCAAAACCGTTGCGTTTATATTTTAGATTACTTCAGTTATGTAGTTTTTGTAATTCAGATTCTTAATATACTTTGTACTTGGGTTGTTACAAACTTGTACTTTCGCGTACTTTGACAACGAGTACACTGTACTTTTCTGTCATTTGGCTCTGAGTATGGTTATACATTTGTGTACTTCGGTTCTGAGTAAACTTGTACTTTTCTGTACCTTGGCTCTCACTATAGTTGTACTTTTGTACTTCGGTTGTGAGTAAACTTGTATTTCTGCTGTGAGTAAACTTGTATTTTTTGGTACTTTTCTGTACTTTGGCTCTTAGTACAGTTATACTTTTATACTCCGATTGTGAGTAAACTTGCACTTTTCGTGTACTTTTGTTGTGAGTAAACTTGTACTTTTTTATACTTTAGCTTCGGTACAGTTATACTTTCGTACTACGAGTGTGAGTAAACCTGTACTCTCGCCTAATTTTGATTGCGAGTATCACGTGTACTTTCGTGTACTTAGATATCTATGTACTTTGATTTAAGATTATGTACGAGACAGACTTTCTCCTACGGGTAACACGTGCTGCTCCCCGAGAGAGTGCGCACTCGTTAAAACCTTTAGGAAGTTCTCCATTTTTCCAGCGATACCCGACGGGCACTCCAAACTGGCGACGCGCGTCAGATGCTTTACTAGCCTGCATCGGGCCTTCCTCCCGCCAGTGGCACCCATGACAGGGCCTTTCTGCGGGCTATCGTGGCCTCCTTTTCCTCACATATCAGCCAACAAGCCCAAAAAGGCCCATGTTATCGTGGCTAGTTACTTCCCCGCAACGCTTGCCTCTTATCCGCCCCCTCGTTGCTTGCCTGGCCTCCCCTCCGCAGAAGAGAACGCTCCGCCCGCTACAATGGAGGCCACTGCTACACTGACGCTCTCCTCGTCTCCCGCCGGCGTCCGAAGCTCGCCGGCCAGGACTACCGTGGCCTACCTGCACCCCCGCCGCGTGCCCACTCCTTCCTCCCACCTCCGCGGGGCCCAAGGTCCCACTGCCTTGCGCGCACTCTCTTCCCCTTTCCTGGTTCGCTTCCAGCCTCTGCAACTTTTTGGCTTCTTCCCCCCTCAGAGACCGATCTGGCGCTAGAATGATTTTCTTACCTTGCTGTGTTTGGGATGCGCTCAGGGGCTCAGCAGCAGGAGGAGGAGAAGCGGGATGGTTGTGAGGGCGGAGATGTTCGGGCAGCTCACCACCGGGCTGGAGTCCGCGTGGAACAAGCTGCGCGGCGTCGGTGAGTTTCCACTTACATTTTTTGCTTCTCACTCATGGAATTTTCCTCTGCCATTCTTCTCAACGCAATGCTCTAGTGGCATTGCGTTGGATCGTGAACATTTTTTACTCAAATAAAATGTGCATTTGTCATGCTTGATCACCGGACTGCACCCTGTGTAACTTTTTCACAAATCATCATAGTTGTAAATAACGAGAGAAATGTCTTTTGTGGTTCAAGATCGGCTGACAAAGGAAAATATCGCCGAACCGATGAGGGATATTAGAAGAGCACTTTTGGAGGCAGATGTATGTCTCGTCTCTTGTATTACATGGCTCTGTGTTGTGTATCTACATTGTCATTTATTTTCCTTCGAAATCTGATGCAGAACCTACTTTGCAGGTAAGTGTGCCAGTAGCGAGAAGCTTTATCGAGTCTGTTACTGAAAAGGCGGTAGGCACTGATGTGATCCCAGGTGTCCAACCTGAGCAGCAGTTGGTCAAGGTATGCTCAGATCTTGGAAAATGTATACTTTTATTTTTGACTCTGACTGGAGCCTGCGCAACAACTGCATTTTCGTTAACCCTACTCGTAACTATCTCACGCTGGTGGAGCTGATCCTGTGCGAGGCAAAGCTGTGGTTGCTCGCCTTAGGCGCCTTCTGTGGCCGACAGGTCCCCTTAACGGCAACCTTAGCACTAGTCGGAGGGTTGTACAGTTTTTGGGTTCTGGTTTTTTTTCGGTGTTGCATATTGTCATGCACACAAGCTACCTTATCTAGGGAGTTCACTCATTATTTTGGACTAAGTGAATGTGGTCTTTCCAACCTATATATGTACTTGTATCTCTACAAGACTAATGACAGCTAAATGATGCAGGTTGTCAATGATGAACTTGTACAACTGATGGGTGGGGAAGTATCCGATTTAGTATTTGCAAAAACTGGCCCAACAGTTATCTTATTGGCAGGTCTGCAAGGTGTTGGGAAAACCACTGTCTGTGCGAAGCTTGCTTTCTATCTGAAAAAGATGGTGCATTCCTGAGCTTTCAACTTTATGCATTTACATAAGAGGCACAGACTATTGGTGCTTATAGATTAGACTCAGATTGCAGGGGAAGAGTTGTATGCTGGTTGCTGCAGATGTTTACAGGCCTGCTGCCATTGATCAATTGACTATTCTGGGTAAAAAGGTATGCCTATGAAACTAATTGTTCCACCACAGTGTTGAGTTGCTAACATTTTCTGGCTAATAACTATGACTGTCGTAATTCAAAGGGCTGTAGAGTTGCCAGTAGATGCACATCTGTCTAAGTTCTAAATTTTGAATTACAGTTACTTTTTGAATGTTGATAGGTTGGTGTACCAGTTTACTCGGAAGGAACAGAAGCAAAACCTTCAGATATTGCCAAAAACGGCTTGAAAGAGGCAAAAAGCAAGAAGACTGATGTAGTTATAGTGGATACTGCTGGAAGATTGCAGGTAACTCTTATATCCTCTAGTATCTTCATCTGCTTTACTACAATCAATTTCAGTTGTGCCAGTTTTGACCAGCTGACTTCTTGCATACACAGATCTTAGGCACCATGTCACAATCATGCTGAACTATGAAATTGTAGACATGATCAAACTGCATTGATTCTTACTCTCTAGTAGTTTATTAGGATTAAATGTCTATTTTTGTTTTGAACTTAACATAGTGCATCAACTAAAAAGTGTCATTAGTAAATGTCAAGATAATCTGTTACGAGACGAGCTTATGTGGAAAATGAGTCTATTTTTAATTTTGCCAGGTGGTGCAGCTGCTGTTCCAAACCAACTTTTCAAACTGACTCTGGCTGTTCCTTTCTGCTAAGCTGAGACACATGTCTATGTAGTTATAGTTTATTCATCTTTAAGTAGCAGCATTATTTTCAGCTAGTGTGTCCTTCCCCCTACTTTCAACTGTTTAAACAAGAATAAGTGATACTAGCTTTTTAACCATTCGATCATTAGGTAGATAAAGCTATGATGAATGAGTTGAGAGAAGTAAAGAAGGCAGTGAAGCCTACAGAAGTTCTTCTTGTGGTTGATGCTATGACTGGTCAAGAAGCTGCAGGTTTGTAGTTGTTTGTTGTTCTTCGAGTAATCTAGGGCTTTAGACCCAACATTTATACTTCGTCTATTCTAAGTAGCATACCTAAATGCACTGCATGGCATCAAGAAAAAGAAACATGCATTTCACACTGGCTATTGCAGTACTTCTTGTTATTGTATATATGCCATGTGTTTGGATTTGGAGGTCCCATGTTAGTCATGTTTGGTCCACTGTAATTGTATCAGTTTTTCCTACAATTTATTGTGTTCTTTCCAGAAGAACATAAGCACAATCAGTCACTCACTATAGTAGCAGGACTTGTCATTCTTGTGAAGTCGAATCTTCAAATCTTCATCTGTTTTTTAACTGAACTTAAAACTATTCATCATTTGCTTGAGTCGCACTGTTTACTAACCTTTGTTGCTTTTTTTATATGAATATGATCAGCATTGGTTGGTGCTTTCAATGGTGAGGTTGGTATAACTGGTGCTATATTGACAAAACTGGATGGTGACTCCAGAGGTGGAGCAGCACTTAGCATCAAAGAGGTCTCTAAACTTGCAAAACTTCTCTCCATTTTGTGTTACTACCCAACTATAAATTCTTTCTGTCAAAAAAAAACTACTTATTTATGATAATGCATAGAAGGAAATATAATTTTTGTGTGGATACATTTGGTTGTATTTGAACTTTCTCGATTCCTCATTCACTGGCAAAAGGTATTGTGACATAACTCATAAGTTCACCTGTCCCTATAAATCTAATGAAAACAATTTATTTCATGGAGGAGTTATAAAGTTCATTTTACTTGTTTTCAGGGGTTTATCTATTCCTCCTGCATTTTTAGGTTTTTGTTCATTAATAATATACAGTATAAATGAAAAAGGACATGATTGAGGAGGATTAAATAATAAATCTCTTGTATTTGCATAAGTTAGGCCTACATTAGCAAATTTTCTGTCTCTATTCCTTTCATTTTATGCATATACTGAATATCACCAACTGACGAATCCTGCAGGTGTCTGGAAAACCCATCAAGTTCGTAGGGCGAGGAGAACGTGTTGAGGATCTTGAGCCTTTCTATCCAGATCGTATGGCGCAGCGTATCTTGGGAATGGGAGATGTACTTTCATTTGTTGAGCAAGCACAACAAGTGGTAAGTAGCTTCCTATGAAATGTCATTTTCCTGTGTGTCCTTTATTAAAAATAAGCGATATTTATGTGGTGTAACATCCTGGTGCATGTAGATGCGTCAAGAAGAGGCCGAGGAATTACAGAAGAAGATTATGAGTGCAAAGTTTAACTTCAATGATTTCTTGAAGCAAACAAAAGCTATCGCACAAATGGGTTCATTCAGTCGTATAATTGGCATGATTCCAGGCATGAACAAGGTGCAAACATGAATTCTTACCAAGTTTATTTCATTTCCTTGAAACTAGTCTTTTGAACTGGCATTGTGGCTCTTATGTTAAAGGATCTAAAATTGATGTCATTAAGACCACAACTCTTGCCACGTTTTGAGCAGGTTACTCCAGCACAAATTCGCGAAGCTGAGAAAAACGTTAAGTTTATGGAGTCAATGATCAATGTAATGACTGTTGGTATGTATAATCTACACCCAGTAGACATCATGAAGATATGGTATTGCATATTCTTTCCTAACTAACATATTATTGTAGGCTTGGGATAACATGTTAGGGCCAATTTGGATGAATATCGATTTGTGAATTCAGTAGTTTTTCCATATACCCAGCAGTTTCTGCTTGGTTTATTACAAAGTATGAGACGATGTGAATTCATAGGCTGACATTCATTGCCAATCAACTATTTGTTTGCTTGGTGTTCTGATGTCCAAGTACCTTTGATGTGGTTTGAGATTATCCTGCTTTGAAAAGCAAACATGTTCTTCCTTTTATTTTTTTCATGAAATAGTTACGTTTCAAAAAAATCTAGTTAGTCTCCTGAGAGAAGCATGCCTGTGTCATATAACTTGGTGAGGTTAAAATCGATGGGCCACTGTCTAAACATGTTCTCAGCTGGGGCAATGGCAGCTAGCAGTTATGCCAGCCAAGTTCATTCCTAATTTTGTGGGCCATGATTTCAAAGGACTGCTGCGTCGCAAACATTTGCCAAGTAATAATTATCCTGACTCTGTGCAGATGAAAGGGAAAGACCAGAGTTACTTGCTGAGTCGCGTGAGAGGAGGAGAAGAGTGGCTAAGGACTCTGGAAAGACAGAACAACAGGTTCAGTAGTCATCCTATCACCGTTTTTCCCTATGTGATCTAGCATCATGGAGCTAAACTGAACCTTCTTTTTTTCTATCAGGTGAGTCAATTAGTATCACAGCTTTTCCAGATGCGTGCTCGAATGCAGAAAATGATGGCTGGGATGCAAGGGAAAGATACACCCGATATGGAAAATCTCATGGAGTCCATTAAATCTGAAGAGCAGGTAAAGACACCAGCCTGATCAACAGCCTGGGGCGTATTACATCTTTCGTTGTTATTGCATGTTATGAGCTCTAAGACTTTGCATAACTGTGATCATTCAGTTTGCCGCCGGTACTGGCCAGCCCAGGAGGAAATATGGCAACCTGAGGCGGCGGGACCTGGACCGGATGCGTGGTTACCGCCGGTGAGATGCTCGTCTTGGAGGAGGTGTAGTTGTTGCTGCTGACCTTCCTGCGCCACCAATTCAACCCAGTATGGACATATATATATTTGAGATCTTTAGCTGCAGCTTGCAAGTAGTGGCAACGTACGTATATACGGCCTTGCTCTGTAGCCCGATGTATATTTTCTGTGTACGTTCCAATGTGCCAGGAGCGTTTCTGTTATCTTCAGAAAATGCAGGGCTTACTAATTTTCCTCTTCTTGATGGTTTGGGAATTTTTGCATTTCTGCTCTTCCAAAATCTAGTCACTGAGAACAGAATAGCTTGCTGGAAGGTTCATTAATTGTTGTTACTTTTGTATTGCCCTTACTTCTCTATGTGGTGTGCGGACGAACGCCTGGACTCGCTCTGGTTCGCAGAAACACACGCCTAGGAAGCTCTGTTGTACGCCGACTACCTATGTTCCAAATCATAAGATGTTTTAACCTTTTTCTGAAACCACATTTATCTAGACGTGTTTTATTGTGCAAGTTGTAGCAAAATGAGTGAACTTACAAGGCTAGATACATGTGTTAAAAAAAAAGCTAAAACATCTTATATTTTGCACATCCTCCCGTATATTTTCAGTATAAACCAAATGCAGTTGGCCATCTTTGCTTAAATGCAGATGGCATAAACTAGCTCCAGCCATGGCACTTCCTACTCACACCAAGAAATCGTACAATGGAGGCAGCCTGCCTGCCTGCTGGTCTAAGGAGCAAGGAAGCCCATCTTCCACTTCCAGGACGCCCTCGTGCACGAAATAGAGGGAGAAGAGTTTTTTGATTTTGCATACCTGAAACGGCACTCAAAAAACACTTTTTGTGTACTCTACATGTTTTTTGTGTATTTGTTAGAGATGCTTTAACCCCATTTTTTTAATAAAGGATTGGAAGTTAAGTTTGAGCTATTCCAGGTTCCGGAAGTAATTTTTCTGTGGTATCCCAAATTAGTCATTTTCCCATATTTTTATTCACAGACACATCAGAGGCAATTCATGTAATGACAGCTATTAATAAGGTAAGCATACATTTAGTCATGTCATCTATATTCAAATAATTTATGCTATATTCAAATATTATTTTTCAAAGATAATTATTCAAAGACTATTATTCACCCAAATAGTTATATTAGTTACCACACTAATTCCTAGTACAACTAGAACCTGATTTGCAACCATACATCCTAAACAATAAATCCCTAGCTCAAATACTACCTACACTTTGCTAATTTCAGTTAACCAAGTACATTTGTTAATATTTTTCTGCGAAATTCCACCGATCTATTAATAATCATCAGCAACAGTACAAAGAGCCTTAAAAATAATAGAAATTACAAAAAGTTCATTGGACCACTTAGCGACGACTACAGACACTAGCACGAGCCGAAGACACGCCGTCGTCCTCGCCCCTCCATCACCGGAGCCGGGCAAAGCTTGTCGTAGTTGAGTTTGTTGTAGTAGACAGACGGGAAGTCGTCGTGCTAAGGTCTCATAGGACTAGCACCGGAGCAACAACCATCGCCGAAGATGACAACCGTAGATCGGAAGAAACTGACCTCAAACCACACTGACGAATACTAAAAACCCCAAGAGATCCGTCGGACGCACGACTCCACGCGCCCTCCGCCGGTGCTAAACGCACCACCGGGGCGAGAATAGGGCGGAAAAGGTACATTTGTTAATATGACAACAACCCTAGACATACCTACTGATTTTGCTAAGCAACATTATGTAGATCCTCAAACATACATTGGCTCCACAGGCAAGGAACCTTCTCCATGTGTTCATGCCTGAAATGCAACATGCCTCTGGCACGACAAATGGTGGCAGCAACACTACAACCCATCATCAATACCGGTTATCCAGATCTAAATTGCTCTCTAGGACCTAAATTAGAGAAGCATAAGCAAATAAATCAAATCCAACCGACAAAATAAAAGAACTCCCCAATTTTTAGCCAAACCCTTAACTCTAGTTCTACACCTACCCGAAGTTTTAGGCTCAGATCAGTCGCCTCGTCAAATTCTGACAGCAGGCTATCGCTGCTCGTCTCTCCATTGTTCCAGGAGACCATGGCGGCGTCCGCGGCGGAGGCGCGACAGTGACGACGACAACTCGGTCGGAAGTGAGAGAGGCAGGGGAGAGAGTGCGTGACTGGCCCGCTCGGGCCGACCAACGTGTCCCCTTTTACTACCCGTCCCGACAACGCCGTTAACTGTCGTTGTCCGGTCGAAGGCATCTCCTCACGCCACGCCATCCTGGGAAGGGCCCGCATGTCATAATCGCGTTCAAGACGAGGGTTACGAGGAGTGGTGGGTATACGTCACATTGTTATGCTGGAGTGGTGGTTTTTTACGTACCCGAAAGGTGGCGGTGTTTTGAAACCCTAGTCTCAATTGTAGTGTTTTTTTTTTAATTTTCTTGGCTATTCCGGTTTCCGGAAGTAAATTTTCTGTGGTATCACAAATTAAGTTGTAACATGGTTTTAATGGATGCTGTTGCCGTGTAATAATATACCCTCCAAAAGAAAGCTCAAACCGGTAACGTAGGGCTGAAATGCAAAGGGGTGGGGTTTGGGTGGCACTTGCAACGGCTTAAAACTAACTGCTGCCTCCTCCGCTGCTTTGGCTCCTGCTTTCAGAGGTCAAAGACATTATTAATATCTGATGCACCACCTAGGCTAGGCTTAGGCTAGAACGATTCAGCGAAAAGCATCGGCCAGGAGCTAAAGGGAACCTCCCGGTGAATAATAACCAGAAGTAGCTACCTCGACCGAATCATCCATTACATCTTATTGTATGTGAGTAGAGGAAAGTTAAAGATATTTTTGACTATACTAGTACTACTGTACTTGCTTCCATCTAGTGATCTCTCCATTCACAAAGATAAAGATATTACTAAATCGTGTGTGGACACTATTTGTAAGAGTATCTCTAGCTGAAGTATAAAGGCCATAGAGGAGTATTTTTTTTCTCCTCTACAAAGCTTTTCCCTCCTCTCCTATATTTGAGCGGCCGTCGACTGGCGACAAAAACTTTCCCCATCGCCCCGCCGCCCACCGCATCAGCTCCGTCCGCCGCCAAATCCCCCACCGCCATCACATCCGCTCCGTGAGATGGCCGGATCTACCCGCCGCCGCTCCCGACCACCCATCCGCAGTGCCAGCAGCAGCTGGGGCGGCCCGCGTCACTGATTTGCCGCCCCCGCAGACCTCCCGCCGCCACCGCATACCCGTTACCACGGCGCGCGGCAGTGCGACTGGGGCACTTGGGTGTCTGAGATCACCGACCGGAACACCGACCAGCCATCTGGCTCGGCACCTTCCAGTCGGCGGCGTAAGCGGCGTGGAGGCATGACATCGAGAACGGCTGCCTCCACGACAGCGGTTGCGGGGAGCTCAACTTCCCGCTCGGCTGCGAGGAGCCCGTGCCGGAGCTCATCTCGCCGCGCGGACCAACTCGCGAGGGAGGACCGCGAGGCGTGGGAACGCCTAGAGGCCGAGCGCGCGAGCGAGAAGTACATGGTCAATCTCCGACGGCTCAACCCCGAACGAGTGGCGGAGGAGACGGCGGCGTACGCCATGTATGAGAGGAGCCACGAAGGAGGTGGCTCCGGCGACCCCCGTGACTCCTTCGGCTTCGACGACTAGACGACCGACTACGGCGGTGACCTCGACGAAAATGGTGACCACGCCGGGGCTAGTTTAGCTTAGTTTAAGTTTGAAGTATGTTTTGGTTAAATTTTGTTTAGTTTTTAGTTAAATCGTACGAACTATGTTGAAATCTGTGCAACCCTGTGAAATTTGTCCAAATCGTGTTCTTTTGTGGGGGAGGGGGGGGGGGGGGCGGTTATGTCGGCCACTGTTTAGAGGACTAAAAAATTTCTCATCTATTTTTGTCCGCTGTGTTGACCTCTGAATTTTTGTCCTTCTGTTAAGATGAGCTTAAGGTATCTCGCACATCCTCTTCCCAAATGAATTAACGGAGATTCCTTAAACCTAGACAGATTTTAAACAACACTTTGCCTAAATCCGCGTCACTTAATTTGAAACGGAGTACCGTAAGTTGATTCGAGACAACCTCTTCAGGGGGACCCCCTCCCGACCCCCTCCTCCTCCCGACCCCGTGCGGTGCCGCCGCCGCCGCACCGGGTCGCCACCCTCGCCCCCGGCCAGCCACCCAGTCCCGCAAGCCCCTCTTCTCCGCCGCCGCCGGTTCCGTCGCCGGACAAAGCTCCAACGGCGCGGCGATGGCGGGGCTCTAGCCCTTGCGTTCGTCGCTTCCATGGCGGCGGCGGCTCGAGATCCAAGCATCGGTGGCGGTGCTCCAGGGGATCTCCAGCAATGATGGCGGGTGGGCGGCGACCAGTGAGCTCTGACGGTAGCGGTCCCTGGGCGGTGGGGCGGTGAATGGTGTCGAGATCTAGGGTTCCTAGATCGGTGACGTCTTCGCCTCCTCGACATCAGCCGGTGTTGTTCGGAGGTATTCTGCTGTCTACTTTGCATCATGAGGGCCCCTGGGGTGGAGGCCCTGGGTTTGGTGGAGGTGGACATCTTCTCCATCGAAGATGGCCGGCCTGCAACTGGATTTGAAGATCTCGCGATCCGTCTTCCAGTCCCAGCAGCGAGGCGAGGAGACCTAGGTGCCGGTGAAAACCGAGCCATTGGCAGGCGATGGCGGTGTTACCATGTCGTTACCTTGATGAAGGCATCGCCGTGCACCTTGTGTCGACCTCAATCGTGCTACTCCGGGGGAAACCCTAAGATCTTCGGGTCGGGCGATGGCGGTGCTGCGGTGTCGGTATCGCTTTCTCTCCTGGGAGCATCGCCTGTGGAGCAGTGTTGGATGGAAGTGGCAGGAGAGGTGGAGCGCTAGCGCGCGAGGGGTGGTGCTGCTTGGCACCACGGTGGTGTCGGTGGCTACTGTGGCAAGAGTCGGCACATCGATCTATACGCTGAAGATGATTGGCGGAAGATAGTGAAGGCGGCGACATCCGGAGCGTGTGCGTGGGCGCCCCTCCGTGGATATGCTGTGCGGTTCTAGGGCTCCTTTTGCTTGAGTTCGAGCTGTCGCGCCAAGGTGCTCCAGCTTCTCTTGGCGAGTGGCAATAGTGTGAGTGACCATTGGGCGGGGTCAAAACATGTAGATAGGTGTTTGATAGATCTCGTTGGGGAGCTGACGATATGGTTATCGTTTTTGCTCGGTGTTTTGTTTTGGCAGTTCCGGTTTATATGATCTTTGTAATGGCTTTATCCAAGCATTGTGATTCTAATAATAAATAAAGGTTGTGTATCGCTCGATGCAGCGGGCCAGGGCTCCGCTCCCTATTTCGAAAAAAAAAAGTTGATTCGAGACAAATATGGAGTTCAGGCCAAATTCAGAATATTAATTGATACGGAGTACACGAAGTAATCTGAGAATTAATACATACAAGCTCTACACACGCTATACTATGTTTCTTTGTTTGACCAAAGTACGTACCAATACTAAAGATCGGCTGGCTAGCTAACTAACTAATCGAGTATCAAATTAACCGAGAAGCATCAAGGATGGATGTTGTTGGAAGCTTTCATCTACTGAGCTAGGCAGCTACGGCAAGAAGCCGTTCTCGTCCCTAGCAAAGGCAGGAGCGTTGTCGTCGATGCAGGTCGCTCCGCACCTCCGGCACCGGCCCGGGGCTGGCAGCGGCGGCGAGGAGGAGGAGCCCAGGATGGTGGCGCGGCAGGACGGACAGGTGGCGTGTGCTCCGAGCCAGGTGTCGACGCAGGCGACGTGGAAAGTGTGGCCGCACTGCGGCAGCACGCGGAGCTGCTCCCCGGCGGCGAAGTCAGCCAGGCAGATAGCGCACTGATCCTCCTGCCCTTCCCCTTGTCCAGAGGCAGCGGTGACGGGGAGCGCGTCGATGGCCTTCTTCTTCAAGCCTCTCCGAGGGACATGTGATCGAGAGTTGATGCTAGTGGGGGTAAAGGGGGAATTCGTGCGGTGAGCGCGGCGGCAGGCGCATCGCGCGACGAGGGCAAGGCCGACGACGCAGATGAGGGCACAGAGGAGGGAGGCCAGGATGACCATCATGTCGGGGTCGATGGTGACCGTGGCCGAGGTCGAAGATGATGACTGGGACGTGGGAGCTGGGGTGGCGGCCGTGGTGGAGTTGATGAGGCTCGCAGGAGTCCGCATGGTGTGCTAGTTTACTGGTTCTTTGACTGGTACTGACGGACCAGTGAGTCAAGTGCGGTGGTGAGGTAGCTGATGTGCTTAATTAGCTTGGCAACAATGACTGGTATCGAGTTGTTTATATAGACGCCCAAAGACTGATGCCGCCGTTGATATTTTTAGACTCAACTATTAAGCGAACGTTTTTCAAGTGGATGAATCAGCAAGAGTTGCCACGTGGCAACCTGAAATGATGGCAGTTGCTATCTACTGTCTATGTGTCAGCTTGTTCTCCCCGTATTTAAATGTTGGGAAAATCTAACGGAAGGCGCCGCGGCCGCGCGACGTCAGTGGAGAAATCGTCTCTCGCGCCCACGGTTTTTGGTGCTGCCCGGTCGTGGCCTACGTGGCACGAAAGTGGGGTCACCTGTCTGTGAGACACTGTTTTGAATTTCGAGGGACGTGCCGGCGGTGAATTAACCAGGCGTTTTTTTGTCCACTCATTCCTCTTTTGGAGGCGGTTTCTCCTTCCTATCCAGACGATTTCGTCGGCGACGCCAGCGGTTGCTCCGTTCCCTCTCGCGGCGGCCAACGGAGGTCTTCTTCCTCGCCGCCGACAGACGGATCCGGTGTGTCGCTCGCGGGGGTGAGTTTGCTGATTGTTTTTCGGGAGCTATTTTCGCCACTGACGCCCTCTCCTCTTACCGGCGAAGCGGAGCGATGTTTTGCAGTGGGTTTGGTTGCGATTTTGTGAGATGCGACAGAGGGGGGTAGGCCGTAGATGGGCCGCGATGGTGCGGACGAGGGGGGGCTTCGCTGGGGTCGGGGTTGCACGGCATGGCCGGACGGGAAGATAGCGAGGGGTTGGTGGGATAGGGACGGGGCGGCGTCGCGATGGTGGGCGGCGTATGGGCTGGAAGGCCCCGAACTGGTTGCGGACGCCGCAAATCTCGCATCCGGGACGGCCGTCGCCGCCGAGCACGCAGCAGGAGAGCTGCGACCGCTGAGCACGCAACAGTGGAGGCTGATGCGGCCGCAGAGCTCGCATCAACATAGGCCGCCGTATGCCGTCGAGCATGCATCAAGAGCGCTCAGTTGATTTTTCTGATAAATGTAGCAGATCGAGGTGATGTGCGGTTTCTTTAGTTTACGCCTGTTCAAATTGATAGCTCGCGTGATGTGATACATGCTCTTTCATGTGCGGAGTGTAGTTTTGGGTCTTCAATTTCTTTTGTTAATTTGGTGGTTTGTTCAGTGATAATCTGGCTATTACCAAGTTATAATCTGGTTATTATCAGCAAGATAATTAACCTGGAGGAGTCTATATCTTGATTTTTGTATTTTACTACAT
This sequence comes from Avena eriantha, assembly GCA_910589775.1. NCBI lineage: Eukaryota > Viridiplantae > Streptophyta > Magnoliopsida > Poales > Poaceae > Avena > Avena eriantha. Next base: position 264,219,716 of record OU342743.1, on the reverse strand, counting down.
GCTGTCAATGACGAAGTGTTAATCTGGCAATTACTAGGTGATAATCTGGTAGCCGTTAGCAGGATAATTAACTTGGAAGAGTCCATATTTTGATTTTGGTATTTTGCTGAGTGATAACCTGGCAATGGCGAAGTGTTAATCTGGCAGTTACTAGGTGATAATCTGATAGCTGTTAGCTGGATAATTAACCTGGAGGAGTCCATATCTTGATTTTGGTATTTTACTAACTGATAACATGGCAATGACGAAGTGTTAATCTGGCAGTTATTAGGTGATAATATGGTGGTTGTTAGCAGGATAATTAAACTGGAGTAGTCCATATCTTGTTTTTTGGTATTTTGCTAAGTGATATCCTGGCAATGACTAAGTGTTAATCTAGCATTTACTAGGTGATAATTTGGTAGGGTAATTAACCTGTAAGAGTTTAATGTCTAGATTGACATTTCCTAAGTGATGACATGCTAATTGCTAGCAAGATAATTAAATTGGATGTGTGTATGTCCAGATCACGGAAAGCTAGTGCAAATAATGGCAGTGTAGTGTCAGTACTAGGCTACTATTATGACTGTTTGCATGTATGTGTTTTCAATTTGATGAACTACCATAGTTCGATAGCTGTTGCATGCGCACTCCTAGCAGCACAACTCCGCATGTGAGCTTGCTTTAGGCCAGCGGGGCACGGGTTGTTGCCGCTCGCTCGCTAGAGGACAGGGGACAGGGGTTTGCACGCTCGCTAGTGGCCAGCGGGAAGGGATAAAAGCTGCCGCTGCACGAACCGATAAATATGTGGCGCCGTGCAGTAGTACTGTCCATTATTTTTACTTCAGAATACTTTTCTGTACACTAATGATTTTTATTTTGTTTTTTTCTAATATATCAACAGGGGCTTGATGTCATGGCTCGGAGGAAGCAACAGCAAAGGAATGCCATGATTGCTCGGCAAGGAAAAGGTGAAAGAAAGAGGCGTAATGTAAGTTAGATTTGTGGTAATAGGAACCTATTTAATATCCTGGTAGTTGTACTTAGTTAATGTGGCATTTAATGCATTGGTATTCTGGTAATAGGAACCTATCTTGTTTCATCCATTTATTCTCTTGTTTTGTCCATAGGTTTTCACCGAAGATCAGAATAGAGCCTCGCCAGCACCTATCTTAAAGTTGTGCAACAGTTTAACTGATGACCAACGCGCTGCCATAGTAGACATGGGGCATGGTAGTTTTCTCAATATCAAGTGTGAGCAGTTGCACAATCCAGTCATTTACTGGTTTGCACAATGTTACGATCCAGCTAGGCGATCTTTTGTAATCCCTCACCGTGGAGTGATTCCTTTGACAGAGCAGTCTGTGCATGAGATGATTGGGCTCCCACACGGACAGTTGGCTGTGAAATACTATGCAGATTATGATTTGGAAGCTGAGATTACAGCAAGACTTTTTCCTGGTGAAAGTAGTAGGCCAAAAGTTTCTGAAATTGGCCTTAGGTTAGCTCAATATGAGGAGGCGGATGAAACATTCAAGGAGCTTTGGTTATTGTTCATTACTTCAATAGTTGTCGCTCCAACTACCGATCCTAGAATGAGTAACAAATGTTATCCAATGCTGGTATGTGACTACATGTTACATTTTTGCAACTCCTCTTAATTTCTTTTTTCAGTTTCATACACCTGTATATACATGTTAGTCTTTTCTAATCTGTTATGTTAATGTTTTTTCTTAGGAAGATGTAGATCAAGTTCAAGAAATGAATATGTGCAAGTTTATTGCTGATGAAGTACACAAGCACCTATCAAATGGAAAATACACAAAGGGGCGTTTGTTGTACTGCATGGTGAGAGCTTCTTTCTTTTTTCTAAATTTTTTTTAGTTGTTTTGGGAGCTGTTTTTAATCTAGCATCTGTATGTATAATACTTGGTACACCCTGCCATATTTTCGTTTCCGGCAGACTTTTTTATTTTTCACCTGGCATCCAAGTGTATTTTTTGGTGACAGCCATGTGTATTTTTTCTGGCAGCCAAGGTATTTTTATCTAGGAGCTACCTGGCCTTTGCTACTTCTAAAAAACATTGCTTTATATTATATACATACTCATTATTTTTTACAAATGTGAATGCCTTTTGTTTTACATTATATACATACTCATTTTTTTTATTTCTTTTGATTTTTTTTAGCTACGATACTTTTCTGCTCTCGACACTGACCATATTGATCTTGATTTTGAGCATACTGAATTTGCTATTAATTGCTAGACTAAGGATGCTATTGATGTCCTTGGTGAAATGGATGCTCATGAGTTTGATTCAAACATTTTTGGATCCATGAAGGTTAGGAAGTCTTTTTTTGTTTAGGAGTTTGCATTTTGTATATTCCACTTTATGTGTATATTTTTTATTCACAGACATGTGTTTTTCATGTATTTATGTAACCCCCACCCAACCAATTTTTTTGCAGCTAAAGGATGAGTTTAAAGATGATTTTGCTAGGGAAATTGGTCTTTTTGGTGGGCCAGATGGTTTTGACGCTTGGATGAATCTTAACATTCATGCTACATGCAAGGAGAAGGTTTGTTATTTTCTTTTCTTGGAAAAATCTACTTACATGTGTTGCATGTCTAGTCTTATTGTGTGGCATTAAAAGCGAGCCGTCCATCCGCACATTATGTCAGCTGTGTGTTGCCATGCGAGAGGCATCCCAAAAACAGTTTACATGGCAGTAATGGCAGTAGTAGTGTTGGAAACCTAGTAGTTATCACTTTGAAGTATAGTTAATCTGGGCAGCCAAGATTAATTGATATGGCAATCAATATAATTTACCTGGTAGCCAAGTTTAATTAATATGGTAACCATGCTATCTAATTAGATTCATAGTAAGAAACTAGTTTCTGTTGTCTAACTTATTAGCTTATTATTTTTTTGCAGCAAAAGATCAAAGCATTCAATCTCATGCAGACTTTTGCATCTGGGCTTAATAGTCTTTTAAGCAACCTTATCCAAGATTTGACCGAGTCTGATGAAACAGAATTAAATGAAGGAGGTGCACATGGTGATGCTTAAGGAGCAAATGGAGATGAAGACATGGGTTCTTCATCAGAATCATATGAAGGAAATGAGAGAAATGAAGCTGATGTAGAACCTAGTCACCGTGCAAGCAGCACTAAAATCATTAATGTTGCACAATCAGTGCTACCAAGCAAATCCCAACCAGGTGCTAGCAAAAGTGCATCTCCTCCTGGCATGCATTCTCAAATCAAGGTTCCATCATTTAGTGACACTAATGCTTCCGATGGGAGTCAAGGTTTTGGTTATTTCGTTGCTAATTCCCCAGTGGATTGTACCCAACAAGCTGAAGAGAAATAAAGGGAGATGCAGCAAGTCTTGTAGCAAGACTAAGTTCCATGAAACAGCAGCCAGTAAAACCAAGAGGTAGTGAATTGAAGTTGCATAACAGCATCAAGTGTATAGTTGCAAAAGAATTGGGGATCCCTATCAACAAGTGTTCTGAAGCAGTAGACCCAATGGGTACAGACAATTCAAGTACTGAAAATGAAAAGGATGTTTTGAAGAATCTACAAAGGAGGTAAGTTATAGTATTCCTAGTTGTATCTTTGGTAAAGTAGTGTAATTTGCATGGTAGTGATGTATAGATAATCTGGCAAGTATGTCTTTTTTACAGGTTTCTAACATTTTGTGTACCAATGTATTTTTTCTGGCAGTAACCACTTGTTAATATGGCAAATAATTTTTTTTAGAATTCTTTTTTTACAACTTCATGTTTGTTAAAACCTGGTAGTAAAGTATAAGTTCTCTGGTAATTATTCATATTAAATCTGGCAACTAAATCTTCTTTTTTCATATACTACAGTCCTAATGCAGAGAAGATGCATGAGCAGTCCGGGGGTAGCAATACTGCTTGGAATGAAAAAGAAATACTGGCTGGAAAATCCCCTGTATCCAAGAGTGTGCGTACATATCAAAGGTGTTCTACTTTCGACTGTTATTTTTGTGTTTTTTGAAATCAACTTTTTTGCATATAGTATGTAACATATTTTTTTTTGTCTAATTCCCTCCCCCTGTTTTGCCTTTTTTGTGCGTGCAGAAAACGTCAGAGTTTGTCAAGCAGCACACCTACTAGGAAATCTCCAAGGCTTGCACAGATTCAAGGTGGCAGCAACATCAGCACTGCCCATGTAAGTGATACCAAGGACAAGAGTATCAGCTTCTCTCCAACCTTAGAGGATGGGAAGAGTTCAAATTCAGCTTTTTTGGTGTCCCCGACGGTTAACAACAATCAAAAAGATGCCCCTGCTGCAATTATCGGTGATGGGAAGACAATAAGCACTGCTATTAGAGTTTCCCCTACTGCTGCAAAGATGCCATCATCTAGCGATGCTGCAAGAATTTCTTTTGGTAGCCAAAAAAATAATTCAAATGATGGGAAAAACAAGGCCAATGCAATCCAAATATCACCCACTGTTGATAACTTGCAACCAAAAACAACAACACCAATTGAGAACATGTGCAGAACCATGGTGGTCTCACCAGTAGCACAAGGGACATTTCCTAGGGGTAGCAGCAGCTATTACAGGCCATAGAAGTTATCCCCTTTTGTTGGTGCTAAATTGGGAATTCCTGGTTTCCCGAGTGGGCAACCTGTTATAATTCCACCAAAATTTCAAGAACTTGTTAGAGGGTTGTCTGAATCAGTAATTAAGCAAGGAGTGTTGCCTAGGGTTGACGAAGCACAGGCAAGCACAATAGAAGAGACTTCTCGTAAAAGGAAACATATTGATTCAGCAGGCCCATCTACTAGTTCAAAGAGAGATAACCGACTTGGTATGTTTACACCACCACCTTTCAACCTGGGTTTAGTTCACAGGAAGAATGTGTGGATGATTCTCCAATGGTTTGCACAACCGGTACCCAGGAAGATTCGATGCCTGCTTTTGCGCAAGATGTTGCTCCAATAGCTTGGGCAGAACCACAAGGTAACATTTTTTGCTTATATCCTGCAGTTTTTTCATCTATGGATTTTTTGCTAGGATGCTAATAAACATGCATGCAATTTAGTTAATCTGGCAAGTTAGTTTAGTTAATCTCGAAGCCAATATTATTTAATCAGGCAGCCACTTTGCTTCTTTGTCTAGGGGCATGAAGTTGTTTACACAGATAATTGTGACTAGATTATCTGATAGTTGTTATGGCTGCTTTATAAATAACTTGGTAATTATTTCTCGTAGATAACTTTATTATTGTGACTAATTAGTTGGGTAGTACTTTTTTGACATCATCTTATATGTTTATTACATGGCCACATATATATTGTTGGGAATATGCCCTAGAGGCAATCATGTATGATGATATTCCTGTGTATTCATAAGGTTATGATCCATGTATGAACTGCTGATATGTATCATCGAATATGTGATTTGATTGTGTAACTACATATTCATGTTGTTCATACTAATTGTCCTTGGTCATTGAGGTTGTGCCGGACACACAACTTAGACCAATGTGAAAGTCGGCAGATGACTAGGTTCCACTTGTCATGGGCATGGAGATGCTATTCCGACTTACACGGATTCGGCTAAAGAGTTTAGCGAGTCGGACTGACCCATATTGAGATGCAACGAACAAGTCGTCATTTGCATGTCTCAATCAATGTAATCCTTAGACCTGAGGTTATTGCACAATCCGAGTTGTGGATCTCCGACTTAGGTTCTGTCAAACGTTGTTCCGTCACTGGGCAGTTATAAAGGCGGAGTTCGGGTCGACTGAGAATCAAGCTGCGTGATGTGAATAACCAAGACAAGATTTTTCCCCTCCATCTGGAGAGATATTCTCTGGGCCCTCTCGGAAGATATGATTCGGAAAGCATGGCCATGCGCGTCACGGTTAAGTGTTAACCGAGGCAGCCGACTAAGAGTTAGTCGGATGAATCACTTATCTCGGATCGAGAAAGAGAGTCGGACTATTTAAGGGATGACGATCATTCGCCTATAGTCCGACAAGGTATATCGTGAGGCAAAAGGGACTCAGACGAAAGTCGCATTGGAAAGGTATGTCGTCATGACTTATTGGTACTTGGGAGTTGGCACGTTCTGCTAGGAGCCGCTACCAACTGATCGATCACGAGTGAGACTCGGAATCGTGTCCGGGTTACCATGAGCCTGTCAGGTCACACACTTAAGAGCGGGAGCAAGTTTGGGTTAGACCCAAACAGGAAACCTATTTGGGTTGGACCCAAATAGAGACATGGACTTAGTCAGCAAGTGAGACTTGAAGTGGCTAATATAGGCCTTTTAGTGAATGGGCCACAAGTGAGTGGAGCCCACTTTCACTCCCTATATAAGCTGGGGCGCAGGTACTTAGAGCACAAGGTTAGGTCACTCCATGTGTTGGAAACCCTAGCCCCAGTCCGTCATGTCGCCGCCGTACCGGACCTAGCAGTCCATCGCCGGCGCTCCTCCTCGTACGTGTGGATACGGAGGAGGTGCTGTACGTTCAGCACTTCGATGATCATGAAGAAGGAACGGATCGTGGATTGTGGAACCAGAACGGATCGCGAGGACTGCACTGCATCAAGCGACGTGCTTCATCAATTCCGCAATTGCGCGTCTAGTGGTAATCATCGTGGCCTTCTACCAGAGCTGGATCTTGGGATCACCGCATAGGGAAAAAGTTTTGTTTATCTCTACGTGGCCCAACAGTGGTATCAGAGCGTTAGCTTCTAGTTTTAGGCTCGAGATCGCGCATATGTGATATGCGGTTGGCGTTAGATTGGATCTAATTGCAGTTTTGGTGGTCGATCTATGAGATAGATCGGTTTTGTAAAAAGTTGATTAGATCAACTGTACTCGGGGGAATGGATGATCTGGCTTCCGTGATCTAACTACTAAGGTCGTGAAACGACATACCCCTACCGGTCGGTTTCTGCCATCGGAGTAGACTGTGACACGTAAACCCGGATGCGGTGATCGAAGATCAAAAGGTTTGATCGAATCGGAGTCCGGATCGGATTTGGGTAAAATTGTTTTATCCGATGATGAAATCCATGTCCGTACCGCCGGCTTCGCCCTGTCGTAGCGCCTTAGATGTCATTACGAGTTTCACAACGCCGGTAGATATCGTATCTATGCATAACTTGTTTTTGCAGGATGATGTTGTGAATGGTATGGCTTATGTGCATGTGATGTGTGTAATCCATATGTGATCTGCGTATCACGGTTTTTGTCAGCCGGCTGGAGCCTAGGTGCTGTCATCTTATTGTATAACGGCCTACGTGTCGGATTCTCTATGTAATTTGGATTACTAGCTAGTGTAGCTCTTTGGAGAATCCGGATGGCATGCATGTCGGTGTATAAGTCGGCTACATGGTGTAAGATGGCACGTGACAAGAGTTGACACGAGTCGGATTATAGGCTTTATGGAGATGGAGATCGCCATGAAAAGAGCCATACCATTTCACATTATAATTGTCTTATTTTGTGTTATTGTTATGTCTCTGTTTTACCTCTATTAGATAGTTGGTAGAAAATAATCCCTCAAAGAAGGTCTAGTCGGTTTCCCCGCCAGTGCTGCACCATCACAAGTCGGACATTTTTGGTAGTGGGCTCATAAAATTGAGGTGCTATCAATTCTTTCCGACTAGGTGGGTTCGAGTCGGACTCTTATAGCGGAAACACTTGGTAATCTAGATAGGTCTATCACAACGGTTGTGGGACTTGGGGAAAAGTCGGATGGGAGCCGGGACATGTGATGCCACCCATCCAACAGGAGTCGTATGAGATACGATTGACAAGGAGTTGTCTACCTAGATCACTTGACGGCTAGCAGTGATGCTAAAGCTCACTAGTCGACTTGATTATTTAGGGTCCTGAATCACTAAGTAACCATCGGAGGGGTGTTGGTTCTAGTGGGAGCATAAATATTAAAGTGTTTAATATTCTTGCTCTTTATGGATACATGTCTTAAGTGTTTTGCATATTTTCTGTTGTAGATCAATGGCACCTAGCAGTCTTCCTCAGATTTCTGGTTTTGCTTTGAGAACCATCTTAGAGAATGATAAGCTGAATTGAACTAATTTCACCAACTGGTATTGTAATCTGAGAATTGTTCTCAAACAAGAAAAAAGGGATCGTGTCCTAGACAACACACTTCCAGCTGAGCCGGATGAGAATGCGACTATCGCAGCCACCAATGCCTACCGTCGGATTTGTGATGAATCCACGGAGATTAGCTGTCTTATGCTTGCTCACATGGAACCAGACTTGCAGCAGCAGTTCAAGAATGTTGAGGCCTACGATATGATCGGAAGCCTCAAAAGTATGTTCCAGGCTCAGGCAAAGACTGAGAGGTATCAAGTCTCTCAAGATTTGTTGAGCTGCAAGCTTAAGGATGGCGATCCACTGAGTCCGCATGTGATCAAGATGGTTGGTTACGTGCAGTCTCTAGAAAGGCTTGGCTACCCCATTAGCGAAGAGTTCGCTACGGACATAATTCTGATCTCTCTTCCTAGTGCGTATGGCCAGTTCATATCGAACTACCACACGCATGGTATGGATAAGAAGCTCACTGAATTACATGGGATGCTCAAGCAGGCTGAGGCGGATCTCAAGAAAGGTGCCAGTCAAGTGTTGATGGTACAAAACAAGGCTAAGTTCAAGAAGGGTTCTTGGACTAAGAAGAAGAAGGCAAAGTCAGGAGGTAAGGCGGAGGACCCAGTCCAAAGCGCTTCCTCAGGGACTAAGCCATCTCCTACAGCCGGATCCACTTGCTTCTACTGCAAGTCGGATGGCCACTGGAAGAGGAATTGCAGAAAGTATCTAGCTGATAAAGCCAAGAGCGGAGGTGTGACTTTCGGCTCAGGTATGCTTGTTTGCAATGTTATAGACATTTATCTTGCTGATGCACCTGGTAGTTCTTGGGTATATGATACCGGATCAGTCATTCACATCTGCAACTCGTTGCAGGGACTCGTAAGAACTAGGAGCGTGGCAAGAGGCGAGGTTGACATTAGAGTCGGAAACAAAGCGAGAGTCGCTGCGTTGGAAGTCGGCACAATGCAACTTCATTTACCTTCTGGATTCTTAATGGAGCTAAATAATTGTTATTATTTTCCAGTGCTTAGTCGAAACATCATTTCTGCCTCATGTTTGATGAGACAGGGCTATGAGTCGAATATTAAGAATAATGGTTGTTCTTTATATTTGAATGATATGTTTCATGGCTTTGCGCCCGTCCGGGACGGGTTAATTATTTTGAATCTTGATAGTGAATCTATCTATAACATAAATGTGAAAAGGTTAAAACCAAATGATCTGAATATGACTTACTTTTGGCATTGTCGGCTTGGTCATGTAAGTTGGAAACGCATGAAGAAGCTCCATGATGATGGACTCCTAACTTCGTTCGACTTGGAGTCGTTCGAGACATGCTAATCCTGCCTTCTCGGCAAGATGACCAAGACACCTTTTGCAAAGAGTTGTGAAAGGGCGTCCGACTTATTGGGACTAGTACATAGTGATGTATGTGGCCCAATGAGCACGACGACTAGAGGTGGTTATGAGTACTTCATTACCTTCACTGATGATTTGAGTAGATATGGATATATCTACTTGATGAAACATAAGTCGGAAGCCTTTGAAAAGTTCAAGGAATTCTAGAATGAGGTACAAAATCAACTTGGCAAGAAAATAAAGTTTTTTCGGTCGGACCGAGGAGGCGAGTACATGAGCCATGAGTTTGATGACCATCTAAAGAGTTGTGGAATAGTTCCCCAACTCACTCCTCCAGGAACGCCGCAGAGAAACGGTGTGTCGGAAAGGAGGAATCAGACCTTGTTGGACATGGTATGATCAATGATGAGTCGGACAGATCCGCCTTTATCATTTTGGGGTTATTGTCTAGAAACTGCAGCGTTCACACTAAACATAGTACCATCAAAGTCGGTAGAGAAGACACCACATGAGATGTGGACTGGCAAGAAGCCGAGTTTGTCTTTTCTTAAGATTTGGGGTTGTGAAGCTTTTGTCAAGCGACTTCAGTCGGACAAGCTTACAGCTAAGTCGGATAAGTGTATTTTTGTGGGGTATCCGAGGGAAACCTTGGGTTATTACTTCTACCATCGAGAAGAGGGCAACGTGTTTGTTGCTCGAAACAATGTCTTCCTTGAGAAAGAGTTTCTCAGTCGAGGAGTCAGTGGGAGTAAGGCGCATATCGAAGAAATTCAAGAGATGCCGGCTAGCAACGAGTCGGCAAAAGCCTTAGAGGTTGAGCCGGACGTGGTACCTGAGCCGGAAACTGCACCAACACTGCGAAGATCGGCTAGATTGTGAAGTGTTCGTGATGTGATGCTGGTGGACAGTGATGAGCCGACAACTTATTCGGAAGCGATGGTGGGTTCTGATTTCGATTCATGGCTTGGAGCCATGAGATCCGAGTTAAAGTCCATGGATGAAAATCAAGTTTGGAACTTGGTGGATCTGCCAGACGGTGCAAGACCCGTCGAGTGCAAATGGGTCTTTAAGAAGAAAACTGATATGGATGGAAATGTTTCTATCTATAAAGCACGGCTTGTCGCGAAGGGGTTCCGACAAGTTCAAGGAGTTGACTACGATGAGACTTTCTCTCCTGTAGCGATGCTTAAATTAGTTCGGGTCATGTTAGCTATAGCAGCCTATTTCGACTATGAGATATGGCAAATGGATGTCAAGATGGCTTTCCTTAATGGAAATTTAACCGAGGAGGTGTATATGATACAGCCCGAGGGTTTTGTCGATCCGGCTAATGCTGACAAGGTATGCAAGCTTCGGAAATCCATTTATGGGTTGAAGCAAGCATCTCGGAGTTGGAACATTCGCTTTGATGAGGTAGTCAAATCGTTTGGGTTCATCAAGAGTGATCATGATTCTTGTTTATACAAGAAGTTTAGTGGGAGCAAAGTGAACTTTCTGATCTTATATGTGGATGACATATTACTGATTGGAAATGATGTCTAGGTGTTGCAAGAGACCAAGGAATCATTGGAAAGGAGTTTTTCGATGAAAGACTTGGGTGAGGCGACTGACATACTAGGAATCCGGATCTATAGAGATAGATCAAAGTGGCTCATTGGATTGAGTCAGAGTACATATTTGGACAAAGTGTTGAAGAAATTCAACATGGAATCGTCTAAGAAGGGTTTCTTACCGATGTCCCATGGCGTAAAACTTAGCAAGACGCAGTGTCCTTCGACAACTGATGAGCGAAGTCGGATGAGTGCGATTACGTATTTTTCTGCAATCGGATCCATCATGTACGCTATGATTTGTACTAGGCCGGATGTTTCCTATGCTCTAAGTGTTGTGAGCAGGTACCAGGCTGACCCTGGAGAAATCCACTAGGCAGCGGCTAAAAATATCCTCAAGTAATTGAGAAGGACTAAGGATATGTTCCTGGTTTATGGAGGTGAGGATGAACTCAGTGTAAGGGGTTACACGGATGCAAGTTATCTCACTGACTCGAATGATTCTCGTTCGCAATCCGGATATGTGTTTGTGATAAACGGAGAGGCTGTGAGCTGGAAAAGTTCCAAGCAAGAAACGGTGTCTACGTCTACGACAGAGGCTGAGTACATTGCTGCCTCGGAGGCAGCAAAAGAAGCCGTTTGGATGAGGAATTTCCTCATGGATCCTGGTGTGGTTCAGGGCTCGTCCAATCCGTTAGACGTGTATTGTGACAACAATGGTGCTATTGCACAAGCCAAGGAACCTAGACAACACCAGAAGAACAAACATATATTCATGCGGTACAACCTTATTCGCCAGTTCGTGGATCAAGGTGATATCAAGTTATGCAAGGTACACACGGATGCAAACATTGTGTATCCGTTGACAAAGCCACTTCCACAGCCGAAGCATGAGGCGCACCTGAGAGCAATGGGCATTAGATGCCTAGACATGTGATGTCGGAAGATTGACTCTAGTGCAAGTGGGAGACTGTTGGGAATATGCCCTAGAGGCAATCATGTATGATGATATTCCTGTGTATTCATAAGGTTATGATCCATGTATGAACTGCTGATATGTATCATCGAATATGTGATTTGATTGTGGAACTACATATTCATGTTGTTCATACTAATTGTCCTTGGTCATTGAGGTTATGCCGGACACACAACTTAGACCAATGTGAAAGTCGGCAGATGACTAGGTTCCACTTTTCATGGGCATGGAGATGCTATTCCGACTTACACGGATCCGGCTAAAAAGTTTAGCGAGTCGGACTGACCCATATTGAGATGCAACGAACAAGTCGTCATTTGCATGTCTCAATCAATGTAATCCTTAGACCTAAGGTTATTGCACAATCCGAGTTGAGGATCTCTGACTTAGGTTCTGTCAAACGCTGTTCCGTCACTAGGCAGTTATAAAGGCGGAGTTCGGGTCGACTGAGAATCAAGCTGCGTGATGTGAATAACCAAGACGGGATTTTGCCCCTCCATCTGGAGAGATATTCTCTGGGTCCTCTCGGAAGATATGATTCGGAAAGCATGGCCATGCGTGTCACAGTTAAGTGTTAACCGAGGCAGCCGACTAAGAGTTAGTCAGATGAATCACTTATCTCGGATCGAGAAAGAGAGTCGGACTATTTAAGGGATGGCGATCATTCGCCTATAGTCCGACAAGGTATATCGTGAGGCAAAAGGGACTCAGACGAAAGTCGCATTGGAAAGGTATGTCGTCATGACTTATTGGTACTTGGGAGTTGGCACGTTCTGCTAGGAGCCGCTACCAACTGATCGATCACGAGTGAGACTCGGAATCGTGTCCGGGTTACCATGAGCCTGTCGGGTCACACACTTAAGAGCGGGAGCAAGCTTGGGTTAGACCCAAACAGGAAACCTATTTGGGTTAGACCCAAATAGAGACATGGACTTATTTAGCAAGTGAGACCTGTAGTGGCTAATATAGGCCTTTTAGTGAATGGGCCACAAGTGAGTGGAGCCCACTTTCACTCCCTATATAAGCTGGGGCGCAGGTTCTTAGAGCACAAGGTTAGGTCACTCCATGTGTTGGAAACCATAGCCCAGTCCGTCCTGTCGCCGCCGTACCGGACCTAGCAGTCCATCGCCGGCGCTCCTCCTCGTACGTGTGGATACCGGCGGAGGTGCTGTATGTTCAGCACTTCGACGATCGTGAAGAAGGAACGGATCATGGATCGTGGAACCGGAACGGATCGCGAGGACTACACTGCATCAAGCGACGTGCTTCATCAATTCCGCAACTGCGTGTCTAGTGGTAATCCTCGTGGCCTTCTACCTGAGCTGGATCTTGGGATCACCGCGTAGGGAAAAAGTTTTCTTTATCTCTACGTGGCCCAACATATATAAGGTCAATGTGACAGTCTAGTTCAAAATGGCAGTAGTGTAGTGCAAATAACAAGATTTTTTCTTGTGTGCATTTTTGCTGCTAAACATGTATTTGATATTTTTCTTTTGCTTTTTCCGCAGGAGAATCAAGGAAACCTGTTGAAAAAACATGCACTGACTCTGATTTTGAAGAATTCAAAGTGTCAAAGGAGCTAGAAGACTATATTCTCAATAAAATTGATTTCCGTAGTGAAGAAGGTGAAGTAGAGCTTAATAGGTACGAGGATTATTGTAAAGCATTTTCAAAAAGGAAGAGAGAGTTAAAAGCTGCTGCAGCCCCCGCAACCACCATGGATGGCAACGCTATTCAAAGAACAACACCGAAGGTGCAAGCTCACAAAGTGAGGGTAAAAATGCGTCCCGTTTTCTGGTGTCGCCCTTTGATAGCTCAATAAAAGTCACTTCAGATCAAGAGAATGTATACCAGAAGATCATGCTGAGCAGCAAGCACTCAAGGCCAAGCAAATCCAATTTGAAAAGGTAAACATCATTTTTAGTCTGTTTTCCTGGTATTTGTTCTTACATAATCTGGTAGTTGTTCAAATATATATGGTAGTTATTTTAATTTTATCTGGCAGTTATTCCATCTGCTCATACTTAGGTTTGTATGTTTTGTGTTCATCTTTTTTTAACCTAGTAGGTGTTAAAACTTAATCTGGTAGTTGTTCCTTTTTAATGTGGTAGCTGTTGATTTTTGAATCTGATAGTTGTTGATTTTTATTATGCTATTGGTTGTTCATTAATCGTTTTCATTCCTTGTTTTAAACTAGGTACCAAATTGTAAAATACATGGACAGCTGGGTTGTAACGGGTGACTTGGCTGACTCTATACATGTTAGGGGTGAATTGTCTAATCATTGTATGGAAGTTGGTATCAAGTACTTGCGTCGTACGAACAAAGTGGAGGGCAAGATTATAATGCCATACCAGCTCTCCAACTTTTTGATAAGTGGACAGTTTGAGAAGAAGGTTGTTGTTTCGTATTTCAAAAGAAGATCAGATTACTCTCTCAGTGTAATGAAACATGTTAGCAGCTGTCCACTTAGAACACTGTGAATGTAGTTTTTCATCTCAGTTATGTAATACTAGCAGGTTAATTACCGTATTAGCACTGATAAGTTGCCTTTTTAATTCAGAGTAGTTACCTGTTTTTTGTTGTCTGTGTTTTTATACAGATTTGTTTCCCAGTTCTGGAAGAGATCTGCAGAGGAAATAAGGAAGGCAACCATTGGTATTGCTTGTGTATGAACTTTCAAGCCAAAAGGTTCGAAGCACTTGACTCGATGCGTGGCGAAGAGAGTCAAAGTCTCACTGATCATGTAAATGCACTAATTAGTAGGATCAAGGCTATATGGAAAATACATTATGCCACCTCGAAGGTCCAGATACAGGATTGGGAACTCACAATTGTTAATGTGCCAATGCAGGAAAACTTGTATGACATCTTTTTATATTTTTGTCTTTTTTTCTGCAGAAAATGTGTTCTGTCTGTTTTATACTACAGTTTTTGTTGATGCATTTTTCCCTCGCAGATTCAACTGTGGTTTTCATGCGCTCTACAACATCGAGAATTGGGATGGGCAGACCATCCCACAAATTGGCAAAGGTGATGCATACAAATTGAGGAGGATCATACCATACAAGTGGATAACCGCTGATTTTAATGAGGAAAAGGGGAATTGGAGGTCAAATTTAAACAACAATGTGATACGGTAATATTACAGTTGTTTGTTTCTTCATTTTTTCATGAAATTCTTGAGCATACATGAATATAGATGGAAGTAAATAGGACATACATGGCACTGTCTTTACAACATGAAACAATGAAAAATATGTAGAACACTTAGTAATTGTTTTATGCGGTAATCTAGAGGGCTTTTTAAACTATGGTTTGGTAGCTATGATCTTTGTGGGCATGTTCTCAAATCATGTTCCGTCGAGCCACATTGCTTGCACACACGAACTTCTTTCCTTCCAATGTTCAATGCATTCTCAAATGCATACTTTCTCTTCCTTCCTTTTGTGTTCGATTTGCGGGGATCACGTATGTGAGCATGGGATGTTTTCGAAGTTGCTGCAGTAGTTGGTATAATCAGATCTGAACTTATGAAGTTAGTGTTGTTACTTGGCCTAGGATCACATGTAGGTGCTGATGTCTTTGGAGCAGCCTTCTTGCATTTTGGTGGATGTGTTTCTGGCCCAGATTTTTGATGCTGGTCATCCATATTTGTAGGTGCATGTTGCTGATTTCTTTTGTTTGGAGTATGCTGTGAAGAATTAGTAGGGAGAGTAGAATCAACATCAACTTTTTTTGCTCTTTTCTCTGTCTCTCTCTTTAGTGAAGCCAAATCCTTCTTCATATTTTTTAGATGCATCCTTATTATCTTCTTCCCATCTTCTGTTTGATTACCGTATAGCGCCATGCTTTTGAACTCATTGCACATTGTTGCGAGTGACATCTTCTTCCTAGACTCCTCCGGCATCTCAGCCGGTTGTCCTGGAGTTTCTTCCACCAAATTCTCCTCTGCACTCCATGTCCACCTTTTAAGCACACATGCCGGTGGCATCACTGTTAGTCCTAGGAAGAACATGGTCTTCATTTGGAAACACAAAAAAAATGAGGCAGCATAGTTAGTATGTTTCTCAAAAGGAAAACATAATATGTCAAAACTAAAATAATTTTGCAATTATGGTCATTTATAATCTAGCAGTTTTTCATATACACTCCAATCTACCATATAGTGACATTTGTTTTTTGCTTTCCACATAAAGTAACTACATGACCTACATTTTTTTAACCTGGCAATCATATACTTTCCTAGTAGGTAACTACTGGCAGTTATTCTGGCAACTGATAACAAGTTTGCAAGTTACCTTTAGAATGTGACAGCACACCATGCCATCTCTCTCAAATTTGCAGCATTGACATTTGTACTGACTATTTTCACGGTCTGCATAAACTTGGTAGTTTCTATTGTGGTATGTGGGCACAAACTTTGTTATGCATTCAAACGTGTAAATACGGTCAGCAGCATGTATTATGTTATAGGACATTGTGTACAACATTTCTCTCTGAAAACGGTTGTATATGCCACATGTGTACACCGTTGACATGTGTTGTTCGATTGGGTACCAGCACCATGTCTTTGCTGTAGTTAGGGATGAGACTGCTTCTTCTTTGTTCTGTGCTTCATTATCTTTTCTTGGATAATAGCATATTGACGAACAAACTCGAGGACTAAGTTCGAAGGACTGATATATTGTTTCAGCACTGCATTAAATCCTTCACTGCGTTGGGTTGTCTGCAGGAATGGGTAGAAGGTGTTCATAAAGTATGCCGGGACCCAGTAACTTCTTTTCTCATACAGTGTCAAAAACTTAGGATGTCCATTCAAGCCAAACTTTTGTATGATGTCATTCCACCTCTCTTCAAATTCCTCTGGGGACAAGCTGCAATTTAGGCAATCGTTTATTTCTTCTCGTAGGCTAGGAATCCTTGCAACTAATGGCCCAATTTCTTCAGTTGCCTTGTCAACTATATGCCAACGGCAGTTCCTATGCCTAGTGTTTGGGAACTTGTTATCTATTGCTGACCTTATTCCAAAATCTTGGTCTGTAATTATATTTATTGGAGCTAGACCATCCATGGAAATTAGGAAAGTCTCAAATAGCCAGTCAAAACTAGAACTGAGCTCATTCCTTAAGAACCCACATCCAAGTTGGATAGACTGTCCATGACTGTTTGTTCCTATAAATGGAGCAAAAGGCATCTTATATTGATTGGTATAGTATGTTGTATCAAAAGATATGCAATCATTGAAGTGTTTGTATGCTCTTCTAGCAGCTCCATCTACCCAAAATAAGTTCTCAACTCTGTTTTCATCATCAAGCGTGAATCTGTAATAAAAATCTTTATCTTGCTGCTTCATTTCATCAAAGTACACAAATGTATCTTGCATGTCTGTGTAATTGTTCTCAGCTCGAATTGATGCTCTGAAGTTCGCCATGTCTTTAGGGGTATATGGAACTCCTTCAAGTATATCATAGAGTGTAGCCATCACTTGCATCATCCTGCTTGTTTCCATATTAACTGAATGAAGTACCTTGATGAAATCCTGGTCCTCCTGCGGGATTTCTCTATGTGATCGTAGGAACCTGGTTAGTGACCATTTGTTAATGAGTGGGTGGTTATGCTGATCACAAAATTCTGTCACAACCCAGCTGCCATCCCTAAACTTCACCATCATTCGAGCTTGGCAGTTTGTTCTTGTGTTTGTACTCCTATTCCTCTCCGGCACAACAGGTTTAGGATTTTGAGTGTCTTCATTTTGTTTTTTCTGGTGGCCTCCCTTGTGACAAAGAAGTGCTGCCCTTATGTACCCTCCACTTACTTCCGACTTCTTCCTGTAGTCGTATCTAATGCCAAATCCTTTTCTCCACGCATACATCTTGTAGTGTCTTTCAGCTTCCTCCAATGTATCGAATCCCATGTGTGTACTTGGTGGCTGAGGTGTGGAAATTACTTCTGGGACCCCATCGTTACCACTGTTTTGTTCTATCGGAGGGGTGTGAGCAGAAATTGACTGTGCGAGACTCATGCCAGGGCCAGCAAATCCGAGCGAACCACCTGCGGAGAGTGTTGCTTCATTGTTTCCACCCAAAAGCATCATATCTGCATATTTTTTTAACAATAGTACAAAGCATATTAGATCTTTTTGTAGAAGTTGCTGTGACTAGGACTAGTAGGTAGGAAACATGGCCAACGTGTAATTATATTTTTGGATTTACTTTTTTTTCTGGCAATTACTATGTTTTATCCTGGCAGTTCAATCAAGTAGAACCTAGTAATCAATCATTAATAATCTGGCAGTTTGAATGTTTTTTAGCTTGTCCATCTAATAAACCTAATTTTGGTAGTTCTGTATGTCTACCCTTGTAACCATTAAGAAATAATCTGGCAGCATGTATAACCTTGGTAGGTTAGCATGTATAACAAAGCTAAGTTGGTAGGTCAGCATGTATAACCTTGTAACCATTAAAGAAGTAATCTGGCAGTTCTGAGTTTTTTTGTTATTCAATGTGTAAAACCACACATACAATGGCAATTATTATGTTTTATCCTGGCAGTTAAATCAAGTAGAACCTAGTAATCAATCATTAATAATCTGGCAGTTTTGAATGTATTTTAGCTTGTCCATCTAATAAACCTAATTTTGGTAGTTCTGTATGTGTACCCTTGTAACCATTAAGAAATAATCTGGCAGCATGTATAACCTTGGTAGCTCAGCATGTATAACAAAGCTAAGTTGGTAGGTCAGCATGTATAAC
The DNA here is from genome assembly GCA_910589775.1 of Avena eriantha. NCBI lineage: Eukaryota > Viridiplantae > Streptophyta > Magnoliopsida > Poales > Poaceae > Avena > Avena eriantha. The sequence continues at coordinate 264,200,984 of OU342743.1, read as the reverse complement.
CTTGTAACCATTAAAGAAGTAATCTGGCAGTTCTAAGTTTTTTGTCATTCATGTGTAAAACCACACATATACCTTCGTTATTAAGTGCTCCAGTTAATGAAAAATCACCATTAGACTCGTCCATCGCCAAAAGATGATCAATATCCATGTTTTTCTTTTGTATAACCTACAGAGTCATTTGTTTTTGAATTTCATCAAATTCATCATGCTTACTCTTTTTCAATACAGGAATGAGAAGTGAACTTTCAACATGCATGCCAGATTTAAGTAGATGATGGAAAAGGTTGAAGTTGATCATGCACAGGGAACAATATGCAATTTTCTGTGTGAAAAATCAAGTTACCAGATTCAAAATATTGGCTACACTACAAGCATGTAAGAATGTTCAGTCATAATATTTTCTGGTCACCTAGTATATGTTTGGATACTTGTTTATATCTTGTACTTTTTTAAACTACTATTAGTAACCTCTTTTCCTGGGACAAGTATCTTGTTGGTTTGGTAATATATTCTAGATGTTCTATGTGCTTATATGAAAACTTCTGTGAGAGATTGCATCTCTTGTGTGTTTTTTGCAAACTAGTTGAAATTTCTGAGACAAGATCTAGGAACAGGGGATGGGGGAGAGGGGTCAAAGATGACCAACCTGTTGTGTTTTACTCCAGTAGTTCTTTTTCCATGGCTTCAGATCTGGTATGGTTCCTTATTTTTCTTGAGGAAGAAGAAGATGGGAGGTGAGAGATGGTGGAGTTGTTGTAAAGGATACGGGAGTTTTTGCTGTGTGGTGTATAAAGGATAGTAGCATGGGTTGACAGTTATAGTTGTCCTGGGAGGCCCACTACTTTTCCTGAAAGCGACGTTGCTTTCGGTGAGCTGGCAGCCGCTCGTCCTTTTCCTGGGAGTTTTTCCACTACTTTTTTTGGGTCCAGCCGCTCGTCTTTTTCCTAAAAGCGACGTTGCTTTTCGGTGAGCTGGTAGCCGCCGCTCGGTGGATCAGTACACGCGGCGCCGCGCATTAGCACTGTCCTTAAATGTTAGCTGCTTAGGCTAGTCATAGTGCTAGTAATCATCATGTTATCTTGAAAAAAATCTGATGTGATAATATTATAATTGAGAGGTTTTAGTGATATCATAATAGGAGTATGATATTGTTTCATAGCACGTGGAACTAGATAATTTAATGGCAAATGCATCATACACATAAAATTGCATTAAGATTTTACAAATTATTAAATATTATGATGTCACTAGATGATGCTAAAACCTATAGAGATAATATCATACACCGATATTATATACATGTTAGTAATGTGTAATACTTCTCACTGTGATCAACCTTATAAATTCACTTTTCAATGAAGATTGCATATTCCACATGTTATGGGTGTATTGCTTCTTCACTTTTTTAATGATTTGCTTGTGAACATGCAATTAGCTAGCAGTTTTCACTAGGCGGGGCTAACGAGCGGTCATGCGTCTAACAAGTCTAATAAAAAGGGCTAGATGAAGAAACAAATCCAACTTGAAACTAGGCTTGGAATGTAGGTTAGGGTACTCTCTCCCTCTCCCTTCCCTTCTCCCTCTCCCTCTCCTTCTCTGACTCGAGACAAAAGAGCAACACTTAAAACCATCGTAATTTTCATATGGTATCAGAGCCTCCTTCTTTATAACGATATTATAATTTTCTTCTCCAACAATGTCGACGTCGACCAACACATCCACCAAAAATCCTCTTGGTCAATGTGTTCATTAGAATCTCGCAAGTCGCAATTATCTCGTGTGGAAGGTCATCGTCTTACCGCCGGTGCGGGTGGTCGATTCGATTCTTTAGGTATCTCGATGGCTCAGTCAAGGCGTCACCCAAAGAAATCTTGATAGAGAGGGTGGAGTCCGAGAAAAAAGGTCATCGTCAAGGTGGAGAATCCAGCCTATGTGTCTTGGATCAAAAGGATCAACAGGTTCTCGGATACCTACTTGGATCTCTATCCTTTGAAGTATTGGAGCAGGTTTCTAGATGTGAGTTACTCAATGTCTGTGTGCATCAATTGATTAAACTGTGATTGATCAATGGATACAAGACCGTCGAGAGGCGTGTTGTTAAATGTGGGAGAGGAGACCTGGCATGCAGCTACGATGACACGTGAGTTGAGTAATGAGACTCCAACCCCGACATCATCACCAACCATCTGCCATCTTGGAAGACCTCCATGATGAAGAAGGCTGGGCGCCTCGCACTTGTTAAATCGATGCTCACGGTGATCCCCCTTCACCAAATCATCATGTTGGGACTTAACAAGACAACCCTCAAGAAGGTCCAGAAGATAGTCACAGACTTCCTCTGGCTGTCCGGGGCGGATGCGAAAGGGGGACACTACCACGTCAATTGGTCAAAGGTGAGCATACCACTATGTTTTGATAGCCTAGGGTTGTTGGATCTCGAGCGCACCGTGATCATCCTATGAACCCGCTAGATCTGGAGGATGTGTACACACATGTTGCAACCTTGACATGGTAATGGCATGCACTTATCCAATGTCGAGATCCAGGTGTTTGACGCCTCCACAACGATGGTGCTTGCGCCGGAGCTTTTCGCGCTGATCCCCAAGCACGCTCATAAGCGTCGTACGATCATCGTGAAGGGAATATGACCGAGAGGCAATAATAAAGTGGTTATTATCTTATTCCATGTTTATGATAAATGTTTATTTTGCATGCTATAATTGTATTGATTGGAAACGTCAATATATGTGTGTTTAATAAACAAAAAGGGTTCCTAGTTATGCCTCTCTTATAGACTAGCTTGTTGATTAACAAGATGATCAAGGTTTCCTGATCATGGACATTGGATGTTGTTAATAACAAGGTCACAACATTGGTGGAATGATGTGATGAACATTCATCCAAAGTATAGCATTACGATCAAAGTCATTATGTTTATATTGATATAACATCATACAAAGTAATCTTTATCCTTAGACCATGAGATCATGTTAATTGCTAACACCGGAAGAGTATCTTGATAACATCAAACATCACACCGTAACAGGGTGACTATAAAGATGGGTTCAGTGCTACGAAGGTATTATGTTGAGGCTCATGGATCAAGAGTGGAATTTGTCAATCCCGATGACGGATAGATATACTCTGGGCCCTCTCGGTGATATCACATTAAGATAGCTTGCAAGCAAGTGATGTGATCACTAGAATGTTATATCACGGGAACGAGAAAAGAGTGCATGTCGGTAACGAGATCAAACTAGGTATGGAGATACCGATGATCGAATCTTGGACATGTAATATATCGTGAGACAAATGGATTTAGTTACTAGCGTTAAAGGTTCTCACGATCACAGAAGTCATCGTAGAATGTGTAGGAGTCAGTATGGATGTCCAGGTCCCGCTTCTCATTATTGATCTGAGAGGGGTCTCGATCATATCTACATTATTCGCGAACCGTAGGGTGACACACTTAAGAGTTACCGGACACCATTTTGGAGCACATATGTTTCAGACGAAAGAATTGCGAAGCGCAGGAATTGTTTCGATAGAAACCGGAAATTGTTTTGGGTGAAATTGCAGAAAGTGGTTTTGCATGTGATATTGAAATATTGCAAGGGGTTATATGTGAATGTTTGTTAATGAAAGTAATTAACAAAATTCTGAATAAATTTAATAAAAGAGTTTTTTTAAATGAGAGAGCATTAAACTTGGACAATTTTAATGCATTTAAAGTAGGGACTTTAAAGGGGAACGTGAAGAGGCATTTTAATGTGGAGGGGTTACCACCACATGAATGGGGGAGGTGAGGACTCACCCCCCCATGCGCCAGCCATGAAGGAGGGGCACCCCCCTCGTCCTATAAAAGGCCACCCTCTTCCTCCTTCTTCCTCACACCTCCTTGTGAAGGATCTCTCTCCCCCTCTAGAATTATCCCCCCATGGTCTCGAATTAGCGAGATACATGTTCTCGGTGGCATTTCGTCTAGAAGGAGTTACTGCTTCCGCTGGATCGCAAGAGCGAGGAGGTGGAGGTTGTCCGGTGGCTTGAACGTGTGTGCGAGTACGGATGCGCCGCTGAGTGATGACCCACAAGTATAGGGGGTGTATCGCAGTATTTTCGAGGGAAGTGAAACCCAATTTATTGATTCGAAACAAGGGGGGCCAAAGAATATTTATAAGCCTTAACAACTGAGATGTCAATTCAGCTGCACCTGGAAACAATCTTGCTCACAACAGTTTATCAGTAGCAATAGTTTTGTAGTAGGAATAGCAAAGTAATAGTAGTAGTAAAGCAAAGACAGTAGTAACAAAAGCAGTAAACAATGGGATTCAAGTGCGGTAGGCATAGGGATGGATGGACGGGCGTTGCATGGACAAGACAATTCACATAGCAATCAAAACATAGGGCAATTGTAGATAAATAAGATAAAGCACCCAAGTACTAGACAATCCTAGGCATGTGTTCCATACATAGTCATACGTGCTCGCAATGGGAACTTGCACAACATCTTTTGTCCTGCCAGCCCGTTTGTAGCGGGGCCTCTAGGGAACTACTGGCAATTAAGGTGCTCCTTTTAATAAAGCACCAGAGCAAAGCATTAACACTCCGTGAACACATGTGATCCTCACATCAAAGCCTTTCCCTTCCGGTTATCCCGATTTCTGTCACTTCGGGGCCATAGGTTCCGGACAACAACGTGTGTATACAACTTGCAGATAAGACTATCATGATGAATCAATAATAAGTTCAGATCTGAAATCATGGCACTCGGGCCCTTGTGACAAGCATTAAGCACAACAAGTCGTAACAAAGTCATAAAGCACTAATAAAAAATACTAGGCACCATGCCCTAACAATCTGATGCCATTACATGAACGATCTCATCCAATCCCTACCATCCCCATAGCCTACAGCGGGGGATTACTCACTCATAGATGGGGGAAACATGGATGGTCGATGGAGAAGCGATGGTGATGATGATGGCGATGATCTCCTCCAATTCCCCGTCCCGGCAGGGTGCCAGAACGGAGTTTCTGGTGCTGTTTCGTGGAATCTGGTGGTGGCGGCGGAGCAGAACTCCTTCTGGAAAAACGTCGAACCCCCCGAAGTTTTTAGGTCAGAAGGCTCCTTATAGGCGAAGTGAGAGGCCGAGGGGGTGCCTGGGGGGCCCACACCACCCCCTGGCGCGGCCTGGCCTAGCCCGCGCTACCAGGTGGTGTGGCCACCCCCTAGCTCTTCTCCGTCTCGTATTCTAGCTCCTGGAGTCTTCGGGTGAAATAGGATTTTTGGCATATTTTCCGGGATTTTTCCTGATAGTTGATTTTCTGCACAAAAAGTAGACACCAAGGCAGTTCTGCTGAAAACAGCGTCAGTTCGCATTAGTTGCATCCAAATCAGACAAGTATAGAGGAGAAAAAATAGCAAAAGTGTTCGAGAAAGTAGATACGTTTTGGACGTATCAACTCCCCCCAAGCTTAGCTTATTGCTTGTCCTCAAGCAATTCAGTTGAAAACTGAGTGCGATAAAAGAAGTTTCACGAACACATTTGCTTCATATGATGTAAATATTCTCAGCAATGTGATCAACTACTTAGACAATTCATAATAAAGAGTATGCAACTGAGTCTACTTAATAGTCAATGCAAGCTATGAAGAGATCCCAACTCAAGAATAATAAGTAGCATGAAGCATAAAGATAAGCAACATTACAGTGCTCATAGAAAGGTATGATAGAGTGGTATCTCGCTTGCCTTTGATTATGAATGCCAAGGCACCTCTGAGGTTCAAGTGATGACTAGAAGTAAAGATATCAAGGGTACATGCATCAAAGTCATAACACAAATAATTATGTATTGGAACAAACACAAAGAATGACAACTATGCTCTCAAGAAGGTGCTCAAAGAATATGTGGAGACTCAACAAGTAGAAGAAAAGGTTTTGAATAATTTGAAAGGCTTCCAGATGCTGAAAGTATGGTACTCCTTAGCTTTGATCTCTCATTGCCCCTGTCATAAGCATCTTTAATGTGGTTAAGGTGAAAGTGAGGTCCAATCTGAGTTATATGCTTGATAGACTATAAACTGAAAATCCAAAGTCCCTTGAGTACGAGGGCCGCTCCTCATGCTACTCAACTTTAGTTACCGGTAAGTTCTTGTCATCGTAAGTATGTGCGTATCATTGAGAACCGCCAACGGGGTACCCCTTGCCCGATGATACGGAAGAATCCCATATCAAAATGACAAGGCAAGCAGACAATGAGTATCTCAGCAATCTTCTTATTTACCATGGGAAAATGGTACTTTTTTTTCTCTCTTTCCTCTTTTCATAAAACTCCTTTTTTTCTTTTTCTCAATAGCTCTCTCTCTTTTTTTATAAGAAGAATGCTTCATAGATATCATTATGGTTACGCTGCAGGTTTCCACCATGTCAGCATGGATTAGACCAGCGGCCCAGGCGTTTCTCTAACACACATACATAACGCCATGGACTTACAAGCTCCCCTTTTATTTCACACCGACGACATCCGCAAACAAAAGAGCAAGGTCAACTGGGTATATATTTACAAGTGTTGAAAGCGTTCCCCGTGACAGCATGGTTCTGCTAATCCCCAGCCTATAATTTGCAAGCATATAACTTTCATGGAGAGTTCACAATGGTTCAGGTTTATTAAGTGTGGAAAATAAAGTGTGCCATCAAGTTCGCGAGAGCTTTACTAACTAACTCTATCATAACAAGCAAACATTTTATTCGGAAGAAAACAAGGCATATTGAATATGCACGGAAGTAGCAAATGATGCTAATGGGTAGGTATGGTGGACACTTTGGAAATATTTGGTTTAGGGAGTTGGAAACTCGAGTAAAACACTCAGTGGAAGTGAAGGCTAGCAATAGTAAGGGAGCGACAAACGAGGGAGCAATAGCTATCATTATCATGCTTGCAACAAAACAAGACTACTCATGGCATGAAAATGATTCAAGATCCTCAAGGCAAAATAATTCATCAAGGCTTAACTGATTATCATAGTCATGTGCATGCATGAGCATGTGCCAAGTCAATCAAATAAAACATTCAGAGGAGGATACCACGGTGTCATACCAATTTATGAATAGAGTAATGCAAGCAAACATTCATGAAACATGCTACCAACTATTAGCGAGCTGGAGCTAATCATAAGAAAGCAAGAACTACTAAGCATCCAAAGAAAACATACACTCTACATGAACGGACTAAGCAAGCTTGCAATGATGAGTATATGTACAAAAATGAAAACAAATAGAGTTTGTTACCAGCCTCTTACCACGCCTCAAGTTGTCATTAATCCTCATTATTGCTCTTCACTTGTGTGGCTTGAATAATAATATGAAACCAATAATCCAATGAGAACTGCCGAACCCTGTAGCGAACTCGCAAAAACAAAAGAAGAACGACAAATATTTTTGGTGTTTTCGATTTTTAAACAAAAACCAAAAGAGAAAAACAAGCAAAGCAAAATCTTTTTGGGTTTTTCAAAAAGTTCGAACAAAGCAAAAAGTAAAAAAGCAAACCAAAGCAAAAAGAAGAAGCAAACCAAAGAGAAACAACAAAAATATTTTTGGTCTTTTTGTGTTTTAGAAAGCAAAAGCAAAGAAGAACGAAAACTAGAAAGAGAACGAAAACATGAATATACAAAGTACCGACGCAACATGATATGGAGATGACTGCGATGTCGGGGTACCTCCCCCCAAGCTTAGGCTTTCGGCCTAAGTGGGAATCAATCCATGTATGAATAGGGGTTCCAAGCGGGCAGATCTTGGTAAGAATGATCGTAGCTGGGCCCATGAGAAGAAGAAGAGGCTCCCCAATCAGAAGCGGGCTGCTGATATGAAGACTCTCCCTCATTCGAGGGCTGGCCCGAATCATCCGTAACCTTCCTTCTAGTATCCTGCTCCTGTTGGGAGAGCTCTCCCAAGTACGTGTCAATCTCCTCCTAAGTGAGGGACCATCCTTCCCTGTTATCAAGGTTAAACAAAACAGGTACATGCAAAAGAACAACACGCTCGGACTTGCTCTTTCTCCAACCAGCTTTGAGAAAGGTTATTTCAAAAGATAGTCACTCAAACTAGCCCACGAGGAAATAAATTTATGTTGTATCATGGAATTGAAATCCAGCCTCTCTATGGGAAACTGTAGGTCTAGATGATGAGGCACTAAACCATGCAATGCTAGTAAACGAGAAGCAACGAGGCCTCCAGAAACTCCACCTTTCTCACGGTTAGTAGCAAGACGAAAAGCTATCAAAGCACCCAAGTTGTAAGACCTATCTCGCTAAGAGCAGCAGAGATAAACGCTAGATCAAACGAAGATAACTTATTGGCAGTTTTCCTAGCAAGAACACACTTGGCAATAAAGTAGGCAAAGTAGCGAATGGAGGGAAGATGAATGTTACAGATTTTTCCATTCTCCTTCGAGAAGCTACTCCCTTGACAAATTTCTGTGTATAAATCCATGAGTTGTTCTGGTCTCTCTTTAATCTTCTTACATGATCCCCATTGAGGTACCTTAATAGCTGCACAAAAATCATCAAGAGAAAGGTTGACAGCTATATTGTATATTTTGTAATGGACCATGGGGTTAGGCAAACAGTGACTAAATTTGAAATCCTGCACCACAGACATGGTTAGCTTCACAAATTGACAAGGTTCGTCTTCCAAAAAGTGCTCTAACCCTGCATTAGAAACCAAGGTGTGGAAATCTTGTAGAATTCCTGCAGCTCTCATGAACTCAGAACATGGATAAATGGAGGGAAAACTTCCTCCTCCCGGTGGACCTTCATGACATCAGGCACCCAAAGCTCATGTTGGTTTAGGTGGTGTTCGCTCATCTTTTATTCTGAAAATTAAAACAACTCTTAAACAAGTGATTGCAAAGTAAATATAATGAAGGATTCTACTCATAGGGACTTGCAAGAGGCCTAAACACGCATCAAAACTATATCTCTAAGCATCAAACAAGCTTACAAGCTCTCATACCCAATCACCTACAGCAGCAAAATACTCAACATACAATCCACTAAACACAAATCTACTTGGACAAGGGGAGGAGTCACATATCAAGGAACAATTGCTCCAAATTTCAGTAAGAAAGATGGGCTAAGCAAAGAGATCGAAGAAATCGAGAGCAAGCACAGAGAGAATGCGATTTTGAGCTATGGACTGGAGCTTACTCGGGAGAGAGAAGAAAGTGGCAGGAGAGAGAGGTAGTGGGGGGCCAGGGGTGGCCCACACCAGGGCATGGTGCCACAGACATGGTGTGCCTGCCTGGTGGGCCCCCCTGGTACCTACCAGGTACTCCTCTGCCCCTTTTTCACGTAAAAATTTAATATGAATTTTCTGGAATTTTTCGAGACACTTTATTTTTGGGCAATTTTCAGAAATAGGAGAATGATTTTTCTGACAGACAGATTTTTTTCTTCTTTTGGAAACATGATGCAAGGACAAAACAAGGCTAGAAATATAGAAGTTCTAGCATGCAAGCAACTAACAACACAAAGAAAACTAAACGAAAACAAAAACTAAGATGCAAAGGATAGAAATAAACGGAGATAATCATAATGAAAACATTGTTTTGTTCAATGGAATCCTTTTGTTAGCATGGTTGATCAAGTCTTGCTACCAAAACAATTGCATATGAGACAAAACTTTGTACTCCACTAATGATTATGTTACCTTAACCTTGATAGCAATGGTCCCAATCATACTAGTTTCAAATTTTTCTCTTGGTATGGGACAATATATTTCTCCAACTTGAATGCCTTCAACATGTTCAATTGAATTTAAACCATAAGTCCTTTCAATATTCTTGGGGAAATAGACAGTATGTTCCTTGTCATTAACATTGAAGGTCACCTTTCCTTGATTACAATTAATAACAGCTCCTGCAGTATTAAGAAAAGGTCTCCCAAGAATAATAGACATATTATCATCTTCAGGCATTTCAAGAACAACAAAATCAGTTAATATCAAGCAATTATGAGCCACCTGAACAGGTACATCCTCACATATACCCACATGAATAGTGGTGTATTTATCAGCCATTTGCAACGATATATCAGTTGGTATCAATTTTTCTAGTTGAAGCCTCTTATAGAGAGAGAAAGGCATAACACTAACTCCAGCTCCCAAATCACACAAAGCAGTTCTAACATAACTGTTCTTAATAGAGCAAGGGATAGTTGGAATCCCTCGGTCTCCAAGTTTCTTAGGAACCTTACCATTGAAGGAATAATTAGCAAGCAAAGTAGAAATTTCTTCATTAGAGATCTTCCTTTTATTAGAGACAATGTCCTTCATATACTTTGAGTAAGGAGGCAATTTAATAGCATCAGTCAAAGGAATTTGCAAGAATAAAGGCTTCATCCACTCGCAAAACTTATTGTAGTGTTCATCTTCCTTTGACTTGTGTTTCTTATCAGGGAAAGGCATAGGTTTTTGGACCCAAGGTTCTCTTTCACTGCCATGTTACTTAGCAATAAAATCTTCTTTAGTGTATTTAGTATTCTTAGTGTGGTTTTCAAGTTCTTCTTCAACTTTTTCTTCACTAGGAACTTCATTTTCTTCATTACCACTTTCAGTTTCAGCATCAGAGATAGATATACTATTAGGATCTATAGCAGGTTCAGAGGGTTCTACGACAGTTTTATGTTTCCTTTTCCTTTTCTTACGAGTAGAACCACTATTTTCAGCTTGTTGAGAATCCTGCTCAATTCTTTTGGGATGCCCCTCAGGATATAGAAGATCCTGGGTAGCAGCTCCACTTCTAGTTCTAATTTCATAAGCATGTTTTTATTTAGCAGCATTAACTAGCAAGTCGTTTTGCACTTTAACGAGTTGATCTATTTGAGTTTGAACCATTTGAAAGTGTTTAACAATCATTTTAACATCATTAGAGGTTCTTTCCACAATATATTTCAACTCAACAATAGCTCTAGTGTTTTCCATTAGATGATTTTGCACCCTTTTATTAAAGTTATCTTGCTTAACAATAAAGATATCAAATTCGTCTAAGCATTGATCAGGAGGTTTCAAGTAAGGGATATCACCTTCATCAAAGTGTTGGAGGGAGTGTACCTCAATAGTGGATGAGTAGGGAATAGGCTTACATAATTCTTCTATAGGAGGTAAATTCTTGACATCTGCAGCTTTAATTCCCTTCTCCTTAAGACATTTCTTAGCTTCCTTCATCACTTCATCATTTAATTGAATAACTCCCCTCTTCTTTGATGTTGGAATAGGCACGGGAATAGATGGTTCAGGTACAATTACTTCAGGTATAGCTTGTTTAGGAGGAGTCCAATCTTCATAATTCTTGCTTATTTTAGCCATTAATTCCTCAGCTTCCTTTGGAGTCCTATTCCTGAAAACACAATCAGCACAACTATCTAAGTATGTCCTAGATTCCTCGGTTAGTCCATTATAAAATATATCAAGAAGCTCATTCTTAGGTAATGGACTTCCAGCCTGTGCATGAATCAAAGCACAAAACCTTGCCCAAGATTCGGGCAATACCTCTCTTTCTCCCTGTTTAAAATCAAAAAGTTCCTGCAAAATAGCATGTCTAGCACTAGGAGGAAAATATTTCTGCAGGAAAGTATTAATCAAGCACTCAGGGCTATCAATAGATCCAGGAGGTAAATTACTAAACCAAGTTTTAGCTTCTCCTTTCAATGAAAAAGGGAAAATCTTAGCAACAATGTAAGTACGCATCTTAATATCATCAGAAAACAAGCCACTCATGGTAGAAAGCTCATTCATATGTGCTACCGCACTTTCATTCTTAGTCCCACAAAAAGGTTCTTTCTCGACAATAGCTATGTAAGATAGATCGAGAGAGAAATCATAATCTTCATCTATAATGTTTATGGGAGAAGCAACAAACTTAGCATCAAGAGATAATTTGGGTCTAATAGTACGCCTCTCAAGGAGACTCTTAGCAGCGCTCCTATCATGGGTGTTCCTACATTCTTCAATAAACTCATCGGTCATCTCAACATAATCTTCTTCAACATCATAACTCTCACAAGACTCAGGTCAGCTAACAGGTGTAGTAGTGTCTTCATTAGGAGTTTTGGTATTTCCAGCTATAGTTCCAGCAATCGTAGCATCTAGGAAAGGTCCTAATGAACCACTTTTATCAAGCACGGCAGAAGCAGCATCATAAGTATCATAAGTTTTAGATTCAGCAGTAGTAGCAGTGTGTGTAGCATGTGTATGTGTTGGTGTAAGGAACTTACTCAAAACAGACGGTGAATCAAGATCAGTAGAGGTGTTCAGAACCGTACCTCTTCTTGTAGTGGATGGTAAAATAGGAACCTTGCCATCACGAGACTTACCCATGATGGATGGATAGCAGCGAACAATAGAGAATCCAAGTGAACTTGATAAATAAAGCTATGGTCCCTGGCAACGGCGCTAGAAAATAGTCTTGATGACCCACAAGTATAGGGGGTGTATCGCAGTATTTTCGAGGGAAGTGAAACCCAATTTATTAATTCGACACAAGGGGAGCCAAAGAATATTTATAACCCTTAACAACTGAGTTGTCAATTCAGCTGCACCTGGAAACAATCTCGCTCATAGCAGTTTATCAATAGCAACAGTTTTGTAGTAGGAATAGCAAAGTAATAGTAGTAGTAAAGCAAATACAGTAGTAACAAAAGCAGTAAACAGTGGGATTCAAGTGCGGTAGGCATAGGGATGGATGGATGGGCGTTGCATGGACAAGACAATTCATATAGCAATCGGAACATAGGGCAATTGCAGATAAATAAGATAAATCACCCAAGTACTAGACAATCCTAGGCATGTGTTCTATACATAGTCATACGTGCTCGCAATGAGAACTTGCACAACATCTTTTGTCCTGCCAGCCCGTTTGCAGCAGGGCCTCTAGGGAACTACTGGTAATTCAGCTGCACCTGGAAACAATCTCGCTCATAACAGTTTATCAGTAGCAATAGTTTTGTAGTAGGAATAGCAAAGTAATAGTAGTAGTAAAGCAAAGACAGTAGTAACAAAAGCAGTAAACAATGGGATTCAAGTGCGGTAGGCATAGGGATGGATGGACGGGCGTTGCATGGACAAGACAATTCACATAGCAATCAAAACATAGGGCAATTGTAGATAAATAAGATAAAGCACCCAAGTACTAGACAATCCTAGGCATGTGTTCCATACATAGTCATACGTGCTCGCAATGGGAACTTGCACAACATCTTTTGTCCTGCCAGCCCGTTTGTAGCGGGGCCTCTAGGGAACTACTGGCAATTAAGGTGCTCCTTTTAATAAAGCACCAGAGCAAAGCATTAACACTCCGTGAACACATGTGATCCTCACATCAAAGCCTTTCCCTTCCGGTTATCCCGATTTCTGTCACTTCGGGGCCATAGGTTCCGGACAACAACGTGTGTATACAACTTGCAGATAAGACTATCATGATGAATCAATAATAAGTTCAGATCTGAAATCATGGCACTCGGGCCCTTGTGACAAGCATTAAGCACAACAAGTCGCAACAAAGTCATAAAGCACTAATAAAAGATACTAGGCACCATGCCCTAACAATCTGATGCCATTACATGAACGATCTCATCCAATCCCTACCATCCCCATAGCCTACAGCGGGGGATTACTCACTCATAGATGGGGGAATCATGGATTGTCGATGGAGAAGCGATGGTGATGATGATGGCGATGATCTCCTCCAATTCCCCGTCTCGGCGACGGAGTTTCTGGTGCTGTTTCGTGGAATCTGGTGGTGGCGGCGGAGCGGAACTCCTTTTGGAAAAACGTCGAACCCCCCGAAGTTTTTAGGTCAGAAGGCTCCTTATAGGCGAAGAGAGAGGCCGAGGGGGTGCCTGGGGGGCCCACACCACCCCCTGGCGTGGCCTGGCCTGGCCCGCGCCACCAGGTGGTGCAGCCACCCCTGGCTCTTCTCCGTCTCGTATTCTGGCTCCTGGAGTCTTCGGGTGAAATAGGATTTTTGGCATATTTTCCGGGATTTTTCCTGATAGTTGATTTTCTGCACAAAAAGTAGACACCAAGGAGTTCTGCTGAAAACATCGTCAGTTTGCATTAGTTGCATCCAAATCACACAAGTATAGAGGAGAAACAATAGCAAAAGTGTTCGGGAAAGTAGATACGTTTTGGACGTATCACTGAGTTGCGGCGCTCGGACTTCCTTACGATCTTGAGAACGGCAAGTGTATGACTACTTCAACCACGAGTTCCTACTCGTTAACAAAACTCATTGTCTTCGAGGGTAAGTTCTCGATGGATGTATGTCCACCCGTTGCTTTGTACCTAGTAGATAGATCTTGGCGTGTAGTTAGGATTTTTTTTTGTTTTCTATGTTGTGGACCCAACAGTGGTATCAGAGCTTGATCTATGCGTAGGTGCTTTGCACGGGTAGTACACATATGTTTATATGTGGGCGATGATGATCATGTTATTGTATCTTCTATGTATTTTGGATATTGGTGGCATAGTGGGATGAAGCGGCCCGGACCAACCTTACATGTCATCGTACATGAGACCGGTTCCACGACTGACATGCAACTAGTTTTGCATAAGTGGCTGGAGGGTGTCTATCTCTCCTACTATAGTCAATATATGATTTACAACGAGTTGCTAATAACTTGGTTATCCTCGTTGTGGTTCCATGTTCGTAGGTAAGACCGGTTCTATCTCCGAGAGCCCTAAGCCACGGTGACATGGGTATGCCTTACAGGTACTCAAGCTTGGTATATACGGTCTAAATACGTACAGGCCCACGGTGTCACCAAGGCCCAGACGAAAGGACTCGACTAACTTGCGGACTCTCGATTGCTTGAGAGACAAGAAGAAGCTAAAGATAGAAAGTTTGAAGGGAAGAACCCTTACTTGTAACCGACTCGACCTGCTACCCGAGACCTAGCCTATATATATAAAGGCTAGGAGGGGGCGGCGAGGAGGACACACGCAACCCTAGTTTCCACAACTCTCGCCAGATTGCATCTGCGCACCATTGTAACTTTCGACTTCTTTGATAATTCCACGAGCAGACAAGCAGGAGTAGGGACCTCTACGAGGCCTGAACCTGGGTAAATCTTTTGTCCCCTGTGTGCTTGTTTGCTAGCCGATAGATGTCTCCAGCACTCCCTCCTTCTCCAAAACCCAAGTCCATAACAATGGGCATTGATGAGTTAAACCCTCGTCAATTGGCGCCGTCTGTGGGAATTGGGAGTGCTGATGTTGCGGCTTCTTCGGCCCCATCAACTGCGATCTACAACTCCGCAACAGCGGAGATTCGCCAGCTCTTCGGCGCCTTCGACTTCACCATCCACACGCAGGCCACCCGCCCGGCCTTTGAATCCGTGGGCGACGGAATCAGCCTGGCGATTGGGAGCTTCCGCTTCCAAGTTGGTCAGATGGGCACGCTTCGCATGCCTAATCAACCGACGACACCGGCGATTGCCCCGGCATCATGGTTCCCTCCATCAATCGGCACCCTCAGTGAGCTCAATGCTCCGGTGACAGTCGGGAACACGATTAGCGACAGCAGTCGCGACTCCGATCTGAGTGATTTGGCAACAGAAGATGGAACCTACGGTTCTGAAACTGAAAGTTGTGGAAGCAGCAGCTTCCCCAATCACTTCATGTGCGCCGTCATTAACGCAGGCGACACCTCCGCCAATCGCGGCAACAGCGGCAACGGCGGTAACGGCGCCAATGGGGGAGCAGTCGATCCTCCCAGCATAATCAATGAGCAAACCGGTGAACACGTCGTAATCAAGCTCAACGAGCAAGAGTGGGAGCGCTGCCGCGAGGCCCTACGAGGTATACCGCTACCCCTCGGGTCCCGCAGGAACTACTGATGGGCTACCACTGGCTCCTAAAAGAGGAGTTCACGCGCCAAAAACAAGCAATCGCGCAACTTGAGGCACGTAAAAAGGTGGCGGACGAGTCGAGCCTTCGTCGCGCTGGGCTCTCCTCCTACGGAGGATCCTCCACACGAGGCAACGAGTACATCGTCAAGAAGAGGCAGTCGCGAATCGCTCACCTCACCGAACAAGAGCGCATAGACGCCGCGAAAGTCCTCGACTTCGGCTCTATGAAAGTCGACACAAGAGGCAACGTGGTCCCCAGAACGCCGCAGGCCACGGTGACAGCAGCCACCACGTACCTCCTCAACAACTAGCCGCCAGCTGGAGATCCCCGAACCGCCATGCACCGATCTACGATCGCAGGTTTGGAGCTAATCGAGGCCGCCCTCGACAAGGAGCCGGTACCAGACCCAAAAAAGGGCAAAGCGCTAGCAAAACGCTACTCCTCACCCTCATCCAGCGATGACAGTCACGACCTATCTCGACGCCGTCGTTCACGGCGACACGATCGCGACTATGATGCGCGCAACGACCTCACACAACGCAAGATCGACAAGTCAAGAACACGACGTGCTCGGTCGACTGACTCGGAAGAGGAAGACGGGGAACTCTGCGGCGCCAGATGCTTCAGCAGATCCATTAGGCAGAAGCGAATGGCTAAGGGGTTTAAACTTCCGTCAGAAAATCCGAAGTTCGACGGTCTACAGGACCCTAAAATCTGGCTAGAGGATCACATCTCCTCCGTTAGGCTCCATGGAGGCAGTCGAAGTACTACCATGCAATGCTTGCAGCTACAGCTGCAAGGCGCCGCCCGAGCATGGCTCAATAGCCTCCCACGCGGATCTATTCGCAGTTGGGATGAGCTGGTCTACAGCTTCGTGTGCAACTTTAAAGGCACGTACAAATGGCCCGCATCAATCGAAGAACTGAGATGCTGCCAGCAGAAATCTGGCGAATCGCTGTGCTCATACATACGAAGGTGGTCCATCATCAAGAACTCCGCGGAAAACATCTCGGAAGACCGCGCGATTGATGCATTCAATGGCGGCGTCCGTCGTCTAGAGCTCAGGGAGGAGCTGGGCCGCTCAAATCCCCAGACCATCGACCACCTGATGGAGATCGCGAATCGGTGGGCTGATGGAGAAGATTCGGTGAAGAACTGCGCTCACTCCGACGAGGAGGCGGAACTCGAACGCAGACGTGACCGCCGAGGCAAACGCCGCATGCGCATCTACGACGACCGTGAAGACGTCAACATGGTCGCAGCTGGCTACGCCGATAGACGCGACGACAACCGCAACATCGGATACCGCAGCGGTGGATACCGCGACTCTGGGAAAACCATGCAAGTATGGCAACGCTGCACTCGCGACGAGGCACCCGCGACCTCCATCGAGGAAAAACTGTCCGGACCATGCATGGTACACTTCTACATCGACAAGCATGACGGAAAGAGAAAGTCCAGCCACCTCCTCAAGGACTACCGCGAGTTCCTCAAACTACACGAGGGATTGGTTCGGATGAACCGCAACGCAGTCGAAAGAGGCTACGGGGCCGCTCCAGGCGCCGTGGCAAATGGCGCACCGCCACCTCCACCGGGGCCACCACCGAACGGAGCTGCACCGGACCAACACCACGAAGGAGAACCGTACCCACGGGCCATGGGTACCATGATGATCCAAAACGGGCGCCCCTCCAACAGGGTGCAGAAAGCCATCACTCGCCAAGTCAACTTGGCCCTGCACTCACCACCATTCACCACTGAGTACCTCAGTGGCAGTGAGTCGTGCATCACCTTCGATAAACGAGATCACCCGCCTCAAGTACCTCGCCTAGGCCATTGCCCCCTCGTACTCGAGGCGCAAATTGGAGGCTTCGACATGAGTCGCGTCTTCATGGACGGCGGAAGCGGCATTAACCTCATATTCGCGAGTACCTTGCGAGCAATGAGGATCCCTCTAACTTGCTTGGAGGCATCGGACACAACGTTCCACGGCATCGTCCCAGGGAAAGGCGTATACCCCCTGGGCAAAATCAACCTCGACGTCATATTCGGCACGCCAAGGAACTTCCGGCGTGAGCGCATCGATTTTGAGGTCGTCAACTGGCCCTCACAATACCACTGCATCCTCGGACGCTTCGCGTTCTCTAGGTTCATGGCGGTACCCCACTACGCCTACCTGCAGATGAAAATGCCAGGTCCCAACGGCGTCATCACGATCAACGGAAGCTTTGAGCGATCTGACAGTTGCGATAGGGAATTCAACAGAATCTCCCAGTCCTTCGGCATGCAGGAGGAGCTCGCGCGATTGAAGGAGACGACAGACAACAGCCTGCCTCCCCTGAGCAGGCCAAGCTCACCTGATCTCTCCTTCGACTCATCTGTGCACACAAAGAAGGTGCAGGTCCATCCGACAGATCCCGCCAAAACGGCCCTCATCGCCAACAACTTGAGTCCCGCATAGGAACTCATGCTCGTCGAATTCCTCCGTGAGCACTGGGAAATTTTTGCCTGGTGTCCTGCGGACATGCCAGGAGTTCCCAGGGAATTCGCCGAGCACGCACTAAATGTCAACCCCGACGCAAGGCCAGTCAAGCAAACAATCAGGCGACTGTCTGAGCCACGAGCGCAGGCAGTTGGCATGGAGATCAACAGACTCCTCGAGGCCAAATTCATACGCGATATCAAGGAAAGCACTTGGCTCGCCAATACGGTGCTGGTGCCAAAAAAGGACACGGATATCCTACGGATGTGCGTGGACTTCACTTCCTTAAACAAGAACTGCCCAAAAGATCACTTCCCGCTACCACAGATCGATCAAATCATCGACTCCACCACTGGGAACAAGCGCCTCTGCTTCCTCGATGCCTACTCAGGCTACAACCAAATTCAAATGAAGGAGGAAGACCAGGAGAAGACCGCGTTTACAACACCCTTTGGTGTGTTCTGCTACAACACAATGCCCTTCGGGCTAAAAAACGCGGGAGCCACCTACCAGCGGTGCATGCAGGCTTGCCTCAAGGAGCAATTGGGTCGCAACATCCAAGTCTATGTCGACGACATAGTAATCAAAACCAAGGAGGAAGCCTCTCTAATTGACAACCTACGCGAAACATTCGCCAACCTCGATCGTTACCGGATTAAGCTCAATCCGGACAAATGCGCCTTTGGCGTACCATCTAGGCAGCTGCTCGGGTATCTCATCTCCGCGAGAGGGATTGAGGCAAACCCGAAAAAGATAAAGGCCATACTGGCCATGGAGAAGCCAAAGAACATAAGAGGCATCCAGCAACTAGCCGGACGAATCACGACCCTCAGTCGATTTATCAGTCGAATGGGGGAAAAGGCACTAGCCTTCTATCTGCTCCTCCGCAAAGCTGACAAATTCGAGTGGACCAAGGAAGCGCAAGAAGCATTCGAAGATCTCAAGCGCCTGCTATCCACCTCACCAATACTGGTGACTCCACGAAAAAGGGAGCCACTACTGCTATACATCTCCGCTACCAACCAAGTGGTTAGTACAGTGCTTGTCGTCGAGCGGGCCGAGGAAAACAAGGTCCATGGCGTACAACGCCCGGTATACTACCTCAGTGAGGTCCTCACGCCAACAAAACAGCGGTACCCGCACTACCAGAAGCTGGCGTACGACATCTTCATGACCGCCCGGCGACTGCGCCATTACTTCCAGGAACACCCAATCGTGGTAGTCAGCGACACCCCATTGGGACATATCCTCAATAACCCCGACGCCACGGGACGAGTCGCGCTTTGGGGAATTGAACTGTCTCCACGAGACATCACATACGAAAAGCGCAACGCAATCAAGTCACAGGTTCTCCCTGACTTTCTCGTGCATTGGATGGAAAACCAACTCCCGGACAAGCCAGATATGTCCTACCTCTGGACAATGCACTTCGATGGATCCAAGCGGAAAGACGGAGCAAGAGCAGGTGTCATATTGACGTCACCTCAAGGAGACAAGCTAAAATACATCCTGCAAATGCAGTTCACAGCCTCCAACAACGAGGCTGAATACGAGGCCCTGTTGCACGGGATGAGGATGGCAAAAGCCTGCGGCGCAAAGAGGCTCATCATATATGGCGACTCCAAGCTGGTCGTCAACCAAGCAATGCATGAGTGCGACGCACTCAATGACAACATGATCGCATACCGCGACCTCTACGATACACTCGAGGGAGACTTCGATGGTTGCGAGTTGCGACATGTAGGTCGCAAAAGCAACGAGGAGGCGGACGCACTCGCCAACATAGGCTCTACCTGCGCCCCCATACCACCTGGGGTATTTCTCGAGCGCATCTGCGAACGCTCTATCAAGCTAAAGGCCGCAGAGAAGAAAACAAGCGCAGCAATGGACTCGGGGGCTACGCCACCCAATGAGCCAATGGCACTCGATGACTTGGAGCTAGACACAGGACTCGAAGGGCCAATGAGCGTCATGATGATAGAACAATCTTGGACGCAGCGGTACATTACATATCTCCTCAGCAAGCCCCTTCCGAACGACCCAACAGACGCATGACACATCGCACGACGCTCTAAGGCATTCGCCGTTATCAACGGCGAACTGTATAAACGCAGCATCACAGGCGTGTTACAACGATGCGTCTCCCTGGCCGATGGAAGAGCAGTCCTCCTCGACATACATGAGGGGACTTGCGGACACCACGCCGGCAGTCGCGCCCTCGTTGCCAAAGCTCTACGAGCTGGATTTTACTGGTCCACGGCCATGTGCGATGCCAAGGACATAGTCCAAAAATGCAATGCTTGCCAACGATTCGCCGACAAGCCACACGCACCAGGCGCGGAACTACGGCCTATTCCATTGGCCTGGCCCTTCGCCTAGTGGGGTCTCGACATGGTTGGCAAACTCCCAATGTCCTCGCAAGGAGGATACGTCTACCTCTTGGTCGCAGTCGACAAATTCACCAAGTGGATCGAGGCCATGCCAGTAACCAAGCAATCAGGACACAGCGCAGTCAAGTTCTTCGAGTCCATCGTCTACCGCTTCGGCGTGCCGCACAGCATCATCACTGACAACGGGACGAACTTCACATCCAAGGAGTTCCAAGAATTCTGCGAAAACCTGGGGATCAACATCAGTTATGCCTCAGTCGTGCATCCACAGACCAACAGTCAGGTGGAAAAAGCAAACGGGCTTGTTTGCAGCGGCATCAAGAAGCGACTCCTTCGACCACTCGAAGAAGCCGCGGGTTGCTGGCCAGATGAGCTCCAATCCGTACTCTCGAGCCTACATACAACTCCAAACAGCGCCACAGGCTACACGCCATTCTTTATGGTGCACGGGGCAGAAGCTGTACTACCCGCCGAAGTAAGGTACAAGGCGCCGCGCATAGTCGCTTACAGCAAACAAGAGTCATCTCTTGCACTCGAAGACTCCGTCGACCTCCTCGACGAGGCGAGAGAAATCGCCGCAGAAAGATCCACGATCTACCAGCAGAACATGCGCAACTACCACAGTAGAAGGCTTCGCCCCAGATCCTTCGTCGAAGGTGACCTGGTCCTGCGACTGAAGCAGCAGGGGCATCTCAAGCTCGAGTCCCCCTGGGAAGGACCATACTTGGTTACAGAAGTAATCCCAGGTGGCGCCTATCGCCTTCAAGACCTAGAAACAGGAGTCGCATACTCCAACCCTTGGAACGTCGCACAACTGCGACGCTTCTACCCCTAGCTGTTTTTACTTTTACATCGCAAATAAGGCTACCCAGCCAAGGCTACTTAGCCACACATTGTACCTCGTACTATTCTCCAAATAAATAAAAGCTAAGTGCCCCAAAACTCTGTGTTTTTTCTTTTCACTTATGTTACTATTGTACCCGGGGGGTACGCCACCCTACACACATTTGTTCTTCGAACTAATAACCACGACATCCTGAGTAGCTGGCACATCAGTTGAACCCCTTAACGCAAACTCAAACCAGCTGCAACGCACCTGGCAGGTTGATAAAGGGATGGCCGGGCTAATGAAAAGGACTCGCATAGTGTAACGCACCTTACGCTTACAAAAGCTATTTGATACAAATCTGGTTACTGCTGCAACAGAAGAACATTGGTTTGCTCCTCGAAGAAGTCGACAATCTCCTCTGCTGGCCGGTCCACCGCTTGATAGTGCGACACCATATTCCAGGCAGATCCGGCTGGCGGCGCTGGCAGACCGGAAGCTACGACGGCAACATCTATGTCAGGCCTGTGCAATCGCACCATCAAGAGGGCAGCCTTGGCACCAGCCACCAACTGCTGCCTCACGCACTCGCGAACCGCGGACATATCTTGAAAATTGGCCAGGAGAGCCAACAGGCTTGACGGCGTGTCATCCAACAGGAACATCGCCCGATAGATATTCTTCAAACATGACTGCGACTTCTTCAGGAAGAGCAGCACTCGCGAAGCGCGATCCTATAGGGTCACCAATGCAGTCACACGATCATGATCCACCTAGAAGTATCCACTCTCTTGGAGTTGCTCCTGGGTGAGACCATGAAGGCGGATGGCAATCCTATCCCTCTCCTCCTGCGGATGGCGTGCGCTAACAACTACACGAAGCGGCACCAACATCATGAGTACAACGTACAACTGCGACTAACTACAAAGGAAAAGATGAGGATGAGCAAACTAACACTTAAACTGGTCGCCCAGCTGCGTCACCTCGCCAAGCAGATATTGCTCGCGGGCGGCGGATTTTTCCGCCTTTGACTTCCACACATCTGCGTTACCGCGGATCAGGGGCAACTCACGCTCCAGCTGCTTCATGCGGTCACGAAGTCGCGACAGCAAAGACAGCTCCTCTACCCTGGAGCGCGGCGGTGCCACTGTCTCATCAAGAGATGATGAATCCTGGTTTCCCCCTACGGGACCACTCGATGTGCCCTACCACAGATCAAGACAGAAGCAAATAAGGCGACCAAACAAACACAAAGGCAGGGAGAACAGATGCATTCAGGATAAGCATAAAAATATTCACAAGCACACTCGCCAGCAGGCATGTTCTTAGAGCAAAAGGACAATTCATCATCTATTACACAAAGCTAACTACGGAGCAGCTGGCTTCTTCGACTTCGACGCCTTCGGAGGCTTCATCAAGTCCGTGGCAGTATCAGACGCCACTGACTTTCCGCCTGCCCCTAAAGCCGAAGCTTTTGCCGCCTTCTTAGCGCGCTGGAGCTCCTCCGAATACTTGGCAACGGTATTAATCAAAGAATGGCCGTATTTGGCACAGGCAGTCGCAAAGGAGCGAAAACTACCTGCTGACCATCTGCGCCAACAGGCATTGTCTTCGACACCGCAGAAGGATCTATCTCGACTCCATGGGCCTGCACCATGGCGAGTGACATCGTTGCACCAGCTGCCCGGAGGGAATTCTTGTAGGTAGAAGGCACACCCCCGGCGAGTGACTCCACCAGCTCGTTCATTTTATCGACCTGCTCCGCCTTTGGCATCAACTCCTCCCGGATGCGACTGAGGGCGACCTTGGCCTTGGACAATGTATTATGGACAACGGCGCTTCGGTCCTCGACCGCGGATACCGCGCCGGCCAGAGCGTCATCACGACGAAGGGCCTGCGGGTCAAAACTCAAGTCGCCAACATCTACACCAAAATACATGGATCAAATTTCTAGTGCCACCGGTAAAACTCTAGAAGCAGAGAAAAGCATCAATAAAAAATCCACCAGTAAAGGTACCTGGGAGGGCCTTGGCGACTGAGAATAGTTGCTCCTCGAACAACTTCTCCCTGGCCGCAAAAGAGGCGCGCAGATCCTCTTCGCGCTTCCGGGCATCATCATGAGCCGTGATTGCCTCATCGCGCCCCTTCACAGCTGCGGCCAATGTCTTCTCCAATGATGCGACATTGCGCAGTAGGGAGTTATGCTTCGCTACACGGTAGTCAAATATTTGGCTATAAGTCGAACATACCAAAACAGAGAGAAGATGAAAGAAACAAGCGTGGAAGCACTCACTTTCGACCACGCGGTGACGCGTCTCCAGCATCGCATGCTGACGACCCATCGCCATCACCTGCTCCGCCACTCACGCGGCCTCCTTTACAAGGAGCTGTTGCACCAAGCAAGGAATCAGAAAGGGCAACAGAAGGCGTTGACTACCAAAATACAAAAGAAGGAATGATATACTCACATGGTCCTCTAGCGACTCCGAAGAAGTCTGTTGAGTCGTCATCCGAGCAACTATTCGATGCTCCCCTCCGTGAGGAGAGCTCGAAGAATTGTGCCCGGAGTGGGCCGCCACCGGAGGAGAAGGAGCGCGCTCGACCTCTACCTTGGCCTTTGAGGTCGCGACTCCTGATTCCTTCAAAAACTCAACGTCGCCAGAAGATGACGACGCCTCTTGACTACAAGACCAAATTCGCATTAAGAAAAGGCAAAACTCCAGGGCAAAGCCAGCAAGAAGAAAACAGAAAAGAATGAACGACCTTATAAACTTACCAGTCAAACTTGTCAAGATCAAACGTGGCCTCCGCCGACTCCGACGAAGACTCCTTGGGCAATCGCATCTTCTTGCGAGAAGACGGTGCTACAGCCCTCACAGGAACGGCGGGAATTGGTGACTCCGCGCCAGCAACTGTGCCTTCTGGAGTTGAAGGAGTCGACGCATCGGAGTCCTCGCTGCGCGAACGCTTGCGAGTATCCGGGCTCCCGGACTCGGGGGCTTCCTCTTCCACATCAGAAGAGATGGTCAACTCAGACTCATCCTCTTCAAAAGCTTCGCGAGGAATAATGCCCTCAGGGAGAGGAGGCATGCAAGGCGAGACCGCCCAATCCTGCATACAAACAGCAAAAAGGAGCAAGTAAGTAACAGAAAAGCAATCGCGAACATAAGCTACTGCGTAGCACGACTGTACCTCGGGAGGAGGATTCGAAGCATCGAAGGGAGGAACGACTGGCTCATTCGGAAGCACATCCTTGAAGGTGTACTTCGTGACCAGTCGCACCCTCTTATCTACCTCACTCGTGGACATGCCATCGGCAGACACACGAGTGACATCATCAGCACCACCCCATTGAAACATGGGATGGACCCTAGCCTGGAGAGGCTGGACGCGACGACGCAGCCAAGTCCTGACAAGGGCGAAGCCTCCCTCTTCTGCGCCTATGCGACTCTCGAGGTCGCAGACGCGTTGATATAGCACGTCTGTCTCCGCGAGTTCGGAGGGCATGATCATGTTCTTCCAAGAACGCATCTTCTTGCAGGGAGTCGTGGGATCGAAAGGCGCGAGTCCAAAATGCTCGTCCTTGGTCTTTTGGTCGCGAACATAAAACCATCTGTCCCTCCATCCCTGGACGGACTTGGCGAGCTTGATGTCGAAGTAGGTGGCGGATGGGTCGACATGGATTCCACAACCACCTACGTCATAAAATAAAGAGCCAGATGCGGACTGACGCTTTAGCTTAAACAAACATTTGAAAAGGCCAAAGTGCGGCTCGATTCCGAGCCAGCACTCGCAGAGGGTGATAAAACAAGAGATGTGAAGAATCGAATTTGGGGACAGTTGATGGAGCTGGAGCCCGTAGAAACAGAGGAGACCCCTAAGAAAGGGGTGGATAGGCAAAGAAAGGGCGCAAATGATGAAAGCAAGAAACATCACCCGAAAACCAGCGGGAGGCACATGAATGGTCTCACCGCTGGGGACGCGCGCGTTGGCGACTGCTGCGGAAATAACTCCGTCTTGGCGAAGAAGACGGAGATCGGACGCCTTGATGATTGAGGGGCGCCAAGCGCCATTGGTCACGCGGGTGCCCGCGACCTTCTTTTTCCCGCCGGCGGCGGCACTGGTGCCCGCAGCAGCGGAGCCACCCTTCTTCTTCGTCGCGGCAACGGTGGCCGCGGATTCAGCGGCAGTGCCTCCTTTCTTCTTTCCCATTGCGCGGCGGCGATGAGAACGCAGAAAACAACTTGTAAACGAGCGGAGATGGTCCAGAGCTGAGGAGGAGATGAGCGCAGGAGAAAAGCAGAGGAGCAGCGACAATGGCGATGGCAGCGAGGAAGAAAAGGGCACAGATGGAAATTTACCGCCGTAGCATCGCTACTTAACCCCTAAGAGATGCAATCCAATGGCTCACAAAAACCCCATTGGGCGCGTGGCACATATCACGCTCGACACGTGGAGAAGAGAAAGCGGGAACTGTCCCTCCACTGCACGGAAATCGAGGAGGCACAGTTAATAATAAGATTACGCACGCCCAGTCAACTCAAAGTCAGAAAGTGGGACCCACCACTCGTCACGTCCCGTCAAAGCCGCTCACGCGGGCAACTGAGGTCATGCAAGCATCAGCACTGACGTCATCAAAGGCTACTTAGCGGAAAACTTCGACTACTTTAGTCCTTGCTGGATTTTTCGACTCCACCAAGCACTCGGGGGCTACTCCCATAGGGAGCGCTGGCTGCGCACCCTATGATTTTCTTTTCTTATTGCAGGGATACAGGCAATCATAATCAAACCCAACCACTTGAAAAACGATTCGACTATGGACGTGGGTTACTCCCATAGGGAGCGCTGGAAACAATTTCGACTGAAACAAGCAAGCAAAAGACGACAGCAGTCGCAACCCAAGTTTTCGACTCAAACAAACAAAAATGACAGCAGTCGCAAAATTTCTTTAGTCCCTGCCTGAGTCTTCGACTCAACCAGGCACTCGGGGGCTACTCCCATAGGGAGCGCTGGTCGCGCACCCTATGATTATTTGCACGAAAGTTGTGCGTTGATTACATCAGCACTCGCAGATCATGGCGACACCGCCTTATAATTTTCCCTACATAGAGATTACGTCTCCTGGGTTGCCCGAATCATCTCCGCGATGATAAAATTCGGATGCCGCGCTTACAGCGTGAAGGTAAGACCTGAATAAAGGCCTGGCAACGCATTTAACTGCGCACTACCAGAAACATATCCGTGCCTACTGGCACGATGAACATTCCTTAACGGACGCGTCAAGTGCTCACACTCATATAACTGGAATTTGACTCCTGTAAGACCTCCGCGGCTTGAGTCGAATTACGCCAGCACTTTTCCGGATTCGAGTCCGGGGACTCAAATTCGAGTAGATTGCGTTGTTTCACCCTAAGGTGGTTAACTGGTACCGATACTTTGGTTATATCATGCACGTATATCAACAATCCCTATGACGCAAATAAAAGCAGTCGAAATGCACTCATTCAGGCACTCGAAACTTCAAAAAGTACCCAGTCGAATCTGCGATTCCACTGGATACTCGGGGGCTACTGACATGGGTATACCTTATAGGTACTCAAGCTTGGTATATACGGTCTAAATACGTACAGGCCCACGGTGTCGCCAAGGCCCAGACGAAAGGACTTGACTAACCTGCGGACTCTCGATTTCTTGAGAGACAAGAAGAAGCTAAAGATAGAAAGTTTGAAGGGAAGAACCCTTACTTGTAACCGACTCGACCTGCTACCCGAGACCTAGCCTATCTATATAAAGGCTAGGAGGGGGCGGCGAGGAGGACACACGCAACCCTAGTTTCCACAACTCT
This sequence comes from Avena eriantha, assembly GCA_910589775.1. Lineage (NCBI taxonomy): Eukaryota > Viridiplantae > Streptophyta > Magnoliopsida > Poales > Poaceae > Avena > Avena eriantha. The sequence goes on along the minus strand of OU342743.1, from coordinate 264,173,538 downwards.
CGCCAGATTGCATCTGCGCACCATTGTAACTTTCGACTTCTTTGATAATTCCACGAGCATACAAGCAGGAGTAGGGACCTCTACGAGGCCTGAACCTGGGTAAATCTTTTGTCCCATGTGTGCTTGTTTGCTAGCCGATAGATGTCTCCAGCACTCCCTCCTCCAAAACCCAAGTCCATAACAATGGGCATTGATGAGTTAAACCCTCGTCACATGGAAAACTTGCGATGGATAAATTAGAGGCGTCTAGTTTAGATTGTTGCTCGGCTAGTGTATTGATATGGTAATGTTGTAAGTAGATGTATGGTAGATACTCTTACAACACACTTAACGTGTAAGTTCCATAGACCTTGGCCTTACACACAAAGGAATGATAGAGATCATACCACGATGCAAATGATAGAGATCAAATGCATGGACCATATCATCTCACTTTACACATTAGATGTTAGCATCTTATACTGCTAGTTTGGTGCTTTCTGTAGCATTGTAAGATGATCCCTCATTTAGATATCAAGATAAAAATGTGTTCTTCCTTGAGTATGCACTGTTCTATGGATCGTGTTTCGAGACATCACGTGATGATCGGTTGTACTCGACTCTATGCTTTCATACAACGGGTGTAAGACAGTTTTACACGCGCGAGTACTAAGGTTCTTACTTGGCGAGCCTAGCATGTAAAAACATGGCCTCGGAACACGGACCGAAAGGTTAAGCATGAGTCATATAGTTGATATGATGCCCATATTGATGCTCGCCTTTGAAGCTACACCGACTCACGTGATGATCGGACTTGGTGTAGTGGATTTGGTTCATGTAATCACCAAAAAGGCACGAGGGATGTCGTTTTTGAGTGGGAGTTCATTTCTAATTTGGATTAGTCGAACTCAATTTGTCATAAACTAAATCAAAGTGAATTTGCATAATTTGTTGTAGTCATTGGCGTCTGTTCACTACCTTATGCTTAGTTTTAATTGAGATAATAGAACTATATAATTCTGGATATTTACTTTACAAACTGGTATCGTATTGTTTTGAATGTCAATTTAAAGTTTAGAAGTCCTATTGCAAACTTTCAGCAAACTCTATTTACTCCATGAAGTTTAATAAGTAGTATTAAATCAAGAGTAAGAATTCCAATGTTAGTATCTAAAGTATCAAGTTTGCCTCCATGATTATTGATATTCAAAAGTTGTTTTAATATCAAGATTATATTGGAGCTGAAAATTGTTTCAGAAACCATCATGTGTGAAAGATATTGTGATATTTGAGACAATGTTTTGGTTGCATTATGATAGAGTATAATCTAGCAAAATACATGTTCTCATATTGTATGAGAATTTGTGAAGGATGGAGATGCTAAGCATCCGGATCTCCCAAAAGGTTTTGGGAACTAAAATTATACTCGTCATTCTTCCTTATAGGCTATAGTAGCTTGAGCATGAAAGTTGTCATGATAAGGATGAATACAAGATGCAAGTAAAATGTTTACTACACTGATAGATTACTAAAGAATGGATTTTTGAAAGAACACCAAACATTTGATGATGGTGACCACTTCAAAGTGCAAGTCCAAAGTTATTAGTATTTGACTATACACGCTTTGTACTATGTGTCATGTGAATGACACCACTATTGATGTTGATAGATTCTTTTAAAAGGAAAAGGAATTGCTGAAAGAGAATCTATAAAATATTTGGCAGAAAATAAAAGGTTGAAGATGTCCAACTTAGGTATATAGAAGATATACATGTTATGGCTGTATTCCTTGCTTGTTAAACAATGTGGTTCTGAGGTATTGGATACCTGTATTGGATACTGAATTGGTTGGTATGAAGTGTCATGCAGGACAACGCAATTCATGAACTGCAATGGCCTAAGTAACTAGCAAGAGAATAAGTGATGATGTTCATCGAAAACAAATAAAGTGTTATTGTGTTCTTCGTTGTCGTCAAACCTAGCCTTCAAGATTTGTTTTAATAATTGTTATTTTGTTCCGGTATTACGAGAACAATGGTTGTTCAAATAATTACCGTATTCCATAAAGGATGGATGAACTTTTACAAGTCTAGTGGGAGAAATCACATCCATAAACACTATTGCTAAAATGTCGCAAGACAAATGATTAAAAGATCACTTATGAAGTGACATCGATGTTTTAAATTATATTTGAAATAAAACATGAAGAAACTCCATGTTGATGGATTTTTGGAGTCTTTGATTTTGATCAATTGATGCTTGTGAAACTTTCCTCAAGATAATTGAAAATTCGTCCATAGGCCAAAGAGGAACGGATGACTAACTTATTGGATATTATGCATGTTGATGTATATAGTCCATTATATGTAGCCATATGCGATTGATCTTTTTGCTTCATATGCTTTCTCCAGAAATTTAAGTGAATATATCTATATATTTACTTAATAAGGAAGAAGTATGAAACATTTGAAAATTGTTCAAAGACTTTCAAGATGAAGTGGAAAATCATTATAACAAGAAAATAAAGAGTTTATGATTCGATCATAAAGGAAGAAATTTGAGTTACATGTTTATCAAAACACCAAAGATTTGAGGAATTGTTCCATGATTTGTGTTTTCCCGATAAACCATAGGAGTATGGCATATTCGAGAGATGAAATCAAACCATGTTTGACATGGTAAGATCAAAGGTGTCATTTATAAAACTGCCATTATGTTTTAAGGATTGAAGCTTTAGAGACTACCGATTTTACACTGAAAAGAGCACCATCATGATCCATTGAAATGACACCATATAAGTTATGGTTTGGGATAAAACCCGAATTGTCTTTTCTTAAATTTTGGTATGCTATGCATAAGTAAAATCTTTACAACCAAAGTCGGATAAGCACGTCTTTGTAGGTTATCCAAAGAATTTGTTGGGAATTTCTCCATAACACCGAGGACAAAAGAGTTTGTTACTTGGAACGTCAAGTTTCTTGAGAAGGAATTTTTTGTGAAAAGTTAAGTGGGAGGACAATAGAACTTTGATAAGGTTGTTGAACCTTAGCTATATGTGCTAAGTAGCACAGCGCCGAAAAGTGTCCCGGTGGCGGCCACAATGCTCATGGCTCCCGTGATTACAAAGGGTGTGATATCGGAGATTAGAGTTCCTATTGAACCGTGTGGGTCGGTAAGAATCAAATAGTGTGATTTGATAAGCAAGTCGTTATTGTTTTGACAATGATGAACCGACTACATGCAAAGAAGCGATGATGGGCCCTGACTCCATAAAATGACTAGAAGTCATAGAATCCGTGATAGTATCCATACATGAGAAATCAAGTTTCTGAACTTTGAAGACCCTCCGAAAAGGCGTGAAGCCTATCGGTCGTGTTTGGATCTATAAATAAATAGACATGGATGTTTAAAATCTATGAAATAGTCGACATGTCAGAAAGAAGTTTACGGCAATGTTCAAGGAGTTGACTATGACAAGATTTGATCTTTCATATCGATATTTAGTCTTGACGGATTAATGTAGCAACCACTACATATAATTTGGTATATGGTGGTTGAATAAACAAAACAAGGTTCTTCTAATAGAATGGTTACCTAGGACGTGTACATGACACGGTCCGAAGGGTTTTGTTAATTCAAAGGGTGCTAAAAGAGCAAGCAAACTTCAATAGTTGAAGTAAGCATAGCGGAGTTGGAATCTTCACCATGATGAAACTTTTAAAAGAGTTTAAATTCATCGAAGATGATGAAGATGGTTGCATTTGCAAGAAATTAAGTGGGAGTGCTGAGACATATTTCTAATACATTATGTAGAGGACATATTGTTGATTGGAAATGATGTATCTTGTATTGACACAAGTTAAGAATTTCATTAAAATGAGATTTCGATGAAAGACTTGGGCAAACCCAAAATATTTGGCATCAATATCTATATGGATAGATTGAGGCGCTAATATGGTTGTGCCAGACATACATATATGAGATATTGAAAGGGTTCAATATGGAAACAACAAGAAAAGTTCTTGCTGCATGGAAAGGATTGTATCAAGATTCAAGTGTTCCAACACTTGGTGAGTAAAATCACATGAAGATTTTGATCGATTATACCGTGATATGTATATATCCAGATATGTCCTATGCTCTAAATGTTATGAGCACATACCAAAATGATTCATAAGATGATCATTGGACAATAGTAAAGATATTCTTATGAGCTTTGGAAGAACTAAGAATATATCATGTATAAGTGACAAATAGTTAAAGGTAGTTCATTGTAAAGTGTTACATTGATACTAGTTTTGTCACAAGATACAAATTAAATTTATCTCAATTTAGACTATGGGTGGCACAATGTAATGGAAAGGATGTTCCATGATGGATTTGGATGAGTTCCAAAGTTGAGACATTGTGACGGATACTACAACAAAAGGCTAAGTATATAACTGCTATAGTAGCAGCAAAGGAGGGCATTTGTGTTAAGTAGTTTGTTATCAAACTAGGTGTGGTTCAAAGTGGGCTAATACTATGAAGATATATTGTGTGACAATAATATCAACATATTTTAACCCGAACGAACTAAAGGTCTCACCAGAGGACCAAATTTATACAATGCCATCTCATTTGAGAATGAGTGATGCGTAGAGACGCAAAGACATGCAAATACACACGGACCTGAAACTGTCAGATCCGAAGATTATGTTAACCACTAGCAATCACGTATATGCAACACCAGAAAGCCATAGGTGTTCAATACGAAAAGTTTTTCAAACTAGATTATTGACTCTAGTGCAAGTGGGAGACTGAAGGGAATATGCCGAGAGGCAAAAATAAAGTGGTTATTATCTTATTCCGTGTTTATTGTAAATGTTTATTTTGCATGCTATAATTGTATTGATTGGAAACGTCAATACATGTGTGTTTAATAAACAAAAAGGGTTCCTAGTTATGCCTCTCTTATAGACTAGCTTGTTGATTAACAAGATGATCAAGGTTTCCTGATCATGGACATTGGATGTTGTTAATAACAAGGTCACAACATTGGTGGAATGATGTGATGAACATTCATCCAAAGTATAGCATTACGATCAAAGTCATTATGTTTATATTTCTATAACATCATACGAAGTAATCTTTATCCTTAGACCATGAGATCATGTTAATTGCTAACACCGGAAGAGTATCTTGATAACATCAAACGTCACACCGTAACAGGGTGACTATAAAGATGGGTTCAGTGCTACGAAGGTGTTATGTTGAGGCTCATGGATCAAGAGTGGAATTTGTCAATCCCGATGACGGATAGATATACTCTGGGCCCTCTCGATGATATCACATTAAGATAGCTTGCAAGCAAGTGATGTGATCACTAGAATGTTATATCACGGGAACGAGAAAAGAGTGTATGTCGGTAACGAGATCAAACTAGGTATGGAGATACCGATGATCGAATCTCGGACATGTAATATATCGCGACATAAAGGGATTTAGTTACTATCGTTAAAGGTTCTCACGATCACAGAAGTCATCGTTGAATGTGTAGGAGTCAGTATGGATCTCCAGGTCCTGCTTCTGATTATTGATCTGAGAGGGGTCTCAATCATATCTACATTATTCGCGAACCGTAGGGTGACACACTTAAGAGTTACCGGACACCATTTTGGAGCACATATGTTTCAGACGAAAGAATTGCAAAGCGCATGAATTGTTTCGATAGAAACCGGAAATTGTTTCAGGTGACATTGCAGAAAGTGGTTCTGCATGTGATATTGAAATATTACAAGGGGTTATATGTGAATGTTTGTTAATTAAAGTAATTAACAAAATTCTGAATAAATTTAATAAAAGAGTTTTATTAAATGAGAGAGCATTAAACTTGGAGAATTTTAATGCATTTAAAGTAGGGACTTTAAAGGGGAATGTGAAGAGGCATTTTAATGTGGAGGGGTTACCACCACATGAATGGGGGAGGTGAGGAGTCACCCCCCCATGCGCTGGCCATGAAGGAGGGGCACCCCCCTCCTCCTATAAAAGACCACCCTCTTCCTCCTTCTTCCTCACACCTCCTTGAGAAGGATCTCTCTCCCCCTCTAGAATTATCCCCCCGTGGTCTCAGATTAGCGAGATACATGTTCCCGGTGGCATTTCATCTGGAAGGAGTTGCTGCTTCCGCTGGATCGCTGGAGCGAGGAAGTGGAGGTTGTCCAATGGCTTGAACGTGTGTGCGAGTACGGATGCGCTACTAAGTTGCGGCGCTCGGACTTCCTCACGATCTTGAGATCGACAAGTGTACGATTACATCAACCACGAGTTCCTACTCGTTAACAAAATCGTTGCCTTCGAGGGTAAGTTCTCGATGGATGTATGTCCACCCGTTGCTTTGTACCTAGTAGATAGATCTTGGCGTGTAGTTCTCATCATAGGAATTTTTTTGTTTTCTATGCTGCGGACCCAACACATAGAGGCGTTGTTGAAGCACCGTTGGATTACCGACATTTAGGGCGTGCTCGGTGCGATGTCCCTTTTGCAGTACATATAGTTGTGCATACAATCGCGCGGTTTTGAGCTTTCGGATGTGCCTGACAAACTCATTTGGAGATGGACGACGGATGAGCAGTACTCTGCCAAATATTGCTACGAGTTCTTATTTCAGGGCTCGCTTGCTTCGAGATCTTGGAGGCTCAATTGGAAGGTCTGGGCACCTCCACACGTCAAGTTCTTTGTTTGGCTTGCTTGTCAGGACCGGTGTTGGATAGCTGAGCGGCTTGCGAGAAGGAGCCTAGCTCACCCCCGCGCTTCTATGTGACCAATCATTTGAGACCATGACACGCATGTTGGTAGGTTGCCCCTTATCCAACACAATCTAGCATGAGGTGCTATCTTGGATTCGATCGAAGGCCACACCTCCAGACGGAGAAGAAGACCGTGGATTTGTGGATGCATACGTCTCGGTTGATTCCTCGAGATCTTCGCAAGGGTACTTCCTCCCTAATCATTCTCACGGTGTGGTGGATTTGGAAGCAGTGCAACTCGGTGGTTTTTGACAATGTGTTGCCGAACATTAATAGTCTTATCGTTATGATTCGATCTGAGGCTCGATCATGGGCTGCTGTCAGTACTCTTGGCCTTCGCGCCTTGATTGTGGGTTGAGCTGTAAAGGGCAGGCACCTTTTGACGCAAGTGTACAGTTGTACGGAACTTTTTTCTATCAATGAATCAAAACACAAGGCTTTTGCATTTTCGGAAAAAAAGTTGAGTAATGAGTATCTTCGACATTACGACCCTACTATACTAGCTACTTGATGTCCTGACATGGCTATGTCATATGAGAGGTCGCGTTAATGAACATGGAGTTTGAGTGAGCTCCCGCCATTGAGGACACATCTAAGTGTCTAACCGACCAAAGCTTCTCGAAACAGGATTTTCCCCGTTAGATTAATATGTCAACCAACCGATACACAAGTGAGAACACTGCTAGGACAGACAACAAAAAATAAAGCCCAAAAGAACCAAGAAAGAAAAAAGAAGAGAAAACAAAGCCGGCAACGGTGGCTCGACAAAAATGAAGGTGACTCACAATCGCTGCGACCTCTCACGCTCTTAGTGTTCCAAAGCATCGCGTAGTAAGCAACACCTCCAAGAAGGAAAGCCACGACGATGATGCTGTTGCCCGGACTAGTCCTAGGGTTTCCCTTGATACGCTACAAGAGGTGGCGAAGAGATACACCCGACGCCCTTCATAAAGGACGATGACACCCATAGGCATCACCACTGACAGACACCTATGAACTACATGCATTGTCGAAACCACATTTCGCGCATCACAACTGACTCCCGATGCACCACCACCCACGTTGCAAAGGAGCAGGTTGTCTTCAACCACTTTGCGGGGTTCATGGGAAGGCCGGAGGCTCGAGTCTTGGACTTCAACTAGAATGCTCTGGATATCGCGGCTTTGTACCTTGACCACCTTGGCGACCCTTTCACGGTCGATGAAATCAATTCTACTATTCTGTTGATCCAAAACGACAAGGCCCCTGAGACTAATGATTTTACATGGGCCTTTTTCTGCCATTGCTGGGACATCACAAGTCCTAACCCGATGCGGGTGATTTGGGATTTCGTTGTTGGCCACGCGAACAACTTCCACACCATGAACAGATCCATGGTCACCCTCATCCCAAAGAAAGATGATGCTGACAGAATGGGATATTTCCATCCAATCATCCATGGAGTGGCTAAGATTATTTCTAAGGCTATTTCTCTCCGTCTCTACCCTAAGATGAACAACATCGTTTCGGAATGTCAAAAGCGCCTTCATTAAGACTCGGAGCATCCACGACAACTTCATGTATGTTCGGGGTGTGAGAAGGCATTTGCACTTCCGCAATTGCCAAAGCTTTTGACACTATCCATTGGGTTTTCTTGCTCGATTTGCTCCATCGGATTGGATTCCCCGATTCCATCTGATCTTGGACTGCCCATCTTCTCACGACTTTCTCATCCAAGATTCTACTAAATGGCATCCCGAGGCCATCAATTCTGCTCGGTAGAGGGCTTCGACAGGGTGACCCTCTCTCTCATATGTTGTTTGAAATCGTGATCGATCCTCTCCAGTGGCTGCTCAAGCTAGCAACTCCTTCTTGCTCCACTGCCTGGGCTCTATATGAAGTTGCGTATGTATTTGTATGCCGATGAAGCGATAATGTTCCTAAGGCTGAAAAGAGATTATGTGCAAACCTTTGCTAATATTCTCAAACAACTACTACAATACGGACGTCGGGCCCTAGCGCTTATAGATGTCGAAGCACACACCTAGTCGCGCTCGTGCTGGCGCAGCAAAAAAATCCATCAGGAATAACTTCGTGAGGGTAAGTGCAATGATAATGTTTTTTTGGCTCGTTACAACATCATCCGCCGATCTAGCGCTTTCGCGGCACCAACCATGGATATGCCTCCACAGATTAAATTAGGTGTTAGAATTAGTGCCGCTATATGGCAAAATATTTCTCTGTGCTTGTATACTTTAGGCGGCAATTTTTTTAATTACGATCAATAAAAAAAATTAGCTCGTTAATACCATTAAGATGAAATTTTCATGACATTTACAATATAATTTTATTTTGATTAGATATTTTGAGCCCCTCTATTCAATAAACCTATACTTATTCTTGAGGGTCTCCCTAAGGTTTATTTATTGCTCCGCATCATCGCGGCTACCGGATGGTCCTTTGATGGTTCAACGAGGCGGCCACCGTCCTCCACAGACGGTTCTTTGACGGTCGAAGTGACGTGGCCACCATCCTCTATGCACCATCCCCTGATGGTTGCATCAACGTGGCCACCGTCCTCCGTAGATAGTTCTTTGACGGCCGCAACGACGAGGCCACCATCCTCCACACACGGTTATTTGATGGCCGCAGCGGCGCGACCGCCATTCTCCATGCCACAGACATCGCCTTGGATCTAAAAGGAGAGAACATATCAATCATAGAACGAATAAGATGAATCACTAGAGATCTGTAGATGAGATGAACAAGATGAAGAAGATATCGTAGACTCGGGAAGGAAGGGGGAGGGTGCGGTAAATCGGTAGTAATCGCTACCCAACCTACATGCCTTGAGCTTCTGAGGCATGGCGATGATTAGATCTAGGGTATAGCAAACGGGGAGTGCGACGCCGTATAGAGAGAGGAGTGGGGAGTGGGGATTAAGGGTTTCCTATATTATATAAGAAATGGTGCTAGAAAGTTGCTGAGATCTAGGTTTGTTATATGGGTTATAGTCACGTGGGCCGCGTTTGCAGAAAATGCCCATACATCGGTCTCCGACTGGTAGGCCTAAGTGGTTAATTCTTTGATAGCTCACCAGTGGTGGGACACACCAGACAGCGAGATGTGTCTGACCAGGCAAAGGAATATGTGTTCATGAGATCTTATTTAGTATCCAAAGGAGATAGGATCTAGACTAGAATCAACTTATATATCCACCACCCATCAGAGGCTCCATTGTGGTGTCGTCATTGATCGCCGGTACAGTCTTCGCTGCAGATTCATGGAGAGGGATTTTAGAGGGGAGAGCGATATACAAATTGTGGACACGATGGGGGGCTACGCTAGTCATCGAGACAAGCTTAACCAGTCAGTTGGATATCTTTAACCACTCTCCTGAAATTTACTTGGCACTTTAAATGCACGACGCAATAAGTAATGCCACCGTTACCCAAGCACGGCATGTAATAGCGCGGCTCATACATACCCCTACCACGACACCAAAATCCACTGGTATCGTGTCTGCCACAGCGTAAAATTGACCGCCTAGAAAAATAGTGTCGTGATTGCCCATCCGTCGGGTAACCAACTTTTATAGGTGATTTTCGCTTTTGCCGCCCCAAAAAAGTACCGGCCAAGGGGATTATTTTTGTAGTAAACTTTGGAGAGGTTGTTCGGCTGCGCACGAACATTGCTAAGAGTAGCATTGCAGCCATCCACTACCAAGACCTTGATGTTGAGCACACCACTCAGGATCAACTTCCCCATCAAGTATCTAAGCCTTCCACTATCTCCGGAGCGTCTGAGGCAAGTGGATGTCTAATTCATCTTAGAAAAAATGCTAATAAGGTGGCAAATTGGCAGGGTCGTTTCATTGCCATGCCGGGACGTACTACCTTAATCAAGTCTACTTTGGTGTTACTACCTATCCATATGCTCACAACCCTTAAAATCTACTAGATTTAGGGGTGCGTCTTGGCGCACGATCTCATTAAATTTAGGCCAATTTAGTCATAATAAATGAGCAAAAAAATAATTATATATATTTTATTTACCAAATGGAAGCGATACTTTCCCATAGCGTGAAAGCTCAAATTTAATAGGAAAGTTTAAATGGGATTATAATTTAATAGTGATATGAACAAATTTAAAATGATGTGTTGATAGTAAGGAAGTTTATATTTAGGAGCTGGATTTATGGATGACTTAGCTCATGAAATGGTTAAGGTGAACATTCGATTTTATTTATTTAAATGAATTTAAACTACTTAAGAACTAAAAAACAAAAAAATTAAGAATATAAAAGGACAATAAAGGGGAATTGATTGATCATCTCAAGCAAGAATAGACATAATTTTTCTCCCATTTCCGCAAGACATTGCAAACAAATTCCATGGAATTCACGCACGACCCCATGGAACTCGTGCTGATTTACATTTCGTATATAATGATGAAAAGAACAGGTGGAAAAATGATAATACGTTTTTTAGGTTTTATAAAAACGAAGCCCTGAACAATCACAAATAAAATGAAGGCTGAGAGTGAAGACTCTGAAGTTCACAATTTTGTGTGTGGACTATGGACTTTTTGGTGCTCTCCATGAGAGGATGGATATTAACTTTTGCTGACTGGCGGTGTCTTGTGAAGGTCCATGGCGGTCCAGGCTTGAAACACTTTAGTTTGGAGTGGGTTTCTGATTTCCAGTGGCATCAAACACTAGTAGAAAGGTGCATTAGCTAGCCACCTAACGGAGAATAACTTTAGGGTAACGCAATTCCCTCTCAGCGTTCAGTAGCAAAATGCTTTTCACATGGCATGATTCTTGTGTAAATAGGAAACCTAGTGCTTCATGAATAAAAAATGCCATATAACTAAAGCAAAGCTAACCAGGAACCACTCTGAAGAAAGGAACATATATGAATTTCAGTTAATCGTATAAGTAGCTCATATTACAAACCAAGTTTCTCTTATTTTATCTTTATTGTTGGAATATTAATCCTAAACTCTGAATAAACATTAATTTTCAAGAAATAGATAACCTAGGAAAAAGCACCAACGAATATGCTTACAAAACCTAAATATTTGTGTGTGATGCATAGTCCACTGAAGAATATCATGGTGAGGCTCGACCCTTCATTGTGTCAAAAACAAAATGAGCTACTGTCCCATTCATTTATTATCCATATTTACAGACATTCAGAACCTTGTAGAATCAAAAGGCCGACTTCTTGCTAAAACAGAATCTAGCATTTGGCATACATCAGTATTAGGTAAGAAGGTAAAGTGCATATATGTATTATGCATGTATCGACCAATTTCAGAATTGGAAAATATAAGCTTTCGTGGCTATACCTAAGTAAAAGACAGGAAACAGAATACCTAAGTAGCCACTACATTGCGTCCTATACTAAGATTATAGATAAAACCATCTATCACCTTTACCTTTATGCTCTTCGGAAGCACTTGAAATTATAAATTTACTACATCTAAACTACTTTCAGAGAAGGCAGGTACGTGACCTGGATTGTCAACATGAGTGAAAGCTCAGTGTTCATCATGCATCTTGATTCAAACTAATCAGTACACCAGAGTTGATTTCACCAGCTAGTTGACTGCCTGAAGGATCAGAAGATGCTGATGCAAGTAGTAACGACGGCTAAAGAAATGGCTAAGAAGACAAATCATGAGGAAAAGATGATTGTGCACATGCGATAGGCCATAATGTAGTCGAGGTTGCGACTGCACTGACCTTCCTTGTTAGCTTGGCTCCTATGACGTCCTGCACTTCTCTTGTTCGTTTCCAAGGAGGAGGAAGCAGAGATTAAAGTATAGTTGAAGGGAGAGAGAACCTAATTGTTTGTCCTCCAGTGCATAGTTCTTGGAAAAAGACCCATGGACAGTATACTCTGTACATAAGATAAAAATAGGTAGAATGAGGCATGAAATAAGAGGGGTCACGGGTTCAAAACACATGATAAGACAAAAGCAAATTTACGAAACGGGATTTTCTGCTGCCATATTTATGACGACAATAAACTTTTTTCTAGAAGTAACATAGCTAGCAAACAATGCTTTGTTGAGGTATTGCGTGAAGCTTGTTAAATGACACTTCAGAATATCTTAAACTAAACAAAGGATCGAGCAGTCCTCATCAACAAACACGCAATTATTAGCCATGTATTCTGTATTTAGTAAAACAATAGAAAGATATGTAACAAAACAATTTTTTCTTGTCCAATGCTAATCCACAAACAACAATTATCAGTATTCATTAAAACTATAGAAAGATATGTAACAAAACAACTTTTTATTATCCAATGCCAATCCACAAACAACAATCACCTAGAATTCTAGAACCTCTGAAAAACAAACACAAAATGGGTACCCAACGGTTTAGATAGATGTAAAACGACATTATTCTAGGTCTAGTTCCAGATCAGAAACATCCAACAGCTATAACTAAAAGGGAAGCAATAATCCTAGTGAAATAATAGCAAGAAAATGGTTCCGACAAGTAATACGAAGCATATACCTTGTCCTTTTGCCTTTGTATCTTCTCCACACTCGACGAGTTGTCGGGATTTGCTACAGAATGATAACTGTAAATTAATATGAACTAAAATCCATGTTGAATCGCATAAAAGATAAATAGGAATGCATGAGAGAGAAACTCACAACTTAGAATCCAAGCTAAGGTGTAGGCGTTCAACCTATTCCATGAAACAAATTAGACGTAGGATGCATGTTTATCTAAGAAATGGATCTATCAGACATTAGAATAGAAACAAAACAAGTTTTGTATCGCTGGAATTGAGTTGGTGAAATCTGCAGTTCAAGGCTAGAAGAGGGATGGTAAGGTGCGTGTGTATATATATATACATATATATATACATATATAGAAAAAATACTTCTTACTCACGGGTGTAACTACATCCACGTCTCATATACTATCTTACGGAAGTATTTGTAATACTTTATCTGTTTGAGTATGTTTATATACTATATCTAAGATACTTTCAAGCAAGTTAGGTGAAAAAATTGCAAATGCACCCATAGTTTTCAGTATATATGTAAAATACCGTCATATTTGTACGTACAAAAGAAGTATGTGAATAAAAATTACATACTACCCAAAAAATAGTATATATACTACCCAAATATTCTTATATACTTCATACTACCTATATATAGTCTCCAGTATGATAGATACTGTCTAAATTACGTGAAACAAACGTGGATGTAACTATACCGGGTATAGTATAAATATGTTATATATATATATATATATATATATATATATATATAACTCTATTAGACCCCATAAGTAATTCTGCACCCAGGTCGAATTGCCGAGCCGGACCACGGTCGAACCATGTTTTCTCTCGGTGTCCCACGCGCGTGATGTTTATTTTTATTTTTATTATAGCTGACGGTTTCTATCTCTAGGTAGCTGGCCCACGTTCGCCAAATCAGTTTGTGTGGGCTTTTCGTCAATGATGGGAAATTCCACGGGAGGAGCCGGGGCACCGCCGGCGAGCGACTCCACTCTCATTTTGGACATCTGCGAGCGGCGAGTGGATGGGGATTGCGGCCGGCGACCTCGGCCAGCGGCGTGTGTCCTCAGCGGCGCTGTCATGGTCGGCGGGTGAGCGGCGCCTTTGTCGGGCTGCGGTGTGGTGGCGTCCCCATCGCGGCGAGCAACAGACGCCATCCGCACTGTCCAGCCGTGCTGGAATTGCTCGAGGCTAGGGTAGGGGCTGCAGTGCGCCAGGGGTTTTCCAACATCAGCGGCCGTCCGCGGGGGCGGAGGCGGAACGGGACCACGCGGGAGAGAGCTGCCTGGTGGGCCTTAGTCATCGAGGTATGTCGCGGTGGCTCCTTACTCTTTCTCTTCAGAAATTTGGATTAGAACCATACTCCTTCTGTCTCGTCTGCGTGGGTAATAGCTTGTGTACGAATTGGATCTAAATCGTTAATCTATTTTTAGTAGCAGTTCTTGGTTGGGATTGAAGGTGTTCAACTGAAATTGGACCGGCGTCGTACGACGTCTGCCACAACTTCTGCAAACTAGGCTTCTAGCCCCTTGTAATTTTACGTTAGCTTACAGTTTGTGTACCATCGGTAAGTTCTCACACTGTCTCCCGATTCTCATCAAGATACCAATGTTCAATTCCAAAATATAGGTCTTTGTCTCCAGCTAGTATTTATTATTGATGTGGTTTGTTCAAGCAGAAGCACGGATGATTCTCATCGAGATCCATTTTAGGACGGAGGGAGTATGTTGTTTCCACCAAGAGTTCTTACATGGACATAAGCTCTTTGCGTTGGTACTTATGAAGTTCGCATCATGCAGATTGAGCGCTTCCTCAGTAAAAGGCGGACGACACCAAGTTTACACAACCATCTGCGCAGCAGCTTTCACCGGACGCCTTCTACTTTAAGAAAACATATTCTCTTCTCCATCAGATCCAACACTATTTTTGCATACCTGTGTGCAGCTTTGATGTGAAAAGGTTGAGGACTTGAGATACTGCAAGCAGATGGAAACAAAGGACAATTGATGACCTTTAGAGTTTATTTTTTATTCCAATGAGACGTTGGTTTAATCTCAATACAGTGGCATATAAATTACAGCTTTGCAAATTTGATCTATCTATTGTCATGCGAGATGATGGCCTATTATTTCAGCCAAGGCGTAATGCATGTGGTTTAAAGCCATCTTTTGAGGAATTGTTTTTAGAGTAGTAACTATCAGAACATGCAACGTTTTTATGCTTATTAAGTTCAGCATACTTTGTTCAGTAATCTTATTTGCAAATGCAGCAAAAAAATTCAGTTTTTTAGATTTCGTAGGTTACTCAACTCTTCATTATTTTTATTCACTAATTGCAAGCTGACATCAAGGTTTTTTTTTCAATGAAAGTACAACATAATGCTACAGGCAAGAAAAACTTGCCTTTCAAAGTAATTACTCTCTCTCTCTCTCTGATTCCGAGAGTGCAGACTAGAGGACATTGATGTCTTCCTGCACTTGGTGAATATCTCAACAACAGAGCTGAATGCTTGCTGAAAGTTCTTTTGCCTTCGTAGTAGCAATTTTGAGTAGTGTAGAATATTGTATTGTATCCTGGTTAGTCACAAGCTTTTCCTGGACACGCTCCACCTTAATCCGAACAAGCTGCAACACTTAACAACCACGATTGAAGAGTCATATAAATGTTTTCCTTGTAAATGTTTCCTAATTACCTAGAATTAATATAATTGCTTCACTGGTAGTTCATGTTCACTGTATATTTTTCATCGGCACAAGGTGCTTCATGTAGGATGGTTATTTTTATGAACTAACACTAGGTGAAACAGCTACATATATTTAAACAACAAATGGACATAATCTTTTTGACTAATGCAATCTTGCATTCCACAGTCTTCTTTCATATTTAATTTTTATGCTCTATCACGACCGTCCATGTACTAATTTAGAAGCTTATGCATCTATTCAGCTTTAGAAACTTATGAGTTAATTTAGTTCTGAATTTGTAGTTCAGAAGTAGCTAGCTCTCATAAATGTCGACGAATCTTTCGGCAGATGTTCTAAGTTTAAATTAAAGGTGGAATCCTTACTTGTAGTATTCTAGCAATGGCTCTAAGATCTGATACTAATTTGCAGTTTCTGCTAAAAGTTTTTCTTCTCTTTCTTTCATAAATATATTTGTCTGTTATCATGTAACCAAGCAGCTTGTAACTACAAATATGTTCTTCTTCCCATTGAGGCTTTACTTATTTCACTTTTTCTTCTCACTGTAGTTCCCATTGTAACTACAAATATTTTTGAAATAACTGAACTGTAGTTTGTTAGTGGCTAGTTTTAAAATGGTAAGAAAATGCTGCTAACATACAGCAAGAGAAAATGATGTACTGACAAAGCGTCTATGATGCCCCTAATGTGATTTCAGCTATACTTGGTCTTTGAAAATGGCTATATGTACGTAAGTACGCATATCCTTCTGCTAATTAGTCTTTTTGCAGTTTCTTTCTTTTCCTTGGTGGCACTTTTTAGTTTAAGCTCAACACATGGCCGCAATAGACATATGGTCCTTGTGCGTGTGGTTTGCTAGCTGCTCATGATACATTTGGTTAGTCAGAAAATTACCTCTTTCTGCTTGGCTTGGTTCTAATTTAGTTATGCAGAAATGCTTCTCGCCTTTACAGATACCTAGTTATACTATTTTCATGTCCATCAAGTTTGATCGTAGTGTGAATATGTAAATGCATGGAAGTTGGTGTAACATGTTATTCGAGCTTTGATCATGTTCCGAGCATAGTAATTTTGCCTTACGTACATATACAAATTAAGTATGTCGAATGTATTTTTAATCTGGCAAAATCATTATAGAGCTTATTTTAGTTTGCTTACGGAGCATAGATAACATTCTAGGATTAAGTGATAATTTATTTTACTCCAGTCTGAACTGTGAAAGAATTCTAAATGGTCACATAATACAGTTTTCTTGCACATAATGTTACATTGGTCATGTTTTCTGCTTTTTTTATTAGCACCTAATCAATTTATAGTCCAATTCTCTTGTTTTCTGTCATATTTTGCTCTGCCTCCACTTTCATTTAACTGAAACAATTGTTTCTTCTATAGACTCCACATACCTGAAGTTACCAAGGAGCTCCTCCCATGCCTACATGAGCGATGTGTTGCATTGTTGCCCCCATGATATCGTGTAATATTAGGGCATGCATGATTTGTGGCTGTTGTAAGTGAAGCTACTGATACCTGGTAATAACATGTAAGTCTTCCCCGGTGTTTGATGCCAGATCCTGATTCATGGTATCTTTGGGACCGTCTACAAAATAGTGTTATAGTATGATGATTGTCATTGCATTGTTGTAAGTGTTTGTTCGAATTTAGTTTGATCATCCAAGAACTCTAGTTAGCTAAACTTTCTTAGATTACGTCCCCTATGCAGAAGTGAGGAATTGAGTATTCTATTTGTTGTTCGGTCATAGCTAAACTACAAGTTTAATACTAATTTTTTTTAATCAACCGTGAAAATTTAGCCTAGAATCGTTACATTAGAAACTGAAAATATACGGATGGTAGACTTTGTTGTACATATCTGTTTTCCTGGATCAACTGGATTAGCTTTCTTTCATCACCAATAGAAACTATATTACTACTTTTCCTATATGTTTCTTTTTCTCTATATGCTCCATTTGGTCAAAGGTAATTTTTTTAATATACTTATTATCTCCTTCCTTGAATCATTATGCTTTACAAACTTTTTGGATCCTTCTAAAAGAATATCATCTAACCTTTCAGACACTAAAAGCAAATTACTTACCATTGAAAATTACTTACCATTGAGAGGAGCAATGGCTGCCAACAACTCGGCAATTATGGCAGTTGTGTACAAGCGAGATGACTTCTGTACTATCATCACTCAAGAGGCACAACTAGCTTCTACCTGGTTTAATTAAAGCTGCACAGATCATTGCACGAACTATATTATTTCCTTATAGTATACATCTCAATGTAAATGTAAAGTGGTGTAACTTTTTACTACTACCTCGGATCCATATTAGTGTTGTCAACTTTGTATAGATACGAATACATCTAGGCTAAATGTTTAACTAGATACATACGAATCTAGACAAAGTTGAGAACAGTAATATGAATCGGAGTGAGTATATAAAGTATGAATAGAGATTACTCACCATATTGGTATATTTTGTATGTGGCATTATTATGCTTCTTTTTTTATGGATGCACCATGGAGTTCGAAGTTTTATGCAATTTCAAGAACTTATGTGACAACTTTATGAGCAAATAAAGAAGTCCATATTTTTGCCTATTACATTGCTTGTAATTTCGTTTGTCCTAGATGTTCCTCGGTAATTTCATTTGACCTAAATGTTCCTCAGGTACGGCCATGTAAAGTTGGCAATCAGAATTCTTACGTAAATTCGTTGTAGGTTTATTAATATCTAATCATGTACGGTGGTCTATGGAGCTAGCAGTCCTGTGGTTCCAAACTTCGTAATCTTCTTATGATGCGCTATTTTATTTACATCACACATACAAGTTTGTGGGCCGGCTCGGATGGTTTCCTTACGTCGCACAGTACCCAACCTTATGCCGATGTAAAGGTTTTTTATGTCGCATGCAACCAGGCGCGGGCGCTCAAGGCTGCGGCTGCGCAATCCAGGTGGGGTGCAGAATAATATTCTGCACCCAGAGAGTCAAATAGCGCGACTCTATATAAGAAACTCTATTAGACCACCTGGGTGTAGAATAAGTAGGTCGAATCGCCGAGCCGGACCACGGTCGAACCATGTTTTCTGTCGGCGTCCCACGCGCGTGATGTTTTTTTTCTTTTTATTATAGCTGACGGTTTCTATCTCTAGGTAGCTGGCCCTCAGTTTGTGTGGGCTTTTCGTGAACGATGGGAAATTCCACGGGAGGAGCCAGGGCACCGCCGGCGAGCGACTCCACTCTCATTTTGGCCATCTGCGAGCGCGAGCGGCGAGCGGATGTGGATTGCGGCCAACGACCTCGGCCAGCGGTGTGTGTCCTCAGCGGCGCTGTCGTGGTCGGCGGGTGAGCGGCGCCTTTGTTGGGCTGCGGTGTGGTGGCGTCCCCATCGCGGCGAGCAGCGGACACCATCCGCACTGTCCATCCGTGCTGGAATTGCTCGGGGCTAGGGTAGGGGCTGCAGTGCGCTAGGGGTTTTCCAACTTCGGCGACCGTCCGCGGGGGCGAAGGCGGAAGGGGACCACGCGGGAGAGAGCTGCCTGGTGGGCCTTAGTCATCGAGGTATGTCGCGGTGGCTCCTTACTCTTTCTCTTCAGAAATTTGGATTAGAACCATACTCCTTCTGTCTCATCTGCGTGGGTAATAGCTTGTGTACGAATTGGATCAGTAGCAGTTCTTAGTTGGGATTGAAGGTGTTCAACTGAAATTGGACCGGCGCCGTACGACGTCTGCCACAACTTCTGCAAACTAGGCTTCTAGCCCCTTGTAATTTTACGTTAGCTTACAGTTTGTGTACCATCGGTAAGTTCTCACACTGTCTCCCGATTCTCAGCAAGATACCAATGTTCAATTCCAAAATATAGGTCTTTGTCTCCAGCTAGTGTTTATTATTGATGTGGTTTGTTCAAGCAGAAGCACGGATGATTCTCATCGAGATCCTTTTTAGGACGGAGAGAGTATGTTGTTTCCACCAAGAGTTCTTACATGGACATAAGCTCTTTGCGTTGGCACTTCTGAAGTTCGCATCATGCAGATTGAGCGCTTCCTCACTAAAAGGCGGACGACACCGAGTTTACACAACCATCTGCGCAACAGCTTTCACCGGACGCCTTCTACTTTAAGAAAACATATTCTCTTCTCCATCAGATCCAACACTATTTTTGCATACCTGTGTGCAGCTTTGATGTGAAAGGTCGAGGACTTGAGATACTGCAAGCAGATGGAAACAGAGGACAATTGATGACCTTTAGAGGTTATTTTTTATTCCAATGAGATGTTAGTTTAATCTCAATATAGTGGCATATAAGTTAGAGCTTTACAAATTTGATCTCTCTCTATTGTCATGCTAGATGATGGCCTATTATTTCAGCCAAGGTGTAATGCATGTGGTTTAAAGCCATCTTTTGAGGAATTGTTTTTAGAGTAGTAACTATCAGAACATGACACGTTGCTATGCTTATTAAGTTCAGCATACTTTGTTCAGTAATCTTATTTGCAAATGCAGCAAAAAAATTCAGTTTTTTAGATTTCGTAGGTTATTTAACTCTTCATTATTTTTATTCACTAATTGCAAGCTGGCATCAAGGTTTTTTTTCAATGAAAGTACAACATAATGCTACAGGCAAGAAAAACTTGGCTTTCAAAGTAATTACTCTCTCTCTCTCTCTGATTCCGAGAGTGCAGACTAGAGGACATTGATGTCTTCCTGCACTTGCTGAATATCTCAACAACAGAGCTGAATGCTTGCTGAAAGTTCTTTTGCCTTCGTAATAGCAATTTTGAGTAGTGTAGAATATTGTATTGTATCCTGGTTAGTCACAAGCTTTTCCTGGACACGCTCCACCTTAATCCGAACAATCTGCAACACTTAACAATCACGATTGGAGAGTCATATAAATGTTTTCCTTGTAAATGTTTCCTGATTACCTAGAATTAATGCAATTGCTTCACTAGTAATTCATGTTCACTGTATATTTTTCATCGGCACAAGGTGCTTCATGTAGGATGGTTCTTTTTGAGAACTAACACTAGGTGAAACAGCTACATATATTTAAACAACAAATGGACATAATCTTTTTGACTAATGCAATCTTGCATTCCACAGTCTTCATTCATATGTAATTTTTATGCTCTATCACGTCCATGTACTAATTTAGAAGCTTATGCATCTATTCACTTTTAGAAACTTATGAGTTAATTTAGTTCTGAATTTGTAGTTCAGAAGTAGCTAACTCTCATAAATGTCGACGAATCTTTCGGCAGATGTTCTAAGTTTAAACTAAAGGTGGAATCCTTACTTGTAGTATTCCAGCAATGGCTCTAAGATCTGATACTAATTTGCAGTTTATGCTAAAAGTTTTTCTTCTCTTTCTTTCAGAAATATATTTGTCTGTTATCATGTAACCAAGCAGCTTGTAACTACAAATATGTTCTTGTTCCCATTGAGGCTTTACTTATTTCACTTTTTCTTCTCACTGTAGTTCCCATTGTAACTACAAATATTTTTGAAATAACTGAACTGTAGTTATTTAGTGGCTAGTTTTAAAATGGTAAGAAAATGCTGCTAACATACAGAAAATGATGTACTGACAAAGCGCCTATGATGCCCCTAATGTGATTTCAGCTGTACTTGGTCTTCAAAATGGCTATATGTACGTAAGTATGCATATCCTTCTGCTAATTAGTCTTTTTGCAGTTTCTTTCTTTTCCTTGGTGGCACTTTTTAGTTTAAGCTCAACACATGGCTGCAATAGACATATAGTCCTTGTGCGTGTGGTTTGCTAGCTGCTCATGATACCTTTGGTTAGTCAGAAAATTACCTCTTTCTGCTTGGCTTGGTTCTAATTTAGCTATGCAGAAATGCTTCTCGCCTTTTCAGATACCTAGTTATACTATTTTCATATCCATGAAGTTTGATCGTAGTGTGAATATGTAAATGCATGGAAGTTGGTGTAACATGTTATTCGAGCTTTGATCATGTTCTGAGCGTAGTAATTTTGCCTTACATACAGATACAAATTAAGTATGCTGAATGTATTTTTAATCTGGCAAAAATTATTATAGAGCTTATTTTAGTTTGCTTACAGAGCATAGATAACATTCTAGGATTAAGTGATAATTTATTTTACTCCAGTCTGAACTGTGAAAGAATTCTAAATGGTCATATAATACAGTTTTCTTGCACATGATATTACATTGGTCATATTTTCTGCTTTTTTATTAGCACCTAATCAATTTATAGTCCAATTCTCTTGTTTTCTGTCATATTTTGCTCTGCCTCCACTTTCATTTAACTGAAACAATTGTTTCTTCTATAGACTCCACATACCTGAAGTTACCATGTAGCTCCTCCCATGCCCCATGAGTGATGTGTTACATTGTTGCCCCCATGATATCGTGTAATATTAGGGCATGCATGATTTGTGGCTGTTGTAAGTGAAGCTACTGATACGTGGTAATAACATGCAAGTCTTCCCTGGTGTTTAATGCCAGATCCCGATTCATGGTATCTTTGGGACCGTCTACAAAATAGTGTTATAGTATGACGATTGTCATTGCATTGTTGTAAGTGTCTGTTCGAATTTAGTTCGATCACCCAAGAACTCTAGTTAGCTAAACTTTCTTAGATTACGAAGTGAGGAATTGAGTATTCTATTTGTTGTTCGGTCATAGCTAAACTACAAGTTTAATACTAATTTTTTTAATCAACCGTGAAAATTTGGCCTAGAATCGTTACATTAGAAACTAAAAATATACGGATGGTAGACTTTGTTGTACATATCTGTTTTCCAGGATCAACTGGATTAGCTTTCTTTCATCACCAATGGAAACTATATTACTACTTTTCCTATATGTTTCTTTTTCTCTATATGCTCAATTTGGTCAAAGGTAATTTTTTTAATATACTTATTATCTCCTTCCTTGAATCATTATGCTTTACAAACTTTTTGGATCCTTCTAAAAGAATATCATCTAACCTTTCAGGCACTAAAAGCAAATTACTTACCATTGAAAATTACTTACCATTGAGAGGAGCAATGCCTGCCAACAACTCGGCAATTATGGCAGTTGTGTACAAACGAGATTTCTGTTATATCATCACTCAAGAGGCACAACTAGCTTCTACCTGATTTAATTAAAGCTGCACAGATCATTGCATGAACTATATTATTTCCTTATAGTATACATCTCAATGTAAATGTAAAGTGGTGTGACTTTTTACTACTAGTGTTGTCAACTTTGTATAGATACGAATACATCTAGGCTAAATGTTTAACTAGATACATACGAATCTAGACAAAGTTGAGAACACTAATATGAATCGGAGGGAGTATATAAAGTATGAATAGAGATTACTCACCATATTGGTATATTTTGTGTGTGGCATTATTATGCTTCTTTTTTATGGATGCACCATGGAGTTCGAAGTTTTATGCAATTTCAAGAACTTATGTGACAACTTTATGAGCAAATAAAGAAGTCCAGATTTTGGCCTATTGCATTGCTTGTAATTTCGTTTGTCCTAGATGTTCCTCGGTAATTTCGTTTGACCTAAATGTTCCTCAGGTACGGCTATGTAAAGTTGGCAATCAGAATTCTTACGTAAATTCGTTGTAGGTTTATTAAAATTTAATCATGTGCGGTGGTCTATGGAGCTAGCAGTCCCTATGGTTCCAAACTTCGTAATCTTCTTATGATGTGCTATTTTATTTACATCACACATACAAGTTTGTGGGCCGGCTCGGGTGGTTTCCTTACGTCGCACAGTACCCAACCTTATGTCGATGTAAAGGTATTTTATGTCGCATGCAACCAGGCGCGGCCTTATGTCGATGTAAAGGTTTTTTATGTCGCATGCAACCAGGCGCGGACGCTCAAGGCTGCGGCTGCGCGCAATCTAGGCGGGGTGCAGAATAATATTCTGCACCCAAAGAGTCAAATAGCGTGACTCTCTCTATATATATATATTCCTGGGGACTTCACAGAGCTAGCGTTGATGCTTTGCTCTGGCCGGGGACATGCAACCCCACACGCTATCATGATCTGGATGGCCAACATGAGCCATGTCGCCGTGAACATCCGCTCATGCCTCGGGTCGACCACGAGACAACTTGGAGCAAAACACGATCCTGCATCACGTCCTGAACAGTGAACCTATGGCAGCTCCCTCGGAGCGCGGCAGCGGCGATCCTCATGTCGACCGCCGAGTAGGAGGATAGACTATTAACAGGGAAAATGGTTAGGGAATGCAGAGAATAGAAGAAGGATGGGGGCTGTAGGCTGGAGAATCGCCGACGACTACCTAACAACCTACATATAAATAATCGGAAAAACAAAAAGAACGAGTCTCACGTGTAAATTTACTCAAACTCACATCTAAATATCTTGGTCAATAGCATCGGATCTGGCCCTCGATATGCAATGCACGAAAACAACAATATCTCGGTGGATATATTTGCAAGCATAATTTTCTATGAACAGAAAGATCCCTCAACCATTACCTGCTCAAACATTATGATATGGACATATTCAAAAAATAGAGGGTAAAAACAAATAAGAAATAGAAAAGACGAACCGCAAAATACAATTTACGCGAAGAGAAAGATATATACCAACTTTTTAGAAGTGACTAATTGGGCTGATGACATACATAATTTGGAGGAACATGGATCTGATCCGATAATATTTCTGTAAAACATGCACACAATCTGAAAATATGAGTAAAATCAACACACACGTCTTACCACAACATATATTTGTTCAGATGTACATAAATCGCCATGTTCCTAGAGCAGTCTTTTCCCTTAGGCTTTTAGACAAACACCTCCCATGCACAGCTGCAACCTCACAACAGGGGAGCAAATAAGAATGAATGGAATGGGAAGCAAGGTAAGAATGAATGCTCCACCTGGGGATGACGTGAAAATAGCAAGGAAATCCTCCGTAGGACACTTCTAGGACACCCTGACCCGGTTGCTCCTCCACATCGAGCTCCTCCTCCTCCTCATCCATGGCGCCATGGTTCCTTTGCCTCTCCCTGCTCCAGACATTGAGAAGATCAGTGGAGGAGAAGGGGCCGAAGAGGAGATATAGGGGATTGGGGAGAGATGGAGGAGAAGGGGTGTGACATGGGAGGCTGGGGGAGAGGAAGGCGACGGCGCTGCCATGGCGTCGGGGGAGGAAGACGAGCAGAAACAGAGGAAGGATCCACTGGCGGCTAGGGTTTCACATCTCTTTTTATCTCAGGTTGTGAAAAAATAACGGCATATCCCTTTGGAGGGGCGATCCTACGGCCACAATTCCAAACGAACATGGTGGCTCCTTGAGGGGGCACCAATTATACCTTTAGAAGGGTGAAGTTTCCGGAGGTCAATGTAAAATCAATAGGGGTCGTGTTAGATGGTTTGGGGATTCTCAACACGGAGAAGTTTGCTCACGCTCTTCGCATGCGATGGTTATGACAACGTAGAGTGTCCCCGCGGATGGCTTGGGTTGGATTGCTTCCACCCTGTGACGATGTGGACCGATGTGGACCGTAACCTCTTCACGGCTTCCACTCACATTTAACTTGGCAATGTACGTACATCGAGTTTCTGGAATGACGCCTGGTCTGAGGATGGCATCACCCTCAACGAGATTGCTCCCCTTTTGTTCGCTTCCTCGCGCAGGAAGAATATGACGGTTGTCCAAGTGCCGCAGCACCAGACGTGGATGCTTGACTTTGTCCCGGACACTGAGTGCTCAGCACCTGGCATTTGTTCCTCTTTGGCACAAGGTCCAGCTCGTTGTGATTTAGCCTGAAACTCCGGACTTCCATCTCCTGGAAATTTACGGCTAGCAGGGTCTACACGTCTGCCCGGCTTACCATGTGTAGATCACTCGATCGATTCCTCGGCCATCGCCTGGCTTGGAAAGCCTGGCGGTCCCAGAAATGCAAGTTCTTTGCATGGCTTGCTATTCAGAATAGGCTATGAACGACTAATCCTATTGCCACCAGGGGATGGCCACACGACCCTCTTTGCCAGCTACACAAAGCCGCTCCTGAGACTGCAGCACACATGCTCTTTCGCTGCCGCTACTCCAAGCAGATCTGGGCTGCCACGGCCTCTTTGTTTGGCAACGGAGATCTTTTCAATCGTGCAAGTCCCTACGACTACGTTGGCCTCCTTTGGGACCAGTACTCCAATCACCTGGCTTCTCTCTCAAAGGCCTTAGATCGGCTCCCATGCTCATCTGCTGGGAATTATGGAAGGAACGAAATGCAAGAGTTTTTAAGAACAAATTTTCTATGCCGAATGTGTTGATTGCTAAAATCAAGGAAGAAGGTCGTGCTTGGATTGCCGCTTGTACTTCCCACCTGGCCCAGATTATCCTTTAGTTCCATGCTTTTGCCTGGCTTAAGTGTCGTGACCTTGTCGTGGTGCAACCTCTTTGTTAGGCCTTGGCCACCCTTTTTTCTTACTACATAAATGAAAAAGGCAGAGCTCCTAACCCGTTTCAAAAAAAAAAATTTAAGCACAATTACAACATACACGCCTGTAAGGAATCTGGTACGTATTTTCTCTGATTCCCCAATCAACTGAGGTAACCGAATCATTGCTCAAACGATTGTTAAGTCAAAAACTACAAAACTTATTATTGTTATTATTATTATTATTATTATTATTATTATTATTATTATTATTATTATTATTATTATTATTATTCGACAGAATTCGGTTTCAATGGCCAGTTGGAGTTCTACAATGTCGATGATCTCGAGACCATGGCCAGGGAAGAGCATTTTATGGCCACTCATGTAATGTTGGATCCCACTGGACGGTGAGTGAGTCTGATTACATAATCAATAACTTCTTGACCCCACTATTTCGTGAAGTTTACAGAATCAAATTTTGGAAATATATATAAGAGCTTATACGATTTATCTAAACCTGAACTGCCAAAATATATATACATCCTCAAGTTAAACTCTAGACGCGCATTCTCAAAGTGTATGAATGGAAACCTTAGATTCAATGCTTGTTGTATGGAACTAAACAGTTGGATATGCATAGTTTGTTTCAAGTATATTTAGACAACTTCCCATCAAATCAAAATTACTTGAACTGGAATGATTTTGTTTTTGTTCAGATTCGTTGGCACTGCAGTTACCTTAGTTGATGAGATGGAAAACGGTTTTCGGACCTGGTCTTTGCTGGCAAGCAGATTTATGATGTGTCAAAGAAACAGTTTTACCAAGTAGGTAGAGCTTCAATCCTTGGTTGATACATATTTTCTGCTGGTTGATACATCTGTCGAGTGTCAGATGATCCTTTAAATTCTAATAACTTTGGATTTTTGAATATTTGAAATAAAAGGCTGTGTGCATCAACCGATGCAAAGGCCGGGGTCTTATTCCCCTTTTCGAAAAAAAAAAGAGCTTCAATCCTTGGTTCTTCAACCTGGAGTAGGAGTTAAATAGTCAAGTTTATAAGTTTGGTTTTCTTACATGTCCCTTCCTCTTGTACACTGTTATTCGCATCTGTAGACATATATGCCTTCATCAAACTAGTTAGAACCTGACTAGTCTTACTATCTGCATCCGCAAGGATGCATTGTGGCAACCAATCATCTCATAACTGCCGCACAAAGGCACCAAAGTTAACAAGTGAATCCTCCTGAATTTCCAGACTCTGTCCATCAATAGAAATGACAAGTTTCTACTTCTGCATTCTCCATGAAACTGGTTCTTGCCAAAGAATGAATGGTACTACCATGTTTCCAGAGCAATACATAGAAAACAGAATGGTGGCAACTAAAAAAAGGAGAAAGAATATATGGCACTAATGATCGCCAGACAAGTTCCCTCCACGAATAGCTTCCCGATCACATATCGAATCTGACATCCCATTTTCCATCCACATAACCATTAAGAGTCCAGTTGTTTTCCCTCAGCTGGAAATAAGGCATCTGCAATCACACGTTTCCAAACGAACATTAGAACGCTAATGTGTTGTTCAATAAGTAATGAATGCATACCCAAATGGTTTAGGTTACGCAGAATAAAACGATCATCAGAGTATACTCATGGTCAAAAGGAAAAGAATGTAACCTCGTATTTTAACAATAGTCTGATTTAAGAACTAACAAGAAATCGGACATTAACAGACATCAAAGGGAAATTAATTTACTTCTAATCTGAACAATTTAGTGCTATCTCCTAAGGTGTCTTTAGAATGTGTGGCAAACGACACTGCTGCTGAGCTGCTCTGAACCTTTTTCTTTAAGAAAGAGGAACTGGCCTGCAGTTTATTGTTGGTCGGTCTGCTGCTAACTTACAGAAATTCAGTCACAGACCAAACCAGTGATATTAAATCTTAATGGTTTACATAAAAAAAAGAAACCGATCCCAGCAGAGCGTACCAACAGGATAAGGTTTGCATAACGGCAAAATTCTCCTGCAGATACATGCAGCCCACTGCTGTGTAGCACAGATGCAACAATTTTAGCAGTTTGGAAGCAGCTGATACCCATTGTGATTGTGCACAAATAAGAAGAATGCTATAGATAAGTGGCTAAACAACGGTGACAGGGCAGGCATTGGGCAAATCGTGGGTAAACTAATCGTCTTGGTGGTGCTACGACAGACCTTGCGGTAGAGCTCATAGCCGGCTTTGAGCCTGACATCCTGACCCTTTCTGAAGTCGAGTATTGTCCAAGCCAGTTCAACGGCACCACTCATCGTCCTCTGTAAAAGAAAATCTGGCAATATTTAGGTTCAAAAAAAGATGGCACTAACAGTAATGAAATGCAGGTGGTTGGTCGGGGTGTAGTGAGGGTATGTGCAGTAGTACCGGCTTGAAGTCCTTGTCGACGAGGAGGCGGCCTTTGATGTTGAGTCCGAGAAGGCCGTCGGAGGTGAAGGAGACGGCCTTCTTCCCGCGGAGGCAGTACCTGAAGATTTTGCCATTTTCGAGCTGGACTCCTGCCCCGACGTTGGCCGACAGCTGTGACCGATGGAGAAGGAATCAGTCAGCGTTTCGATCTCTGTCTCTTGTTGGTCTGACAATGCAGGTACGAGGGGAGGAATGCAGGTGGGGGTACCTGGGGGAAGAAGTGCCTCGCGAGGAGGGCGATGTGGCTGGGTTTCCCGGTGCTCGTGTCGATCTCCGCGTGAGCCTGCGTGCGATTCACAGTAAGGTGCGTGCTCAGGTAGAGGTAGAAGATTAATAAGATTGAGGATGCGTGCGTGCCTGTAGGAGGGCGTTGGGGGCAAGGGAGAGCTTCTGCTTGGCGTGGATACGGAGGCCGAGCTGGCCGGCGGTGGAGTCGGCGCCGCGGGGCCGCTGGCCGGCAGTTGAGTTGGCGCCGCGGCCACGCGGCCGCTGGCCGGCGGTGGAATCGGAGCCTCGCGGCGGCTGGCCGTCGGTGGAATCGGCGCCGCGCAGGCGCAGGGAAGTCTCCATCACCATCCAATCCCACTACTGGCAAGCCGATGGAGTGGAGAGCGAGGGGTGGAGATAGATAGAGTTCGTTTCGTCGTCTCTGGTCTGTACTGCCACTCTGCGACTGCGAGTGATTTGGGAGCGGAGAAGACGATGAATTTGTTGTGTTGGGCCGGGCCTTTTCCTCTTCTGGCCGCCCGCCCTACATGCGGTACTTCCCTTCTGCCAGCCCATTCCATCATTTTTGGCTAGGATGGGCTGGAGTGGGATGTATTCCTTCGTTGTTTCTATATTTTCTAACCAAACGGACAGGAAAATACATTTCGCACCCTTGCACTCAGATCTTTCGGATTCTTGCGGCATTTTTCCACGCTTGTGTCAGCCTACGAAATTCATACCGAAGGTTTGGGTGGGAGGCTCTCTATGGTACATGACCGTTTACACCGATGGGACCGGAGTATTCTTAAGGGCATGCACGTACACCGTTAAGTGAGGGCGCTAGGTTCTGAATCCCGGCCGTTACGCTTGGTTCCCAACGGATCCTGGGAATTTGTCTAGCGTCGTACCCGCTGGACGCCCCGCTTTTTCCGCATGCTGCAAATCAATTTACCTAACGCAGATGCTATTCACGTGGCAGAAAATATATCAGATTAAATGGCCTCTTTAGCGGCTGGCGTTGGAGGACTGAGACGCTCGACTGATTTTTCTTTTCGGATGTATTATTTTAAATCGCTTAAGCGTCCGCCTAAGCGTCTAGCAATGTACTTGCCCTATGTGTCCTAAATGCAAAATCAAAAAAAATGTACAGAGAGAGCTAGAGGAATTGACTAGAAGTGATCTGTCGGAAGATAATATTGCAAGAGGGAAGGAATTAACTGGCGAAGTCGAGAAACTTATCTTGCAGGAAGAGATACACTTGGCTCATCATAGCCGTGTGAATTGGCTACAATACAGGGATAGGAACACGAGTTTCTTCCACAAATTTGCATCGGCTCATTGGTTAAGGAACATAATTAACCGGTTGAAGGATGAAAATGGTCAATGGCAGGATGGTTCGGCTTACTTCAATCCCATGGGTTCTGAGTATTTTGCTGGCTTATTTACTACCGAGGTTGATGAACCGGATCCAGGGTTGCTAAATAAAGTTTCACCCAAGGCCGGCTCTATATTTTTCGGGGCCCTAGGGCGAAGTCTATAAGTGGGCCCCTAATGCTAATATATTTGTATTCATAACTTTATATGTGTTTATTTACACTTGCAAAAAACAAAAATTAACATCTAAAAACACATTCATAGTCTGAGATGTCTATAAATATTTTTTAAGCACTAAACCAATGTCATATTATCATAGAAAGAATGCAAATGATAGCAAAATATAACAAGTATTCTATGCTAGTTCGATTAGCTCAAATAAAACCAGAAGAATGAAATAGTTTGTTCGCAAACAACATACTATTATTATTGCTGACATCAACACTCCTATTATTAGAAAATACTTATTTAAAGCACCTGATTCAATAAGCTTATTCTCTCGATTTTTTAATTCTTTTTCACTGGGACAATTGTTTGGGCATTGTAATAGCTATAATGGATTTTTAATGGTGAAGGAGTTTACATGAAATTATAATCTTAAAATTTAAACCCTATTGTTGGATTAAATCATGAATTAGAAGCAAGATTAGACAAGGGATTAATCATTGACTTACAGATGGCTGGGGTGTGTCGCCATGACAATCCAATGGAACAGCCGAGCCGGACGGGACCGAGCACGGTGATCTAGGCGGAGGCGTAGACTCGAACAAATACGAGACGAGACGAGATAAGAATTCAACATCGGTGACTCTCAAACACCTGTCCCGATGGACCCAGATTGGGTGCATGTGCCATGTGTGTTTCTGCGGGAATCCTAAAAAAGCCAACTTTTGCAAAGCTCCGTCCCGCACGTCGTCGCCGCGCCAAATGGCATCTTCTCCTTCGCACGGTCCTCCTAGTGGTTCTCTACATGCTTACCAAGTGTCACAACCAGAATAAAAGTGGGATTAGGATGAGAGAGAGGGAGATACAACAAGGAGCATACCCGGTTTCTTTTTTATTTTTTAAATCCGATGATTTAAAACGAAATTGTCGTGCTGTGGAACACGGCAGTGCCATCGGGGATGGCATGAAGGGGGACAATCAGGATGCTATCGGTGGCTACTCGCAACTGGTTGGGCATAGATACTGCAAACACAACGATGTACCCAGGTTCGGTGCCCTCTTGGCGAGGTAAAGCTCCTACTCCTACAAGGATTTACTATCAAGGGGCGAACGCCCAGTACAGATGCTCCTTGAGCTGTTTTCCTGGCTACTCCTTCCTACAAGAAGAAGGAGCAACTACTCAACTTGTCCAATGTGGAGAGCTTCTAACTTGTAATCTTCTAATGCTTACCTAGAACCCTAGCACTATCCCCCTTATATACTGGTGGATGAGGCAGTTTACAAGGTGGGTTTTAGGGTTTACTGTTTGGATCTGGGCCTTACAAAGTGGGCCAGCTGGACATGGCCAAATGATAGGCCCGGGTCCAGTCAAACCTCTAGTACAGGGAAGGACAACGCTACAATGTCCAGCGCCCCTGCTTTACTCGTCAGCCGGCTCTTTCTCCGTCAGCCGGCTCTTTATGCGTAAGCTAGAACTTTGCTCGTCAGCCCTTGCTTTGCTCGTCAGCCTCCAACTTTGGCACTGTGTCCGGTAGCGCCGGCCAGGCTAGCCAGCCTGTCCGGTCAAGGGTGCGCTCAGCGGGGAGCGTCATCCCCTCTATACCACCGCCAACGGATCCAAGGCGGCCGACTAGGAGCGGCCTCCCAGCCGGTTCTTCTGGCCACCCGGCTAGACGGGCCAACCGGGAAAACTTGGATGCGGACCGGGTGGAGAACTCCACCCGGCTATGGTGCCTTGGTCTGGGCCCAGACGGCCAGAGCTCCTTGGAGCCGGTCGGTTGGTCTCGTCTTGGTCTACCCGGGGGTCATCCCCCTGACACTAGTCCCCGAGCGCATTAGGACCTTGCCCCGTGGGGAAGTTCTTGCGTGCTCATTTGAAATGATTATTGATGCAGGGGCTTTGTCGTTTTCTTTTGTCTTATAGTTTTTGTCTTGTTCTGGCTTGAGATTTTTCACTATTTCCCGGCAGGGATCTACCGGCTACGGGCCGATGGCCCCACCCACAGGGTGTAAGCGGTGATCCTCTGGACCAGCTGCCGCACCCGTCCAGGAATGGGATCGCCAGTTTGCTGATGTCACTGCTCGTGTCAGCCACGCCTGCCACTTCTGGCGCGCGTCTCATCAATTTGACCTCTTGGTATGCTGCGGTAGTTTTTGGTAAATGCGAGCACGCTTTCAGCATTGCGGTTTCTTGGAGATCATGGGCGTGGTTTGCCTCCCGCAGTAACTCCTGCAAGATCTTCTGTGCATCTTGCGCGGGCGCACGCGATCCGCCCCGAACCGTCGCGTCGAGGTGGGGTAGTTGCTTGCCACGTGGCAGGGGGGAGGACAACCGCCGCAGTTCTTTTTCTCCGATAAATAGGAGTGCCAAGGAGCGGGGTCTCCTCAGATCTTCTTCCTGCGCCAGTTGCCCTTGCACTCCATTGCACCCTAGCCTTCTTATGTTTTCTTGTGCCGCTGCTTCTTGGTCGCCGGCGCCGCTCCTCTTCCTACCGTGATGATGGGCCCCATGCTTCCAACACGGCTACCTTCCCCAACAACATGCTGTCGGACGTTGCCAGCGGGTGATGTGGCTCTTATGTTACTGAGGAGCTAGTGTGGAAGTACCGGCGGGGGAGGTTCCTGCCGTCGGAGTGCCTCGTGAAGCACCCGCGCCGAAGGGCGAGCGGGTGCCTAACCCTCAGCCCGGCGATGCTGTCGTCTTCCTCTCCCACTTCGCTCGTGGCCTTGGGCTGCCGCTGAGCCGGTTCATCTTGGAGCTGCTCGTCTCCTTCGACCTCCAGCTCCACCACCTTGGAGCCAATGTCGTGGCGATGCTGACGCATCACGCGGCGTACTGCAAGGCGTATCTTGGCGTCCGTCCTGACACCGTAATTTTTTTGAAGTTTTTCTACTTCAAAGTTCAGGTGGTGGGGAAGGGCGGCCCGCTAATGGAGACGAGCTGCTGTGCCATCTACCCACAACCATCGAAGTCCATGCCGCGCCTGGAGCTCCCGGACACCGTCAAGCTGTGACAGTGCTCGTATTTCTACGTGCGCAATGCCACCGAGGTGGACTAGATCAAGGTCCCGACCTTTGCCAACGTCCCTTCCATCCGGAAGGCCTGGAGCATCCAGCACTTGGGAGACCAAGGCGACATCGACCGGATGGGGCCCCGGCTGGCGGTCCTCGTGGAGTAGGAGCGACTCACCGCCCGGGACATTCTGCTGTCCTGGATGGCGAGTCGCGTGCTCCCGCTGCAGCACCGGTTGCACAAGATGTTCCACCTCTCCGGCCATCTGGATCCCACCCGGGTATCCCGGCTGGACGTGCCGTATGCTTCCCTCCGCGAGTGGCTCGCCGCCATCTCGAAGGAGGCGCTGGAGGAGGACTGGGAGTTCTCTTGCCGGCCATACCACCACGGCCGGCTTTCGCCGAAGGTATGTTTTTCTTCCTCTTTTCTGGGTGGATTTTCCCGAGGGATTCCTGTTTCGTGCCTCTTATCTTCCCTTTTTGAGTAGCTTTTTATGGCGCAGCTAGCGGAGGACGACATGGGGGACAATGAGCTCTCTAGCTTCGTTGCGGACCTCAAGCCAGCAAAGGCTCCGCCGGTGGAGCCAGAGCGGTTCCCCATGCGGGTCGACAAGGGCTACGAGTTCCCACCCGGTGAGAGTTTTTTCCTTTGTCCTTGCTTGTTTTGCTCCTGCTGCGCTCTTAGTCGTGAACTTGATGTTTTGCTTGCATTGGAATAGCTGCACATGGCGAGGATGTGGACTTGGCCGAGGCCGCCGCGCCCAGGGGCAGGGGGAAGCGCGCCGCCTCAACCAGCACCGCGCCGATCGGGGGTGCCGCCAAGAAGAACCGCCGCCCCAGAGTCAAGGCCACCATGCCGAGCATCGCCGGGTAGGTGCTCCTTTACTTCTTATGTACTCGTGCTGACGGGCTCACACTTGCTTAGCTCGCCCTTTTCCTTCTCGCAGCGAGGCGATGGCTTTGCCAGGTTCCGTGACCGTCGCCACCGCGTCCGCCCCTCCGCCTGCCGGGGACGGAGGCGAGCCGGCTACGATGCCCGAGGCTGCGCCGGCTGCGACACCCGAGGCGGCACCTGCTGTGTCGGCTGGGGTTGAGGCGGATGCGATGGAGGTGGTGCCGCCGACTGTGCCCGTGATGCTGCACCGGGCCTATGGCGTCTCCCGCCTTGCCGACGCTCTCCTGCCTAGGCGTAGTGGTATGGCCGCACCAGCCTCCGGCCCGACGGCGGGCGCCTACCGGGTGGAGGATCCGGTGGAGGTGCCACGACCAGAGGTCCCTGCCCAGCCGGGTGGGCCTTCTGCAGCCCCGAGGAGGAATGGTGACCTCCATGTCACCAGCTAGACGTCGGCTCGGGCTGCACCGCCGCTAGACGCCGCCTTGGCGCAGCTATCGGGGACGACGCCCCTGGTTATCGGCCAGGCCTGCCAGCTGGTGGAGGCGCTGGAGCAGGGGCTTGGCTAGGCCAAGGCACTGGGGCCTTCCGTCGAGGTATGTGTCCCTCTGCCGATTTTGATGTTTTTACACCGTGTTGTGCCGCAGTCGGTTCCTTTGGTTCTTACTTCTTCCTCTTGCACAGAGGGCTCTTGTCGACGCCGCCAAGACCTTGCGGGACCTAGGCCATAAGATTGCTTGCTCTGCCGTGTCTTCCCGATTGCTCGATTTCTCGCGCTTCTTGTTGAACATTAGTTACCCTCCTGCAGCTCTACTGGCGGACCGGGACCGTGAGGTGGCCCGGCTGACGGGGGAGGTGGCCTGGCTGGAGGAGTCTAACAAGGCTCGCCAGGACCAGATCGCCCAGCTGACTTCGCATCAGCAGTAGATGGAGGTCAAGGCCTGATGGGTTCGTAGCATGGAAAACAAAAAATTTCTACCGCAAGAACGAACAAAACCCAGATCTAATCTAGATAAAAACCAAGATCTAATCTATTAGACATGTGCAACGAGATAGATCGGTACTAACCCTTGTAGATCCGAAAGCGTTACGAGATTGGATCTCGTGGTTGATGTAGTCGATCACTTGCCGATCTCAAGATCGTGTAGACGATCCTTCCGGCGCCGCGTTCCGGCAGCGCTTCCGCAGTCGGTCACACGTGCGGAGTCGAAGCAGACCTTCCTCTCCTCGTTCCAGCGAGCAGCGGAGGTAGTAGATCTTCTCCACGGAATCCCAGCAGCACGACGGCGTGGTGGTGGTGGTGGAGTAGAGAATTCTGCAGGGCTTCGCCTATGCCTGTGCAGAAGAAAGGAGGAGGAGAGAGGCGGCGGAGATTGGGTGTTGTAGAGGAGGGGCAAGGGGTGGCGCCTCCCCCTTCTATTTAAAGGAGGGAGGGCGCCTGGGGAGGGGGAGTCCTAGTAGGACTCCCACCTCCTAGGGCCGGCGGGTTGGGGAGGGGGGGAGGAGTCCTCCCCCACGACTCCTTGTCTTGACCCACCAGGACTCCTTGATCCCTATCTTGATTTTCAAGAAAACTCCAAGAAATCTTCTAGAACCTTCCGGAACATTCCGAAACCTTCTAGAATCCTCATACAAATACTCCGGAACATTTCCTAACTTAGAAAATGATCCCCAATATATGAATCTTATTCTCCGGACAATTCCGGATCTCCTCGTGATGTCCCGGATCCAATCCGAGACTCCGAACAACCTTCGGTCTCCAACGCACATTTCATATCTACTTAAAACAACTTTGAACCTTAAGTATGTCACCCTACGGTTCGTGAATATGTAGACATGACAGAGACACATCTCCTATCAATAACCATTAGCGGGACCTAGAGATCCATAATGGCTCCCACATACTCAACGATGACTTCGTGATCGATTGAACCATTTACATATGAAACCAATTCCCTTTGTCACGCGATACTATACTTATCCGAGGTTTGATCGTCGGTATCTCCATACCTAGTTCTACCTCGTTACTGATAAGTACTCTTTACTCGTTCCGTGAAATGTCATCCCTTGTGACCCAGTCACATGCTTGCAAGCTAACTAGACGACATTTTACCGAGAGGGCCCAGAGCATATCTATCCGTCATATGGATGGACAAATCCCAATCTTGGTCCATGCGCTTCAACATATACTTTCAGAATACCCAATGACACCTTTATAACCACCCAGTTACGAAGCGGTGTTTGATGTCATCAAACTACCCATCCGGTGATGGTGATTAACACAACCTCATGGTCGAAGGATTAGGTTACTATGTATTTAAAAGCTTATAGCAATACGAACTTAATGACTTGATCTTATGCTACGCTTACTATGGGTGTATGTCCATCACATCATTCTCCTAATGATATAACCTTGTTATTAATCACATCCTTATGTCCATGATCAGGAAACCATGATCATCAATCAATCAACAAGCTAGTTCAACAAGAGGCTTACTAGGGACTCTTACATGTTTACAAAACACACATGTATTAGTGTTTCCTAATAATACAATTATAGCATGGGATGTAAACATTCATCATAAACACAAAGATATAATAATAATTACTTTTATTATTGCCTCTTGGGCATATCTCCAACAGTCTCCCACTTGCACTAGAGTCAATAATCTAGATTACATGGTAATATACCCAACACCCATGGCGTTCTGGTGTTGGTCATGCTTTTCCCTAGGGAGAGGTTTAGTCAACGGATCCGCCACATTCAGATCAGCGTGTACTTTGCAAATCTTTATGTCACCATCTCAGACATACTCGCGAAGAGCGTGGAAACGTAGCTTGATGTGCTTCAGCTTGCTATGTGACCTTGGCTCCTGTGCATTAGCTATGGCACCTGTGTTGTCACAGTAGATGGCCATCGGGTCCAACGCACTGGGAACCACGCCAAGTTCAGTAATGAATTCCTTCACCCATGCGGCTTCTTGTGCAGCCTCCGAAGCAGCTATGTATTCCGATTCAGTTGAAGATTTCGCCACAACGCTTTGCTTTGCACTCCTCCAGCTCACTGCAGCACCATTGAAAATAAATACGTATCCCGACTGTGACCTTGAGTCATCCGGATCGGTATTCCAACTAGCATCGGTGTAACCGTTTACAACAAGCTATTCATCACCTCCATAAGAAAGAACCATATCCTTAGTCCTATTTAGGTACTTTAGGATATTCTTGACCGCTGTCCAGTGCTCCATTCCAGGATCACTTTGATATCTGCTAGTCAAACTAACAGCGTGTGCTATATCCGGTCTTGTACACATCATGGCATACATGATAGAACCTATGGCCGAGGCATAGGGAATATTATTCATTTTCTCTCTATCTTCTGCCGTAGCTGGACTTTGAGTTTTACTCAAGGTCTTACCTGACAACATGGGCACGAACCCTTTCTTGCTATCTTCCATTCTAAACTTCTTTAGAACTTTGTCTAAGTATGTACTTTGTGAAAGCGCTATTAGGCGTCTTGATCTATCTCTATAAATCTTGATGCCTAGAATATATGCCGCTTCGCCAAGATCCTTCATTGAAAAACTATTATTCAAATAGGTTTTGACGCTATTAAGAAGTTCTATATCATTCCCAATCAACAATATGTCATCTACATATAGTATTAGGAATGCTACAGAGCTCCCACTCACTTTCTTGTAAATACAAGCTTCTCCATAAGTTTGTATAAATCCAAAGTTTTTGATTACTTTATCAAAATGTTGATTCCAACTCCGGGATGCTTGCTTCAGTCCATAAATGGAGCGCTGAAGTTTGCATACCTTGTCAGCATCTTTAGGATCGACAAAACCCTTGGGTTGTACCATGTACAACTCTTCCTCAATGTCACCATTAAGGAACGCCGTTTTGACATCCATCTACCAAATCTCATAATCAAAATATGCAGCAATTGCTAACAAAATCCTCACAGACTTTAGCTTCGCTACCGGTGAGAATGTATCATCATAGTCAACTCCTTGAATTTGTCGGAACCCTTTCGCGACAAGTCGAGCTTTATAGACGGTAACATTACCATCAGCATCTGTTTTTCTCTTGAAAATCCATTTGTTCTCGACAGCCTTACGGCCATCCGGTAAGTCCACCAAATTCCACACTTGGTTTTCGTACATGGATCCCATTTCGGATTTCATGGCTTCTAGCCATTTGTCGAAATCTGGGCTCACCATAGCTTCTTCATACGTCGCAGGGTCATCATCGTTGTCCACCAACATGACGTTCAAGGCAGAGTCATACCAATCAGGAGTGGTATGAACCCTTGTTGACCTGCGAGGTTCAGTAGTAACTTCATTTGAAGTTTCATGATCATTATCATTAGCTTCCTCTCCAATTGGTGCAGGCGGCACAAAAACATCTTCCGGTGCTTCGCTACTCTCAAATCCGAGAGAAGGTTCAATAACCTCATCGAGTTCTACTTTCCTTCCAGTCATCTCCTTCGAGAGAAACTCCTTCTCAAGAAAGGATCCATTCTTGGCAACGAAAACTTTGCCTTCGGATCTATGATAGAAGGTATACCCAATTGTTTCTTTAGGGTATCCTATGAAGACGCATTTCTCCGCTTTGGGTTCTAGCTTATCATGTTGTAACTTCTTTACATATGCCTCACAACCCCAAACTTTAAGGAACGACAACTTAGGTTTCTTACCAAACCACAATTCGTACAGTGTCGTTTCAACGGATTTAGATGGTGCCCTATTTAAAGTGAATGCGGCTGTCTCTAATGCATAGCCCCAAAATGATAACGGTAAATCTGTAAGAGACATCATAGACCGAACCATATCTAAGAGAGTTCGATTACGACGTTCGGACACACCATTACGCTATGGTGTTCCCGGCGGTGTCAACTGTGAAAGTATTCCACATTTCTTTAAATGCATGCCAAACTCATAACTCAGATATTCACCTCTGCGGTCAGAACGCAGAAACTTAATCTTCTTGTTACGATGATTTTCCACTTCACTTTGAAATTCCTTAAACTTCTCGAAATTTTTGGATTTATGTTTCATAAAGTAGAAATACCCATATCTACTTAAGTCATCCGTGAAAGTGAGAACATAACGATATCCACCACGCGATGATACACTCATTGGACCGCACACATCGGTATGTATGATTTCAAATAAGTCTGTAGCTCGCTCCATTATTCTAGAGAATGGAGTCTTAGTCATTTTTCTCATTAGACATGCTTCGCATCTTTCAAGTGATTCAAGAAGTCCATCAGAATGGAGTTTTTTCATACGCTTCACTCCAATGTGACCAAGACGACAGTGCCACATGTATGTAGAATTATCATTCAATTTTATTCGTTTAGCATCTATGTTGTGAACATGTGTATCACTACTATCCAGATTCAGTAAGAATAAACCATTCATCTCAGGTGCATTACCATAAAAGATATTACTCATATAAATCGAACAACCTTTATTCTCGGACTTAAAAGAGTAACCGCCTCGCAATAAACAGGATCCAGATATAATGTTCATGCTTAACGCAGGCACCAAATAACAATTATTTAAATTTAAAACTAATCCCGAAGGTAGATGTAGAGGGAGCGTGCCGACGGCGATCACATCAACCTTGGAGCCATTTCCAACGCGCATCGTCACCTCGTCTCTTGCCAGTCTTCGTTTATTCCGCAGCTCCTGTTTCGAGTTACAAATATGAGCAACTGAACCAGTATCAAATACCCAAGCACTACTAAGATTACTAGTAAGATACACATCTATAACATATATATCAAATATACCTTTCTTCTTGATGTTGCCGTTCTTCAGATCCGCCAGGTACTTGGGGCAGTTACGCTTCCAGTGACCAGCACCCTTGCAGTAGAAGCACTCAGTTTCAGGCTTGGGACCAGCCTTGGGCTTCTTTGCAGGTGCGGCAACCTTCTTGCCGTCCTTCTTGAAGTTGCCCTTGTTCTTAGGCTTGCCCTGTCTCTTGAAATTGGTGGTCTTATTGACCATCAACACTTGGTGCTCCTTCTTGATGTCCACTTCAGCAGTTTTCAGCATGGACGATAGTTCAGGCAACGTCTTGTTCATGCAGTGCATATTGTAGTTCATCACAAAGTTCTTGTAACTTGGTGGCAGTGATTGGAGGAGACGGTGAATCCCCAATTCATTAGGAATCGATATCCCCAAATCTCGGAGTTTGTTTGCGTACCTAGACATGGTGAGCACGTGCTCGCTAACGGAGCTTCCCTCTTCCATATTATAGTTAAAGAACTTTTCGGAGGCCTCATAGCTCTCCATGGCCGCCCGAGTCTCAAAAATTAGCCTGAGCTCCTTAATGATCTCGAACGGGTCGTGGTGCTCAAAACGCTTTTGGAGCTCCGCTTCTAAACCGTACAGGATAGCACACTGAACTGTGGAGTAATGATTTTTCCGAGTGGTGTAAACATTCTTTACGTCATCGGTAGCATCATCTGCAGGTGGGTCACCTAGCGGTGCTTTGAGCACATAGGTCAACTGACCAGCCCTGAGGACGATCTTCAGTCCATGGAACCAGTCCGTGAAATTGCTTCCATTGTTCTTAAGCTTTTCTTTCTCTAGGAACGCATTGAAATTGATGGAGGGGGTCGCCATAATCTACAACAATTTTCAAGTAGTTTAGACTAAGTTTATGACAAATTGAGTTCAAATTTAATTCTTAAACTAACTAGGTGAACTCCCACTCAAAACAACATCCCTCACATTGTCTTAGTGATTACACGAACCAAGTCCACTACACCAATTCCGATCTTCACGAGAGAAGATGTAGTTTCATCGGCGAACAATCTTCATGTTCATCATATCATTTATATGACTCATGCACTACCTTTCGGTATTCCGTGTTCCGAGACCATGTCTGTACATGCTAGGCTCGTCAAGATAACCTTAGTTTCCGCATGTGCAAATCTGGCTTGCACCCGTTGTATGCACACGTAGAATCTATCACATCCAATCATCACGAGATGCTTCGAAACGACGATTCTTAGCAACGGTGCCAACTAAGGGTGAACACTTTATTACTTGATATTTAGTGAGAGGGATCATCTTATAATGCTACCGTCGTGATCTAAGCAATACAAGATGCATAAAGGATTAACATCACAGGCAATTCATAATTAGTGTGATATGATATGGCCTTTTTTTCTTGCGCCTTTGATCTCCATCTCCAAAGCACGAACATGATCTCCATCATCACCAGCATTGCGTCAAGGTCAGTGGCGCCGCTTCATGGTTGTCCATCATCACTAGCAACTATTACAACTACTTGGAATAAAGCTATTACAAGATGAATAGACACGCAGGTCTTAACAGAATTAAAGACAACCATTAGGCTCCTGCCGGTTGCCATATTACAACAAGGATCATTGCATACATCAAATACAATCATAATCACATGATGGCCATATCACATCACAAACCCCCTGCAAAAACAAGTTAGACGCCTCTAATTTTCTTTGCATTTTTTTACGTGGTTTGGGGCTTTCGCATAAGACCGATCTTACCTACGAACAAGAACCACAACGTTGATACAAGTGTTAATAGATGCTCATTGTAAATTGAATCTTAACTATGGTGGGAGAAACAGACACCCGCAAAGCCACTTGTACAAAGCAAGTTGCACGTCAAGCGTGGAGCAAGTCTCATGTGCGATGACATGTAATGTTAGCCCGAGCCGCTTCATCCCACCATGCCGCAAGATGCAAAGTACACGCTAAGACATCGACAACAAAAGCATCAACGCCCACAAAAACATTGTGTTCTACTCGTGCAAC
The DNA here is from genome assembly GCA_910589775.1 of Avena eriantha. Taxonomy (NCBI): domain Eukaryota; kingdom Viridiplantae; phylum Streptophyta; class Magnoliopsida; order Poales; family Poaceae; genus Avena; species Avena eriantha. The sequence continues at coordinate 264,131,186 of OU342743.1, read as the reverse complement.
AGATCTACGCATAGATACGGCTCTGATACCACTGATGGGTTCGTAGCATGGAAAACAAAAAAATTCTACCGCAAGAACGAACAAAACCCAGATCTAATCTAGATAAAAACCAAGATCTAATCTATTAGACATGTGCAATGAGATAGATCGGTACTAACCCTTGTAGATCCGAAAGCGTTACGAGATTGGATCTCGTGGTTGATGTAGTCGATCACTTGCCGATCTCAAGATCGTGTGGACGATCCTTCTGGCGCCGCGTTCCGGCAGCGCTTCCGCAGTCAGTCACACGTGCGGAGTCGAAGCAGACCTTCCTCTCCTCGTTCCAGCAAGCAGCGGAGGTAGTAGATCTTCTCCACAGAATCCCAGCAGCACGACGGCGTGGTGGTGGTGGTGGTGGAGTAGAGAATTCTGCAGGGCTTCGCCTATGCATGTGCAGAAGAAAGGAGGAGGAGAGAGGCGACGGAGATTGGGTGTTGTAGAGGAGGGGCAAGGGGTGGCGCCCCCCCCTTCAATTTAAAGGAGGGAGGGCGCCTGGGAGGGGGAGTCCTAGTAGGACTCCCCACCTCCTAGGGCCGGCGGATTGGGGAGGGGGGAGGAGTCCTCCTCCCCCATGACTCCTTATCTTGACCCACCAGGACTCCTTGATCCCTATCTTGATTTTCAAGCAAACTCTAAGAAATCTTCTAGAACCTTCCGGAACATTCCGAAACCTTCTAGAATCCTCATACAAATACTCCGGAACATTTCCTAACTTAGAAAATGATCCCCAATATATGAATCTTATTCTCCGGACAATTCCGGATCTCCTCGTGATGTCCCGGATCCAATCCGAGACTCCGAACAACCTTCGGTCTCCAACGCACATTCCATATCTACTTAAAACAACTTCGAACCTTAAGTGTGTCACCCTACGGTTCGTGAATATGTAGACATGACAGAGACACATATCCTATCAATAACCATTAGCGGGACCTGGAGATCCATAATGGCTCCCACATACTCAACGATGACTCCGTGATCGATTGAACCATTTACATATGAAACCAATTCCCTTTGTCACGCGATACTATACTTATCCGAGGTTTGATCGTCGGTATCTCCATACCTAGTTCTACCTCGTTACTGATAAGTACTCTTTACTCGTTCCGTGAAATGTCAAGGCCAGCCAAGCCAAGAAGGTGGTGGACACCCAAACCGTGGCACTGAAGAACCTGGAGGCGCTCTATGCCACCTAGGAGGACGCTCTTAAGGCCTCCAAGGTCAAGGAGGCAGCAGCGCTGGGAGAGCTTTGCCAGATCGCCGAGATCGTCGTCAGTAAGTGCTCTCAATCTCGGCCAGTTTTGCCGTTTTGCCGTTTTGCCTTCTGCAACCAACATTGATTATTTTCTCTTTTCCCGGTTGCAGCTCAGTATCCTGAGGCGACTGATCAGGCGCTGGGCCGCATTCCCGAGACGAATCTGGACCGGGATCTCCACCCGGGGGAGTTGGTGGCGGTTGTCAGCGAGGAGGCGAACCGGCTTCGTGTCGCCATCCTCGAGGTCTACGACTACGTCTGGCCTGACACCGCCCAGCCGACCACCATGGACGCCTTGGACGAGCGGCTTTGGGGTGCTCCGGACCTCATGAACGTGGCCCGGGAGTGGGCGGCCCGTGGCGGCGCGGAGATGGTACTGGCGCTACTAAAGTCATGGTACCTGGACGTGGATCTGCAGAGCCTTTCCCACAGATTTCACCAAGGGACTAGCTATGACTAGCTTTGCACCGATGTTCCTGACATCTGCTCCTGTGGCATGAAGATTGGGAGCTTCGTCACGCTGGATCAGGACTTCGGCGACCCGGCTAGCACAGAGCTGTATCACCATAGTCCGGATGCGCCGTGCACTAAGGCCCCGGCTGCGCCCCAGACCGCCTCGGTCGATGTCGCCTCCAGCAGCCAAGCTCCAACCCCTGTCTCCGGCCCTTCTACCAACCAGTCAGCTTGATCCCCGGTATGCCGGGAGTATTTGTAGTTGAAGAAAACTTGTGTTGTTGCGTCTGTTGAACAATTATCTCTGTTCTGTTATTAAATTCTTGTGGGAGCATCGCCTCCCTTTGGATATTTTCTCGTGTTTTTTCATTTGCACTTTCTGTTTTGCATTTGATGCATGCTTGTTTTTGTGTGGGGGCACACGAGCGCACCCACATGGTGTAGTCCCTGAGGTTCAGGCCGACTGGAGAATACAGCCGGGTCGAAGCTCCTTTATGTTGTTGTTGTCTGTTTGCATGTTTCTATAGCGCACCCACAGGGTGTAGTCCCTGAGGTTCAGGTTGGCTGGAGGATACAGCCGGGTCGAATATCCTTGACCTGCTCTGCCGCCGCCTGGAAGCTACTAGCCTCTGTCTTGGGTGTTCATCGTGGAACTTTGGCTCATGCAAAGATGAAAAAAATAAGTTGTTTGCCTAGTTAAACTGATGCAAGTTGAATTGTAATCTGAGATTCACTAGTCTTGAAATTTTGCTATTTTGCATGAAGCCAATGACTTTGCCCTTTTCTCAGTGAGCATTGGCCAATTTGTTGTTGTGCCCTTGCCGGCTTCTAGCCGGAGTCGAAGGGGTAGCTTAGTAGGCGTACTGCACGATACTTCGGGTTTGGATCATTGGCCTTGGGCGAGCGAGCACGACCGGAACGTCCAATCATCTTTTTTTTCCTCATAGGTTTTTCGTGTAAGGGTCTTCAAGCGTTCTGCTCTTGCTGGATCTGTCAGCCGGCTTGCGGTCTACAGCCGGAACCGAAGAGGAAGCCCTAGGAGCCACGTACAGTACTTTGCCGCGTGGATTGTGCGGCAGTCTGGGTCAACCGGCGAGTCCCCGAGATGGATCACCGGCTCCAGGGTTAGAATAATGCAGCCAGAAAAACCAAATTGTACAGCATGACTTGCTAATTTATTGCGGAGTCCCCGAGACTGTGTCGAGGCTCCCATGCTTGTTCATTACATAAAGGTAAGATACATACACTTCCTGTTCAAGTGTAAAAGGGGCAAAGCAGGCTCGTGTTCCATGGGCGCTTAGTTTCTTCGCTAGAACGGTCCATCTTGTTCTTTTCCGGCTGGTAGGCGTCGATGAGATAGTATGAGTTGTTCTGTAGTGCCCGGCTAATGATGAATGGGCCCTCCAAGGTGGAGATAACTTGTGCCTCCCCTTGGTGTCTTGTGCCAGCCTTAGTACTAGGTCACCTTCGCGGAACAAAATGTTGCGGATCCGGCTGGAGTGGTAACAGTGTAAGTTCTGCTGGTAGATGGCGGATCTGGACAAGGCTAGCTCGCGTGCTTCTTCGAGGAGATCGATGCTATCCTCTCGTGCTTCCTTGGCCTGCTACTCTGAGTATAGCAATTTGCGGGATGCATCGAACTCGATGTATGTTGGCAAGACCACCTCCGCCCCGTAGATGAGGAATAAAGGGGTGTAGCCGGTGGACCGGTTTGGCGTGGTGTGAAGGCTCCAAAGTATAGCCGATAGCTCCTCAATCCAGCAGCCGGGGGATTGCATCAATGGCTCGATCAGCCGAGGCTTGATTCCTGCTAGGACTAGGCCATTTGCTCGCTCGCACTACCCGTTGGACTGTGGGTGTGCCACAGATGCAAGGTCCAGATGGATGCCCTTGTCTCCGTAGAAGTGTGCGAAAGCTCCCTTGGCGAAATTTGTGTTGTTGTCTGTTATGATGCTGTTGGGGTAGCCGAAGCATGTGATTATGTCCGTGAAGAACTTGACCACCGTTGGTCCATCTAGCTTCTTTATTGGCTTTGTCTCGATCCACTTGGTGAATTTGTCTACCGCCACCAGCAAGTGCGTCATGCCGGATCAGGCCGTTTTGAAAGGGCCGACCATGTCTAGCCCCCAGACGGCAAAGGGCCAAGTGATGGGAATCGTCTTGAGTGTCGCAGATAGGGTGTGCTTCTGCTGGCTGAACCGCTGGCAACCGTTGCATGCCTTGACTATTTGTTCAGCATCTTCGAGTGCCGTGGGCTAGTAGAACCCATGGTGAAATGCATTTGCCACTATGGCCCATGACGACGCGTGGTGTCCGCATTCGCCCGGGTGGATGTCAACCAGCAATCGGATCCCTTCCTCCTGGCTCACACATCGCTGATAAATGCCCCCAATACTGCGCTTGTAGAGCTCGTTGTTGATGATAGTGTATGCGCTGGCTCTGCGCTTCACCTGCCTTGCCTCTACCTCTTCTTCGGGCAGCTCTCCTCTGGCCAGGAAATCCATGAACAGCTTGGCCCATGTTGGTGTTTCCCGGATGGCGCATACCGCCTGCATGAGCAGATTCACCTCTGCACGGATAGCCGGGCCGGGCTCGTCTGGGGGCCGGCCATGTGGAGTAGTGGAGCCGGCAGCCTCTAGGCTAGACACGGCAATTCCCGGGTGCGGCGAAGCCGTTGCGAAGGTCTTGGAGCCGGCAGTCCCCGGGTGCGGCAAAGCAGTCCCCGGGTGCGGTGAAGCCGTCGTGGAGGCCTTGGAGCCGACAGTCCCCAGGTGCGGAAAAGCAGTCCCCGAGTGCGGTAAAGCCATCGCGGAGGCCTTGGAGACGACAGTCCCCGGGTGCGGCGAAGCAGTCCCCGTGTGCGGTGAAGCCGTCGCGGCGGTCTTGGAGCCGACAGTCCCCGGGTCCGCACCTAGTACGATTGAGTCGGATTCCGGAGACAGCGTGATTGACAGCTTGCGCAGGTGCTCGAGGGAGACTCCAGGTGGAATTGCCTGTCTTGTTGACCCGATGCGGGCGAGCGTATCCACGGCTTCGTTGTTTACTCTGGGGACATGGTGAAACTCGTACCCTTCAAAACAGGCACATAGCTGTTGTACGAAGAAGCAGTATAGAGCCATGTTTGCGTCCCTGGCGTCCCAATTGCTCGACAATTGCTGCACCACCAGATCCGAGTCGCTAAAGCATAGAATGCACTGGATGCCAATCTCTTTTGCCATCTTGAGGCCGTGGACGAGCGCCTCGTACTCAGGGACGTTGTTGGATATGCGGAAGTTGATCTGCAACACGTATTCCAGCCGGTCTCCTTTTGGAGAGGTTATGACCACCCCGGCTCCGAGCCCTCCGTACATCTTGGAGCCATCGAAATGCAGCTTCTAGTGCGTGGAGTCAGGGCAAGGTGGCAGGTATTGTGTGTTTGCCCAATCAACAAGGAAATCTGCCAAGGCCTGAGATTTGATCGCCGTGCTTGGCTCGTACTGTATGTTGTGGGCGGCGAGCTCTATGGCCCATTTCGCCACCCGGCCTGTGGCATCTCTGTTGCCGATGATCTCCGAGAGTGGCACTAGTGCCACCACCCGGATGGAATGTTCTTGGAAGTAGTGCTTCAATTTCTTGGCGGCCATGTACACACCGTACACCAGTTTCTGGTAATGAGGGTAATTCTGCTTCGAGAGAGAGAGTACCTTACTCAGGTAGTACACTAGTCGTTGCACCGGCTGTGCCTTTCCTTCCTCCGGCCTCTCCACTACCATCACCACACTGCCAACCCTGTTGGTTGCTGCGATGTACATCAACATGGGCTCCTTTTCTACTACTGCCAGTATAGGTGGTGAGGTGAGCATGCGCTTGAGGTCGCGGAAGGCTTCATCTGCCTGCGATGTCCAGATGAACTTGTACGTCTTCTTCATGAGTTGGTACATCGGGAGTGCCTTTTCGCCCAGCTGGCTGATGAACCGGCTGAGGGAGGCCAGGCATCTGGTGAACTTCTGGACGTCTCGCAAGTTCTTAGGCGGCTGCATGTGCTCGATTACACCAATCTTCTCTGGGTTCGCCTCGATTCCTCGTTTTGGTACGAGAAACCCGAGTAGCTGGCCGGCTGGGATGCCAAACACGCATTTCTCCGGGTTCAGCTTCATCTAGGACCGACGGAGGTTGGTGAATGTTTCTTTCAAATCTTCAAGGAGTGCTTGGCGCTCATTGGTCTTGACCACTACATCATCGACGTAGGCGTGTATGTTTCTGCAGATCTGAGTTTGCAGGCATTTTTGCATGCAGCGCTGGTACGTTGCCCCAGCGTTCTTCAGCCCAAACGGCATGGTGGTGTAGCAGTAGGCTCCATAAGGAGTGATGAATGCCATCTTTATTTGATCAGAGGGGTTCAGCCGGATCTGGTGGTAGCCAGAATACGCGTCCAGAAACGACAACAACTCGCAGCCGGCCGTGGAATCGATCACTTGGTCTATCCTTGGCAGGGCGAATGGGTCTTTGGGGCATGCTTTGTTGAGACTGGTGTAGTCAACACACATGCGCCAAGTCTTATTCTTCTTCAGCACTAGTACGGGGTTTGCCAGCCATTCCGGGTGAAAAACCTCCATGATGAGTCCGGCCACGAGCAGCCAGGTTATCTCCTCACCGATGGTTCTTCTCTTTTCTTCCACGAGGAGGCGTAGTGACTGCTTGACTGGCTTCGCATCCGGCCTGACGTGTAAAGAGTGATCGGCGAGCTCCCTCAGAACACCTGGCATGTCCTTTGGGGACCATGCAAAGATATCCCGATTCTCATGGAGGAAGTCGACGAGCGCGCTTTCTTATTTGCTGTCAAGGACGTCTCCGACCAGGACGAACTTGTCTGGCTCGACGTCGTCTAGCAGGATCTTTCTTGTGCCCTTGGATGGCTTGAACTATGCTTCCCCGACCGACATGGGTTTGCCAGCTGGCATGTCCTTCTGTAGGGCCACCACATTTTGCATGATAATGTGCTTCTCTTCTGCGATGATCATAGCCTCTGCTATCTTGGACCCGTCCGTAGCGCACTCCATAGACCACCTATAACAGCTGGCCACGGTGATGACACCCTTTGGCCCTGGTAGCTTCATCTTGAGGTACGCGTAGTGTGGTACCACCAAGAACTTGGTGAGCACCGGGTGCCCCAGGATTGCGTGGTATGCGCTGCAGAGGTTGACCACCTCAAACCAGATGGGCTCGCGGCGGAAGTTATTCTCCGTGCCGAAGATGACGTCCAGTCAGATCTTTCCGATGGGAGAATGCGATGGGCCTGGAACGGCTCCATGGAAGGAGGTGTTTGACGGCTCTAGCTGTGACTCGCTGATACCGAGCCGGTCTAGCGAGCTGCGGTATAGGAGGTAGATGATGCTCCCTCCGTCTACGAGCAAGCGGGAGAATCTGCAGGAATGCTTCTGGGAGACAATGATAGGGTCCAAAACCATCGTGTAGGTGCCTAGGTGAGGCAGCTCAGCTGGCTGGTCCTTCCGGCTCCATGCGACTTCTTATTCCGACCAGTTGAGGTACTAGGGGACGGGAGGAATGATTGCGTTCACCTCCGCCTCATGGCATCTCTTGTTGTGCTTGGTCTCCGGCTCCGTCGTGAAGATGTGATAGTTTCCCACCTGGACGGGGTAGTTTTTATTGCCATCTTCACTTCGGCGCTGGTTATTGCGATTGCCTGGTGGCCCACCGGCTGGGGGCGGTGGAGCTTGCGCGGCCGGCGCACCAGCAATTGATACGTTGCTAACGTATCCATAATTTTTGATGTTCCATGATTGGTTTCATCTACTTTTTTTCACACTTTGGAGTACTTTTCATATGATTTTCTGGGCTAACCTATTAACAAGAGCCACAGTGCCGGCTGCCTGTTTTCTGCTGTTTTTGGTTCCAGGAAAGTTAGAAAATGAATATTCTCAGAATTGGAAGGGACAAAAGCCAAAGTCATTTTTTCACCGAGGGACACCTAGAGCCAGAATACGAGACGGAGAAGGGCCAGAGGGCGGCCACACCATCTGGCCGTGCGGCCAGGCTTGGCCCGCGCCAGGGGGTGGTGTGGCAAGCCCAGACACCCCCTCGGCCTCTCCTTCCACCTATAAGTTGCCTCCAATACAGAAACCCTAAGGACCCGATCAAAATTCCACGAAAGAGTCTATAGCCGCCGTCATCTCCATCCCTAGATCGGGAGGGATCTGAAGCTCTTCCCGGCACCCTTCCGGAGAGGGGAATTCACCCTGGAGGCCTTCGTCATCATCCTGCAAGCCTCCGGTGTGATGCATGAGTAGTTCATCTCTGGACTACGGGTCTATGTAGTAGCTAGATGGTTGGTTCTCCTCCTTTGTGCTATCATGTTTAGATCTTGTGAGCTCCGTTCATGATCAAGATCATCTATTTGTAATTCTGCATGTTGTGTTTGCGGGGATCTGATGGATATTGAGATGCTATTTCAGATTGATTATTGATTCTATCATGTCTTTGTTATTTGTGATCTTGCATGCTTTCCGTTGTTAGTAGCTATCTTGGCCAAGTAGATGCTAGCAACTCCAAGAGTTAGTATTTATGCTCGATAGTGGGTTCATGCCTCTAGTAATCTGGGGAAGTTACAAAAATCTCTAAGGTACTAGATGTGTTGTTGCTACTAGGGATAAAACAACAATCCTTTGTTCATAAAACAATCGTATTTTTTACTTTACACACAATTCGTAAAGCAATAATCTGTTGCTTGCAACTTAATACTGGAGGGGGTTCGGATGATAAGCTAAAGGTGGATTATTAGTCATAGATGTAGTTGGATGACGGTCTATGTATAATGTTGTAATGCCCAATCAAGTTCCAAAGGAGTCAAGATGATTAGTATATGCATGTATTGCTTTCTCGATGTTTTTCAATTGCCCCGCTGTAACTTGTTCACCCAACATGTCATCCATCTTAAGGAGAGCCACCTGTAGTGAACTATGGACCCCGGTCCTTTCTTTTACTATCAATCTACAATCAACTGTTTAATGTTTTGTGTTTACTTTCTACAAACTATTACTTTCTTCCACTCGATACGTTTAATCCTTTGTTTTCAACAAAACCGGTGAGATTGACAACCTCATCGCAAGTTGGGGACAGAGTTCTGTGGTTGTGTTGTGCAGGTCTCCACGTTGCTGCTGGCACCGGTGGTGTGCCCTGCCAAAGTTCAGCTAGCTACACCTTTGGGGTGTTTCCTTGCTCCTACTGGATTGATAACCTTGGTTTCATAACTGAGGGAAACTTACTGATGTGCTCATCATACCTTCCTCTTGGGGTTCCCCAACGAGCTCATTAGTACATGAGTCAGCACAGTTTCTGCCATTTTCTTTGTCCAGGTGCACTGGCGTGTGGTATGTGTAGCCGGTTTGTTGCGTCCGCTGTGGAACTTGCATGGCCCATCAAGCATTGACTCGATGGTGTACTTGGGCCTCGGAGGCCGGTCATCGGGCTTCTGTCTCCGGCTTCCGCCTGTAGCCGGATCCTCCTGCACTGCTGCTACCTGCCTGGAACCATATTGGTTATCCAGCTGGTCGTCCTTTCTTTTGCCGTGGCGGTTGTCATGTTGCCTGGAGTTATGGCCATTCCCTTCCGGCTGGCGCCGATCCACGGTGATGTTGATGATGATTTGCCCCTGGTTGTCCACCCGGACGAATCTTTTCATTGCCGCGTCCGTGGTGGCGTACTTGTCCGTGATGGCCATGGTCTGCACCATGGTGGTGGGCTCCACCCGGCGAAGCTTGTGCTTGAGCATAGTGTCGTCTCTGCAGCTGTTGACGAAGAAGTCAACCACCTGGTGCTCACGCACCCCTTCACAGGAGTTGTGTATGCTTGTCCACCGAGTGATGTAAGAGCGATCGGATTCATCCGGCCCTTGCACGCAAAGAGCAAGCTCGCCGGGTCGACCTAGGTGCTTGTAGGTGCCGGTGAAGTTGCGGACGAACGCCTGCTCGAAATCGATCCAAGCATTGATGTTGTTGTCGAGAAGGCTGCTGAGCCATGTCTTGGCTGAGTCGAGGAGCATGAGGGGGGCGTAGCGTACAGCCACCCGGCGGTTGCCGTTCGTGATGCCCACCGCGGTGGTGTAGTCCACTAGCCAGTCCTCTGGCTTGACCGAGCCGTTGTACTTTGGCGTATCCCTCGGGAGTGAAAATCCCTTTGGAAACGGTTCATTCCGGATTCATGGTCCGAAGCATCTTGGGCCGGCTGGGCTTTCTTCTTCCAGCGCGCGTGACTGGACCAGTAGGTCAATGCGTGCGCGTGTGTCTTGTGGTTCTTCCGGCTCGAGCGGTCCCAACCGGCCGGATAGGCGGGACTTGGGTAGCGCTTGGCCTTTTCCGGCTTCGTCGGCCGGCTCGCGGTTTTTGCTGATAACAGTTGCTGCGACGTGGGCGTTGTGCCCATGGCCCGCTGATCCACCGCGTGGGCGGTTGCTCGGCCTTGCTCGTGATGACCCACAAGTATAGGGGGTGTATCGCAGTATTTTCGAGGGAAGTGAAACCCAATTTATTGATTCGACACAAGGGGAGCCAAAGAATATTTATAAGCCTTAAGAACTGAGTTGTCAATTCAGCTACACCTGGAAACAATCTTGCTCACAGCAATTTATCAGTAGCAACAGTTCTGTAGTAGGAGTAGTAAATTAACAACAGTAATAAAAGTAAAGACAGTAGTAAGAATTGCAGCAAACAGTAGGATTCGAGTGCGGTAGGCATAGGGACGGATGGATGGGCATTGCATGGACAAGACAATTCACATGGCAATCAAAACATAGGGCAATTGCAGATAAATAAGATAAAGCATCCAAGTACTAAATAATCCTAGGCATGTGTTCCATATATAGTTATACGTGCTTGCAATGAGAACTTGCACAACATCTTTTGTCTTGCCAGCCCGTTTGCAGCGGGGCATCAAGGGAACTACTGGCAATTAAGGTGCTCCTTTTAATAGAGCATCGGAGCAAAGCATTAACGCTCCATGAACACATGTGATCCTCACATCAAAGCCATTCCCTCCGGTTATCCCAGTTTCTGTCACTTCGGGGCCATTGGTTCCGGACAACAACGTGTGTATACAACTTGCAGGTAAGACCATAAACAATACTATCATAATGAATCAATAACATGTTCAGATATGAAATCATGGCACTCGGGCCCTAGTGACAAGCATTAAGCATAACAAGTCGCAACAAAGTCATACTAGGCACCATGCCCTAACAATCTGATGCCATTACATGAACGATCTCATCCAATCCCTACCATCCCCATAGCCTACAACGGGGGATTACTCACTCATAGATGGGGGAAACATGGATGGTCGATAGAGAAGCGATGGTGATGATGATGGCGATGATCTCCTCCAACTCCCCGTCCCGACAGGGTGCTAGAATGGAGTTTCTAGTTCTGAATCACGAAATCTGGTGGTGGCAGTGGAGCGGAACTCTTTCTAGAAAAACGTCGAACCCCCTTGAGTTTTTAGGACAGAACGCAACTTATAGGCGAAGAGGAGACCGAGGGGGTGTCTAGGGCGGCCAGACCACCCTCTGGCGCAGCCATGCCTAGCCCGCGCGGCCAGGTGGTATGGCCTGGGCCCAGCCCCACTCCGTCTCGTATTCTGGCTCCGTGAGTCTTCTGGTGAAATAGGATTTTTGGCATATTTTCTGGGATTTTTCCTGATAGTTGATTTTCTACACAAAAACTAGACACCAAGCCAATTCTGCTGAAAACAACGTCAGTCCGTGTTAGTTGCATCCAAATCACACAAGTTTAGAGGAGAAACAATAACAAAAGTGTTCAGGAAAGTAGATATGTTTTGGACGTATCAACTCCCCCCAAGCTTAGCTTATTGCTTGTCCTCAAGCAATTCAGTTGAAAACTGAGTGCGATAAAAGAAATTTTCACAAACACATTTGCTTCATATGATGTATATATTCTCAGCATGTGATCAATTACTTAGACAATTCATAAAAGGAGAATACAACTAAGTTTACTTAATAGGCATTGCAAGCTATGAAGAGATTCCAACTCAAAAATAATAAGTAGCATGAAACATAAACATAAGCAACATTACGATGCTCATAACAAGGTATGATAGTGGTATCTCGCTTGCCTTTGATTGTGAATGCCAAGGCACCTCTGAAGTTCAAGTGAAGACTAGAAGTAAAGATATCAAAGATACAAGCATCAAAGTCATAACACAAATAATCAAGTAATGAGACAAGCACAAAGAATGACAACTATGCTATCAAGAAAGTGCTCAAAGAATAGGTGGTGACTCAACAATGAAATGAAAATGGTTTTGAATAGTTTGAAAGCCTTCCAAATGCTAAAAGTATGGTACTTGTTAGCTTTGAGCTCTCATTGCCCTATCATAAGCATCTTTTAATGTGGTTAAGGTGAAAGTGAGGTCCAATCTGAGTTATATGCTTGACAGACTATAAACTGGAAATCTCATGTCCCTTGAGTTCGAGGGCCACTCCTCATGCTACTCAACTTTAGTTACCGGTAAGTTCTTGTCATCGTAAATACGTGTGTATCATAGAGAACCACCAACGGGGTACCCCTTGCCTGGTGATACGGAAGAATCCCCATATCAAAATAACAAGGCAAGCAGACAATGAGTATGTCAGCAATTCTCTTATTTACCATGGGAAAATGGTGCTTTTTTCTCTCTTTCCTCTTTTCTCATATCTCTTTTTTTCCTTTTCTCAATAGCTATCTCTTTTTTTATAAGAAGAATGCTTCATAGATACTCATTATGGTTATGTTGCAGGTTTCCACCATGATTAGGCATGGATTAGACCGGCGGCCCAGGCGTTTCTCTAACACACATACATAACTCCATGGACTTACACGCTCCCTTTTATTTCACACCGACGACATCCACAAACAAAAGAGCATGATATCAACTGGGTATATATTTACAGGTGTTGAAAGCGTTCCCCATGACAGCACGGTTCTGCTAATCCCCAGCCTATAATTTGCAAGCATATAACTTTCATGGACAGTCACAATGGTTCAGGTTTATTAAGTGCAGAAAATAAAGTGTGCCATCAAGTTCGTGAGAGCTTTACTAACTAACTTTCTCATAACAAGAAAACATTTTATCCGGAAGGAAACAAGGCATATTGAATATGCACAGAACAACAAATGATGCTTAATAGGTAGGTATGGTGGACACTTTTGGCAATATTTGGTTTTAGGGAGTTGGAAACACGAGTAAAACACGTGAAGGCTAGAAATAGTAAGGGAGTGAAAAACGAGAGAGCAATAATTGTCATAATCATACTGCAAGAAAATAGGACTAATCATGGCATGAAAGTGATTCAAGACCCTCAAGGCAAAATAATTCATCGAGGCTCGACTGATTATTTCAGTCTTATGCATGCGTGAGCATGTGCCAAGTCAATTCAAATGAAACAATTCAGAGGAGGATACCACGGTGTCATACCAAGTTATGAATTGAGTAATGCAAGCAAACATTCATATGACATGCTACAAACTATTAGCAAGCTAGAACTAATCATATGAAAGCAAGAACTACTAAGCATCCATAAATAACATACACCCTACATGAACAGACTAAGCATGCCCACAATGACGAGTATATGTACAAAAATGAAAACAAATAGAGTTCATTACCAGCCTCATACCACACCTCAAGTTTTCATTAATCCTCATTATTGCCCTTCACTTGTGTGGCTTGAATAATAATATGAAACCAATTTCCACTGAGAACTGCTAAACCCTATAGAAAACTCACAAAACCAAAGAAGAACAACAAATATTTTTGGTGTTTTCAATTTTCAAAACATGAACCAAAAGGGGAAAACAAGCAAAGCAAAATCTTTTTGGGTTTTTCGAATAGTTCAAACAAAGCAAAAGGGGAAAAGCAAACCAAGGCAAAAGGTAGAAGAAGCAAACAAAGAGAAACAATAGAAATATTTTTGGTATTTTTGTGTTTTAAGAAAGCAAAAACAAAGAAAGAACGGAAACTAAAAAGAGAACAAAATATGAATATACAAAGTACCGACGCAAAATGATATGGAGAAGAGTGCGATATCGGTGTACCTCCCCCCAAGCTTAGGCTTTTGGCCTAAGTGGGTATCAATCCCAAGCTGGCCAGGATGGAGCGCCTCTGTAGTACGGTGAGGAGGTACCCTCGTCCTGGTGCGAGCTCGAGGACGCCCCACCATAATGCGCAGAGTAATCGTAGGAGGGCACATCCTCCTGGTGCTGCCTGTGGAAACCCAGCAAGCGGAGCTGCTCGTCCACCTCCTCCTTGGAGCACGACCACGATCTCCTGTGAACACTGAACAAAGTAGACTGCGGCAAAGGAATATCCCTTTCATCACCGTCAGTAAACAACATCCTATATACTAAACTGTCCATATTAGAATCAGCAGTGATAAAGTGATGTGTTTTCATGGCAGCAAGGTCTAGCCTTTGTGGTGCCAATATAGTGTCATTGGGATCCACCGAAAGCTCTAATGCATGGACCATACGTGAAGCGATGATGCCCCCATAAATAGGCCCCCTAGCAGCTAGGCGGCAAGCAATAAGAGAGCCAAGATTGTACCGAGTATCATTGTTAAGCGCAGCAGCAAGGAAGGCTAGATGATAATTGGAGATATTACTCATATTCTCCCTACCAAGAACGCTAGTAGCAAGAGAGTAGGCAAAGTGTCTAAGAGCAGGGAGTTGGATGTTTCTTACCTTTCCGCGCTGAGCTACGCGGTCATCGTCATTGGTCACACCCCGATAGAGGTCCAACAAATTAGCGGGTCGCCCTTGAATCTTCTTCATGGTCCCTATCATGCCCACACCTATAATACTGCAAAATCTTTCCAATGGCATGGTAAAGGGCATATTATAAATTTTGAAAGAGACAGTTGACTGATAGGGCGTGTTAGTAAAAACGAAACTCTCAACAAAAGTTTTGGTGAGCATAGCATATTGCTCACTCTCATCTTGCATGTATGAGGTCAAACCAACCCTCTGAATAAGAAGCAGGAAATCATCAAGAATCCCTACAGCTTGTAAGAAAGTAAAACAAGGAAAAGTAGATGGGTGAGCATCCCCATCATCTCCTTCATTACCAATGCGAGGTGCAATGAGATTTTCGTTGTATGATGGCCTAAACTGAGAGGCTGATCTTGAGGGCCTTGACCTCCTAGGTGCATCCCTCTCAAATATTTCTCCAAAGGTATGGTTGTTCATGTTTGATATTCTGAAATTTAAACATCTATTAAACAAGTGATTGCAAAGTGAATATAATGAAGGGCACTACTCATGGGGACTTGTAAGAGGCCTAAACATGCATCAAAACTATATCTCTAAGCATCAAACAAGCTTACAAGCTCTCATAACCTGTCACCTACAGCAGCAAAATACTCAAGATATAAACCACTAAACACAATTCTACTTGGACAAGCGGAGGAGTCACATACCGGAGAACAAATGCTCCAAATTTCAGTAGCAAAGATGGGCTGAGCAAGGAGATCGAAAAATCAAGGGCAAGAACGTGATTTCGAGCAATGAACTGGTGTTTACTCGGGAGACAGAAGAAAGTGGCAAGTGAGAGAGTGAGTGGAGGGCCAGGGGTGGCCCACACCATAGGCAGGCGCGCCCTGGGCTGGCTGTGCCACCAGGTGGTGTGCCTGCTTGGTGGGCCCCCTGGTACCTTCTAGGCATTCCTCTACCCTTTTTTCACGTAAAAAATTAATATGAATTTTCTGGAATTTTTTGAGACACTTTATTTTTGAGAAATTTTCAGGTATAGATGAATGATTTTCTGACAGAAAGATTTTTCTGGAATGATGCAATGGCAAAACAAGGCTAGAACTACAGAAGTTCTAAGACACTCTAACATGCAAGCAACTAACAACAGAAAAGAAAACTAAACAAAAGCAAAAACTAAAATGAAAAGAATAGAAGTAAGCGGAGATAATCATGGTGAAAACATTGTTTTGTTCAATGAAATCCTTTTGTTAACAAGGTTGATCAGGTATTGTTACCAAAACAATTTCATCTGAAACAAAACTTTGTATTCCAGTAATGATTATGTTACCTCAACCTTGATAGTAATGGTCCCAATCATAATAGTTTCAAGTTTTTCTCTTGGTATGGGACAATATATTTCTCCAACTTGAATGCCCTCAACATGTTCAATTGAATTCAAACTATAAGTCCTATCAATCTTCTTGGGGAAATAGACAGTATGCTCCTTTTCATTAACATTGAAAGTCACATTTCATTGATTACAATTAATAACAGCTCCTGCAGCATTAAGAAAAGGTCTCCCAAGAATAATAGACATATTATCATCTTCAGGCATTTCAAGCACAACAAAATCAGTTAATATCAAGAAATTATGGGCCACTTGAATAGGTACATCCTCACATATACCAACAGGAATAGTGGTAGATTTATCAGCCATTTGCAAAGATATATCAGTTGGTATTAGTTTTTCAAGTTGAAGTCTCTTATAGAGAGAGAAAGGCATAACACTAACTCCAACTCCCAAATCACACAAAGCAGTTATAACATAACTATTCTTAATAGAGAAAGGAAAAGTTTGAATCCCTGGGCTCCAAGTTTCTTTAGAACTTTACCATTAAAGGAATATTTAGCAAGTAAGGTAGAAATTTCCATCAGGGATCTTTCTTTTATTCGAGACAATATACTTCATATACTTTGAGTAAGGAGGCAATTTAATAGCATCGGTCAAAGGAATTTGCAAGAATAAAGGTTTCATCCACTCACAAAACTTATTATAGTGTTCATCTTCCTTTGACTTGTGTTTCTTATCAGGGAAAGGCATAGGTTTTTGGACCCAAGGCTCTCTTTCACTACCATGTTTCTTAGCAACAAAATCTTCTTTAGTGTATTTAGTATTCTTAGTGTGCTTTTCAGGTTGTTCTTCAACTTTTTCTTGATCAGGAACATCATTTTCTTCATTACCACTTTCAGTTTCAGCATCAGAAATAGATATACTATTAGGATCTTTAGTAGGTTCAGAGGCTTCTACAATAGTTTTATGTTTCTTTTTTTCTTTTCTTATGAGTAGTACCACTATTTTCAGCTTGTTGAGAGTCCTGCTCGATTCTTTTAGGATGCCCCTCAGGATATAGAGGATCCTGGGTAGCAGCACCACTTCTAGTTCTAATTTCATAAGCATGTTTTTCTTTAGCAGCATTAACTAGCAAGTCTTTTTGCACTTTAATAAGTTGATCTATTTGAGTTTGAACCATTCGAAAATGTTTAACAAGCATTTTAACATCATTAGAGGTTCTTTCCACAATATCCTTCAACTCAACAATAGCTCTAGAGTTTTCCATTAGAGAATTTTGCACCCTTTTATTAAAATTATCTTGCTTAACAATAAAAATATCGAATTCTTCTAAGCATTGATCAGGAGGTTTAGAGTAAGGGATATCACCTTCATCGAAGTGTTGGAGAGAGTGTACCTCAATAGTGGATGAATGGGGAATTGGCTTACATAATTCTTCTATAGGAGGTAAATTCTTCACATCTACAGCTTTAATTCCCTTCCCCTTAAGACATTTCTTAGCTTCCTTCATCACTTCATCATTTAGTTCAGTAATTCCCCTCTTCTTAGATAATGGTATAGGCGCCGGTATAGCTGGTTCAGGTATAATTATTTCAGGTATAGCTGGTTCAGGAGGATTCTAATCTTCATAATTCTTGCTTATTTTAGCCATTAATTCCTCAGCTTCCTTGGGAGTCCTATTCCTAAAAACACAATCAGCACAGCTATCCAGGTATGTCCTAGATTCTTCAGTTAGTCGATTATAAAATATATAAACAAGCTCATTCTTAGGTAATGGACATCCAGCCTGTGCATGTATCAAAGCACAAAACCTTGCCCATGATTCAGGCAATATCTCTTTTTCTACCTGTTTAAAATCAAAAAGTTCCTGCAAAATAGCATGTCTAGCACTAGGAGGAAAATATTTCTGCAGGAAAGTACTAATCAAGCAATCAGGGCTATCAATAGATCCAGGAGGTAAATTACTAAACCAAGTTTTAACTTCTCCTTTCAGTGAAAAGGGGAAAATCTTAGCAACAAAGTAAGTACACATCTTAATATCATCAGAAAATAAGCCACTCATGGTAGAAAGCTCAGTCTTATGTGCTACCACGCTTTCATTCTTAGTCCCACAAAAAGGTTCTTTCTCAACAATAGCTATGTAAGATAAATCAAGAGATAAATCATAATCTTTATCTTTAATGTTTATGGGAGAAGCAGGAAACTTAGCATTAGGAGACAATTTGGGTCTAATAGTACGCCTCTCAAGGAGACTCTTAGTAGCACCCCTATCACAGGTGTTTTGACATTCTTTAATAAATTCATCGGTCATCTCAACATAACCATCTTCAATATAATAGCTTTCTCTAGACTCAGGTGAACTAACAGGTGTAGTGGTGTCTTCATTAGGAGTTTCAGTATTTCTAGCTATAGTTTTAGCAATCATAGCATCTAGGAAAGGACCTAATGAACCACTCTTATCAAGCACAGTAGAAGCAGCATCATAAGTATCATAAGTTTCAGATTCAGCAGTAGTAGCAGCGTGTGTAGCATGTGTGTGTGGTGGTGTAACGAGCTTACTCATAACAGATGGTGAATCAAGAGCAACAGAGGTGTTCAGAACTGTACCTCTTCTTGTAGTGGATGGTAAAATAGGGACCTTGCCATCACGAGACTTACCCATGATGGATGGATGGTAGCAAACAATTATGAATCCAAGTGAACTTGATAAATAAAGCTATGCTCCCCGGCAAGCGCTAGAAAATAGTCTTGATGACCCACAAGTATAGGGGGTGTATCGGAGTATTTTGGAGGGAAGTGAAAACCAATTTATTGATTCAACACAAGGGGAGCCAAAGAATATTTATAAGCCTTAACAACTGAGTTGTAAATTCAGCTGCACCTAGAAACAATCTTGCTCACAGCAATTTATCAGTAGCAACAGTTTTGTAGTAGGAGTAGTAAAGTAACATCAGTAATAAAAGTAAAGACAACAGTAACAATTGCAGCAAACAGTAGGATTCGAGTGCGGTAGGCATAGGGACGGATGGACGGGCGTTGCATGGACAATACAATTCACATGGCAATTAGAACATAGGGCAATTGCAGATAAATAAGATAAAGCATCCAAGTACTAAATAATCCTAGGCGTGTGTTCCATATATAGTCATACGTGCTCGCAATGAGAACTTGCACAACATCTTTTGTCTTGCCAGCCCGTTTGCAGCGGGGCCTCAAGGGAACTACTGGCAATTAAGGTGCTCCTTTTAATATAGAACCGGAGCAAATCATTAACACTCCGTGAACACATGTGATCCTCACATCAAAGCTATTCCCTCCAGTTATCCCGATTTCTGTCACTTCGGGGCCATTGGTTCCGGACAACAATGTGTGTATACAACTTGTAGGTAAGACCATAAACAATACTATCATAATGAAACAATAACATGTTCAGATCTGAAATCATGGCACTCGGGCCCTAGTGACAAGCATTAAGCATAACAAGTCGCAACAAGGTCAAAAAGCACTAATAGTATATACTAGGCACCATGCCCTAACAATCTGATGCCATTACATGAATGATCTCATCCAATCCCTACCATCCCCATAGCCTACAGCGGGGGATTACTCACTCATAGATGGGGAAACATGGATGGTCGATGGAGAAGCGATGGTGATTATGATGGCGATGATCTCCTCCAATTTCCTGTCCCGGCAGGGTGCCAGAACGGAGTTTCTGGTTCTGAATCACGAAATCTAGTGGTGGCGGCGGAGCAGAAATCTTTCTGGAAAACATCAAACCCCTTGAGTTTTTAGGTCAGAAGCAACTTATAGGCGAAGAGGGAGACCGAGGGGGTGTCTAGGGTGGAAAGACCACC
Source organism: Avena eriantha (assembly GCA_910589775.1). NCBI lineage: Eukaryota > Viridiplantae > Streptophyta > Magnoliopsida > Poales > Poaceae > Avena > Avena eriantha. The sequence continues at coordinate 264,111,497 of OU342743.1, read as the reverse complement.
CCCTGGCGCGTCCAGGCCTAGCCCGCGTGGCCAGGTGGTGTGGCCTGGGTCCAGCCCCACTCCGTCTCGTATTCTGGCTCCGTGAGTCTTCTGGTGAAATAGGATTTTTGGCATATTTTCCGGGATTTTTCCTAATAGTTGATTTGCTACACAAAAACTAGACACCAAGGCAATTCTGCTGAAAATGGCATCAGTCCGTGTTATTGCATCCAAATCACACAAGTTTAAAGAAGAAACAATAGCAAAAGTGTTTGGGAAAGTAGATACGTTTTGGACGTATCAGCTCCGTTCAGGGAAGATGCCTTGCTGCCGCCTGCAGCCGGATACGCCATCTGGCGAGCCGGTTGGGTCCTGCTGTTGCTGGTCATGATGAGTTCTGCCTCAGCTTGCTGTTTGTTTGCCGTGACCACGAGGAGTTGGACACGTACCTGCTGATGTAGTAGCTCCTCGCCCTCCAGGTGGCTTAGCTCTGCGACTGCCGCCTCCGCGGCCCTCATGTTTTTGGCGAGAGTGCTGTAAACCGGCTGCACCGCGGGTGTACACGGATCAGTAGCGTGATCCATCTCCGAACCGAGGTTTCAGCCTTGGGGTTGGGCCAGGCGGCTGGTGCCGGGTAAGCGAGCGAAGCCGTGCACAATGGTGTACTCGTGCATGGTCGCGCTCATCCGCTGTTAGGCGGCTGCCACTTTGCTAGCTTCTTCCAGAAGGCTCTGGCGAGTAGCCTCCAGTGCTGCCGCGGCTGCAGCTGGATCTGCCTCGATCGGGTTGATGGGGTTGTGGAGGTGCTCGATGGACGCGTTGAGCAGGTCCTGGTTTGGGAGGCACGAGTTAGCAGCGTGACTTTCCCCGTTGCGCTCCAGAGGTGGGCGATGATTCTCACCGGAGCCTGCCATCATGACCTCGACACTGCCGCTGGCGACGCGCGAAGTGGAGAAGCCAGGAGGCGTGCCGGATACGGTGACGATCTCGCGAGGGAAGGCCTCAACGATGGTGGCGACATAGCCACGATGCTCGCCGAAGTGCATGATGGATCCGCCACTTGGGAAGGTTCCCCTGGTGAAACAGGATGCGTTGTCGAGGGCGCAGTCGAAGGAGCCGAAAGTGAGGACGAGGCCAGAGGCGGCTCACTCACTGATGGCTCAAAATATATCGAGCTTGTTGGGGAACCCCAAGAGGAAGGTATGATGAGCACATCAGAAAGTTTTCCCTCAGTTATAAAACCAAGGTTATCGAACCAGTAGGAGCAAGGAAACACCTCCAAGGTGTTGTTTCCAACTTGGAATCCTGCACAACACAACCACAGAACTTTGCCCCCAACTTACAGTGAGGTTGTCAATCTCACCGGTTTTGCTGAAAACAAAGGATTAAACGTATTGTGTGGAAAATAGTAATTGCTTGCAGAAGGTAAACAGAAAACAGTAAACAGATTGTAGATTGATAGTAAAAGAAAGGACCGGGGTCCATAGTTCACTAGTGGTGATTCTCCTTAAGATAGATGACATGTTGGGTGAACAAATTACAGCGGGGCAATTGACAGACAGCGAGAAAGCATACATGCATATACTAATCATCTTGACTCCTACGAGATTTGATTGGGCATTACAACATTATACATAGACCGTAATCCAACTCCATCTATGACTAATAATCCACCTTCAGGTTATCATCCGAACCCCCTCCAGTATTAAGTTGCAAGCAACAGATAATTGCATTAAGCATTGTCTGTAAAGTAAACAATACGATTGTTTTATGAACAAAGGATTGCTGTTTTCTTCCTAGTAGCAACAACACATCTAGTACCTTAGAGATTTTTGTCACTTCCCCAGATTCCTAAAGGCATGGACCCACTATCGAGCATAAATACTCCCTCTTGGAGTTGCTAGCATCTACTCGGTCAAGATAGCTACTAACAACGGAAAGAATGCAAGATCACAAATAACAAAGACATGGTAGAATCAATAATCAATCTGAAATAACATCTCAATATCCATCGGATCCCTGCAAACACAACATTTATGATTACAAATAGATGATCTTGATCATGAACGGAGCTCACAAGATCAAAACATGGTAGCACAAAGGAGAAGAACCAACCATCTAGCTACTACATGGACCCATAGTACAGGGATGAACTACTCACGCATCACACCGGAGGTAGGCATGGTGATGAAGAAGGCCTCCAGGGTGAATTCTCCCCTCCGGCAGGGTGCTGGGAAGAGCTTCAGATCCCTGATACGTCCATAACGTATCTATACTTTTTGATGGTTTTATGCTAATAATATGCTTTTGACACTCCTTTTTATATATAGTTTATGATTTATTTGGACTAACCTACTAATAGTTGCAAAAGTGCACAATGTTCTTGTTTTACACTTCGATGTGTAGGAATTACCAAGAATACAAGTGAAAACCTTGTTGGAGTCAAATTGGGATTTTCCAGAAATTTGTCTCAGAACTCTTTTTAAAGATGGTCACGTTTTGGGTCAAAGACGGTGTCAAACGGAAACCTCTTGAACTACAAAGTTGTTCGAAATTTCACGATAAACGTTCTAGACATAAAATTTAGCTAATTCTGAGTATAGATGGGCCCGATAGGCCCGATTTACTGCTGCCCAAGATGGGGTGACGGGAATCCGAGGAGCTATATAAAGGGAGGAAACCTAATTCGTGGGAGACACCTCCACCCACGAATTTGCAGCCACCAAAGCCACGTTTCTGCGTCTCCAAGAAGCCATGAAGGAAGGGGCTAAGGGGCGGTGCTCCCCTGTGATACCGGCGGCGGGGAAGGAGTCCTCCACACGGTCGCCGGCGCCTCTTCACCATCTTCACCGCCATCTCCATCGACTCCACCGCCATCTCCATCGCCGTTTCTGACTCCCATGATAGGGATGGAGTAGTTCTTCCTCGAGGCTAAGGGCTCTACCGGTAGCTATGTGTTCATCTCTCTCTCTATGCATGATCATATTGTGATCATGAGCTTTGTAATCAAGTAGATCTACCTTGCTACTCAAGTGCTTTAATACATCTCTGCTCTCCCCATGTGTGTGAAAGTGACAGCGTGTACACCATGGTGGCACTTAAGCTAGAGATTACAAATACTTGTTATGAGTTATTTGGAGTTGGATGTTTTTATAAAATTGTGGTGTTTGTTGGAACCATCTAGTGCTCAAGGTGATAGTGTGGGGTTATCTAGTTGGGGAAAGCGAACTTTGAGGTGTGATGTTATAGCCCTACCATGGATTAGAGTGTCCAACCGGAGAGTAGTTCAGAGTAGTATCATGAAGAGAATATATTTATATGAGGGTGTTCACTAGCGAAAGTATGATCCCTAGGCCTTGTTTCTAAGAATTGAAACACCGTTTGCAACTAGATCTGTTACATGTTTGCTTGCGTCCATCTTTATTTCAGTTTGCCTTTAGTCTCTTCTACGCCATCAAGCTATTTTCTGGCACCGTTACCACTTATAATTACCCATACCACTTGTATTTCACTATCTCTTCACCGAACTAGTGCACCTATACACCTGACAAGTGTATTGGGTGTGTTGGGGACACGAGAGACTTCTTGTATCTTGATTGCAGGGTTTCTTGAGAGGGATACCTTTGACCACTTCCTCCCTGAGTTCGATAAACCTTGGGTGATCCACTTAAGGGAAAAGTTGTTACTGTTCTACAAACCTCTGCACTTGGAGGCCCAACAACTATCTACAAGAATAGAAGTGCATAGACATCAAGGTCTTTTCTGGCGCCGTTGCCGGGGAGGTAAGGTAAAAGGTACTCGCGTCCTTCGGTGTGATTTCTCGAAGTTATTTCCTTTAGATTCTGCAATTTTATCTTTTTGTTTCTTGTTTTTTTTCACTAGTTAGGCTTAATGGAAAACAACAAAAAAATTAGAGAGGTTTATAGTATTTATCTTGAGTTAGGACATGAAGTGTTTGAAGAGAAAATTCAAAAACCTATGGAACTTTATTTGCATGCTAATAGCAATGTTTTTAGTATGAATTATTTGGACACCATTATTGCTAATGCTATGGAAAAGTCTAAGCTTGGGGAAGCTAGTTTTTATTAAAATGATCTTTTTAGTTCCCTAGCTTTGGAAGATAGCTATTCTATTGCTTATGATGATACCAAACCTCCAATATATGATGATTACAATGATGAATATGATATTTTCAGTCCACCTACTATTGAGGAGAAAATTACTTATGATTATAATATGCCTCCTATATTTGATGATTATGGTGATGAGAATAATAATGATAGCTATTTTGTTGAATTTGATCCCACTATAATTAATAAGAAAGACTATGTTTATGTGGAGAGTATTAACTCTTTTAAGCATGTGGTTCATGATAAGAATGTTTTATGTGATAGTTATATTGTTAGTTTTATTCATGGTGCTACTGAAAGTTATTATGAGAGAGGGAAACATGGTTTTATGCATCTCAATAATATTAAGTCTCCTCTCTTTATGTTGAAAGTCTTGAAGTTGCACTTGTTTTGCTTTATTATGCTTGTTTCTTTGTGCTTTCATGACTTGTTTATTTAAAAGATTCCTATGCATAGGAAGTGGGTTAGACTTAAATTTACTTTGAATTTGCTTCTTGATGCTCTCTTTTTTACTTCAATTCATATTTATTATGTGAGCATCTTCTCAAACTATCAAGCCTAACTTAAAGGCGTTAAAGAAAAGTACTTACTGGGAGATAACCCAAAAGTTTTAGTTGAGTCTTGGAAGTTATTAACTCTGTAATAACCTCTCCTTATCCTTTTTGTTTGATTTTGTGCCATGAATAACCTCTAATGAGATAGAAACAATGCTTCGGAAAGTTGCTGTCTCGAAACAGATTTTTGTGATTCGCTGTAAAAATTCGTGATAAATCTCTGTACATTGGTTTGAGCTGTAATTTTTTGTGCTTCTGCCCCAGGTTGTTATCCAACTTACGTTAGTTCAACACTTTTCGATTTGAGCAACATAAAGTCTTCGAAAAAATGGTTTTTACCTGCTGGTCTGTTCTGACATATTTCTGCCATTATTTGCATTTGCCTCTTAATCTCTTTATATTTGAGTTCTCTTTGATCATTTGAACTTTTTAAAGGATGTGCTACAGTAGCTTGTGTTTTAATGGAAGTTTTACTTGTGTTGAGACTAAAACCCAAAGGTTTATTATCTTTTGAATGCACTAATGTTGCTAATGAAGATTGTGTGAACTTTTGTATGAAGGAAATTTTCAGGTGTAGGGAAAGAACGATGTAATGAGATGAAGAATGTATAAAAGCTCAATCTTGAGGATGCCACCCTGTGTCACCCTAATAAATATTCAAGAGGTACAAGCGTCAAAGCTTGGGGATGCCCAAGGCATCCCCTTCTTCATCAATAAAAATCTCAGGTCTTTCTAGACACTTCGTTTTTATTGTTTCATGCATTGCTATGTTGTTCTTGGAGCGTCTTCGTTTTTGATTTTGGTTTTCGTTTGCTTCTTTTGCTTGGTTTGCTGCAATAAGTTGGTTGGATCCCAACACACGTTTTTTGGAGAGAGACACACCCCGTTATTCATTGCCTAGAACACTCTAGTTTTCATTCTTATTGTTCTGTGAGTGTTCTCTTTTGCTAGCACTGTGTTTAGCCTTAGTTTTATTGTGCTTTCAGCTTAGAACTTTTTAGTTCTTATTTGTGGATTTGTGAGACAAGCTCACTGATCTCGATTTATTATTATCTTTGTGAGTTGTTTCAAATAAATCGATTGGTGTTAAAAAAGAGTAGGAAAGTTCATGCTTAAGTAGCATAAAAGGAGCTTGTTTTTACTGTGACTTAGGCTTTATCATGTCATGCTTGATATTGTTTTGGCTTTATGCTTAGTGATTTTTGCTGTAGCATGACATGTTATAAACAATTGAGATTGCTTAATGTGTCTTGAAAGAATCATGCGTTGTTTTAGCATATTAAAGCATAGTGTAACATCCCAATTCCAGTAACCCTGATTAGTTGCCCAGAATGCAAAAATCAGGGGGAACAAAAACTTTTTCTTGTTCATTGGTGTAGTGCTTGCTTGTTGTTTGTGCTTGTGCATATGAGAGTGTATCTTATGATACTCCTTACCTCACCCTCAGTTGACAAAATGCTATTTACCAAAACCATCCTGGCTCAACTTACATATTCTCAAACTTCTGACATTTCAAAACCTGAGCCAAGATGCTTATGTAACCAAAACTATTTTTGGTAGCTTCTATTGACAAAACTATGGAGAGATATATAATACCATCTCCTTATGTTTTCAAGACAGAACCCTCAACTAATCTTATCCTTAGACTTCCCAAAACCTCTTCTGAAAGCTTTTGATTCCCACTCTTGGTAGAGATACCAAGGACTCTTAACTCATTCAAATTCTAACCTTTCAAAACTACCCCTTCTTACCCCAATCTAAGCTTGATGGTAACCCTAGTAGTAGTTGATTAGTTTATAAGATGAGTTGCCTTGATCTACTGTCTGATGAGTTGCCTTGATCTACTGATTGACTTGTTTGCTTAGGAAGTAGTGTGAGATACTCTAGAAGATCATCACCAGGATCAAGTGGTTTCCAAATCATCCACCCCTAAGCAAGAATACAAACCTGGATCTGACCCCTAGCTACTAGGAGATCACCTAAAACCCTTAGCCAGATCATTCCTGCAGTGATCCATTCTAGAAGCTTCCAAGTCAATGAGGACCAAGATCAAGCATGGATCCCTTCCACTCCATCTACACTTCAATATCATCCACTGGATGATTCTATGATACCTTGCAACCCCTCCAAGAACATTCCCTCCCATACTCTAGCTAAAAATCCTCAAAACTGCCAAATTTGACCAAGTCTGGAAACATTTTCAACATCACCTTTTTGAATGCCTCCCTTTCTCAAACCATGTGCATTTTTGATAATGCACTTGAACCATCTTGTTAACCACCATAAGGAATACCAAGGACCACATTTTTCCTTGGTTAGATCCTCCTCCAACCCACTTGTCCTTGATGGTTTTGCAGACAAGAAAATAACATTTCCTGCAAAACTAGCCATCATGCCTACTTTGGTAAAAGCTCACACCACCATACAACCTTCTATGGACCACCTCTCTGCATGGTTGCGTTCTAATAATATAGTTCTATCAAAATCTACTTCCCTTGTTCCAAGTGGATCTCGGTGCTGCTAAAACCCACTTGGTTTATAAGGCATCATGACTCATTTTGTATGGCAACCTTAATTTCAACAAAGTTTGCCATCACTTCTAGATCACCTCAAATGCATTTAATCCAGACACCTCCTGCCATGATCATATATATGACTTGGTATAACTATCTATCTATCCCTCTCATCAAGGTGATCCTTGAGCTCCAAGATCTAACCAGCTTTTGGTGGTATAAAAATAACATCATCCTAGATCCTCAATACCTTGTTCTTTCATCTAATTCAAGTTGGATTTCCAGTTCCCAAGGTTGAAAATGCTTGCTACACCTTGTCTACACCCTCTACCTTGATCATCAAGATTTATCAATAATTATTCATAATTATTATGGCCCCAAATCTATTGATTTTCCTCATTAGACAAAAACCTCCAAAAACTTCTTCCATAAAGGAAAGTTTGGTTTTTGCCAAAACACTTCTCCAAATTTTGGCTCAATTGAGTTCCATATATCATACCCTATCTTCCCATCTCAAAATAAATATTTTTGAAGAGCTTTATTAATTCTTTTTGCCTATTTTCTTAAATGGCTGAATTGGAATAATAATTATTTTAAATACTTTTAAGTCTCAATAAATTTTGGGAAAATTACCCTAAGTGTGTATTAACATTTGGGACCATCTCAAACCAAAAAAAAACCTTGTCCAATGTAAATTTATCAAATGATCTTCTAGAAACCACTTCTACCCTTTTTGGATAAATGGATTTATGAGGACTAAAACCCCTTATAAAAATCTTAATTAAATCGTAGGAGTCTACCTTGACCTCATCTATCTACCAGTACCATTTCCTCATCTTGCCCAATGCAAGTTTCTAGACTTTCTTTATAACCACCAATGTGATCAAATTTTCCAAGTAAACAAAACCACTACTCAAACCACTTATAAATCTCATCAAAACTTGCTCAATGCTTATCCTCAGCACCAGAACACACCCCAGGTCGACACCACTGTAGCTCCACCCTAGCATTGCCCATTTTACCCTTGTGCTAATAGAGAGAGAGAGAAAGAACCCCAAATCTTACAAGGATCTACCTCAATTTATTACCACAGTAGCCTACCCCTCTCTGCCGACCAAAACCCCCCTCTTATCCCTGCCCACCGTCCACTGGACCAATCCATGGCTAGCGCACCTCTCCCCCATGTCCAAATTGGTCATTTACTCCATTTAGGCCTCCTCCTTGGTATATAGGCCAGAGGCCTCCCCCAGCGAGTCCTTGCCCCGCATTTTCTCCCTCTCCCCTCCCACTCACCTCCCCCAGCTCCACCCTTCCTCCTCTGCTCTGTGATGCTCATAAATAGAAGATGAAGAAGCACCGACCTTGCTCGAGATCTAAGCGTAGCTCCCTCATCTCCCTCCCTCTCCCCCTGCATGTCACCTTGCTGTGACCAGCTCCTCCTCCTCTATCTAACCGTGCCATTTTTCTCGCCCAGGAACGACTCCTCCGACGTCGCCGTCGAGCTCCGTCGAGGTCACCGTCGGCCACCACCGCGTGAACCACCTCCCGGCGTCGAAGCCCATCTTGTCGACCATCGTCAGGACTGCCGTCGAGTACCACGTCGTCTCCGCCCATCGTCGGCACCTCGCGCGCCCCCTAGTAAGCTCCCTGACCCCGCCGGCATCGCCCCTAGGGTTCCTTCCCCGTCGGGTTCAGACAGAGGAAGGAGAAGCCCCTGGGCCGTCGATCTCCACTAGATCTGACGGCCAGCATTCGCCCATACCCCCCCTGTGCCCCCTCGCTCACTAACTCCCGGGTCCCACCCGTCAGATTCAAAACGGGCACCCTGCGCACAGCCTTGCCCTGGATGGGCCGGAATTGCCCTGCTCGGCCCAGTTCGACTGGATTCCTGGCCCAGCGCTGCCCCTTCCTTTTTTCTTTTAAGTAGATCATTAAAATCCAGAAGTTTGACCTCCAATTTAAATCATTTCAAAAATGCTAGGCAACTTCAACTTCCCAGATCCAAAATCCCCCATATTCCTGGGTGTTTTGTGCATCATACAGAACTGGTCCCTTGCCAAAAGTAATTTTTATTATTTATTGGCAATTAATCCACTAAAATGTATCTGGTACACTAAATAAATTCCTCTGTCAGCTAGCCTTACTCATTTGAGATGCAACAAAGCTCTACTGGAAGGTATTGGAAATACCTGTCATCTAGCATAGATCTTATGCAAAGGTGAACAGAAGTATGCCTTTAACGAAAATAACAAAAATAGCCTTTATCTGCCTTGGATAAATTTTCTCTAAGTCAACCCAAATGTGGTATTGACCTGATTCCACCTCGAAGTACTTCATAATATCAGTGTCTATCAAATCCTAGCAACTCAGAATTTATTGAGCTCTGGTTAAATTCTAGGGATTTAAATACTTCTGTAAGGGGTATTTTCCCTAAATAAATTACCCCAGGAGTTTGGCAACTCCAAAATGAGTGAATCCAATTCCTACAGAAAGGTATTCTAAATGCCTACCACATGCCCTTGGAATAAACTCAATAGCATTTGTAGAAGTAATCTGGTGAAAAAGAGAAAAACCATACAGAACTGCTTTTGGAAATTTCCTGAGGACATTCTGGTAATTCTTTTGAAAATATTCCAACTCTAGGTGGTTCAGTACATCAAACACTGCCTAACCACCCAAGGGAATAATTTTTAGAGCTCCAGAAATATTCTGGTGAATTATTCCCTCAAACTAGAGTTATTACCACTATAAAAGTCATAACTAAATCTAGAAAATGGATAATCAAGTGAAACCACTTGTATTGGTTCTGCTTTGTCAAGACCTATCTAAGGATATCATTGTTGCACATTGGTATCCTATAGACCATAGAACTCCACTCCAAGTCCATGGTATTTAGCCTAGACAACTATCTTCCAAAGGGAAAAACACCTCAATGGCAACCTTGTAATTCCACTCCTAGTATCCCACTCCTCCAAAACCTACTTAGATAAGTAGGATTCCTTATGTTTGTTTGCTGTATGGTTTTTTGCATAAATGCCTTGTATTGATTGTGGACTTGTCTGCTTGCATGTATACTCGATGACGACGATAGTGTGAGTGCTTGATGACAAGAAGGAAGGGATTTATTATTATTATTTATTGGGTATTCTTGGGTATCTAAAGAAGTCCAGGGACTTATTGATGATCACAAGCAAGCCACCACTTCCTGAATTCGGATACTTGTCCTACTCCTTTTATTACCTGTTTTGTATCCTCCTTATAAATTGCATTATTTATCTGCATGTTTTGTTTATAAATATTGCGCTTATAACTTGGATCCTCCAAGTTATGCAATTGTGTCCCTTGTGGCACCACCCTGATGTACCCACCATTTTATCCCTTTAGACCGAGAGTACGATGGATAGCATCCTACCTCGTTGAAAACCCCCGGCTTTGAGAAAATACACTGTTTTGGGGATTTACCCTACTACAAAGGTTTCAAAACGGTTATGTAAAACCCCTGAGAAGAGGCATCGTTCCCAATGGAGGTTTTAACCAAAGAAATGGTGATGATGAGAAATAAGAAAGTGAAGGGATGTTCTACGCCTTTACCGGAACAATTTTATCAGTGCAACCACATTACCCCAGGTGCTGGGGCTTAGCTCGTAGTTTATCTGCATTAGCCGAGGCAGCTTGTACCATGCTTATACGAGAGATCCATTGAATTCCGGGTAGGCGCTACCAGATCTCGGATCTAAAGCCTGTTGCTTGCTTCGGCAAGAGTGAGCCTGTTCTAGCAGGAGTGCCGGTGCAACAATTGGGTCTCCCGTGGACGGTATGACTTAGGTAGTACGGAAGGAAGTGGAGTCACCAGATTAAGGTATACGTCAAGTTGCGGCTTGGGTATGCGCATGTACGGAAGGCAGGACTATGGCTGGGATCCACATACTCGTTGCCAGGGAGAACAAACCCAAAAGGAAAAGCAGCCTTTGCTAGGGCCGACAAGCGAAAGGTTAGGTTCGATTATCTGGACCCCCATCTACACTGGTAGTGGGCCGTGCTTGTATCCCGGCGGATGTATTGATGCTTGTGGGGAAAGTGCGCAAACTCTGCAGAGTATAATCTATTCAAATAGCTGTGTCCATGGTAAAGGATGGTTGTAAAGGTGTTGGCTAGGAGTACCCAAATGGTTTTTGTTTGGAAAGAACGGATGAAGGACGAAGGTTCCGGGGGAACCCGAGTTTGAAAGCTTTACTTTGACCCGAGGTGGTCGAAGAGGTTTAAAAAGGGTTTCCACTCCAAAACTATTTTCAAAACTCTTTTTGAACAAAGATATGGAGATGTCATAACTTCAAGAGTTAGCCTAGGCTTTTCAAAAGCAACCGCAGATAGAGCTATCTCGCCACAGCCCAAGTTGCATTTCCTTTTTCTCTTATCTTGGTGGTTTGCGATTACATTCAAAAGTACTCACGGCTTTGTCCCAGGCTATTTACTTGGCCAGACTTTTAGAGGTTTGGCATTGGAGGATTAAGGTGACGTCCAGCGAGCTAGGCCATCTTCCCAGTCAGCTGCCTGTAGGTTGAGGCACGATTGGGCTCTGCGCATGAGGTTGTTCCGCTGCTAAGGATGGTGTAGCCATAATAGCATTTATGTAAGTCTTGTTTTTCGTTATGTTTCGGATGTTGTAATGATAATTTTCGGTTATGTTCCACGGCTCACTGATCATGGGAATGTGGATATATACACATAACAGGGATTTCTTGGATGGTTAATCCGGGGAGCCCACACATAGTATTGTAGTATTCTCCTTTGATGCTTTATTTGGGACTTGGCGCATGCTCACACCATGTTAAGACTATATCAAGTCACCATAGCCTCTATGATCATTTATTTTTCGACTTGTAATATCACTTTATGCTTTAATTAATAATGTTTTGTCGCATTGCATGATTATGGCCATTATTGCTCTCTTAGTTGGTCGCTCCTAGTCTTTTGCTAGCCTCCATACCAAGTATGAGTTCCACTCATGCATCCAACTCCAAATAAAACCAAGTTATTCCAAAGAGTCCACCATACCTACCTATTAGCATTTGCTATTCCAAGTATATTCATGTTTTTATCTACCTTCCGAATTAAACTTGTTATGAGAAAACTAGTGATTAAAGCTCTCACGAACTTCATGGCACACTTTACTTTTCTTGCCCTTAATAAACTTGAACCATTGTGTTGTCTATATTGTATATGCTTGCACTTATATGTTGGGGATTAGCAGAACCATGTTGTCATGGGGAACGCTTTCAACATTGCACTTGTACTTTGTACCTAGTTGATATCATGCTCTTTTGTCTATGGATGTCGTTGGTGTGAAATGAAAGGGGAGCTTGTAATTCCATGGAGTTATGTATGTGTGTTAGAGAAACGCCTGGGCCGCCGGTCTAATCCATGCCTAATCATGGTGGAAACCTGCAGCGTAACCATAATGAGCTATCTATGAAGCATTCTTCTTATAAAAAATAGAGATAGATATTGAGAAAAAGAGAAAAAGAAAAAAAGATATGAGAAAAGAGGAAAGAGAGAAAAAAGCACCATTTTCCCATGGTAAATAAGAAGATTGTTGAGATGCTCGTTGTCTGCTTGCCTTGTCATTTTGATATGGGGATTCTTCCGTATCATCGGGCAAGGGGTACCCCGTTGACGGTTCTCTATGATACACATGTACTTACTATGACAACCTGTAACTAAACTTGAGTAGCATGAGGAGCGGCCCTCGTATTCAAGGGACATGAGACTGCCAACTTATACTTTGTCAAGCATATACTCCATGGTTTGTTCACTTTAACTTTAATCACTTTAAGATGCTTATGATAGGGGCAATGAGAGCTGAAAGCTAATAAGTATCATAATTTTTGGAAGCTCTTTATAAGACTTGAATCCCTGCTTCCTTCTATGAAGGCCTTTCTTTTACTCTTATGTTGAGTCTCCATCTTCTATCTTTATGCACCTATTAACAGAGCATAGTTGTCATTCTTAGTTCTATGTGCATTGTCCCAAAACTTATTGATTGATTCATAATGTTGATATTGCTTGTTCTTAAACTATTTGTATCTAGTAACCCTTGTGAACTTTGAAGGTGTCCTATGCATTTATGTTTTGCTACTCCATGAGGGACAAGCTGAATGCCACTATGCTATGTTTTCTATATGTGAAACAAACAAACAAACAAACGTCTTTCAATACATTGTTATTCATGATCTTTTGTTTGTATCCTTTCATGTTATAATATAGTTACTATGTCTTATTGTTAGAACTTCATCTTTCATGTTCATGTTTAGAGTACTATGATCCTAGCTATCAATGTTTTACAAAGACCATGATCAAGTCTATGATGGTGCATGTCACCTCAAAAATTATATTGTTTCTATCGTTTACCTACTCGGGGACGAGCAGGAACTAACCTTGGGATGTTGATACGTCCATAACGTATCTATAATTTTTGATGGCTTTATGCTAATAATATGCTTTTGACATTCCTTTTTAATAAAGTTTATGATATATTTGGACTAACTTACTAATAGTTGCAAAAGTGTACAATGTTCTTGTTTTACACTTTGATGTGTAGGAATTACCAAGAATACAAGTGGAAACCTTGTTAGAGTTAAATTGGGATTTTCCAGAAATCTGTCTCAGAACTCTTTTTGAAGATGGTCACGTTTCTGGTCGAAGACGGTGTCAAACGAAAAAATCTTCAACTACAAAGTTGTTGAAAATTTTGTGACAAACGATCTGGACATAAAATTTAGCTGATTCTGAGTCCGGATGGGCCTGATAGACCCGATTTACTGCAGCCCAAGATGGGGTGACGGGAATCCGAGAAGCTATAGAAAGGAAGGAAACCTAATTCGTGGGAGACACCTCCACCCACGAATTTGCAGCCACCAAAGCCACGTTTTTGCGTCTCCAAGAAGCCATGAAGGAAGGAGCTAAGGGGCGGTGCTCCCCTGTGATACCGACGGCGGGGAAGGAGTCCTCCGCGCGGCCGCCGGTGCCTCTTCACCATCTTCACCGCCATCTCCATCGACTCCACCATAGAGTAGTTCTTCCTCGAGGCTAAGGGCTCTACCAGTAGCTATGTGTTCATCTCTCTCTCTATGCATGATAATATTGTGATCATGAGGTTTGTAATCAAGTAGATCTACCTTGTTACTCAAGTGCTTTAATACATCTCTGATCTCCCCATGTGTGTGAAAGTGATAGCGTGTACACCATGGTGGCACTTAGGCTAGAGATTACAAATACTTGTTATGAGTTATTTGGAGTTGGATGTTTCTATGAAATTGTGGTGTTTGTTGGAACCATCTAGTGCTCAAGGTGATAGTGTGGGGTTATCTAGATGGGGAAAGCGAACTTTGAAGTGTGTTGTTATAACCCTACCATGGATTAGAGTGTCCAACCAGAGAGTAGTTCAGAGTAGTATCATGAAGAGAAGATATTTATATGAGGGTGTTCACTAGCGAAAGTATGATCCCTAGGCCTTGTTTCTAAGCATTGAAACACCATTTGCAACTAGATCTATTACATGTTTGCTTGCTTCCATCTTTATTTCAGTTTGCCTTTAGTCTCTTCCACGCCATCAAGCTATTTTCTGGCACCGTTACCACTTATAATTACCCATACCACTTGTATTTCACTATCTCTTCACCGAACTAGTGCACCTATACACCTGACAAGTGTATTGGGTGTGTTGGGGACACAAGAGACTTCTTGTATCTTGATTGCAGGGTTGCTTGAGAGGGATACCTTTCACCACTTCCTCCCTGAGTTCGATAAACCTTGGGTGATCCACTTAAGGGAAAAGTTGCTGCTGTTCTACAAACCTCTACACTTGGAAGCCCAACAACTGTCTACAAGAATAGAAGTGCGTAGACATCAATCCCTCCCGATCTAGGGATGGAGATGACGGCGGCTACAGACTCTTTCGTGGAATTTTGATCGGGTACTTAGGGTTTTTGTATCGGAGGCTTCTTATAGGCGAAAGGGGAGGCCGAGGGGGTGCCCTAGGCGGCCACACCACCCCCTGGCACGGGCCAGGCCTGGCCGCGCAGCCAGGTGGTGTGGCCGGCCTCTTGCCTCTCTCTGTCTCGTCTTCTGGCTCCGTGTCCCCCTCGGTGAAATATTGACTTTGGCTTTTGTCCCGTCCAATTCCGAGAATATTCATTTTCTGACTTTCCTGGAACCAAAAACTGCAGAAAACAGGCAGCTGGCACTGTGGCATCTTGTTCATAGATTAGTCCAAGAAAGTGTATAAAAATACTCCAAAGTGTGGACAAAACATAAGAAAGTAGATATAACAAGCATGGAACATCAAAAATTATAGATACGTTTGCAACATATCAACATCCCCAAGCTTAACTCCTGCTTGTCCTCGAGTAGGTAAGTGATAAAAAGAAAGAATAATTTTTGAGGTGACATGCACCATCATAAACTTGATCATGGTCTTTGTAAAACATTGATAGCTGGGACCATAGTACTTAAACATAGCATGAAAGATATAGTTCTAACAATAGGACATAGAACTATGTTGTAACATGAAAAGGTACAAACAAAAGATTCATGAATAACAATGCTTTGCAAGACGTTTGTTTGTTTCACATAAAGAAAGCATAATGAGAATGGTATTTAGCTTGTCCCTCATAGTGTAGCAAAACATAAATGCATAGGACACCTTCAAAGTTCATAAGGGTGACTAGATACAAATAGTTTAAGAACAAGCAATATCAAAGTTATGAATCAATCAACAAGTCTTGGGACAATGCACATTAAACTAACAATGGCCAATATGCTCTCTCAATAGGTGCATAAAGATAGAAGATGGAGACTCAACATAAAAGTAAAAGAAAGGCCTTCATAGAAGGAAGCAGGGATTCAAGTCTCATAAAGAGCTTCCAAAAATTATGGTACTTATTAGCTTTCAGCTCTCATTGCCTCTATCATAAGCATCTTTAGGTGATTAAGGTTAAAGTACCACAACTAAGAGGATATGATTGACAAGTTATAAGTTGAAATCTAATGCCCCTTGCTTACGAGTACTGAACCTCATGCTACTCAACTTCAGTCACAAGTAAGCTCTTGTCATTGTAAGTACATATGTATCATAGAGAACCGCCAACGGGGTACCCCTTGCCCCATGACACATGAGCTATCCCATATCAAAATGACAAGGCAACAGACAATGAGCATCTCAACGATCTTTTTATTTGCTATTTGCATAGGCTTTTATTGAGGATGCTTCATAGAATGCTCATTATAGTTATGCTGCAAGTTTCCACCATGATTTGGCATGGCTTAGGCTAGTGGCCTAGGCATTTATCTAAGACATATACAAACTCCATGATCTTACAAGTTCCCCTTTTATTTCACACCGCCGGGATCCATGAGCAAAAGAATCATGATATCAACGGAATAGTAAGTGCAATGTTGAAAGCATTCCCCATGATACATGGTTCTGCTAACTTCAACTTATAAAGCGCAAGCATATACGCAACAAAGATGGACACAATTGTTCAAGATTATTAAGTACAAGAAAGTAAAGTGTGCCATCAAGTTTGTGAGAGCTTTAATCACTAGTTTTCTCATAACAAGTTTAATTCGTAAGGTAGATAAAAAAATATATACTTGGAATAGAAAATGCTAATAGGTATGTATGGTGGACTCTTTTGAATAACTTGGTTTTATTTGGAGTTGGATGCATGAGTGGAACTCATACTTGGTTATGGAGGCTAGCAAAAGACTGGGAGCGACCAACTAAGAGAGCAATAATGGCCATAATCATGCAAAGCGACAAAACATCATTAATTAAAGCATAAAGTGATATTACAAGTTGAAAACTAAAGGATAATAGAGGCTATAGTGACTTGGGATAGTCTTAACATGGTGTGAGCATGCCCCAAGTCAACCCAAATAAATCATCAAAGGAGAATACCACAATACTATGCTTTAATATGCTAAAACAATGCATGATTCTTTCAAGGCACATTAAGCAATCTCAATTGTTTATAACATGTCATGCTACAGCAAAAATCACTATGCATAAAGCCAAAACAATATCAAGCATGACATGACAAAGCATAGGCCATAGTCAAGAACAGGCTCCTTTTACCACTTAAGCATGAACTTTTCCTACTCTTTTCCAATCCAAACCAATCTTATTTGAAAACTAATGCATGAATGAGGGGGTCCAACCAATTTATTCAAACAAACTAAGCAAACTAAAACCAAAATGAAGACGCTCCAAGAACAAAACAACTGTGCATGAAACAATAAAAATGAAGTGTTTGGAAGAAACCTGAGATTTTTATTGATGAAGAAGGGGATGCCTTGGGCATCCCCAAGCTTTGACGCTTGTACTAGATGTTTCTTGGGGTGACACGGGTGGCATCCCCAAGCTTAAGCTTTAGTCCATTCTTCATCTCATTACATCATTCTTTCCCTACACCTAAATTTTTTCCTTCATACAAAACTTCACACAATCTTCATTAGCAACATTAGTGTACTCAAGATAATAAGCCTTTTGGTTCAGTTCCAACACAAGTAAAACTTTTATTAAAACATAAGATACTATATAACTTCCCTCAAAAAGCTCAATTCCCCAAAAAGAACCCAAAAAGGAATCAACAAGAAGCAAATGCAAATAATGGCAAAAATCTGTCAAAACAAACCACCAGATAGAAACCGATTTTTTCGAAGACCTTCTGTTGCTCAAATCGAAAAGTGTTGAACTAAAGAAAGTTGGATAACAATGTGAGATCCAGGCACATGGCTTACTAGGATTGATAGGATACCCATATCAACAAGTTGCAACTTCTTTTCCGGAAGCTCATTCGAAAAGAACTCTAAGGTTAAGCGTGCTTGGCCTAGAGCAATTCTAGGATGGGTGACTGACCGGGAAGTGGGTAACCGGGTGCACACGAGTGAGGACAAAGTGCGCAGAAAAGACTAGTGTTTGTCTGTGGGGCCAATCTAGATATCCTATTAAGCTGCCAGGAGTGACACCCCCCCGGGCCCAGGAGTGGACGGGGTGTTACAAGTGGTATCAGAGCCAACCCTTGCGATTACACGAGTGCGTGCGGGTTAGTGGCGGGACATGTGGAGCATGACGCGTGTGGCCCGGAGTGGACACTGCATGGCACATGTGCCGGCACTAGACGCACAGACGCGTGCCAAGAGGGAACGTTCCTGGGGTGTGCTTGATCGATGTGGGCATCGATCTTCTAAAGGGTGGGTGTATGTGAGATCCAGGCACATGGCTTAATAGGATTGATAGGATACCCATATCAACAAGTTGCAACTTCTTTTCCGGAAGCTCATTCGAAAAGAACTCTAAGGTTAAGCGTGTTTGGCCTAGAGCAATTCTAGGATGGGTGACGGACTGGGAAGTGGGTAACCGGGTGCGCACGAGTGAGGACAAAGTGCACAGAAAAGACTAGTGTTGGTCTGTGGAGCCAGTCTAGATATCCTATTAAGCTACCAGGAGTGACACCCCCGGGCCCAGGAGTGGACGGTGTGTTACAAGCTCTGTAACACCCTCAAATCGGCCCTATGCAAGTTTTAGCCCTTTCCGCCAAACCCGCATAGAAACGATTCAAGGACGCCAACCAGGCACTTTCGTATGGGTGGAAAACGAAGTAATACCATTACACAGCAGTCCTTGATGGGACCCACAGAACAGATATATACAAAATCGACTCCATGAGTCAAGAATACAGATATACAATACAAAGATCCAAATCACCTTGTAAACGATAGAGCGTCCGACTACGGACAAGAGGCAAATGGGGCTAAGAGCCCTGAAGAATAACCAATGGTGTCCGTAACCCTTCCCAGGCCAAGCCGGAAGGGTAACCCTGCTAACGACGTCGATCTCAAACCTGCTAAAACAAAAGGGGTGCCGACAAAGGGCAAAGGAAAAAAGAGGAGCGTCAGTACTGAGGCCAGTACACGGCAAGGCTAGAATTCGGCGGATCTCGCCTACATAGGTATGGTGGACTGAAGCGGCAGCGCAGCGGCACTAAACAACCTATAGAGACTCGGTATCACTGGCGGCTATTAGAGAGGGGTAAGAAAGACCTATTCGGATCCAACCTGAAGCTAACACCAAACAAACCCATCCTGTTATTTCCCCCTCAAGACCAAACGAGGAAGTCGGACCAAGGAACTCACACAGTTGGCAGTTTTATTCATTCCATTATAATTGAAGCACTTACTCGTCAGATATAGATAGCGTGGGCCGTCCTGATAGCATAAGTAGTGGGCAGTTTTAATCACCATTCCATTATAGTTGGAACATTTACTAGGCATATATAATTGTCCTGAGGAATCCCAAAACCCAGCATTTGTTGGCACTTTTATCACATTCCATTGGAGTTGTAATACTTACTAGGCAGATATAACAAACAAACCAGATCCAGCAGTTGTTGGCATTTTTAATATCCATTCCGTTATAGTTGAATCTGATTACTAGTCATATCGTAAGTAAAGTTTGTAGCACTTCTTTAGTTATGCTTGTCTATGATCAAGATACTGTGCTCCAAGTCGTCCATAACTACGGACACGGCTTTCAGAAAGTTTTACCCTGCAGGGGTGCACAAATAGCAACACACACTCGATCAACCTCGGAAAAACCAACTCAAAACCCAACGAGGCATTCATGACAAAGCAATCATAGGATTCATAAATATTTCAGGGGGCCACCCCATTAAGCTACCCGCAACGAAGTTGGCCGACTCCGAGACGGACCCAAGGTTTGCGCCAATGGCTGTAAACGACTGGGAACCCGAAAGTGTGACTGGGCTTGTCGATACCGCGAAAACACTTCGCAGTCCTAAACAGTACAGGTGCTCCATGCACAATCTTAAATAAAGCAGTAAAGCATGTCATAGGTATAGGATAGTAATAAAGCCCCAAACTACTTTGTGGCCCCAAGAAATAGAAATGAATCAAGCTCTGGCTCAGGGGGGTCCATAAGGCTTCCCGGATGTGGATAGTGCGAATAGTCAAGGAACGGGTATCAAGTACTCGGGGTCCTACTGGACACAAGTGAGCATGGAAGAACCAAATAACATCTATTGCCCACCGATGCCTCTGTATTAGTTATATCTAGCATTTTAATAGTTGTATTTAAAGTCATGATCATCTCCACCAATAAGAATCTCCAGCGATAAACATCTGCCAGCCTACCAACAACTGTGGTACTCGACAACACGAGATCACACCTGAGCAAGCAACTACGACTCGCAAGGCCAGCTCTCTACCAAACACAGGTAATAGGAGCTGTCCAAGGCAATATAGAGGCTGCACGGGATATAACTGGTGTTCGGAAACTAGAGCATCGCGACACGGATAGCAATAGATCAACAGGAGGAAATAAAGACTATAAATGCAAAATAGGTAGAAGGGGAAGAGATGCTCGCCTGGGAAACATTGCCGAAGGTTCATATCCGAAGAACTTGTCGATACTCGCATCAACTCATCGGCCTAATCCGCGAAGAAGCAAACACTAGAAGAAACACCGGATGCAATATTTAATACTAGGGTAGAAAATCCTGCATGATTATGATATGATGCAGATGCGATGCAATTAGGCAAATTAAGCGGAACCGGGGTCCCGACAATTAATTAGACGGTTCAAGTTATTTATCTACCCTGCAAATTAAATGTTGTCTTAACATGGCAAAACATGGCATCGGTTCGCTACACAGATTTAAATGGAGCAAATATAAGGCTAGAATAGCCCGCATATGGACTCCATATTTAATTATGCGATGAATTGGCATAATGCCCCCAACCCACATGATATGCATGCGAGATGAACAATTCTTATGCAACAGGTTTTATATATAGCATTTATAAAACAGGGGCTCGGGAAAAGGTTCACACATCTGGGTTCGGAAGATCTTGGTTCCGGGAGTCCGAGGTTCGGTCGCAGGGTTCGACGGGAAACGAGGTTCGGACTTCGGGGTTCAGGGTCTTCGGATCCATGAAGTAGATCTTGTCGCACGGTGTCCGGGTAGACGAACTTGGCGTATCCGCGTCGGCGATCTTGGCGTTCGGGTTCTCGGACATCGGATCTCGGAAGGAGTACTTGTCGCCTCTGTGGTCTTCGGGTCCGGGTCTCGGTCATGGCGTCCCATCGGAGATCTTGTCGAAGGTCCAGCAAAAGCCACTGGGTACGGTCTTTGGAACCAGGAAGACAATCTTGAGGTTCCGTGAGGAGATCTCGGTCGGGGATGGAGATCTTGTCGCATTCTTTAGGTAATCCAGAGTAACACCACATAACCCTCGACTACTACTCACCAGCACAACACAACAACCCCACCAACTAGTGTCATCTGGTCAACATCCTCACAAGCATCTGCAGGAACTGACTCACGCGGGCACTTGCTATAATACTGCAGGGAAACGGCGCAGCCACGGGGCTTCATCAAGACGCGACGCACATGTAGCTCGGCAGGCAGGAGCCAGAGGAGATGGGGCACGTGGCGGCCGTGGGGAACTCGGTTCAGGGAGGCGGCGGCCGGGGCAATAGAGGTGGTCGTGGTGGTAGGGCTTGGTGAGGATGACGAGGGCGTGCGTCGGGGCTCGAGGCGGAGGCCAGCGCGGAGCGGCTCGGTGACCCGCGGTGCCACGAGCTCGGCAACAGGGAGGCGAAGAGACAGGGAAGGAGAGGGCGGCGGCGAAGATATTCCAGGGGCGAGGTGCCACGGGGAGCCTGCCGACGACGACCGGCGACGAGGGAGCTTGAGGAGGAAGATGGTCGGGCGCGGATGCGCGGCCAGCAGGGAAATCCGGGCGGCGGCCGGAGGGGATGGAGGCGAGGAGGAATCACGGAGGCGGCGGTGGTGCTGCGAGCTCGAGTGGGCGATGGAGGAGGCGGGGCCGCACGGGGGGGGCGAGGGAGGCCAGGGACGGTGGCGTGCGTCCGGGAGGAAGGCAACCGGAGAGGACGGCGGCAGAGGCCGGAGCGAGGCCGGTCGCAGGGGAGGCGGGGGCTCGGTCTCGAGGCGAGGCCGGGGAGCGGATGCGAGCAAAGGGGGGTGGGGGTCGCGTGGAACGGTCAAGGGCGGGGAGATGCGAGAGCAGGCAGGTGGCGACGGAAAGGAGGTGGGGCCCGCGTGCAGGGAGTTGGTGGGGATTGGGAACGGGCCAGGGGGAGAGAGGCGTGCCGCGTGCAAGTGCGGGAGGCGAGCGCAATGGGGGGGCACGCCCAGGTGGAGACCAGGTGGAGGAGGCTGTCGGCTGGGTGGGAAAAGCTGGGAGGAGGGAGTTGGTGGATGGGGATTGGCCAGGGGATGAGGTGGTGCACCGCGAGTGGTGGGAGTGAGGTGGAGGGGAGAGATTGGCGGCAGGGGGTAGGGTCGGCTGGCAGGTGCATGCGGCTGTGTGTGTGAGGAGGGGTGGTTAGGCTGGTTTAGGGTAGGAAGGGTTTGGGGCGGTTTTGTTTATCGGGGGTGGCCGGCTGGGTCAGATCGGCTCGGTTCGGCTGCCCCTAAAAAAATAATACAAATTTTATTTAATTAAATAAATACTTTTGTAAACTGTTTTTAGACAAATAAAAGACCCGGGAAAGACCGGAGTTTTGATTTGAAATAAAGACGGGGGCATTTAGAAAACAAAGGTAGGCTTTTCGAAAATAGTTTAAGTCAAAAATATGCATGCTGCCATGACGATGCTCAAATGCAATGTGGCATGATGACATGAGCATGCGGTCATGATCATGCAATGCACAAAAACACAGCGATTTTCTAGTAGTGGTTTTTGCGGGGCGCCACAATTCGACACCACTAACAATGGATCTCGCCCTCGAGATCCGCCTCATGGTACCGGGAAGAAGGTTGGCGATCTGAATCTTCTCGCTTCGTGTAGATCCTCGCGACACCACTAACAAGAGATCGTTGTCCGTGATCGTCGAGAGAACACTCCGGAAAACAAAGGACGAAGGTAAAGGTATCCACAAATAAAGCCACCTCTAGCTTCGATAGTAAGAGAGAACCGATGCATTCTCATCCACTTCAATGTACAAGAGCAAATAGTTTGAGTAGTCGGCATGGGGGCCAATCCATCACGCACCCAAACTATTGCTCCGCACATTCGGTGGAAAAGCGTGCAGCCATTCTCGGAATCAGACTGAAGATCTCGACAAACGAGGTTCGGAAACAAAGGAGTGATGCAGGCTCTGCATCAGATCTGGCATAGATGATGTCGTCTTGTAGGAAAACACCAGAAGGCACAAACAAGGAACAAAGAATGGTACCTCAGATAAAGGATCACTCAGATAGCATGAAGACCGGATGTAGTAACACCGTTACCAAAGGAGGAGGCGAGACCCTGAAGGTACGGCGGGAAACCATTGTAGTTGGCAGTTTTAATCACCATTCCATTGTAGTTGGAACATTTACTAGTCAGATATAATTGTCCTGAGGAATCCCAAAACCCAGCATTTGTTGGCACTTTTATCACATTCCATTGGAGTTACAATACTTACTAGGCAGATATAACAAACAACCCAGATCTAGCAGTTGTTGGAATTTTTAATATCCATTCCGTTATAGTTGAATCTGATTACTAGTCATATCTTAAGTCAAGTTTGTAGCACTTCTTTAGTTATGCTTGTCTATGATCGAGATACTGTGCTCCAAGTCGTCCATAACCGTGGACATGGCTTTCAGAAAGTTTTACCCTGCAGGGGTGCACAAATAGCAACACACACTCGATCAACCACGGAAAAACCAACTCAAAACCCAACGAGGCATTCACGATAAAGCAATCACAGGATTCATAAATATTTCAGGGGGCCACCCCATTAAGCTACCCGCAACGAAGTTGGCCGACTCCGAGACGGACCCAAGGTTTGCGCCAATGGCTGTAAACGACTAGGAACCCGAAAGTGTGACTGGGCTTGTCGATACCGCGAAAACACTACGCAATCCTAAACAGTACAGGTGCTCCACGCACAATCTTAAATAAAGCAGTAAAACATGTCATAGGTACAAGATAGTAATAAAGCCCCAAACTACTTTGTGGCCCCAAGAAATAGAAATGAATCAAGCTCTGGCTCAGGGGGGGTCCATAAGGCCTCCCGGATGTGGATAGTGTGAATAGTCAAGGAACAGGTATCAAGTACTCGGGGTCCTACGGGACACAAGTGAGCGTGGAAGAACCAAATAACATCTATTGCCCACCGATGCCTCTGCATTAGTTATATCTAGCATTTTAATAGTTGTATTTAAAGTCATGATCATCTCCACCAATAAGCATCTCCACCAATAAACATCTGCCAGCCTACCAACAACTATGGTACTCGACAACACGAGATCGCACCTGAGCAAGCAACTACGACTCGCAAGGCCAGCTCTCTACCAAACACAGGTAATA
Source organism: Avena eriantha (assembly GCA_910589775.1). Lineage (NCBI taxonomy): Eukaryota > Viridiplantae > Streptophyta > Magnoliopsida > Poales > Poaceae > Avena > Avena eriantha. The sequence goes on along the minus strand of OU342743.1, from coordinate 264,086,915 downwards.
GGAGGTGTCCAAGGCAATATAGAGGCTGCACAGGATATAACTGGTGTTCGGAAACTAAAGCATCGCGACACGGTTAGCAATAGATCAACAGGAGGAAATAAAGACTATAAATGCAAAATAGGTAGAAGGGGAAGAGATGCTCGCCTGGGAAACATTGCCGAAGGTTCATATCCGAAGAACTTGTCGATACTCGCATCAACTCATCAGCCTAATCCACGAAGAAGCAAACACTAGAAGAAACAACGGATGCAATATTTAATACTACGGCAGAAGATCCGGCATGATTATGATATGATGCAGATGCGGTGCAATTAGGCAAATTAAGCGGAACCGGTGTCCCGACAATTAATTAGACGGTTCAAGTTATTTATCTACCCCGCAAATTAAATGTTGTCTTAACATGGCAAAACATGGCATCGGTTCGCTACACAGATTTAAGTGGAGCGAATATAAGGCTAGAATAGCCCGCATATGGACTCCATATTTAATTATGCGGTGAATTGCATAATGCCCCCAACTACATGATATGCATGCGAGATGAGCAAAAGCCACCGGGTACGGTCTTTGGAACCAGGAAGACAATCTTGAGGTTCCGTGAGGTGATCTCGGTCGGGGATGGAGATCTTGTCGCATTCTTTAGGTAATCCAGAGTAACACCACATAACCCTTGACTACTACTCACCAGCACAACACAACAACCCCACCAACTAGTGTCATCTGGTCAACATCCTCACAAGCATCTGCAGGAACTGACTCACGCGGGCACTTGCTGCAATACTGCAGGGAAACGGCGCACCCACGGGGCTTCATCAAGACGCGACGCACATGTAGCTCGGCAAGCAGGAGCCAGAGGAGATGGGGCACGTGGTGGCCGCGGGGAACTCGGGTCAGGGAGGCGGCGGCCGGGGCAACAGAGGTGGTCGTGGTGGTAGGGCTTGGTGAGGATGACGAGGGCGTGCGTCGGGGCTCGAGGCAGAGGCCAGCACGGAGCGGCTCGGTGACCCGCGGTGCCACGAGCTCGGCAACAGGGAGGCGCAGAGATAGGGAAGGAGAGGGCGGCGACGAAGATATTCCAGGGGCGAGGTGCCACGGGGAGCCTGCCGACGACGACCGGCGACGAGGGAGCTTGAGGAGGAAGACGGGCGGGCGCGGATGGGCGGCCAGCAGAGAAATCTGGGCGGCGGCCGGAGGGGATGGAGGCAAGGAGGAACCATGGCGGCGGCGGTGGTGCTGCGAGCTCGAGTGGGCGATGGAGGAGGCGGGGCCGCACGGGGGGGGGGGGGGGGGGGCGAGGGAGGCCGGGGACGGTGGCGCGCGTCCGGGAGGAAGGCAACCGGAGAGGGCGGCGACAGAGGCCATAGCGAGGTGGGGGCTCGGTCTCGAGGCGAGGCCGGGGAGCGATTGCAAGCAGAGGGGGTGGGGGTCGCGTGGAACGGTCAAGGGCGGGGAGATGGGAGAGCGGGTAGGTGGCGACGGGAAAGGAGGTAGGGCCCGCGTGCAGGGAGTTGGTGGGGATTGGGAACGGGCCAGGGGGAGAGAGGCGTGCCGCGTGCGAGTGCGGGAGGCGAGCGCGATGGGGCGGCGCGCCCAGGTGGAGACCAGGTGGAGGAGGATGTCGGCTGGGTGGGAAAAGCTGGGTGGAGGGAGTTGGTGGATGGGGATTGGCCAGGGGATGAGGTGGCGCACCGCGAGTGGTGGGAGTGAGGTGGAGGGGAGAGATTGGCGGCAGGGGTGGGGCCGGCTGGCAGGTGCATGCGGCTGTGTGTGTGAGGCGGGGTGGTTAGGCTGGTTTAGGGTAGGAAGGGTTTGGGGCGGGTTTTTTTATCAGGGGTGGCTGGCTGGGTCGGATCGGCACGGTTCGGCTGCCCCTAAAAAAATAATACAAATTTTATTTAATTAAATAAAAGACTTTTGTAAACTGTTTTTAGACAAATATAAGACCCGGGAAAGACCGGAGTTTTGATTTGAAATAAAGACGGGGGCATTTAAAAAACAAACGTAGGCTTTTCGAAAATAGTTTTAGTCAAAAACTTGCATGCTGCCATGACGATGCTCAAATGCAATGTGGCATGATGACATGAGCATGTGGTCATGATGATGCAATGCACAAAAACACAACGATTTTCTAGTAGTGGTTTTTGCGGGGCGCCACAAACAACTTGGGGCAGAAGCACAAAAAATTACAACTCAAACCGACGTACAGAGATTTTACACGAATGTTTACATCGAAGCACAAAAATCTGTTTCGGAACAGCAACTTTCCCAAGCATTACTTCTCTCTCATTAGAGGTTATTCTTGGCACAAAAATCAAATAAAAGGGATAAGAAGAGGTTATTAATGAATCAATAACTTCCAAGACTCAACTAAAACTTTTGGGTTATCTCCGAATAAGTACTTTTCTTTAACGCCTTTGAGCTAGGCATAAGAATTTCGATGATGCTCACATAAGAAATATGAATTGAAGTAAAAGAGAGCATCAAGAAGAAAATTCAAAACACATTTAAGTATAACCCACTTTCTATGCATAGGGATATTATACGCAAATAAATTCACAAAGAACAAAGTGATAGGCATAGGAAGATAAAACGAGAGTAACTTCAAAACTTTCAGCAAATAGAGAGGTGTTTCAGTACCATGAAAACTTTTACAACCATATTTTCCTCTCTCATAATAATTTTCAGTAGCCTCATGAATAAACTCAACAATATAACTATCACATAAAGCATGCTTTTCATGATCTACAAACACATAATTTTTATCAAGCTCAAAAATAGTGGGATTAAAACCTTCAGACCCACTTTTAACAATTTTATAACAAGATGACTGATCAATCTCTTTCTCAATAGTAGTATAATTAATATTATCAACCAATATAGGACCATCGTCTAGAGCTTTATTATAAAAAATTCAAAAGAATCCATAGGAACATAACATTCATCCTCCTTTGGTAAGTGGCGAGGGTTTAACTCATCAATGCCCATTGTTATGGACTTGGGTTTTGGAGAAGGAGGGAGCACTGGAGACATCTATCAGCTAGCAAACAAGCAAACAGGGGACTCGAAGATTTACCCAGGTTCAGGCCTTGTAGAGGTCCCTACTCCTGCTTGTCTGCTCGTGGAATTATCAAGGGAATCGAAGATTACAATGGTGCACAGATGCAATCTGGCGAGGGTGGTGGAAGCTAGGGTTGCGTGTGTCCTTCTCGCTGCCCCCTCCTAGCCTTTATATAGATAGGCTAGGTCTCAGGTAGCAGGTCGAGTCGGTTATAGGTTAGGGTTTACCCCTTTGAACTTTCTATCTTTAGTTTCTTCTTGTTCTTGAAGCAATCGAGAGTCCGTAGGCTACTCGAGTCCTTCATCTGGGCCTTGGCGACACCGTGGGCCTCCATGTATTCAGGACGTATATACCAAACTCGAGTACCTATAGGGTATACCCATGTCAGTAGCCCCCGAGTGTCCAGTGGAATCACAGATTCGACTGGGGACTTTATGAAGCCTTTCGAGTGCATGTATGAGTATATTTTCGACTGCTTTGTTTGTGTCATAGGGATTGTTGATGTGCGTGCCTGATTTAACTGATGTATCAATATCAGTTAACTACCTTAGGGTAAAACAATGCAATCTACTTGAACTCGAGTCCCCGGACTCGAATCCGGAAAAGTGCTGGTGTAATTCGACTCAAGCCGCAGAGGTCTTACATGAGTCGAATTCCAGTTATATGGGTGTGAGCACTCGACGCGTCCGTCAAGGCATGTTCATCGTACCTGTAGGCACGGATGCATTTCTGGTAGTGTGCGGCTAATGCGTTGCCAGGCCTTATTCATGTCTTACCTTCACGCTGTAAGGGCGGCATCCGAATTTTATCATCACAGAGACGATTCGGGTGACCTAGGAGACGCAGTCTCTTTGTAGGGAAAAAATTATGAGGCGGTGTCGCCATGAGCTTCGAGTGTGGATGTTATCAACACACAGTTATTTTGTACAAATAATCATAGGGTGCGCAACCAGCGCTCCCTATGGGAGTAGCCCCCGAGTGCCTGGTTGAGTCGAAGACTCAGGTAGGGACTAAAGAACTTTTGCGACTGTTGTCGTCTTTTGTTTGCTTGTTTCAGTAGAATTTGTTTTTGGTGCTCCCTATGGGAGTAACCCATGTCCATAATCGAACCGTATTTCGAGTGGTTGGGTTTGCCTTGATTGTCCATGTTCCTGTAAAAAGAAGAGAAAAATCATAGGGTGCGCGACCAGCGCTCCCTATGGGAGTAGTCCCCGAGTGCTTGGTGGAGTCGAAGACTCGAGCAAGGACTAAAGTAGTCGAAGTCTTCTGCTGCGTAGCTTTGATGACGTCAGTGCTGACGATTTCATGACCTCAGTTGCTCGCGTGAGTGAGTTTGACGGGACGTGACGAGCAGTGGGTCCCACTCCCTGACTTTGATTTGACTAGGCGTGCGTAATCTTTATTTTAACTGCGCCTCCTCGATTTCTATGCGTAATGGGAGCAGTGGGGGGACGGTTCGCGTTTCCGCTCCTCCACGTGTCTAGCACGATGATTGCCACACGTCCAGTAGGGTTTTTCTGGACCCTTGGATTGCATCTTCCATGGGTTAAGTAGTGACGCTGCGACGGTAAAATTCACATCTGCTTTCGCTCATCTTTTTCCTTCATCGCCATTGCCGCTGCTCCCCTGCTTTCTCTGCTCTCTTTTCCTCCACGGCGCTGGACCAGCTCCGCACATTTCCTAGCTACTTTCTTCGGTCACATCGCCGCAGCGCAATGGGGAAGAAAAAGGGAGGTGCGGCAGCCGATTCCACGGCTACCGCTGCTGCGACGAAGAAGAAGGGCGGCTCCGCTGCTGCGGGCACCAGCACCGCCGGCGGCGGGAAGAAGAAGGGCACGGGCACCCACGTCACGAATGGCGCGTGGCGTCCCTCCATCATCAAGTCCTCTGATCTTCGTCTTCTTCGCCAAGATAGAGTGTTGTCCGTCGTAGTCACCGACGCGCGCGTCCCCGACGGCGAGGTAATCCCCTCTCCACCTGCCGGTTTTCGAGTGATGTTCCTGGCGTTCATCATTCACGGCCTCTCTTTGCCCCTGCATCCTTTCTTCAGGGGCCTTCTTTGTTTCTACGGGCTCCAGCTCCATCAGCTGTCCCCCAACTCCATTCTCCACATAGCTTGCTACATCACTCTCTGCGAATGCTGGCTCGGAATCGAGCCGCATTTTGGCCTCTTCAAACGTCTCTTCAAACTGAAACGACAATCGGCATCTGGCTCCGTAGTCTACGACGTAGGCGGCTGCAGAATCCATGTCGATCCATCCACCACATATTTCGACATCAAGTTGATGATGTCCGTCCAAGGGTGGAGGGACAAGTGGTTCTACGTTCGCGACGAGAAAGCTGACGGAGAACACTTTGGACTTGCCCCCTTCGACCCTGCGACGTCGTGCTAGAGGAAGCGCTCCTGGAAGAATGTGGTTATGCCTGGCGAATCCGCAGAGACAGAAGTGCTATACAAGCGCGTCTGCGACCTGGAGACTCGCATAGGCAAAGAGGAGGGAGGTTGCGCCCTCATTCGCACGTGGTTGCGCCGTCGCGTCCAGCCTCTGCAGGCCAGAGTTCACCCCATGTTTCAATGGACTGGCGCTGACGATGTCACTCGCGTGTCTGCTGATGGCATGTCCGCGAGTGAGGTGGAAAAAAGGGTTCGAATGGTCACTAAGTACATCCTCAGGGATGTACTCCCTAGTGAGCCAGTTGTTCCTCCATTTGATGCTGCTAACCCTCCTCCTGAGGTATAGTTGTGCTACGCAGTAGCTTAGTTTGTCGATTGCTTCTCTGTTGTTTCTTATCTTTGTGCTAATTTTGTTGTCTGTATGCAGGATTGGGCGGTATCACCCTGTATGCCCCCACTTCCTGAGGGGGTTATTCGTCACGAAGCCTTGGAAGAGGACGAGTCGGAGTCGACCGTCCTATCTGATGTGGAGGAGGAAGCCCCCGAGTCGGGTAGTCCGGATACTCGCAAGCATTCACGCAGCAAGGATTCCGATGCGTCATCTCCTTCGACTCCGGAAGGTGCAGGCATTGGTGCGGAGTCGCCAAGCCCTACCATTCATGTGAGCGCCGTGGCACCATCCTCTCGCAAGAAGATGCGACTGCCCAAGGAGTCTTCGTCAGAGTCGGGGGAGCCCACTTTTGACTTTGACAAGTTTGATTGGTGAGTTTTCTAGTTTGTTTTCTCTTCTCTGGATTTGCCATTTTTGGTTCATCTCTGGAGTTTGCCTTTTCTTGATGTTGATTTTGTCTTGCAGTCAAGAGGCGTCGTCATCTTCTGGCGACGTCCAATTTTTGAAAGAATCAGGAGTCGTGACCTCAAGGGCCAAGAAAGGGGTCGAGCGTGCTCCTTCCCCTCCATTGGCGGCCCACTTCGGGCACAACTCTTCCAGCTCTCCGCACGAAGGGGAGCATCGAATGATTGCCTGGATGACGGCACACCAGACAACTTTGGAGTCATTGGAGGATCATGTAAGTGTAGGATTTCTTCTTTTAATGTGGTAGTCGATGTTATCTATTGCTTCTGTTGATCCCTTGTTGTGCGATAGCTCCTTGTGAAGGAAGCCGCTCACTTGGCGGAGCAAGTGCTTGCGATGGGCTGCCAGCATGCAATGCTGGAGACGCGTCATCGTGTGGTTGAAACTAAGTGTTCTTTACTTCGCACTTTTCTGCGTCGTTTTTGTGTAATCGACTGATAGTCCATCCCTTTACTGTCTTTGTAACTGTGCATAATGCCCTTTTGCGCAATGCCGCCACCATGGAGAAGACACTCGCCACGGCTATGAAGGTTCACGATGAGGCAATCGCGGCGCGTGACGAGGCGTGAAAGAGGATCTACGGGCCTCCATCGCGGTTAGGGAGAAGTTGTTCGAAGAACAGCTTTTCTCGATTGCCAAAGCCCTCTCAGGTACTTTGCTTGGATATCAGTATCTTTCTCTATTCGATTTTTTGCCATTGGCGCTGATGTTTGTGTCCATGTGTGGGTTTACGTACAGATGCTAGCGGTTTGAGCTTCGACCCTCAGGCCCTCCGCCGCGATGATGCTTTGGCGGGTGCGCTTTCAGCAGTCGAGGACCGCAGCGCCGCCGTTCAGGATACACTTTCCAAGGCCAAGGGCGTGCTCAGTCGCCTCCGGGAGGAGTTGATGCCCAAGGCTGAGCTAATCGAGAACATGGACGAGCTGGTGGAGTCTCTCGCCGGGGGTGTTCCTTCAAGCTTCAAGAACTCCCTCCGTGCGGCTGGTGCGTCCATGTCACTTGCCATGGTGTAGGCCCACGGAGTCGAGGTTGATCCTGCAGCAGTTTCGAAGGCGATGCCCATTAGCGCGGACGGCCAGCAGGTAGTCTTTGCTCCCTTCGCGACTGCCTGTGGCAAATATGGGCCGCAGCTGATTAACACGGTTGCCAAGTACTCTGAGGACATCCAGCGAGCCAAGAAGGCGGCAAAGGCTGCGGCATCAGGAGCTGGCGGAAAGTCAGTGGCATCTGACACTGCCACAGACTCGATGAAGCCCCCGAAGCCGTCGAAGTCGAAGAAGCCAATCGCTCCTTAGTAGCTTTGTAATAGTTGATTAGTTATGCCTTTTGGCGGGTGTCTCTGCTGATACTTTTGCCAATCTTGAATGCACTCGAATCTTTTATCTGTGTGTTGAGTTGATCTTCTTATTCGCTTCTTGCTTGAATTGTGGTAGGGTACATCAAGTGATCCTTTGAGGGAACCTCAGGACTTGCCGCCCCTTGATGATACTATGGCGCCACCGCGCTCCAGGGTGGATGAGCTGTTGCTGCTTTTGCGACTGCGTGATCGCGTGAAGCAGTTGGAGCGTGAATTGCCTGTGCTCCGCGGTAACACGGATGTATGGAAGTCAAAGGCAGAGAAAACCGCCGCCCGAGAGCAGTATCTGCTGGGGGAGATGACACAACTTGGCGACCAATTTAAGTGTTAGTTTGCTTACTCTTATCTTTTCCTTGTAGTCACTCGCATTGATGTGATGTCCTTATGGCTCCGTTGTTGCTTTGAATAGTTGTCCGCGCGCGCCATCCACAGGATGAGAAAGATAGGATTGCCATTCGCATGCATAATCTGACCCAAGAGCAACTTCAGGAGAGCGGATACTTCTAGGTGGATCATGGAGGCCCACGGTGTTATGGATGGTACTGCCATGAACCTGCTTGACGAGGGTTTAACTCATCAATGCCCATTCTTATGGACTTGGGTTTTGGAGAAGGAGGGAGCGCTGGAGACATCTATCGGCTAGCAAACAAGCACACAGGGGACTCGAAGATTTACCCAGGTTCAGGCCTCGTAGAGGTCCCTACTCCTGCTTGTCTGCTCATGGAATTATCAAGGGAATCAAAGATTACAATGGTGCGAAGATGCAATCTGGCGAGGGTGGTGGAATCTAGGATTGTGTGTGTCCTTCTCGCGGCCCCCTCCTAGCCTTTATATAGATAGGCTAGGTCTCAGGTAGCAGGTCGAGTCGGTTACAGGTTAGGGTTTTAACCTTTGAACTTTCTATCTTTCGTTTCTTCTTGTTCTTCAAGCAATCGAGAGTCCGTAGGCTACTCGAGTCCTTCCTTGGGCCTTGGTGACACCGTGGGCCTCCATGTATTCAGGCCGTATATACCAAACTCGAGTACCTGTAGGGTATACCCATGTCAGTAGCCCCCGAGTGTCCAGTGGAATTGCAGATTCGACTGGAGACTTTATGAAGCCTTTCGAGTGCATGAATGAGTATATTTTCGACTGCTTTGTTTGTGTCATAGGGATTGTTGATGTGCGTTCCTGATTTAACCGATGTATCGGTATCAGTTAAGTACCTTAGGGTAAAACAACGCAATCTACTCGAACTCGAGTCCCCGGACTCGAATCCGGAAAAGTGCTGGTGTAATTCGACTCAAGCCGCGGAGGTCTTACAGGAGTCGAATTCTAGTTATATGGGTGTGAGCACTCGACGCGTCCGTCAAGGCATGTTCGTCGGACCTGTAGGCACAGATACATTTCTGGTAGTGTGCAGCTAATGTGTTGCCAGGCCTTATTCAGGTCTTACCGTCACGCTGTAAGCGCGGCATCCGAATTTTATCATCGCGTAGACGATTCGGGTGACCCAGGAGACACAGTCTCTTTGTAGGGAAAATTATGAGGCGGTGTCGCCATGAGCTTAGAGTGTCGATGTTATCAACACACGGTTTTTTGTACAAATAATCATAGGGTGCGCGACCAGCGCTCCCTATGGGAGTAGCCCCCGAGTGCCTGGTTGAGTCAAAGACTCAGGCATGGACTAAAGAACTTTTGCGACTGCTGTCGTCTTTTGTTTGCTTGTTCAGTCGAATTTGTTTCTGGCGCTCCCTATGGGAGTAACCCATGTCCATAGTCGAACCGTATTTCGAGTGGTTGGGTTTGCCTTGATTGTCCATGTTCCTGTAAAAAGAAGAGAAAAATCATAGGGTGTGCGACCAGCGCTTCCTATGGGAGTAGCCCCTGAGTGCTTGGTGGAGTCAAAGACTCGAGCAAGGACTAAAGTAGTCGAAGTCTTCTGCTGCATAGCTTTGATGATGTTAGTGCTGCCGATTTCATGACCTCAGTTGCCCGCGTGAGCGAGTTTGACGGGACGTGACGAGCAGTGGGTCCCACTCCCTGACTTTGATTTGACTTGGCGTGTGTAATCTTTATTTTAACTGCGCCTCCTCGATTTCCGCATATAATGGGAGCAGTGGGGGGACGGTTCGCGTTTCCGCTCCTCCACGTGTCTAGCACGATGATTGCCACGCGTCCAGTAGGGTTTTTCTAGACCGTTGGATTGCATCTTCCAGGGGTTAAGTAGTGACGCTGCGACGGTAAAATTCACATCTGCTTTCGCTCATCTTTTTCCTTCATCGACATTGCCGCTGCTCCCTTGCTTTCTCTGCTCTCTTTTCCTCCACGGCGTTGGACCAGCTCCGCACATTTCCCAGCTACTTTCTTCAGTCACATCGCCGCCGTGCAATGGGGAAGAAGAAGGGAGGTGTGGCGGCCGATTCCGCGGCTACCGCTGCTGCGGTGAAGAAGAAGGGCGGCTCTGCCACTGCGGGCACCAGCACCGCCGCCGGCGGGAAGAAGAAGGGCACGGGCACCCGCGTCATGAATGGCGTGTGGCATCCCTTCATCATCAAGTCCTCTGATCTTCATCTTCTTCGCCAAGACGGAGTGTTGTCTACCGATGCGCGCGTCCCCGGCGGTGAGGTAATCCCCTCTCCACCTACCGGTTTTCGAGTGATGTTCCTGGCGTTCATCATTCGCGGCCTCTCTTTGCCCCTGAATCCTTTCTTCAGGGGCCTTCTTTGTTTCTACGGGCTCCAGCTCCATCAGCTGTCCCCCAACTCCATTCTCCACGTACCTTGCTACATCACTCGGTGCGAATGCTGGCTCGGAATCGAGCCGCATTTCGGCCTCTTCAAATGTCTCTTCAAACTGAAACGCTAATCAGCATCTGGCTCTGTAGTCTATGATGTAGGCGGCTGCGGAATCCATGTCGATCCATCCGCCACATATTTCGACATCAAGCTGATGATGTCCGTCCAAGGGTGGAGGGACTAGTGGTTCTACGTTCGCGATGAGAAAGCTGACGGAGAACACTTTGGACTTGCCCCCTTCGACACTATGACGCCGTGCCAAAGGAAGCGCTCCTGGAAGAATGTGGTTATGCCTGACAAATCCGCGGAGACAGAAGTGTTGTACAAGTGCGTCTGCGACCTTGAGAGTCACATACAAAAAGAGGAGGGAGGATGTGCCCTCATTCGCATGTGGCTGCGCCGTCGCGTCCAGCCCCTACAGGCCAGAGTTCACCCAATGTTTCAATGGACTGGCGCTGACGATGTCACTCGCGTGTCTGTCGATGGCATGTCCGTGAGTGAGGTGGACAAAAGGGTTCGACTGGTCACCAAGTACACCGTCAAGGATGTACTCCCCAGTGAGCCAGTTGTTCCTTCGTTTGATGCTGCTAACCCTCCTCCTAAGGTATAGTTGTGCTATGTAGTAGCTTAGTTTGTCGATGGCTTCTCTGCCGTTTCTTATCTTTGTGATAATTTTGTTGTCTGTATGCAGGATTGGGCGGTATCGCCCTGTATGTCCCCTCTTCCTGAGGGGGTTATTGCTCGCGAAGCCTTGGAAGAGGACGAGTCGGAGTCGACCGTCCTATCTGATGTGGAGGAGGAAGCCCCCGAGTCGGGTAGTCCGGATACTCGCAAGCGTTCGCGCAGCAAGGATTCCGATGCGTCATCTCCTTTGACTCTGGAAGGTGCAGGCATTGGTGTGGAGTCGCCAATCCCTGCCATTCCTGTGAGCGCCGTGGCACCATCCTCTCGCAAGAAGATGCGATTTCCCAAGGAGTCTTCATCAGAGTTGGGGGAGCCCACTTTTGACTTTGACAAGTTTGATTGGTGAGTTTTCTAGTTTGTTTGCTCTTCTCTGGATTTGCCTTTTTTGGTTCATCTATGGATTTTGCCTTTTCTTGATGTTGATTTTGTCTTGCAGTCAAGAGGCGTCGTCATCTTCTAGCGACGTCCAATTTTTGAAAGAATCAGAAGTCGCGACCTCAAGGGCCAAGAAAGATGTCGAGCGTGCTCCTTCCCCTCCATTGGCGGCCCACTCCGGGCACAACTCTTCCAGCTCTCCGCACGAAGGGGAGCATCGAATGGTTGCCCGGATGACGGCACACCAGACAACTTCAGAGTCATTGGAGGATCATGTAAGTGTAGGATTTCTTCTTTTAATGTGGCAGTCGATGTTATGTATTGCTTCTGCTGATCCCTTGTTGTGCGATAGCTCCGTGTGAAGGAAGTCGCTCACTTGGCGGAGCAAGTGCTTGCGATGGGCTACCAGCATGCAATGCTGGAGACGTGTCATCGCGTGGTTGAAAGTAAGTGTTCTTCACTTTTCACTTTTCTATGCCGTTTTTTGTGTAATTGACTGATAGTCCATCCCTTTTCTGTCTTTTGTAGCTGAGCATAATGCCCTTTTGCGCGACGCCACCACCATGGAGAAGACACTCGCCGCGGCTGTGAAGGTTCGCGATGAGGCAATTGCGGCGCGTGACGAGGCGCAGAGGCGTGAAACAGGATCTACGGGCCTCCATCTACGGGCCCTGTGAGGTAAGGGTATCGTTATCTTTCTCTGTTCAATTTTTGCCGTTGGTGCTGATGTTTGTGTCCATGTGTGGGTTCATGTACAGATGCTAGCGGTTTGAGCTTCGACCCTCACGCCCTCCGCCGCGACGACGCGTTGGCGGGTGTGCTGTCAGCAGTCGAGGACCACAGCACCGCCGTTCAGGATACGCTTTCCAAGGCCAAGGGTGTGCTCAGTCGCCTCCAGGAGGAGTTGATGCCCAAGGCTAAGCTAATCGGGAACATGGACGAGCTGGTGGAGTCTCTCGCCAGGGGTATTCCTTCAAGCTTCAAGAACTCCCTCCGTGCGGCTGGCGTGTCCATGTCACTGGCCATGGTGCAGGCCCATGGAGTCGAGGTTGATCCTGCAGCGGTTTCGAAGGCGATGCCCATTAGCACAGACGGCCAGCAGGTAGTCTTTGCTCCCTTCGCGACTGCTTGTGGCAAATATGGGCCACAGCTGATTAATACGGTTGCGAAGTACTCTAAGGAGCTGCAGCGAGCCAAGAAGGCGGCAAAGGCTGCGGCATCAGGGGCTAGCGGAAAGTCAGTGGCATCTGACACTTCCACAGACTCGATGAAGCCCCCGAAGCCGTCGAAGTCGAAGAAGCCAGTCGCTCCTCAGTAGCTTTGTAATGGCTGATTAGTTTATGCCTTTTTTCTAGAACATGCCTTTTGGTGGGTGTATCTGCTGATACTTTTGCCAATATTGAACGCACTCGAATCTTTTGTCTGTGTGTCAATTTGATCTTCTTATTCGTTTCTTGCTTGGCTTGTGGTAGGGTACATCAAGTGATCCTTTGAGGGAAACTCAGGACTCGCCGCCCCTTGATGATACTTTGGCGCCATCGCGCTCTAGGGTGGATGAGCTGTTGCTGCTTTCGCGATTGCGTGACCGCGTGAAGAAGTTGGAGCGTGAATTGCTCGTGCTCCGCGGTAACGCGGATGTATGGAAGTCAAAGGCGGAGAAAACCGCCGCCCGAGAGCAGTATCTGTAGGGAGAGATGACGCAACTTGGCGACCAATTTAAGTGTTAGTTTGCTTACTCTTATCTTTTCCGTGTAGTCACTCGCATTGATGTGCTGTCCTTATGCCTCCGTTGTTCCTTTGAATAGTTGTCAGCGCGCGCCATCCGTAGGATGAGAAAGATAGGATTGACATTCGCATGCATGATCTGACCCAAGAGAAACTTCAGGAGAGTGGATACTTCTAGGTGGATCAAGATCGTGCGATTGCGCTGGCGACCCTGCAGGATCGTGCGTCGCGAGTGCTTCACTTTCTGAAGAAGTTGCAGTCATGCTTGAAGAACATTTATCGGACGATGTTTCCGCTGGATGTTGCTCCCTCAAGCATGCTGGCCCTTCTTGCCAAGTTCCAAGACTTGGCTGCGGTTCGCGAGTGCGTAAGACAAAAGTTGGTGGCTGGTGCCAAGGCCGCTCTATCGCTGGTGCGACTGCATAGGCCTGACGTGGATGTTGCGGCAATTGCGGCTGGGCCACCTGCGCCACCAGCAGGTTCTGCTTGGAATATGGTGCCGCACTACGAGGCAGTGGATCGCCCAGCAGAGGAGATTGTCGATTTCTTCGAGGAGCAAACCAACGTTCTTTTGTTGCAGTAGTAGCTTAATTTGTGTCCTGCACATAAGTGTACAAATGTTGTGAAGTTTTTATATACGTTGTGTATAATTGACTATCGATTATGTATAAAGAGCTTGTTAGCGTGTAAGTGCATTGCACTATGCGATTCCTTTTCGTTAGCCTGGCCATGCTCTTATCTCAGTCCCTTGTCAACCTATCAGGTGTGTTGCAGCTGGGTTGATGTTGTGTCAAGGGTTTCGATTGATGTGCCAGCTACTCAGGATATCGCGTTTTGGTTCGTAGAACAGATGTATACAGGGTGGCGCAACCCCCAAGTAGATAAATTGTGGAAAAATGAAGGAGAGCACAGAGTTTTGGGGCACTTAGCTTTATTTATTCGAAGGATAGTACAGAGTACAATGTGTGGCTAAGTAGCCTTGGCTGAGTGCCTTATTTGTAATGTAAAGGAAAAACAACTAAGGGTAGAAGCGTCGCAGTTGTGCGACGTTCTAGGGGTTGGAGTATGTGACTTCTGTCTCTAAATCTTGAAGGCGATAGGCGCCACCTGGAATTACTTCTGTAATCACGTATGGTCCTTCCCAGGGGGACTCAAGCTTGAGATGTCCCTGCTGCTTCAATCGCAGGACCAGGTCGCCTTCGACGAAGGATCTAGGGTGTAGCCTCCTACTGTGGCAGTTGCGCAGGTTCTGTTGGTAGATCGTTGATCTTTCCGTGGCGATTTCCCTTGCCTCGTCCAGGAGGTCGATGGAGTCTTCGAGTGCGAGGGATGACTCCTGTTCGCTATAAGCAACCACGCGCGTCGCCTTGTATCGTACTTCGGCGGGTAGCACTGCTTCGGCTCCGTGCACCATAAAGAACGGGGTGTAGCCCGTAGCACTTTTTGGAGTTGTGCGTAGGATCCAGAGTACTGATTGCAGTTTGTTTGGCTAGCAACCCGCGGCTTGTTCGAGTGGCCGGAGGAGTCGCTTTTTGATGCCGTTGCAGATGAGCCCGTTCGCCTTTTCCACCTGATCGTTGGTCTGTGGATGCACTACCGAGGCGTAGTTGATGTTGATCCCCAGATTCTTGCAGAATTCTTGGAACTCCTTGGATGTGAAGTTCGTACCATTGTCGGTGATGATGTTGTGCGGTACTCCGAAGCGGTAGACGATGGACTCGAAGAAATTGACTGCGTTGTGCCCTGATTGGTTGGTCACTGGCATGGCATCAATCCACTTGGTAAATTTGTTGACTGCGACCAAGAGGTAGACGTAGCCTCCTTGTGAGGACCTTGGAAGTTTGCCAACCATGTCGAGTCCCCATTGCGCGAAGGTCCAGGCCAATGGAATTGGCCGTAGCTCTACGCCAGGTGCGTGCGGCTTGTCTGCGAATCGCTGGCAAGCGCTGCATTTTTGGACGATGTCCTTGGTATCGCGCATGGCCGTAGGCCAGTAGAATCCATCTTGTAGAGCTTTGGCAACGAGGGCGCGACTGCCGACGTGGTGCCCGCGGGTCTCCTCATGGATGTCGAGGAGAACAACTCTTCCATCAGCCGTGGAGACACATCGTTGGAGTACTCCTGTGATGCTGCGTTTATATAGTTCGCCGTTGATAACAGCGAATGCCTTGGACTGTCGCGCGATGTGCCGTGCATCAGTCAGATCGCCCAATAGCCTCTTGCTGAGGAGGTACGTGATGTATGGTTGCGTCCAGGATTGCTCAATCATCATGACGCTCATTGGTCCCTCGAGTCCTGTGTCTAGCTCCAAGTCATCGAGTGCCATTGGCTCATTGGGCGGCGTGGCCCCCGAGTCTGTTGCTGCGCTTGTTTTCTTCACTACGGCCTTTGGCTTGACGGAGCATTCGCAGATGCGCTCGAGAAATACCCCAGGTGGTATGGGGGCGCAGGTAGAGCCTATGTTGGCGAGTGCGTCCGCCACTTCATTTCTTTCGTGACTTACGTGTCGCAGCTCGCAACCATCAAAGTCTCCTTCGAGTGTGTCGTAGAGGTCAAAGTACACGATCATGTTGTCGTTCAGTGCGTCGCACTCATGCATTGTTTGGTTGATGACCAATTTGGAGTCGCCGTATATAATGAGCCTCTTGGCGCTGCAGGGTTTTGCCATCCTCATCCTGTGCAGCAGGGCCTTGTATTCAGCTTCGTTGTTGGAGGCGATGAACTGCATTCGCAGGATATACTTCAGTTTGTTCCCTTGGGGTGATGTTAGTATGACACATGCACCTGCTCCGTCCTTCCGCTTGGATCCATCGAAGTGCATTATCCAGAGGTAGGACATATCTGGTTTGTCGAGGAGTTGGTCCTCCATCCAGCGCACGAGGAAATCAGGAAGAACTTGCGACTTGATTGCGTCGCGCTTTTCGTATGTAATGTCCTGTGGAGACAATTTTATTCCCCAAAGCGCGACTCGTTCCATGGCGTCAGGGTTATTAAGGATATGTCCCAACGGGGCGTCGTTGACCACCACGATTGAGTGCTCCTGGAAGTAATGGCGCAGTCGCCGGGCGGTCATGAAGACACCGTACGCCAGCTTCTGGTAGTGCGGGTACCGCTATTTTGTTGGCGTGAGGACCTCACTGAGGTAGTGGATTAGGCGATGTACCCCGTGGACCTTGTTTTCCTCGGCTCGTTCGACCACAAGTACTGTGCTGACCACCTGGTTGGTGGTGGAGATATACAGCAACAGTGGTTCCCTTTCTCGTGGGGTCACCAGTACTGGCGAAGTGGATAGCAGGTGCTTGAGATCTTTGAATGCTTCTTGCGCTTCATTGGTCCACTAGAATTTTTCAGCTTTGCGGAGGAGTGGGTAGAAGGGCAATGCCTTTTCTCCCATCCGGCGGATGAATCGACTGAGGGCCGCGATTCGCCCAGTCAGCTGCTGGATGCCCCTTATGTTTTTCGGCTTCTCCATGGCCAGTATGGCTTTTATTTTCTTCGGGTTTGCCTCGATTCCCCTTGCGGAGATGAGGTACCCGAGTAGTTGCCCAGATGGTACGCCAAAGGCGCATTTGTCCGGATTGAGCTTGATCCGGTAGCGGTCGAGGTTGGCGAAGGTTTCGCGCAAATCGTCGATTAGAGAGGCTTCCTCCTTGGTCTTGATTACTATGTCGTCGACATAGACTTGAATGTTCCGACCAAGTTGTTCTTTGAGGCAAGCCTACATGCACCGCTGGTAGGTGGCTCCTGTGTTTTTAGCCCGAAAGGCATTGTGTTGTAGCAGAACACACCGAAGGGCGTTGTAAATGCTATTTTTTCTTGATCCTCCTCCTTCATTCGGATTTGATTATAGCCTGAGTAGGCGTCGAGGAAGCAAAGGCGCTCGCATCCCGTGGTAGAGTCGATGATCTGGTTGATTCGCGGTAGTGGAAAGTGATCCTTTGGACCGTGCTTATTTAAAGAGGTGAAGTCCACGCACATCCGTAGGATATCCGTGTCCTTTTTTGGTACTAGCACTGTGTTGGCGAGCCAAGTGCTTTCCTTGATCTCGCGTATGAATTTGGCGTCGAGGAGTCTGTTGATCTCCATTCTGACTGCCTTTGCTCTTGGCTCAGATAATCGCTGGATTGTTTGCTTGACTGGCCTTGCGTCTGGGTTGACGCTGAGTGCGTGCTTGGTGAATTCCCTGGGAACTCCTGGCATGACCGCAGGACACCAGGCGAAAATTTCCCAGTGCTCACGGAGGAATTCGACGAGCACGAGTTCCTATGCGGGACTCAAGTTGTTGGCGATGAGGGCCATTTTGGCGGGATCCGATGGGTGGACCTGCACTTTCTTTGTGTGCACTGATGAGTCGAAGGATAGATCAGGTGAACTTGGCCGGCTCAGGGGAGGCAGACTGTTGTTTGTCGACTCCTTTAGTCTCGCGAGTTCTTCCTGCATGCCAAAGGACTGGGAAATTCTGTTGAATTCCCTGTCGCAACTATGGGATCTCTCGAAGCTCCCATTGATCATGATGACGCCATTAGGACCTGGCATTTTCATCTGCAGGTAGGTGTAGTGTGGTACTGCCATGAACCTAGTGAACGCGATGCGTCCGAGGATGCAGTGGTATTGTGAGGGCCAGCCAACGACCTCAAAGTCGATGCGCTCGCGTCAGAAGTTCTTCGGCGTGCCGAAGATGACGTCGAGGTTGATTTTTCCCAGGGGATATACACTTTTTCCTGGGACGATGCCATGGAATGTTGTGTTCGAGGCCTCTAGGCAAGTTAGGGGGTCCTCATTTCTCGCAAGGTACTCGCGAATATAAGGTTGATGCCACTTCCGCCATCCATGAAGACGCGGCTCATGTCGAAGCCTCCAATTTGCGCCTCGAGTACGAGGGGCAATGACCTGGACAGGGTACTTAAGGCGGGTGATCGCGCTTGTCGAAGGTTATGTAGGACTCGCTTCCGCTGAGGTACTCAGTGGTAGATGGTGGCGAGTGTGTGGCCAAGTTGACTTGGCGGGTGATGGCCTTCTGCACCTGATTTGAGGGGCGTCCCTTTTGGATCATCATGGTACCCATCGCCCGTGGGTATGGTTCGCCACCGTGGTGCTGGTCCGGCGCAGCTGCATTTGGAGGTTGCCCTGGTGGTGGTGGTGGAGCTCCATGTTCTACGATGCCTGGAGCGGCTTCGTAGCCTCTTTCGACTGCATTGCGATTCATTCGAATCAATCCCTCATGTAGTTTGAGGAACTCGCGGCAGTCCTTAAGGAGGTGGCTGGACTTCTTATTTCCATCGTGCTTGTCGATGTAGAAGTGCACCGTACATGGCCCAGACAGTTTGTCCTCAATGGATGTCACGGGTGCCTCATCGCGATTGCGGCATTGCCATACTTGCGTGGTTTTCCTGGAGTCGCGGTATCCGCTGCTACGGTATCTGCTGTTGCGGTTATCGTCGCGTCTGTCGGTGTAGCCAGCTGCGACCATGTTGACGTCATTGCGGTCATCATAGATGCACATGCGGCATTTGCCTCGGCGATCGCGCCTGCGCTCGAGTTCCGCATCCTCGTTGGAGTGGACGCGATTTTTCACAGAATCTTCATCAGCCCACCGATTCGCGATTTCCGTCAGGTGGTCGATGGTCTTGGGCTTTGAGCGGCCCAGCTCCTCCCTGAGTTCTAGGCGGTGGACGCCGCCGTTGAATGCGTCAATCGCGCGATCCTCCGAGATGTTCTCTACGGAGTTCTTGATGATGGACCACCTTTGGATGTAGGAGCATAGCAATTCGCCCAATCTTTGCTGGCAGCATCTTAGCTCTTCGATTGATGCAGGCCGCTTGTACGTGCCCTTGAAGTTGTGCACGAAGCTATAAACCAGCTCATCCCAACTGCAAATGGATCCGCGTGGGAGGTTGTTGAGCCACGCTCGGGCGGCGCCTTGCAGCTGTAGCTGTAAGCATTGCATGGCCGTGCTTCGATTGTCGCCATGGAGCCTGACGGAGGAGATGTGGTCCTCCAGCCAGATCTTCAGGTCCTGTAGGCCGTCAAACTTCGGGTTCTCCGACGGGAGTTTAAACCCCTTAGGCATTCTCTTTTTCCGGATGGACCTACTGAAGCATCTAGCGCCGCAGAGCTCCACGTCCTCCTCTTCTGAGTCAGTCGACCGAGCACGTTGTGCCCTTGATTTCTTGATCTTGTGCTGCGTGATGTCATCACGCGCGTCGTAGTCGTGGTCATGTCGCCGTGAGCAGCGACATCAAGACAGGTCGTGACTGTCGTCACTGGAGGAGGGTGAGGAGTAGCGCTTTGCCTTTCTTTGGCTCTTGTGTTGGCTCCTTGTCGAGGGCGACCTCGATTAATCCCAAGCCCGCGATCATAGATTTGTACATGGCGGCTCGACGATCTCCAGCTGGCGGTTGGTTGTTAAGGAGGTACATGGTGGCCGCTATAACTGCAGCTTGTGGCGTCTTAGGGACCACATTGCCACGTGTATCGACTGTCATAGAGCTGAAGTCGAGGACCATTGCAGCTTCTATGCGTTCTTGCTTGATGAGATGGGCCATCCGAGATTTCCTCTTTTTGGCGATGTACTCGTTGCCTTTTGAGGAGGATCCTCCGTGGGAGGAGAGCCCAGCACGACGAAGGCTTGACTCGTCTGCTACTTTTTTCCACGCCTCGAGTTGCGCGATTGTTTGCACTTGGCGCTTGAATTCTTCGTTCAGGACCCAGTGGTAGCCCATCAGCAGTTCTTGCAGAGATCCGAAGGGTAGAGGAGTGCCTCGTAGGGCATCGTGGCAGCGAGCCCATTCTTGCTCGTTGAGCCTGATCACAACGCGTTCGCCAGTTTGCTCATTTATTATGCTTTGAGGTTCAATTGCTCATCCGTTGTTGGCGTTGGTGCGATCGCCACCATTGCCGTCGTTGCCACCAAGAGGTGGGTCGGTTCCGTTACCGCGATTTCTAGTGTTATCGTGGTTGGTGGAGGTGTCGCCTGCGTTGATGAAAGCGCACATGAAGTGATTGGGGAAGCTACTGCTTCCACAACTCTTAGATCCGGAGCCGTAGGCTCCATCTTCAGTGGCCAGATCGCTCAGATCGGAGTCGCGACTGCTATCGCTGATCGTGTTTTCGACTGTTGTCGGGGCGTTGAGCTCACTGAGGGTGCCGATCGATGGAGGGAATCATGATGCTGGGGCGATCGACGGCACCGTCGGCTAGTCAGGCATGCGAAGCGTGCCCATCTGACCAACTTGGAAGCGGAAGCTCCCTATTGCCAAGCTGATCCCGTCGCCCACGGACTCGAAAGCCGGGCGAGTGGCCGGCGTGTGGACGGTGAAGTCGAACGCGCCGAAGAGCTGGCGAATCTCCGCTGTTGCAGAGTTGTAGATCGCGGTTGATGGGGCCGAAGAAGCCGCAACATCAGCACTCCCAATTCCCACAGACGGCGCCAATTGACGAGGGCTTAACTCATCAATGCCCATTGTTATGGACTTGGGTTTTGGAGAAGGAGGGAGCGCTGGAGACATCTATCGGCTATCAAACAAGCACACAGGGGACTCGAAGATTTACCCAGGTTCAGTCCTCGTAGAGGTCCCTACTCTTGCTTGTCTGCTCGTGGAATTATAAAGGAATCGAAGATTACAATGGTGCGCAGATGCAATCTGGCGAGGGTGGTGGAAGCTAGGGTTGTGTGTGTCGTTCTCGCTGCCCCCTCCTAGCCTTTATATAGATAGGCTAGGTCTCAGGTAGTAGGTCGAGTCGGTTATAGGTTAGGGTTTTCCCCTTTGAACTTTCTATCTTTAGTTTCTTCTTGTTCTTCAAGCAATCGAGAGTCCGTAGGCTACTCGAGTCCTTCATTTGGGCCTTGGCGAAACCGTGGGCCTCCATGTATTCAGGCCGTATATACCAAACTCGAGTACCTGTAGGGTATACCCATGTCCGTAAGCATGGAGGACTATCAAATAATGTAATGGGTAAAGAGTTACTCTCATTAGAAGGTAGGAATGGGTAGATCCATTCTTCCTCCTCTTGATCATCAATCTCCTCTTCTTTTTCATCCAATGAGCTTCCCGTTTTAGCAATTTCTTCTGCCATAAGCTCGTGCAAGGCATTAGTCTCTTCCGTTTGTGGATAGCATCTATTAATCTATTCAAGAATATAGTCATTTTCTTCCTTGTAATTATCAAAGCAAAATTTAAGTATATGATACGTTGCTAACGTATCCATAATTTTTTATGTTCCATGCTTGGTTTTATCTACTTTCTTATGTTTTGCCCACACTTTGGAGTACTTTTTATACACTTTCTTGGACTAACCTATTAACAAGATGCCACAATGCCAGTTGCCTATTTTCTGCTGTTTTTGGTTCCAGGAAAGTCAGAAAATTAATATTCTCGGAATTGGACGGGACAAAAGCCAAAGTCAGTTTTTCACCGAGAGGGACACGGAGCCAGAATACGAGACGGAGAGGGACCAGGGGCCAGCCACACCACCTGGCTACACGGCCAGGCCTAGCCCGCGCTAAGGGGTGGTCTGGCCACCTAGGGCACCCCCTCGGCCTCCCCTTTCGCCTATAAGATGCCTCAGATACAGAAACCCTATGTACCCGATCAAAATTCCACGAAAGAGTCTGTAGCCGCCGTCATCTCCATCCCTAGATCAGGAGGGATCTGAAGATCTTCCTGGCACCCTACTGGAGGGGAGAATGCACCCTAGAGGCCTTCTTCATCACCATGCAAGCCTTCGATGTGATGTGTGAGTAGTTCATCCTTGGACTACGGGTCCATGTAGTAGTTAGATGGCTGGTTCTTCTCCTTTGTGCTATCATGTTTAGATCTTGTGAGCTCCGTTCATGATCAATATCATCTATTTGTAATCCTACATGTTGTGTTTGCCGGGATCCAATGGATATTGAGATGCTATTTCAGATTGATTATTGATTCTATCATGTCTTTGTTATTTGTGATCTCGCATGCTTTCCGTTGCTAGTAGCTATCTTGGCCAAGTAGATGCTAGCAACTCTAAGAGTTTGTATTTATGCTCGATAGTGGGTTCATGCCTCTAGTAATCTGGGGAACTGACAGAAATCTCTAAGGTACTAGATGTGCTGTGTCGTTGCTACTAGGGAGAAAACAACAATCCTTTGTTCATAGAACAATCGTATTGTTTACTTTACATGCAATGTGTAAGCAATTATCTGTTGCTTGCAACTTAATACTAGAGGGGGTTTGGATGATAACCTAAAGGTGGATTATTAGTCATACATGCAGTTGGATTAAGGTATATGTATAATGTTGTAATGCCCAATCAAATCTCATAGGAGTCAAGATGAGTAGTGTAACACCCTCGAATCGGCCCTATGCAAGTTTTAGCCCTTTCTGCCAGACCCGCATAGAAACGATTCAAGGACACCCACCAGGCACTTTCGTGCGGGTGGAAAACGAAGTAATACCATTACACAACAGTCCTCGATGGGACCCACAGAACAGATATATATATACAACAGCGACTCAACGAGTCAAGAATACAGATATACAATACAAAGATCCAAATCACCTTGAAAACATTACAGCGTCCGAGTACGGACAAGATGCAAATGGGGCTAAGAGCCTTGAAGAATAACCAATGGCGTCCATAACCCTGCCCAGGCCAAGCCGAAAGGGTAACCCTACTAACGACGTCGATCGCAAACCTGCTAAAATAAAAGGGGGTGCCGACAAAGGGCAAAGGAAAAATAGGAGCGTCAGTACTGAGGCCAGTACACGACGAGGCTAGAATTCGGCGGCTCTCACCTACATAGGTATGGTGGACTGAAGCGGCAGCGAAGCATGCACTAAACAACCGATAGAGACTCAATACAACTATCGGCTATTAGAGAGGGATAAGAAAGACCTATTCGGATCCAACCTGATAGTAACACCAAACATACCCATCCTGGTATTCCCCCTCGAGACCAAACGAGGAAGTCAAACCGAGGAACTCCCACAATTGGTAGTTTTATTCATTCGGTTATAGTTGAAGCACTTACTAGTCAGATATAGATAGCATGAGTCATCCTGAAGCATAAGTAGTGGGCAATTTTAGTTAACCAAACCATTGTAGTAGGAACATTTACTAGTCAGATATAATTGTCCTGAGGAATCCCAAAACCCAGCAGTTTTTGGCACTTTTATCACATTCCATTGGAGTTGCAATACTTACTAGGCAGGTATAGCAGGACACGATACACCCTAGTTCCTCCAGTTGTTGATACTTTTGTTATCCATTCCATTGTAGTGAAGCTGATTACTAGTCACATATTAAGTCAAATTTATAGCACTAGTTTAGTTATGCTTGTCTATGATCGAGATACTGTGCTCCAAGTCATCCATAACCACGGACACGGCTTTCAGAAAGATTTACCCTGCAGGGGTGCACAAATAGCAACACACACACGATCAACCTCGGAAAAACCAAATCAAAACCCAACGAGGCTTTCACGACAAAGCAATCACAGGATTCATAAAATATTTCAGGGGGCCACCCTACTAAGCTACCCGCAACGAAGTTGGCCGGCTTCGGAATGGACCCACGGTTTGCGAGAACGGATGTAAACGACTGGGAACCCAAAAGTGTGACTGGGCTTATCGATACCGCGAAATCGTGTCGCGATCCAAAACAGTACAGGTGCTCCACGCACAATCGTAAATAAAGCAGTAAAGCATGGCATAAGTACAGGATAGTAATAAAACCCCAAACTAGTTTGTGGCCCCAAGAAATAAGAAATGAATCAAGCTCTGGCTAAGGGGGATTCATAGAGTCTCCCGTATGTGGATAGTGCAAATAGTCAAGGAACAGGTATCAAGTACTCGGGGCCTACGGGGCACAAGTGGGCATAAAAACCAAATAGCATATATTGCCCACCAGTGCCTCTTTCATTAGTTGTCCCAGCAATTTAATAGTTATATTTAAAGTCATGATCATCTCCACCATTAAGCATCTCCACCGTTTATCATGTGCCAACTTGCCGTCAACGGTGGAACGACAATGACGTGAAGCAACACAGAAGCAAGCAACTACGACTCGCAGGGCCGACTATCTATCAAACAACAGGCAATAGGATGTGTCCATGGCAATATAGAGGCTGCAAGGAGTATAAATGTGCACGGAAACTAAACCATCGCGACACAGATAGCAATAGATCAACAGGAGGAAATAAAGACTATAAACGCAAAATAGTTAGAAAGGGGGAGAGATGCTCGCCTGGGAAACACTGCCGAAGGATCATATCCGGAGAACTTGTCGATACTCGCATCAACTCATCGGCCTAATCCGCGAAGAAGCAAACACTAGAAGAAACACCAGATGCAATATTTAATACTACGGTAGAAGATCCGGCATGCTTATGATATGATGCATGGCATGTCACAGATGCGGTGCAATTAGGCAATATTAAGCGGAACCGGGGTCCCGATAATTAATTAATAGGTTCCAGTTATTTATCTACCCCGCAAATTAAATGTTATCTTAACAAGGCAAAACATGGCATCGGTTCACTACACAAATTTAAATGGAGTCCGGAATAAGACTAGAATAGCCCGCATATAGACTCCATATTTAATTTAGGTGAATCGACTATTTAACCCAACCCACCAGATGACATGTATGCAAGCATGATGATTTAATGATGCGATAGGTATATGTCATATTATAAAAAAAATAGAGGCTTAGGGTCACACATCTGGGTTCGGAGGATCTTGGTTCCGGGGGTTCGGGGTTCGACAAGGTTCGACGGGGATCGGTCTCGGCAGGAACGTTCTCGGAAAACGGAGTAGAGCTTGGCGTTTCGGGAAGAAGGACTTGGTTTGGCGTCGGGGGCTCATCGGATTCGCCCTGGTCGGTGTCGATCTTGTCGTCGATGGCGAACTTGAATGGATCGGGTACCGGTGGTCTTCGGGCCCGTGTAGACGGTCATGGCGTCCGGGATGAAGAACTTGGCGTTCCGTGTCGGTGACCTTGGCGTCTGGGTTCCTCGGACATCGGATCCGTGAAGGTTAGGGCGTCCGTGCAGTAGATCTTGTCAGTTCCACCCCAAAGGCCTTGTCGTTTCATGGCGAAGATCTTGGCGTCTAGGGTCTCAGCGTGTTCGGATACCGGGAAGGAGGTCTTGGCGAACTTGGCGTCCATTACTGTGATCTTCAGGTTTTGTGTTGCTGTGAGTCTTCGGTAGATCTCGGTGGCACCGAAAGTTGATCTTGACGTCAAGCAGCCATCAGGGCGACGAACTTGGTGGGACAAGGGTTTGGGATGACTCACTTGTCTGCAGAACATGTTCCGTCGAGGTCATCGGTTACACATGTTGGACAAAGCTCTTGAAATCCCACAACGGCCTGGCCAACACCGCACAAGGGCAGAAACTGATGTAAAAACACTCGTTCTGCGGGGACGCGCTCCCGGCCAGAGCATCAGGGACGACGACAACCGGTCGAGGGAGGCACGGCGGCTGGCGCTCAAGGCAATACCGCGGGCGACTGGTGGTGTGGGAGGCGAGGACGCCCGGGCTCTGTGGCGGCACAGTTTGGTGGGCACACGAAGACGTTCTGCTACAAGCACGACATAAGCAGAGGAATGTGCGCTTGGGGAAAAACCAGGGCGGCGCTCGCGGCGGCTGGACACGGGAGCTTGGTCGCAGCATGGCGGAAGAAGGCATCAGAGCGAGGAGGGACCGCGTCGGCAGGGCTCAAGGCGGCGCTGGGTGGCCGGAGGAGAGAACGAGGGGAGTGGGCCGGCGGCGCTCGCGGCAAGGGCCGCAGAGGACGCAGACGAGGCCGCATGCGACGCTGCGGGGAGGGCGACCGCGGTGAGGACGACCGAGGACGGCGGGGAGAAGCACAGGGGCGGCGTCGAGCTCGGGAGGCGGCGCTGCGCCAGTTGCCGGCGGGGTCGATGGTGGCGGGCCGAGCTCTGCAGCGGGGAGGCGGGGAGGCCGGGGCGCCAGGCAGCGGTGGGCGCGGCCGGAGGAGGAAGCAGGGCACGGCCAAGGCGGAGGCATAGGGCGGGGAGCACGGTGGAGCGGGGCGAGGCTCGCGATGGGGAGCGACGGGAGGTAGGTGGGCGAGCGGGGTTGGTAGGGGAAGGAGAGGCGCGTGCAGGAGAGAGAGATTGCGGGGAGAGAGAGAGGGAGGGCGGTTGGGTGTGGGGCCGGAGGGCGTGGGAGAGCGGGCCGGGGGTGGGGCTGTCGGGGTGGGAGGCAGGCCGCGATGGGATTTGGGTCCAGGTGGTGTGGGAGTTGGTGGCTGGGCGGGAAAAGAGGAGGAGGTGGGGCCAGGCGGGGTGAGGTGGTGGCCTGGGAGTGGGCGGGGTGAGGTGGCTGTGTGGGGTGCTGCCTGAGTGGGTGTGTGTGTGCGGGTTGTGTGTGTGGCGGCGGAGGCTGGGGTAGATAGGGTGGGCTTAGGGTTAGGTCCAGGTAGAATAGATTTCGGGTTTGGAGGTGGCCGGCCGCGCTTTCGGGCCTGGCAGGCTGCCTCCTAAAAACAACTTGAAATTTTATTTATTTAAAACAGGGCTTTTCAATTCCGTCTTTAGACGAAACAAAATGTTCCAGAGACCCGGGGTTTTAATTTGAAATAAAGACGGGGCGTTTAGAAAACAAAACCCGGCTTTTCGAAAATAGTTTTGTACAAACACATGCATGATGATGACGATGCTCAAATGCAATGTGGCATGATGACATGAGCATGCGGTCATGATGATGCAATGCACAAAAAACACAGCGATTTTCTAGTAGTGGTTTTTGTGGGGTGCCACAATTCGACACAACTAACAATGGATCTCGCCCTCGAGATCCGCCTCGTGGTACCGGGAGAAGGCTGATGATCGGATTTCTTCTCGCTTCGTGTAGATCTCGCGACACCACTAACAAAGATTCTTGATCCATCTTGAAATCGGCGACACCACCATAAAGGTGTCGTTGTCCGTGATCGTCGAGAGAACACTCCGAGAACAAAGGGCGAAGGTAGAGGTATCAACAAATAAAGCCACCTCTAGCTTCCATGGACAGAGTAAAATTGCTGGATCCACCGATTCAATATACAAAAGCGAATGATAATAGTAGTCGGATGGTCATTAGTCCATCATGCACCCAAACCATTACTCTGCACATGAATAGGAGAATTATGCAACCAATTCTCGGAATCAGACTGAAGATCTCGACAAGCGAGGTTCGGAAACAAAGGAGTGATGCAGACTCTGCATCGGATCTGGCGTAGATGATGTCGTCACGTCGGAAAACACCGGAATGCACAAACAAGGAACAAAGAATGGTACCACAGATAAATGATCACTCAGATAGCATGAAGTCCGGAGGTAGAAACACCGTTGCTAAAGGAGGAAGCGAAACCCTGAAGGTACGACGAAAACCCAACCACGAGAATTCCTGGACTCGAAGAATGGGAAGTGAGCAGATTCAAAACACGCAGAGGTAAGAGGAGAATAGCAGAGGGGTAAGGAGTAAAAGTAGACCTAATCAGATCTATCCAACCGTTTTTGAAAAATAGTTTTGACACTCTACTTCGGTCGTTAGCTAGGTTATCCTACAGGCTAGACTTGTGGGGTATCGCAACTGCTGGGCTCTGATACCACTCTGCAACACCCTCGAATCGGCCCTATGAAAGTTTTAGCCCTTTCCGCCAAACCCGCATAGAAACGATTCAAGGACGCCCACCAGGCACTTTCATGCGGGTGGAAAACGAAGTAACCATTACACAACAGTCCTCGATGGGACCCACAGAACAGATATATACACAACAGCGACTCAACGAGTCAAGAATACAGATATACAATACAAAGATCCAAATCACCTTGAAAATGTTACAGCGTCCGAGTACAGACAAGATGCAAATGGGGCTAAGAGCCCTGAAGAATAACCAATGGCGTCCATAACCCTGCCCAGGCCAAGCCGGAAGGGTAACCCTGCTAACGACGTCGATCGCAAACCTGCTAAAACAAAAGGGGGTGCCGACAAAGGGCAAAGGAAAAATAGGAGCGTCAATACTGAGGCCAGTACACGGCGAGGCTAGAATTCGGCGGCTCTCGCCTACATAGGTATGGTGGACTGAAGCGGCAGCGAAGCATGCACTAAACAACCTATAGAGACTCAATACAACTATCAGCTATTAGAGAGGGATAAGAAAGACCTATCCGGATCCAACCTGATAGTAACACCAAACATACCCATCCTGGTATTCCCCCTCGAGACCAAACCAGGAAGTCAAACCGAGGAACTCCCACAGTTGGCAGTTTTATTCATTCGGTTATAGTTGAAGCACTTACTAGTCATATATAGATAGCATGAGTCATCCTGAAGCATAAGTAGTGGGCAATTTTAGTTAACCAAACCATTGTAATAGGAACATTTATTAGTCAGATATAATTGTCCTGAGGAATCCCAAAACCCAGCAGTTTTTGGCACTTTTATCACATTCCATTGGAGTTGCAATACTTACTAGGCAGGTATAGCAGGAAACGATACACCCCAGTTCCTCCAGTTGTTGATACTTTTGTTATCCATTCCATTGTAGTGAAGCTGATTACTAGTCACATATTAAGTCAAATTTATAGCACTACTTTATTTATGCTTGTCTATGATCGAGATACTGTGCTCCAAGTCATCCATAACTGCGGACATGGCTTTCAGAAAGATTTACCCTGCAGGGGTGCACAAATAGCAACACACACACGATCAACCTCGGAAAAACCAAATCAAAACCCAACGAGGCTTTCACGACAAAGCAATCACAGGATTCATAAAATATTTCAGGGGCCACCCCCACTAAGCTACCCGCAACGAAGTTGGCCGGCTCCGGAACGGACCCAGGGTTTGTGAGAACGGCTGTAAACGACTGGGAACCCGAAAGTGCGACTAGGCTTGTCGATACCGCGAAATCGTGCCGCGATCCAAAATAGTACAGGTGCTCCACGCACAATCGTATATAAAGCAGTAAAGCATGGCATAAGTACAGGATAGTAATAAAACCCCAAACTAGTTTGTGGCCCCAAGAAATAAGAAATGAATCAAGCTCTGGCTAAGGGGGATTCATAGAGTCTCACGTATGTGGATAGTGCGAATAGTCAAGGAAAAGGTATCAAGTACTCGGGGCCTACGGGACACAAGTGGGCATAAAAACCAAATAGCATATATTGCCCACCGGTGCCTCTTATTAGTTGTCCCAGCAATTTAATAGTGGTATTTAAAGTCATGATCATCTCCACCATTAAGCATCTCCACCGTTTATCATGTGCCAACTTGCCGTCAATGGTGGAACGACAACGACGCGAACCAACACAGAAGCAAGCAACTACGACTCGCAGGGCCGACTATCTATCAAACAACAGGCAATAAGATGTGCCCATGCCAATATAGAGGCTGCAAGGAGTATAAATGTGCACGGAAACTAAAGCATCGCGACACAGATAGCAATAGATCAACAGGAGGAAATAAAGACTATAAACGCAAAATAGGTAGAAAGGGGGAGAGATGCTCGCCTGGGAAACACTGCCGAAGGATCATATCCGGAGAACTTGTCGATACTCGCATCAACTCATCGGCCTAATCCGCGAAGAAGCAAACACTAGAAGAAACACCGGATGCAATATTTAATACTACGGTAGAAGATCCGGCATTATTATGATATGATGCATGGCATGTCACAGATGCGGTGCAATTAGGCAATATTAAGCGGAACTGGGGTCCCGATAATTAATTAATAGGTTCCAGTTATTTATCTACCCCGCAAATTAAATGTTGTCTTAACAAGGCAAAACATGGCATCGGTTCACTACACAAATTTAAATGGAGTCCGGAATAAGACTAGAATAGCCCGCATATAGACTCCATATTTAATTTAGGTGAATCGACTATTTAGACCAAACCACCAGATGACATGTATGCAAGCATGATGATTTAATGATGCGATAGGTATATGTCATATTATAAAAAAAATAGAGGCTTAGGGTCACACATCTGGGTTCAGAAGATCTTGGTTCCGGGGTTTGGGGTTCGACAGGGTTCGACGGGGATCGGTCTCGGCGGGAACGTTCTCGGACAACGGAGTAGAGCTTGGCGTTCCGGGAAGAAGGACTTGGTTTGGCTTCGGGGGCTCATCGGATTCGCCCTGGTCAGTGTCGATGTTGTTGTCGATGGCGAACTTGAATGGATCGGGTACCGGTGGTCTTCGGGCCCGTGTAGACGGTGATGGCGTCCGGGATGAAGAACTTGGCGTTCTGTGTCGGCGACCTTGGTGTCCGGGTTCCTCGGGCATCGGATCTGTGAAGGTCATGGCGTCCGTGCAGTAGATCTTGTCAGTTCCACCCCAAAGGCCTTGTCGTTTCACGGCGAAGATCTTGGCGTCCAGGGTCTCGGCGTCTTCGGATACCGGGAAGGAGGTCTTGGTGAACTTGGCATCCATTACTGTGATCTTTAGGTTTTGTGTTGCTGCGAGTCTTTGGTAGATCTCGGTGGCACTGGAAGTAGATCTTGATGTCAAGCAGCCATCAGGGCGACGAACTTGGTGGAACAAGGGTTCGGGATGACTCACTTGTCTGCAGAACATGTTTCGTCGAGGTCATCGGTTACACATGTTGGACAAAGCTCTTAAAATCCCACAACGGCCTGGCCAACACCGCACAAGGGCAGAAACTGATGTAAAAACACTCGTTCTGCGGGGATGCGGTCCCGGCCAGGGGCTTCAGGGCGACGACAACTGGTCGAGGGAGGCACGGCGCCTGGCGCTCGAGGCGAGACCACGGGCGACTGGTGGTGTGGGAGGCGAGGACGCCCGGGCTCTGTGGCGGCATAGTTTGGTGGGCACGCGAAGACGTTCTGCTGCAAGCACGACACAAGCAGAGGAATGTGCGCTTGGGGAAAAACCAGGGCGGCGCTCGCGGCGGCTGGACATGGGAGCTTGCTCGCGGCATGGCGGAAGAAGGCATCAGGGCGAGGAGGGACCGCGTCGGCAGGGCTCAAGGCGGCGCTGGGTGGCCGGAGGAGAGAACGAGGGGAGCGGGCCGGTGGTGCTCGCGGCAAGGGCCGTAGAGGACGTAGACGAGGCCGCATGCGACGTTGCGGGGAGGGCAACCATGGCGAGGACGACCGAGGACGGCGGGGAGAAGCACAGGGGCGGGGTCGAGCTCGGGAGGCGGCGCTGCGCCTGTTGCCGGCGGGGTCGATGGTGGCGGGTTGAGCTCTGCAGCGGGGAGGTGGGGAGGCCGGGGCGCCGGGCGGCGATGGGCGCGGCCGGAGGAGGCAGCGGGGCACGGCCGAGGCGGAGGCATAGGGCGGGGAGCACGGTGGAGCGGGATGGGGCTCGTGATGGGGAGCGACGGGAGGTAGGTGGGCGAGCGGGGTTGGTAGGGGGAAGGAGAGGCGCGTGCGGGAGAGAGAGATTGCGGGGAGAGAGAGGGAGGCCGTCGGGTGTGGGGCCAGAGGGCGTGGGAGAGCGGGCCAGGGGTGGGGCTGTCGGGGTGGGAGGCAGGCGGCGACGGGATTTGGGTCCAGGTGGTGTGGGAGTTGGTGGCTGGGCGGGAAAAAGGAGCAGGTGGGGCCAGGCGGGGTGAGGTGGCGGCCAGGGAGTGGGCGGGGTGAGGTGGCTATGTGGGGTGTTGCGTGAGTGGGTGTGTGTGTGCGGGTTGTGTGTGTGGCAGCGGAGGCTAGGGTAGATAGGGTGGGCTTAGGGTTAGGTCCAGGTAGAATAGATTTAGGGTTTGGAGGTGGCCGGCCGCGCTTTCGGGCCTGGCGGGCTGCCTCCTAAAAACAACTTGAAATTTTATTTATTTAAAACGGGGCTTTTCAATTCCATCTTTAGACGAAACAAAATGTTCCGGAGACCCGGGGTTTTAATTTGAAATAAATACGGGGCGTTTAGAAAACAAAACCCGGCTTTTCGAAAATAGTTTTGTACAAACACATGCATGATGATGACGATGCTCAAATGCAATGTGGCATGATGACATGAGCATGCGGTCATGATGATGCAATGCACAAAAAACACAGCAATTTTCTAGTAGTGGTTTTTGCGGGGTGCCACAAGTAGTATATGCATGTATGCTTGCTCGATGTTTATCAATTGCCGCGTCGTAATTTGTACACCCAACATGTCATCTATCTTAATGAGAGCCACCACTAGTGAACTATGGACATGGACCTTTATTTCATCATCAACCTACAACTGTTTACTGCTTTCTGTTTACTTTCTGCAAACTATTACTTTCTTCCACACAATATGTTTAATCCTTTGTTTTCAGCAAAACCGGTGAGATTGACAACCTCACTGTAATTTGGGGGCATAGTTCTATGGTTGTGTTGTGCAGGTTTCCACGTTGTTGCTAGCACTGGTAGTGCGCCCTGCCAAAGGCCAGCTAGCAACACCTTTGAGGTGTTTCCTTGCTCCTACTGGTTCAATAACCTTGGTTTCATAACTAAGGGAAACTTACTGATGTGCTCATCATACCTTCCTCTTGGGGTTCCCCAACGAGCTCGTTATTACACGAGTCGGCAGTATATCATAAACCTCATATTTATAAGGTAAATCATTAGTATTTTCAAGCAAACTAGCAAGTTGAAATGCACCCTTCCAAGCAATAAATTCTTCAATTTGTTCCACATCATAAAAGTCATAATTTCCTTTGACATAAGAAGATATGGTAACATTATCATTATACTCACATTGAAAAGGGAGGTGTTTATACCTCCTACAACAACAAGATTTATCAACGCAATAAGTAACATTATAAGTAGAGCACACGTTTCTAGCAATGGTATTCAATTTATCAATTTGTTCCCATAAGAGTTTCCCTTTATGTGACAAGCGGTGTTCCTCATAATATTTTTGTTGTTCCATGAATCCATCTTGCCAATAAGATCTAGTTTCAAAGAAACACACCATTAATAGAAAGCATGATAAAGCAAGACAATAACAGATCAACAGAAATAACAACTATAGCAGGAACTAATTTTTTGTGTGTTTTTGGTAGAAAGAATGTCGTGGTGGTGTCATGGCAGATGCCATGGATAGGCTAAATGTGGGGACTAAATGCACTAGGGGAATCCAGGGAGGGATAGTGTGGTGATTCCACACACAGAAGGTTTATATTTGATTCACTTCCAAGGTTTACAAGTGCTCCTAGAGCTGTATTGGAGAGAGGAGGAAGACGGAACTCTCTTACTCTCACTGCTAGATAGCCCTCAGGAACCAAGTAAAAACTAGCCAATAGATATCAACCTAGTAAGACTCAACCCGTTCCAGACCAACCCCTTCTACAGATGCCCTAGCCCTCCTTATATAGGGGTGGCTAGGTCTCTACTTAGGGCATACGTGGAGGCATATTCTAGGGAATATGCCTCCTCCCAAAATAGTAAGCCGACCGGGTCGCTTTTCCCTGCGTCACCCATGCAGAGGCTAAGTGAGCCTCTGCGGCGCCTGCGTCAGCCGACATTGGCGTTGTCACCTATGTCGGCCACGCCTCGGTGGTCCTGCCTCTGTCCGCTTCGCTCATGTCGTGCATACCGGGGCTACTTTTGACCAGCGAGATACCTTCCTTCTCCTAGAAGCTTGACATGACCCGGATCGTAGTTGACCTGGCCACACCTGTTCCTGCATACAAGCTAGATTCATCCATCCGACTTACGGCTTAAGTCGGTTGAGACCTAGTTAGGTGGACAGCCCCTGGTCCAGGTTACCCCGAGATTTGGCCTGCCTTGAGGCGACTCGGCCAGCAATCGCTTTGACCTTGCCGTACCTCGGCTAACTTGGCCTTTATACCCCGGCGTGACCCTATCCGGGGGTATCCCCCCAACATTAGTCCCCGAAGCTGGTGCGGTCTTAGCTGCCTCGGCCGCTAAGGCCACAGCAGGTTCAATTTCACTAAGCTCTGGGTTTTATTTCCAAGTTACCCCCTTATCTCGGATTCTATGGATTTACTTTCCCTTGGCACATTCCAAGTTTTCACTTGTTGGCCGGGTTACCACATTCTCATCCGGGTTGTTCTTCCTTCTCTCGTACGCTTCCCCACGTGGAGGCTAATCATCACATCGCCTCATTTTAAGGGCCAGCCAATGTAACCATCACAGTAATTGTCAGGAGTTACTGTGCGCGCGTCACGTCACGCCTGCCTCCTCGTTAACTGCATCAATGCGTCGCATCATGGGATCTGCTGCGCCTTGTGACCTTTTGTGTGGCCTGATGATGATTGGTCAATCCGGTGTGTACACGGCCACACGATGTGGCCCGCCCGCAAACGCGATCCCACTTCCTCGCAGAGGGAGCGGTTAAATAGGGGAGGGGTGCGCCTCTTGGGTCCTTTCCCCATTTCCGCGCCCCTCTGCCCTTTCTTCTTCCTTGTTTTCTCCCGCGACAGCGCCGCCGCCACCGCGATTGAGTAGTAGCGCCACCGCCGCACTGCTTCCACATGCATCTGCGTCGCCGCCGCCGCTGTGCACCTCCTCCGCCACGGGTCGCTGTCAGTCCAGGCAGCTGCCCCCAACCGCCGCTAGCACCAGTGAGGGCAGCGAACTCGAGATGACTGGAGAGGAGCTCGCCGTCGCCGAGCAGGAGATGGCGGAAGACGCTGCGACGACGGACCGCGGTCCGTGGGCCGGATCCTGGGTCTGCCAGGATGACCTGGACTGGCTCTACCTCTCCAGGCGCATCCCCGCAGGCGTCACCGCACGCCTCGCCTCCGCCGAACTTGCCCCCTCACCCAATCCGGGTGAGTTTGTGGTGTTTCTGTCACATTTCCAGCGGGGATTCGGTTTGCCAGTCAGCAATTTTTTCCACGATTGGTTGAACACCTACGAACTCCAGCCGCACCACCTTCCCGCCAATGCTATCACCTCTCTCTCTGCTTTCGCCTCCACAATCGAAGGCTATGCCGGATTATGGCCCACAAAGGAGCTATGGATCCGGTTCTTCGGCCTTCGTCGTAACGCGATTCCGAACACCCAGCTTGATCCGGAGGACAAGCAGCTTACGCAGTTTGGGGCTGCGCCAATCTCTCCCTGGAGGCTATCTGTCTTTCCCCGGGTTACCGGGCTGGAATCCTGCAAGGGATGGGCCCGGACTTTCTTTTATGTTCAGAACGACGGCACCGAAGACCTGATCCGGCTGCGCCCCTATGCTCCGGGTCCTCCTAACCCGGAGTTGTGGGATGTTATCCCCAAGAAGCCCACGGTCTTGGCCAACCAGGTCAACAAAAGGTTCGCGGAGCTGAAGGAGCTCGGGTTGCGCAATAAGGACTCCATGATCACATTCGTCCACAACCGGATCTCCCCTCTCCAGAAGCACACTCACAAGGTGTGTCACATGAGCTGGGGTTGCGACCCCAACCGTACCTCGTCTTTTGAGCTGAGCAACACAGAGATTTACCGTCGGGTCAAGGCCCTCTTCACCACCCACTAGGACTTCTCCTCTGAGTGGACATGGGGAATTGAGCACTATTGCCAAGATAGGCTTCCTCCCGTGGTAATCTTCACGCCGCAAACTTTCTCCGAATTAAATCTTATGTCGGTTGCTGTTGTATATTTAACTCTGTCGTCTTTTCTCTCCCTTAGCAATTCCTTCAGCAAACTATCGAGGATGGCCCCGATCCCACCCTCAAATGGGCGCCTGACCAGGAGATCTTGGATGAGGAAGAGCCGGATCAGGAGATGTTCCTTCCAATGACCGATGCGACGAAGCGTCCCACCAGTAAACTCTCTTCCATTAGAGATTGGCCCGATGATGAAGATAACTCGGAAGTCGAGGTGATGGAAGCATTTGACGTTGTCCCCCTTTCTTATGCTTTTTCGGCATCAGCTAACCCTGGTGGGCAGATCCATGAGGACCCTCCCCTTGCCGTGGGTGACCCTGTTCCGGTTGCACCGAAGAAGAAGCGGGGAGCTGCATCAACTTCTTCCTCCGAACCTTCTCAGCCTGCCAAAAGGCGAAAGAAGTCCGGGGACAAAACTGCATCCAAGCTTGCAACCAAGGCCCCAGCATGAAGGGCTCGGAAGCCCAAGGATCCCCTGACCTCGGATGCGTAAGCCTCTTTCCCCTCTGCCACTTACTTGTTCTTGCATTGTTATAGTTTCTCATCCGACACTGTTTGATTCGGCAGGGCCACGGTGGAGGTCCCCCAGAGCGGATCTAGCATTGCTTCTCCGCTCCGGCTCAGCCCTTCTCCCCCTCGTGGCGACGATTCACGCCCGCTGAGCCCTATTCCGGAGGGTTCAGCGGCCGCTCCGGGTTCCACACCACCTCGTTAAGAGGGGGGCAACCTTGGAGCGGGGGAGACAGGCCCAGCCGAGGCAGCGGCATCCACCACTTCGGCTTTGCCGCAACCAGCTACAACCGAGGCTACCTCAGTACCTCCACCGAAGAAGAAACCAGCAGCAGCACCAACTCCAGCACCGGTACCAGCACCAAGAGCAACAACAGCAGCGCCAAGCTCCTCCGCCTCGTCCGAGACTTCCCAGTCTCGGTGAGAAAGTACCTAGGCAGCTCCCAAGGGTAAATTTGCTGCAACCACTTCCTCCTCTCGGCATCCCAAGGGCAAAAAGGCCCCTGACGCCACCAGGGCAGCGTCCGTCGAGGCTGGACAGCGTACTCTCGCGTCCATGCTTTCCAAGAAGCCTCCAGCACCGAAGGACGCCCCTGCCGAGCCAGATGATGTGCACCAGATGGTTTTGCACACCAGCCCGGCTCTTGCCCTGGTTGAGAGGAGGGAGGCGCACGCGAAGGGCTTGGTGGCGCCCTATATGCCCAGCGGCGAGCGATACCCTCTGACCCTGATTGAATTCGTCATGAATTGGAACAAGGCGGAGTTCGTCCACAACGACGATCTTCCGGAGAAGTTCGGCCCTGCTGAATTTTCTGCCCAAATGAACACAGCCGCTAAGGCAATCAACCTCGCGGGTCGGATGATGGAGGTACGTTACTTCCCATTTTCCTTAGCATGTTGTAGATATTAATGATATAACCATTAGTCCCCGAGCCTCTGGGAGAGTAACTTGTTACTCGGCCGGATGCTCCTTAGAAAACTAACGTAGCTCCTTGATAACTTCAAATATGCACACACCTAGAGCCGGGTTAAGTTCCACTTGGCCCGGATTTTGTACACTTCGAATATGCACACACCTAGAGCCGGGTTAAGTTCCACTTGGCCCGGATTTTGTACACTTCGAATATGCACACACCTAGAGCCGGGTTAAGTTCCACTTGGCCCGGATTTTGTACACTTCAAATATGTACAAGGCTAAGTTGTATTTTTGTATTCTTTTCAGGTGAACACCAACCGTCGGAGCGCTAAGTTTCAACGTCTCCTGGACACTCACAAGATGCTGCGCGCTAAGCATAACTCACTTCTGGCTGATCATGATAAGAGGGGTAAGTTTCTTCCTCAGCATTTCTCCATTTTCCTTCATCTTCTTCTGCCAAACTACTCCATCATTCGGTTTTCGCAGCTGGGGTGGAGGCTGAGAACACGCTTATGAGGAAGAATCTAGATCAGATCAAGGGTAAGTTATATCTGCTCAACCTTGCTATGCTTTCCATCTCCATTCCTCCTTGGCTCGGCAGACATTCATACCTCAGCTTTGCCGGGTTGACAAACTATTTTAGTATCGCTGGAAGATAGTATGCCCGTGCCTGATATGATGCTGCATTTTCTCGAACAAGCAGGGCAGCATCAGGCCGAGCTCAAAAAGAAAGACGATGAGCTTGCCCTCCTCCGGACCAAGGATGATGAGATCGCCAAGCTTAAGGCCGAGATGAAGAAATTGAAGGCACAACATCAATTCGAGCTCCAAAAGGCTGGCCAAGACTTCACTGAGGAGCGCGAGCGCCTCAACCTCCAAATTGCCAAGGACCGAGAACTTCTCCAGGAGGCCGACGTCAAGCTTGAGTCGGCGAACGCTGAACTTGTGCAGCTTCGCAAAAGACGTGATGACTATACCAGGGAGTTGACTCGGATCCTCATCCATATTTCACGTAAGTTCCTTTCCTTTATCTGGGATATTTCTCTGGGTTACTTCACATGTCTTTTCTTTACCTGCTTCTCTTATCTCGTTTTCAGGCAAATTTCCAGAGGGCACTGCCATCGCGAGTGCCGCTGTTGCTGATTTCCGCCGAGAGAGGGGTACTCCCGTTGGTCCTGACGCTGAAGAGATTCCCTACGACATGGAGGACCTGTTGGTCAGCCTGTCATCTTGCGTGGAAATCATCAAGAACTATGGCAAGGATATCCTTGACGTTGCAGTCCAAATCTTCAACACGTTTTGTCTTGCGGAAGACACTCCGGAGGGAACCGCACTTCTTGTTGAAAAGTTGATGGAATGCGAGACCCAGCTCGACCTTTGGAGGGAATCCGCTAGACGCGCCGTAGCTGAGACCGTTCTCCACTACGTACTTACGTGGTACGAGAAGATTGACCTCAACCTCTTAGCGCGCATGTGCACCGGATCCAAATGGACCAGTGAACCGGAGTGGGTAGCTCGGCGCAAGGCTTGCGCCCATAGCCTTATCGAATACGCTCCCATTCATGAATGTACTGAGGGATCGAGCTTCCTGGAAGCCGCCGGTGATGAAAACGCTGAAAACGTTGAAGATGGCTCGGATGAGGACGAAGAGGGCGATGCCTCGGACATTGAAGACAGCGAAGATGACGCCGAACTCCCTCCTCTTGCTGCTCCTTAAGTGAAAAAACTTTAAAGTTTATCAGATCCCCGGTATGCCGGGTGGAATTGTATCCAGTACACATGTGATATTTTGCTACTAAGTTTTTATGCCGGATTAACTTGGGCGTAGTCCCCGAGTTTCATTTTCTTGTTCGTCCAATCTTGTGGCTCGGCTCGTGTCTACCTTGATTCGGTTTTACGACTTATGAATCCGAGCTTCAAAAATTGTCTTAACAATACTTGGAAACTTTTAGGCTTAGCTCAAAATAGATCAGCATAATAAACTAAAAATACACAAGGTTAGTTCGAAAAACAAACGTCGGCTCGATTAAGTTCTTTTCCTTAGTCGTTTTTCATGTGCTCCACAATTCCAAACTTGTTCTCTTGCTTGCCATGAAGCCAATTCTTGTTGGACAGCAGCAAGTCGAAGAGTTGGGTTTTTGGTACTCACACACTACTAATCCGAGTTTAAGTAGAACAACTTACTCCAGCTGACGTATAAATAACAGAAGACAAATAATATTAAGGCAGTCCCCGAGTTAGTGCTCGAGGTGCCGACATTTCATTGATAAGCTCATTGCCGGCATACATACCGACATATGAGAAGATTCGGATACATACACTTCTCTGCTAAGTGTAGAAAGGACGAAGTAGAGCTACATTCCACGGACGCTTAGATTCCTCGCCGGACATGTCCGCCTTGTTCTTTTCATGTGGCTTTGCATCTATAAGATAATAAGAATCATTGTGCAATGCTTTGCTCACAATGAATGGCCCTTCCCATGGAGGAGATAATTTATGCATGCCAGCAGTACGTTGTACCAACCGGAGCACCAGATCGCCTTCCTGGAAAACTCGGGGGCTTACTTTCTGGCTATGATAGCGTCGGAGATTTTAATGATATATGGCAGATCTGGACAGTGCCAATTCTCTTGCTTCTTCCAGCAGATCAACATCATTTTGCCGGGCTTCTTGCACTTCGGCTTCTGTGTATTGGGTGACCCTAGGCGAATCATGCTCTATGTCAGCTGGTAATACAGCTTCTGCCCCATATACCAGAAAAAATGGCGTATAGCCTGTTGATCGATTTGGAGTTGTTCTTAAACTCCACAGTACCGCTGGTAGTTCTTCTATCCAGCACCCCGCTGATCTTTGCAGCTGCTCAATGAGCCGGGGTTTTATCCCGGATAATACCAATCCGTTGGATCTTTCCACTTGTCCGTTCGAAGCGGGGTGGGCTACCGAGGCAACGTCCAACCGGATCTTCTTATCCCGGCAGAAACGCGCAAATGCTCTTTCCGCAAAGTTTGTGCCATTATCAGTTATGATACTGTGAGGATAACCGTATCTCAAGATGATGTCTTTGAGAAACGTCACGGCCATAGCTCCATCACATTTTCTTATTGGCTTCACCTTGATCCACTTTGTAAATTTGTCCACCATGACCAAAATGTGAGTCATATTTCCCCTTGCTGGTTTAAACGGGCCAACCATGTCCAAACACCACACGGAAATGGCCAGGTGATTGGTATGGTCTTGAGCTCCGACATTGGCATATGTGTCTTGGTAGCATACCTCTGACAGCCATTGCACTTTCTCACCAGATCTTCTGCTTGTTCTAAGGCACTTGGCCAGTAGAATCCATGCCGGAAAGCTTTTGCCACCAAGGCTCGGGACGAGGCATGATGCCCGCACTCCCCTTGATGTATATCCCGGAGGATGTCAAGCCCTTCTTCCGGGTTAACGCATCGCTGGAGGACATTGGTCACACTCCTTTTGTATAGCTCGGAATTGATAATTGGGTATGCCTTTGCTCTCCTCTGAGTTTGCCTGGATAGCACCTTATCAGTGGGTAACGTTCCATCTTTTAGCAATCGAAATATAAGCAGTGCCCAAGCTGGTATGGCTCGCACAGGGAACACATCCTCATCAATTTCCATCTGGTCCACCGGCATAACTTCAACCGGATCACGCTGAGCAGTCCCCGGGTCTTGCGAAGCAGTCCCCGGGTTTGCCGAGGCAGTCCCCAGGATTCGCGCACCACCTCCCGTGTCAATGTCCATGGGCACGGCTTCGGATTCTGTATCCTCCGGGACGTAAATTGAGTCGGTTTCTGGGGACGGCCTGATAGACGGTTTTCTGAGGTGTTCCAATGCTACCCCTGGTGGAATTGCTTGTCGGGTTGATCCGAGCTTCGACAGTACGTCGGCAGCCTCATTTTCCACCCGGGGTACATGGTGAAATTCACATCCCTCAAAGTAACCAGATATCTTCTGCACATGAAATCTGTACAGCGCCATGTTTGGATCAAGGGCGTCCCATAGTCCCGACACTTGTTGTACTACCAAATCTGAGTCGCCAAAGCATAGGATCCGACGTATCCCAATTTCTTTTGCCACTTTGAGCCCATGCACAAGTGCTTCATACTCAGCGACATTGTTTGATGCCGTGAAATGGATCTGTAGCACATATTTCAGCTGGTCCTTCTTTGGTGAGGTAAGTACAATTCTGGCGCCTAGCCCGGTTTTTGTTTTTGACCCGTCAAAGTGCATCCTCCAGTAATTCGGATCTGGTAGAGGTGGTTCGTATTGTACCTCGGCCCAGTCCAAAAAAAAGTCGGCCACAGCCTGAGACTTGATTGCTTCTCTTCTGTCATATTGTGGTGCATAGGGAGCTAGTTCAATTGCCCATTTTGCAATCCTACCACTCGCATCCTTGTTACACATTATCTCGGATATGGGAGCCTCACATATTACCCTGATGGGATGCTCCTCAAAGTAATTCTTCAACTTCTTAGCTGCCATATACACACCATATGCCACTTTCTGATAGTGTGGGTAGTTCTGCTTTGATGCAGACAACACCTCACTCAGATAATACACTGGCCTTTGCACTGACTTACCCTCTTCGTCGCGCTCTACCACAATTACTGCACTTACAACTTGGTTGGTTGCGGCTATATAGAGAAACATTGGCTCCTTTGATAGTGGAGATGCTAACACTGGTGCAGTGGCTAACATCTTCTTTAAGTGAGCAAAGGCTTCGTTGGCATGCGGCGTCCAAACGAACTTATCCGACTTTTTCATGAGTTGATAGAGAGGCAATGCCTTTTCTACCAACTGACACACAAACCGACTTAACGATGCTAGGCAACCAGTGAACTTCTGGACATCGTTAAGACACTTCGGCAGTTCCATTCGCTCAATGGCCCGGATTTTAGTTGGATTGACTTCGATATCTCGACTGGAGACAAGAAAACCGAGTAACTTTCCAACCGGGACACCGAAGGTACATTTCTCCAGGTTAAGCTTCATCCGGAACCTTCTTAAGTTCGCGAACGTCTGCCTGATATCGTCAAGGAGCGTCTTGCTTTCCTTGGTCTTGATAACCACATCATCCACATATACTTCTACATTTTGACCTATTTGGTCATGCAAACATTTCTGCATACATCTTCGGTACGTTGCTCCTGCATTACGTAAACCAAACGGCATGGTGCGATAGCAATAAGCCCCATACGGGGTGATAAATGCAGTCTTTATTTGATCATCTAGATTCAGAGGTATCTGGTGGAAACCAAAATATGCATCAATGAATGACAACAGTTCACATCCAGCAGTTGAGTCTATGACCTGATCTATCCTTGGCAGTGGAAATGGATCTTTTGGACACGCCTTGTTCAGGTTCGTGTAATCAATACACATACGCCAAACCACTGCCACATTCGGATCATCCTTCTTCTTTTCCACCAGCACCGGATTAGATAGCCAATCCGGGTAAAGAACTTCCATGATAAATCCTGCAGCCAACAACCGAGCTATCTCATCTCCGATGACTTTCCTCCTATCTTCGGCGAAGCGGTGGAGAGGTTGCTTCACCGGCTTTGCTCCGGGTCTCACATTCAAAGAGTGCTCGGCCAACTCCCTCGGAACACCTTGCAAGTCCTGTGTGGACCAAGCAAAAATGTCCCAATTCTCACGGAGGAAGTTGACGAGCTCGCTTTCCTATTTGTCATTTAACCCGGCACCAATTGTTACGGTGCGTTTTGGGAACATATCATCAACATGCACCTTCTTGGTATCTTTCGTGGCTTGGAATGAGACACTTCCATGCGGGTTACTCAGCGCCGGCATATACTGCTGCGTGGACTGAGCCAATGCCGCCACCTCTTGGATTTTTCTTTTCTCTTGGCTAACTTCATCTTCAGATAACTGATGTGGCAGCTTGCCATGAACTTGTTCAGTGCTGGTATTCCGAGTAACGCGTGATACGCACTTTCCAAGTTCACCACTTCAAACTCCAAATTCTCAGTTCGGCAATTATCTCTCGTGCCGAACAATACGTCAACCCAGACCTTGCCAATGGGCTCACAAGAAATGCCGGGCACAATACCATGGAAAGTTGTCCTTGTAGCCTGGAGCATGTTCTCCGAGATACCCAACTTGCGCATTGTATCCGCATACATGATGTTAATGCTACTGCCATTGTCAATCAGTACCTTGGAGAACCTTACATTGATGTTAGGCCCAATGAATGTCGGATCCAGCACTAATGCATACGAACCAGGACTTGGCATAAGCTTGGGATGATCTTTAATGCTCCAGGTGATTTCCTGGTCCGACCAAGGCATATACCTCGTCACTGCCGGCATTACCGCATTCACCTCCATACGTCGGCACTGCAAGCTCTTTCTGTCTATTTCCTCAGTGGTAAACACGTAGTAACTCTGATGAT
The DNA here is from genome assembly GCA_910589775.1 of Avena eriantha. Taxonomy (NCBI): domain Eukaryota; kingdom Viridiplantae; phylum Streptophyta; class Magnoliopsida; order Poales; family Poaceae; genus Avena; species Avena eriantha. The sequence continues at coordinate 264,043,291 of OU342743.1, read as the reverse complement.
GCTCTCTGTACTCATTCCTCCCCTCATTTCTGGGGTACCTCTGATCCGGCTGATGCTGGTTTTCTACTTGATGCACTGCATCCCTTCTCTCATGGTTATCATTCCGGGGTGCCTGAGCATTCCCTAAACCACCTTGTTCTATTTTACGCATCCACTCACATTGCCTCGTCGTATGACCCGCTGGGTTACTCGGATTTGGCGTGTGAAATTTACACGGCTGATCCAACATCGACTCATAAGTGTACCTCGGACGGTCCTTCTTTTCTTGCCACTGTTTCTTCTGCTCTGGCGTCCAAGTTTTCTTGCCATCATTTCTTGGTGTCCATTGTCCTCCTCCAGTTTTCTGACGTTGATTGCCTCCTGCTCCGGGCTGATCTTGATTTACAGCTGCAACTTGTTGCGAACTGTACCGGTGATCCGGTCTGTCATCTCTTCTTTTACCTCTGTAATCATTCCTCCGGGATGATCCGGCTCCATCTCTCTGGTAGTACTCCTCATTTGACTCGTTTGACACGATCCTGGGTTGAGTCGGATCACCCAAAGCATACGAATCAGCAATCCGGATCATCTCTGCCAATGTGGTTGGCATTTTCCTTTGCAACTTTTGCCACAACTCGCTTGCATATCTGCACCCTTGCACAAACCACGCTATGGCCTGTGACTATCACACCCTCACACGAGTTTCTCACGGTACACCACCGGGTTAAAAACTCCCGGTCCGTCTCGTTCGGTCTCTGCTTACACATAGCTAGGATCTGTGGCCTATTTGGCCTCTGATACGTACTTGAGAAATTGCTGATAAACATTTCTTCAAAATTGATCCAGCAGTTAATACTTCCGGGCGGCAAATTGTTTAGCCATACCCTTGCTGGCCCCTCCAATATCTAGGATACGTATCTCACAGCCCATCTCAAGTTGCCTGTAGCAATTTTCACAGTTGTAGCATAGTTTATCAACCAATCCTCCGGCTTAGTACTGCCATCATACGTCTTTGTGCCTCTAGATAACTGGAAGTTAGGTACCGACGGCTCCTTCATGATCCGGAGCCCAAAACACGCAGGACCCGGTGGACCTTGACATTCGATCTGTTCTGACCTATACAGTCGATCTAGTTTTAACCTGGCATCATCAGGCATCAAATCCCTGCTTCCCAATCTTAACACTATCACGTGATAGTCTGGCCTTGGGTATCCTGCGTTCACCATTTCCGAATCTCCATCTTTATACCGGTCCTGTTCTCGTGGAGCACCTCTCTGTTGCATACCTCGGTCGGCACTTTGCTCTTGCCTTGGTATATTCCCTTGTTGCGGTTGTCCTGCTCATGCCGAGTTTCGCTATCCGGCATTGCCGTTTACAACATTTCCTTGACCGGCATTGCCTTGGTCATGGTTACCTCGGCCAGCTTCACCTCGGCTCACACTTCGTCGATCGTCATTTCTTTGTACTTCTTTTCCTTTCCCTGCCCTTGTCGGGTCGTACGGGACGATCTGTTTGTTTCTTCTGGCCGAGGTTACTACCTCTTCTCTCCTAGGACCTCCATGAGGAGACGATGCGGCTCCAGCGGATTTCTCCGGGTTACCCACCGCCGAATGAACGATCTTGGAGGCCCCAGCTCTCTGCGGGTTAGCCCTGAGTAATTGCTCATTTTGCCTATTTGTGATCCGAACCAACTCATTGACCCTATCTTGTTGTCTCTGACGGGCTTCACCCGTTAGACCCTCTAACTCAGGCGCAGCAGCATCTGCTGCTCTGAGGTTCTTAGCCGGGGTACTATACCTCGGCAGCCCCACGGACAAACAGTTCTCTGACTCCTCAATCCTAGTGTCTCCCTCTTTGTTCATTTCGCTTATGAGGTTTCTCCCCTTCACTTTTACAGCATCAACTTTATTTGCCTTTGCGTACTCACGCAGCATCATGTTCAACGACTGCTGAGCCGCGGCTATCTTTTTCGCACCCTCTAGTATTTTTTTCCTAGTTTCCTCTAGCTCGGTCTGCGCCTGAGCCGGATCTACTGCTGCTATTATAGGGTTTGCCAAGCTATCCATCGCTTCCCGCAGCACATTCTCAGGCCTCTCTAGTGGAGGACCTCTACCTTTCCTCGGTGCCTTAGGCGTTATCTCCGGATCTGGTGCCGGACCCTTGCTTGCGCCTACACCAGGCGCAGTCATCATCACCTCAGCACAGTCCGGGGAGCAAGTGATACACGCCCCGTGAACCACGCTAAGGGGTGGCTCCCCTGCCTCGACGACGTGCCGCGGATGAATGCACGACACATCGACAGCAACATAGACCTTGTGCGCGCCGAGCTTGACGAAGAGGTCGTTGCGCGGAAGCGGGCGCGTGCCGAAGCAGCCAGCGTTGTCACTGACAAAGTCCAGCGCTCCAAACACCGAACGAGCCCGGAGACGATGCATTCGCCGGTGCCGATGAGGTTTCCCGTCTGGATCTTGACCCCTGCTAGTGCTGCTAGCCCCACGGTGGGCGCCAACTGTCGTGGTGGTGTCACGGCAGATGCCATGGATAGGCTAAATGTGGGGACTAAATGCACTAGGGGAATCCAAGGAGGGATAGTGTGGTGATTCCACACATAGAAGGTTTATATTTGATTCACTTCCAAGGTTTACAAGTGCTCCTAGAGTTGTATTGGAGAGAGGAGGAAGAAGGAACTCTCTTACTCTCACCGCTAGATAGCCCTCATGAACCAAGTAAAAACTAGCCAATAGATATCAACCTAGTAAGACTCAACCCGTTCCAGACCAACCCCTTCTACAGAGGCCCTAGCCCTCCTTATATAGGGGTGGCTAGGTCTCTACTTAGGGCATACGTGGAGGCATATTCCAGGGAATATGCCTCCTCCCAAAATAGTAAGCCGACCGGGTCGCTTTTCCCCGCGTCACCCATGTAGAGGCTATGTGAGCCTCTGCGGCGCCTGCGTCAGCCGACATTGGTGTTGTCACCTCTGTCGGCCACGCCTCGGTGGTCCTGCCTCTGTCCGCTTCGCTCATGCCGTGCGTACTAGGGCTACTTTTAACCAGCGAGATACCTTCCTTCTCCTAGAAGCTTGACATGACCTGGATCGTAGTTGATCCGGCCACACCTGTTCCTGCATACAAGCTAGATTCATCCATCCGACTTACGGCTTAAGTCGGTTGAGACCTAGTTAGGTGGACAACCCCTGGTCCGGGTTATCCCGAGATTCGGCCTGCCTTGAGGCGACTCGGCCAGCATTCGCTTTGACCTTGCCGTACCTCGGCTAACTTGGCCTTTATACCCTGGTGTGACCCTATCCGGGGGTATCCCCCCAACAAAGAAACAAGCAAACAAAGCAAAAATAAACTAAGCAAAACAAAAAACAAAGTAAAGAGATTGGTTATGAGGGACTCCCCTTGTGAAGATGTCCTTGACTGCCCGGCAACGGCGCCAGAAAAATAGCTTGATGGCTCAAAATATATCGAGCTCATTGGGGAACCCCAAGAGGAAGGTATGATGAGAACAACAGCAAGTTTTCCCTTAATTATGAAACCAAGGTTATCCAATCAGTAGGAGCAAGGAAACACCTCCAAGGTGTTGTTTCCAACTTGGAATCCTGCACAACACAACCACAAAACTTTGCCCCAACTTACAGTGAGGTTATCAATCTCGCCGGTTTTGCTGAAAACAAAGGATTAAACGTATCCTGTGGAAGATAGTAATTGATTGCAGAAGGTAAACAGAAAACAGTAAATAGATTGTAGATTGATAGTAAAAGAAAGGGCCGGGGTCCATAGTTCACTAGTGGTGATTCTCCTTAAGATAGATGACATGTTGGGTGAACAAATTACAGCGGGGCAATTGACAGACACCGAGAAAGCATACATGCATATACTAATCATCTTGACTCCTACGAGATTTGATTGGGCATCACAACATTATACATAGACCATAATCCAACTCCACCTATGAGTAATAATCCAACTTCAGGTTATCATCTGACCTCCCTCCAGTATTAAGTTGCAAGCAACAGATAATTGCATTAAGCATTGTGTGTAAAGTAAACAATACGATTGTTCTATGAACAATGGGTTGTTGTTTTCTCCCTAGTAGCAACATCACATCTAGTGCCTTAGAGATTTCTGTCACTTCCCCAGATTCCTAGAAGCATGAACCCACTATCAAGCATAAATACTCCCTCTTGGAGTTACTAGCATCTACTCGGCCAAGATAGCTACTAACAACGGAAAGCATACAAGATCACAAATAACAAAGACATGATAGAATCAATAATCAATCTGAAATAGGATCTCAATATCCATCGGATCCCCGCAAACACAACATGTATGATTACAAATAGATGATCTTGATCATGAACGGAGCTCACAAGATCTAGACATGAAAGCACAAAGGAGGAGAACCAGCCATCTAGCTACTACATGGACCCATAGTCCAAAGATGAACTACTCACGCATCACACCGGAGGCTTGCATGATGATGAAGAAGGCCTCCAGGGTGAATTCCCCTCTCCGGTAGGGTGCCGGGAAGAGCTTCAGATCCCTTTCGATCTAGGGATGGAGATGACGGCGGCTACAGACTCTTTCGTGGATTTTTGATCGGTACTTAGCGTTTATGTATCGGAGGCTTCTTATAGGCGAAAGGGGAGGCCGAGGGGGTGCCCTAGGCGGCCACACCACCCCCTAGCACAGGCCAGGCCTAACCGCGCGGCCAGGTGGTGTGGCCGGCCTCTGGCCCCTCTCCATCTCGTCTTCTGGCTTTGTGTCCCCCTCGGTGAAATATTGACTTTGGCTTTTGTCCCATCCAATTCCGAAAATATTCATTTTCTGACTTTCCTGGAACCAAAAACAGCAGAAAACATGCAGCTGACGCTATGGCATCTTGTTAATAGGTTAGTCTAAGAAATTGTATAAAAATACTCCAAAGTGTGGACAAAACATAAGAAAGTAGATATAAAACAAGCATGGAACATCAAAAATTATAGATACGTTGGCAACCTCATCGGCGACGAGCAGAAGCCCCGCACGAAAGATGATCCCAGCCGAAGCGTTGTGCCCCACGGTGGACGCCAACTGTCGTGGTGTGGAACACGGCAGTGCCATCGTGTATGGCATGAAGGGGACAATTAGGATGCTATCGGTGGCTACTCGCAACGGGTTGGGCATAGATACTGCAAACACAGCGATGTACCAAGGTTCGGAGCCCTCTTGGTGAGGTGACGCTCCTACTCCTGCAAGGATCTACTATCAAGGGGCGAACGCCCTGTACAGATGCTCCTTGAGCTGTTTTCCTGGCTACTCCTTCCTAGAAGAAGAAGGAGCAACTACTCAACTTTTCCAATGTGGAGAGCTTCTAACTTGTAATCTTCTAATGCTTACCTAGAACCCTAGCACTACCCCCCTTATACACTGGTGGAGGAGGCAGTTTACAAGGTGGGTTCTAGGGCTTACTGTTTGGATCTGGGACTTACAAAGTGGGTCGGCTGGACAGGGACAAACGGTAGGCCCGGGTCTAGTCAAACCTCTAGTACAGGGAAGGACAATGCTACAGTGTCCAACGCTCCTGCTTTACTTGTCAGTCGACTCTTTCTCTGTCAGCTGGCTCTTTATGCCTAAGCTGGAGCTTTGCTCGTCAGCCTCCAGCTTTGGCACCATTGTCCGGTAGCGCTGGCCAGGCTAGCCAACCTGTCCGGTCAAGGGTGCGCTCAGTGGGGAGCGTCATCCCCTCCGTACCACCACCAGCGGATCCGAGGCGGTCGGCTAGGAGCGGCCTCCCAGCCAGTTCTTCTGGCCACCCGGCTAGACGGGCCAGCCGGGGAAACTTGGATGCGGACCGGGTGGAGAACTCCACCCGGCTGTGGTGCCTTGGTCTGGGCCCAGACGGCCAGAGCTCCTTGGAGCCGGTCGGTTGGTCCCATCTTGGTCTACCCGGGGGTCATCCCCCCGACAGAAATATTTTGAGAACCTTTTGTTCAAATTACAAACCGTTTTCACTTTTAAGCTACTCGTGCCGAGAGTTTAAAACTAGATCCCATGTTGATAGGGTTTGCACAACTTTTTTTGTACTTTTAAAACCATTGCGTTCGTACTTTAGTTCTGTACTTTTTGTACTTTGGGTTCTTAGTATACTTTTTACTTGGGTTACTACACACTTGTACTTTTCGCGTACTTTGACAGCGAGTACACTTTTACTTTTCTGTACTTTGGTCTGAGTATGGTTATACTTTCATGTACTTTAGCTATGAGTAAACTTATACATTTATGTCCTTTGGCTTTCAGTACAGTTGTACTTTTGTATTTCGGCTGTGAGTAAACTTGTACTTTTTGTGTACTTTCGCTATCAGTAAACTTGTACTTTTCTATACTTTTGATGTGAGTAAACTTATACGTTTTTGTACTTTCGTACATCGATTGTGACTAAACTTCTACTTTTCACGTATTTCCGTTGTGAGTAAACTTATACTTTTTTGTACTTTGGAACTCAGTATAGTTGTACTTTTGTACTTCGGCTGTGAGTAAACTTGTACTTTCGTATACTTTGGTTACGAGTACACATATACTTTCGTGTACTTGTACTCGTGTGTTTGTGTACTTTGATCCAAGATTATGTATGAGAACAAACTTTCTCCTACACACGACACATGGCACTTTCTAGGAGCGTGCGCACTCCTCAAATAGACCTTTATGAAGGTCTTCATTTTCCTAGGGATACTTGTGTTTCTGTGTTGATTCTCCTCGTATCCTAATTGGCATTGCTGGGCCTGGTTCTCCCCATCTGGACAACATTTTTATGGCAGTAGTATAGCCCGGCTGAGCCTTATAGGCAGGGAAGGATTCGATCTTGGGCCCCCTATAGGCCTAGGCCCCTGGCCGTTGCCAAGGTGGGCATGGGTCAGAGTCGGGCCTGGTTTCACTGAGAGTTTCTACTGCTATGAATGATGATCTTATGAAGCCATATTCAACATAGGAGGTTAAACGGGTGTTGTTTTTGTCGGTGATATGAAGGATCCCGGCTCGGATGGCTTGCATGCTTTATTTTTTTAAAAATGTTGGCACATCCTAGGGGATGCCCTGGCTGATGAGGTGTTGATGGTTATCAATAATAAAGTGATTTTACAAGTATGGAATGACACGGTAATTGTTCTTATTATAAAAGTGGAATCACCAGAGAAGATAACACAATATAGGCCCATCAGTTTGTGCAATGCGTTGTACAAAATTATTTCCAAGATGATTGCTCTTTGCTTGAAGGTTATCTCTCAAGTTCAAAGTGCTTTTGTCCCGGGAAGGGTCATTACTGACAATATTTTGTTGTCTTACAAAAGCATGCAATATTTTGTTGTCTTACAAAAGCATGCATACTATTAAAAATAAGAAGAAGGGGAAAGAAGGGTTTTGTGTAATCAAATTAAATATGCATAAAGCATATGATCATGTGGAATGGGTATTCTTGGAGAGGATGTTGGTGCTACTAGGGTTCCATCAGGAGGTGATTGAGATCCTTATGTCTTGTGTACGCTCGGTGAAATACAAGGTACAGTTTAGTGATTAAGAAACAGAAGAATTTATTCCTACCAGGGATCTCCGTCAAGGAGATTCTCTGTCTCCTTATTTATCCTTTATTTGTGTGGAAGGGTTATCTAGTGCTTTGGCTCATAAAGAGGAGGTTCGTGGCATTGAAGGTGTTCAGATGTGCAGATATGCGCCATCAGTTTCTCATTTATTATTTGGTGATGATTCCCTTATACTGATGAAAGCTAATTTGTCTAATGCAATCTTATTGAGAAGTGTGCTAGTCCAATACTGTTCAAGTTTAGGACAAATGGTGAGTGAGAAAAAATACAGTATATTCTTTAGTCCAAATGTGGATGTGCCGGTTAGATCTTAGATGCGTGATGAGCTGATATGACTGAGGCTATCTCTGATAAGTATCTCGGATAGCCTACTATGGTGGGTTTGGACCGTATGGAGAGTTTCATTTACCTCTTAGAACGTATCATTCAACGTTTGAGAAGGTGGAAGGAGAAGTTGTTACCCTTGGGAGGTAAAGAGATCTTATTGAAAGCAATCATCCAAGCTATACCAGTGTTTGCTATGGGGTTTTTTAAAATTCCCAAACAACCGTGTAAGGAGATTAACGATGCAATGTCTAGTTTTTGGTGGGGAGACTGCTGAGCAAAATAAGATGCACTGCATTGCATGGTGGAGGATGTGTATTCCTAAGAAAATGGGAGGTATGGATTTCATGGTTTACATTTTTTCAATCTTGCAATGTTGACAAAACAATCTTGGAGACTATTGCAGAATCCAGACTCCTTATGTGCTCGAGTGCTGAGAGCAAAGTACTACCCCAATGGCGATTTGTTGAAGGCTGGTCCAAAAAAAGGTTCTTCTTTTGTTTGGCAAAGTATTGTCGCAGGGTTGTAAACTTTTAAAAGAGGGCATATTTGGAGAGTAGGATCTGGGGGAGAAAAGTAATATTTAGGAGGATTGTTGGATCCCAAGTAGTCATACACAGAAAATTCTTACGCCTAGAGATCACACGGTATATACCCATGTCAATGAACTTGTAAACCCATATACAGGTTCTTGGGATGAAGATTTAATCAGAGAGATTTTTTTGGGTTGTGGATGCTGAAACAATTTTGAGAATTCCTCTAAGTGAGCATCTTTCTGAAGATTTTGTGGCATGGCATAGATCAAAATATTATACTTTTACTATCTGGTTTGCTTACTATGTAGAATGGGAGCATCAATATGGAAGTAAAGTGTAAAGGGGTGATGGACATGAGTCGTCGAGTATAAACCTTGTTTGGGACATTATGTGAAAGTTGCGGGTGCCTAGCAAAGTTAAAATATTTTTTTAGAAGGCGTTACATGGAATGGTTCCTCGACTAGAGATTCTAGATTCTCGTCATATTTCCCAGTCTGTCAAATTGGGCTTGAAGATATAAAACATTTGATGTTCTCTTGTCCCAGAGCTCGTGAGGTTTGGGATAGCCACGGGCTTCTTAATCTGATTAATGAAGCAATGGGTGTTGATCGGTCAGAGTCAGTGGTCCTGTAGCATATTTTATGTGAACGAAGAAAGCAAGCTCCTATTCCTATTAACCTTGGATTGAAGGAATTGATGTTGGTATATTTGGTGGCAGCGGATGGAGTTTGTGAAGGGTAACACTATTTCGCCTCCTTGCAGTACGACCTTTGTGACTAATGCATTGACGGCAAACTTCAGCTCAGTTAATTCAAAAGAAAAATTGAAGGAAGTTAATTGGATGAAACCGAATAATGGTACATAAAAACTGAATGTTGATGCCACTTTTCATGCTGATGGGACAGGTGCAGTGGAGGATGTGATTCGAAACCACTTAGGTGAAGCAATAGATGGCAGCTCTTGTCCCCTGGAAAACTTGCTGAATGCTTTGACGGCGGAGGCTCAAGTGTTATTAAAAGGCTTGGAACTCCTTGAACAAAAAGGAGTTGCTTCGGTAGTGTTTGAGTATGACTCTCTTGAACTTATTCAAATATCCAATGGTAGAACCGAAGTATGGAGCCCTTATTCAGCTATCATGGTAGATTGTTTCATCAAGGCAAGTGGAATATCAGACATCTCTTTCCAACATTGTCCAAGAGAGGCTAATAAAGTGGCGCATAATCTTGCCAAGAAAGCTTATGAAACGAAAGAAGTTTTAGTGTGGGAGGGTGAACCTCCTGGATGTAATAGATGATGTAACAACTCTATTAATTTAGTAAATCGCCACTAGGATTTCCTTTCAAAAAAAGTACTGTTCACCCAAGGCAGTAAGCATAATAGGTGAGTATATAATAGAGTTTTGGAATACTGTCTGAAAATCTTTTTATCAAGCTCATTCCATCAATTTCCAAGAAAAGTAAAAAAAGTTTCTACATGTTCTACTTATGGTGGATATGTCATTGACTAATACATGATGAAACTATCCGTCCCATGTTTTAGTGCAGAATGTTGGTCCTAGCGATTACATCTAACATGGCAATGGCACTTAGCAAACCAAGTTTACCACGGCCTCACTGACTGGCACCAAGTCCGAGATAGGTAAAAATTAACATTGATGGGTTATTTTATCTTGTGCCAATATAGGTTAGGTCGGAACAGTGCTACGGGATTCATAAGAACGTTTCTTTGTTGCATCCATTGTATTACTCCCCAATCTAGCATGCGATATTTCTATTGGAGGGGGCCTGGCACTTGCTAATAGTATGGGATGCCATAATATCCAAACGGAGTTGACTTCGATGAAAATTAACAAAGCCTGCATTTGTGAACGCATTTGGTGGGATGAAACCTCGGCTATTTTTGCGGATTGTGTGGATTGGGTGACACCCATTGGAAGTGTCACTTTTTAGCATTGTCAAGCCAACAAAGTTGCTCATGAATTAGGTAGGGTTTATTTTTTGAGAAAATTCTTATAAATGGATCGATGAACCTCATAGTTTTTTATTCTAAGAAAACTGATAAACAATGTAACTATTGTTGGCAATTAATAAAATCCTACGGTAGAGTCCTGGCAATTTCCTAAAAATTATGAAAGTAAAAAAGGGACAGAAAATTAAGATCAAACGGGAACTCAAGCTCCAAGACAACTGCAAGCATTGACCCAGATCAAAGGAGAACTAGATACATGAAGTACAAATCAGAACCCAACTTTTTTACATTCCTAGAACATTAGAAACAAACACAAAAGCATAAGTGAAACCCAAGGCCCTCCTTGTTGTAGTTGGTGCTCTGCATGAGATCTTATGTATGATTCTCGAACAAGCTTCAGTCTAACAACACCTTTTCCAAAACTACTTTGCCTTGTTTTTTCTACAACATTTTCCACGAGTTAATCATCTTACAAAGTATGTAACCAACACTCACCGAATCATCATGAAATCTTCTTTTAAAGCATGCATAATTTCTAATCTTTCAGATAGTCCAACAAAATGATGATCCCACACAAAGCACCAACTATCGTTGGTTTGATGGGAAAGAGTTGATCCGGCCACTGCTAGATCATGTGCATTATCCGGTGGCCTAACCAATCGAAAAGCATACAAAACAATTGGTCAGTTCAGTTTTGCCAGAGAGAAGCCAAACAAGAGATGATCATCGATTCAATTTTGGTAGCAGAAATGATATTTAGCATTTGCAATCCAGCCCTTCCTGTGAAAATTATCCTTGGTCAAGATGCTAATCAACATTAACCTCAGGAAAATCTCCTCTTCAAGAGGAACTTTTTATATTAAGGGAAATTCCCTTTAGATCTTAGTTGCAAGTATAAATCTTTAACTGTGCATTTCCTACATCCACCAGTTCTCCAAGTCATTGTCTCATAATCTACTTTTATTTTGAGCTCCTCCCACTATTCCAAATTTGATCTTAGAAAATCTCTTCTAAGTTTGACAAAAACCCATCCTTCTTGTTTAACTTTCTTTATCGTCACAACTTTTTGCAAAAGCCAATTTATAAAATCTAGGAAATTGCACGTTTTAGTGCTGAACCATTTAGCCATGCATCTTCCTAGAAAATAGTTTGTCTCCAGCATTAGTTCCACTTTTGAAAATTTGCATGAAGATATTCTTAATCTCCATTAGGCTTTGCGAAAAATGAGAGCTTCAAGGGCCAACATTTGCCTGTGATTTTTTAGCAGTCAATTGTTGTCAAGTCACTTTAGTGTTTCTAGTTTCCATAAGCTATTTCTAGAGCACACTTTTATTCATAGTTGTTGAAAGGACAACTAATGTCACCTAGAGGGGGTGAGTAGGCCTTTAAATAATTACGATATATGCTCTAATAAATGCGGAATAAAAATAACATTTAATTTATCAAAGCATAAAACCTAAATTCACTAGGTTCAACTAAGTGCACCAACAACCTATTCTAAGAAAGTGAACAACAAATTGATAGCAAGATAGAAAATTCAAGCATGATGGCTATCACAATGTAAAATGCATACGTAAAGCGATCGGGTATAGGAATAACCAATGGCTACCGAGATGATAATTTTATCCTGAAGTTCACTTTCAAAGAAGCTACGTCTCCGTTGGAGAGGTGCGATGGCGCAATGCTCTCCGAACGCCACAAATGGCCCACTTTTGAGGTGTGGTGGCTCGATGCACACCCAACACCACACAAGGCCTCACCCCAATATGCGAAGGCACGCAACTCACTAACGCCATAACAGGCTCACCTTATTCTCCCGTGAGCTCACCATAAAGGCCTACTTATGATCAACTACAGGACACTTAAGGGTGGTCACCGAACCCGTACAAGGCTTGGGGCAATCTTCACAACTCAAATGGAGGCTCTCAAGAATAACCACAAAGGACTCTAGCTTGAGGAATATCTACAACTCAATTAGAGACCCCAAGGAAATCACACCACAACCACACAACCGTCTAGGGTTCCAAGAACCCAAGAGTAACAGGTCCACAAGCTTTAACTCGCCAAATCTTCATAGAGAACTCAAACCTATGCACCAAATTCAAGACAAAATACTTCACTCTCAAATTTCACCAAAGTTAGAAAAGCTATTGGGAGAATAAGAGAGTAAGAACACGAGAGGAGAACAGAAAACTCTCCAAGATCTTGGTTCCAAGGATTCCTTTGCAAAGAAGGGATTTGGTTAGGTGTGGTTGTAGATCTAGATCTCTTCTGACAAATCCCTCAAAAAGATGCAAGAATCATAGAAGGAGAAAGGGGAGAGGACAATCTCTTCAAGATCAATAGTGGAGGAGAAAGATAAAGAGAAAAAATGGACCAAAATAGCTTACCCCACAAAGAGGAAGAGGAGCCTCTTTTAATAGGCTCTGCAATTCTGATCGTTTGGTCTATTTACGTGCCTAGCTAGTAGTTCCAGTGAGCCACCGTAAGTTCTGGTGAGCCCGGATCCAACGGATCGGAAGCAGTGGAGAGACCTGGTTGTACAAGTCGGATGCCCCACCTGACCCGGGCTAGAACTTCCATCAGGTACTACCGTTCCACTTCTGGCCAAGTTCCGATGATAAAACGGGACCAAAATGTCGGGCCAGAACTTCCGTCTGGTACTACTGGTCCACTTCCGGCCAAGTTCCGATGATAAAGCGTGACCAAAATTAAAATTTACTGCAAGGTGTCAAGGGTTGAGCGAAAGTGAGCCAAAAATTCTACCAGTACTACCGGTAGAAAAATATGCCCGAGCGGTACTTCCGGTCCTTGGCCGGTACTTTCGGCCAGGAAAACTTCAAAGCCAAAACTGCAATAACTTTTGCATCTGAACTCCAAACAATATGAGCCAATTTTGTTGGAAAGATAACGACGTGTAGAATCCAAAAACAATTGTTCAAAATATTGGGTATCACCATGGGAGAAAATAACATGAATAAATATGTGAGATACCTCGTAAGGTGTGGATTCACAAAACCCGCAAGGTCAAAAAACGCAATAAGATATTCAAGAGAAATCTGTTTTTATGAACTACAGCTTGTCATGAAGATAACCACAAGTTCTATATTATCACATGGACAAGATCCAAAAATCAACCAAGAAAGATGATGCAATGTATGCAAGCATGTGATCTTCTAGAGATGGCACATCTTGAGCTTCCACTTTATTTCTTGAAGATAACCATGAGGAACTCCATCTTCTTCTTCAAGACACTCTTGATCTTCTTGTTCTTCTACATGATTCCAATAGTCCCAAAGCCCTTGGACATTGCTTCTTATTCATGTCTTCATCTTTCAACCTTGAAGCCAACACATGGTCCAACGATGCTAATGGACAATTCCTACTAGTGTAACTCAAAGCAAACATTAGTTCATAGAGATTATCATTACTTACCAAAACCACACATGGGGCACACATACACTTTCAATTGTCAAATCTAGTACAACAAGTTCCCCACGGTCCTTGGGTAGACAGTCAATCTGCCAATTAACTAAGTGATACTTTTTATTATATTCTAGCTCAAAGCCGGACCATACTTTTTTGTGTATATCAAAAGAACAATTGGGTGCTTCAAGAAAATATAGCATGTATAGTAGAATGCTACATACAAGCATTCACCAAGGTCACCTTATCTCAAATTGACATCATATTTCCTTTCCATCCGGACAGCTTCTTTGCAATTTTCTCCCCAATTGGGCCCCATTGTGACACTGACAATTTCTTTTCATCAATGGACATTCCCAAATATTTCATTGGCAACTCCGTAATAGGGAAAGTGACATTTCGCTATATTGTTGGCTCCTTTTTTTGGTATCTACCAGCAGGAACAACTCACTTTTATGGAAATTAATATTGAGGGCAGGATGCTAAAAATGCATTGATTGAATTTAACATTCTTATCATTAACAAGATCATCTTCCATTTGAAAGATTGTGTCATCAACATATTGTACTACTATAGTTCCACCATCAACAAGATGTGGTACCAGTCCAGATATTAGACTCTGCCACTTAGACTTCTTAATCATTATTGTAAAACAATCTCCCATAGTATCAAACAAAAGTGGTGTTGGAGGACCCCCCTGTCTCACTCCTGCATATGTTGGGAAATAATGTTCAATTTGGTCATTAACCTTGATGGCAACTCTTTCTCCTCTTACAAATTTCATGATCCAATCACATAGTTGGTCTCCAAAACCTTTTTCCTACATCATTTGATAAAGAAAAGACAAGTTGGCCATATCATAGACCTTCTCAAAATCAATCTCAAGAGTACCCTAGACATTTTTTTGTGATGTTTCTCATGAAAAAAAACAATGCCTCCCATTACAAATTTGTCCTTAATAAGATAGGTTTGGGCATCTACAATGAATTCCTGTATTATCAACCCTAATATGCAAGGCTGACTCTAACCCATAGCGAGCATGGGCAACGCCCTAGGGCCCATGTCTGGCGAGGGTCCATCACCACATACTTCTCCTATTGCCCTACGTCGGCTGCAAAGGCCCAACCGGCCAAGACCGATCGGGAAAATAAATGCATGTTTCCCTAAAAAAGGAAAAATAAATGCGCGCAACCATCAATGAGAGGAAATGCAGGCGGCGATTGATCTCCTCGACTCCTCTTTATTTCTTCCTCTAGTCTATTCAACTTCGACTTGATTGCTTGGCCCTGTTACCTAGGCCACTTGGAGACTAGAGATTACCTTTGAACTCCTGATATTATCGATTGGGGTCAACTGAGTCGGCGATTGATCTCCTGGACTCCTCTTCATTAGTAATATGATTGTTAAAGCTTTATCAATATTTCGTAACTGACATTCAGAAAATTTAGGTCTAAATTTATGAATCACATTTGCATTTGGCACTTAAAGAATTCATGCAATTATCCGATGGTCTCTCAATGTCCAAATCTCCTCTATGGATAGAATCTAGCATTTCCTTCAAATCATATTTTATTTCTTCCCACGATACCCGATAAAATTCTGCCGGCAAACCATGTGCAGCACTTACTATGTTTCGGTTCAAATACCACTTCCTTCAGTTCATCCATCTCAAAATGTTTAGTCATGAATTGCATGTCTTCTTCAGTTAGCTGTTCACATTCCAAACTAACTTTTGTAGAATTCAATAACATGCTTGATCAGCTCGTCATCTCCTAGAACTTTATCACCATCGGGGGTGGTGGCAGGATCGCAGCTTAAGTGGGGCTAGACAAGCTAATCCTCAATTAGAGGGGGGCAACTAAGCAATTTTCTCTGAAATTGTACTTAAATTAGTCTTAAACACAATTTTTTGCCCTGGTGTAGCATGAAATAGGGGCCAAGGCCCCTGCTGGCCCCCCTTAGCTCCGCCATTAATCACCATTATTCATCAAAACATAGATATCATTTTTCTTCTTCCTTCCGATTGCCATTAAGTGGAAATACTTTGTGTTGCCATCTCCTTCCTTTGAATCGCTCTCTGCCTCTATTTTAGTTCTTCATCTATTAAGGGTTTTTTCAGTCTATCATTCAGTCAGTTGTAATTATTTTTCTTCAACACCCAGGAAAGTTGTCCCTCCTTTTCTGTCTAGCTGATCAAGTTTCTCTAGTAGCTCCTTGTTCGCCTTTCTATATGCCCCTTGTACATCCACGGCCAGAGCGACTGTTCGGTGCAGCCGTGCAGCTGTGTCTGTTCGTTTCTTCAGGAGGCACAGCTTCGTTCCTCTAGGTTGTCTAGAGTTGGGTGTGGCTTCTGGTTTTCTTGCCCAAAAACCTGACGAAGAGACACATGACACCATCCAGACTACTGGTGGTTCTCTACGATAATGCTGACCCATCCCGGGCAGTCCACCACGACGTGCATGAAATCTTAGAGCATTGTATCTACATCAACTGAACCAAGGCCGTGAATTACATGCTAATCCACAACTATTTCAGCACGAGCTTTCTGTCCCAGTGTACATCAACTCAAGGCCTACTGGGCACCACTCACTGCTTCCAGCTCCCTCTGCCGCGGTGGCACGCTCCGCGGTCTCCTCCGTCGTGCGGTGCCAGGAGGGGCCTGAACGATATGCACCAACAGTTTAGACAATTGTAAGTTGTCCAGGTAAAACTCACAGGATGAACCTCATTCACACTGCCAGGGGCGCCATCCTTACCTTTTCGTCAGCGTTAAGCGAGTCAACAAGATCTCCCATTCCTGCAATTGCTTCTTGCCCTTGCATCATACCCATCAATTTCTGCATTTGTGCGCGCATTTGGAAGAGCTGGGCAACCAATTGGCCCACCTAATATGGAAAATGATAACCTTTTTAGATCCGTGGAGGGGGGTGGGTATGGAATCATGCTGATTGCTGAATGATGGTACTACAAGAAAAACACTGTGATACGAGCACAAGAGTAGGACTGAACCTCTTGTTCCGTCTTTTCAGACTCTTCGGCAACCCTAATCCTCCTCTCGCGTGATTCAGCAAGTAACTCTGGCTTTTCTCTTTCCTCTGCAGAGTAGGATTAATTTTAGTGGCATAAGGAGCCATCACATTGCTACAAACTTCATATGTATGGCGGCAGTTTTTTCACAAGGAAACGTACCAGCTGTCATTGCATTGATCATCGACTCTACGAATGCAAGTCTTTTCTCAGCTTCCCGGATTTGTGCAGGAGTAACCTATTTATGACGAGAGGTGTTCTCATGTTCTGGCATTTATCATATCTAATTCATCAACTTGAAGTTCATGTACCTTGTTCATGCCTGGAATCATTCCAATTACACGGCTCATGGAACCCATTTTGGCAACATTTTGTGTTTGCTTTAAGAAGTCATTGAAGTCGAATTTTGCACTCAGTATCTTCTTCTGTAATTCCATGGTATCCTCTTGACGGACCTATTTGCAACATCATTTAAACAGTAACATCATAAAACACCCACAATATTGCTTCGGGCAAGACCAGAAGAGCAGCCTTACAGTAAGCTACTTACGACTTCTTGTGCTTTTTCAACAAATGAAAGGACGTCTCCCATTCCCAAAACACGTTGCGCCATGCGGTCGGGATAGAAAAGCTCAAGGTCCTCCATCCGTTCTCCTCGTCCTACAAACTTGATGGGCTTTCCAGACACCTGCATGAACAATTAAGTGATTAGTACTGATGCTGTCACATATACTGACAGAAAAATACATGAAAATATTTTTTCGTAATACTTGGACATCTGATAGGTAATACTAAGGATTTGGGAATGAGTGAACATGTGCTTGCAAATAGGTAGTTTGGTGGTCATAAAACATAGATATTCGGTTATAAAGAAAACATAGATATTCTTTTACTGGATAAAACATAGATATTCTTCAACATACAAGTGAAGAAGATTCCCCACAAAAAAGAAGATAATATATAGTTGTACACTATTGGACACAGCGCAAAAGTTATGCCAGTAATAAATCTAGCATTTGCAACTGCTGAACCAGCCATGTACTGATCACAGTTGGTGAAAGGAGCAGCCAAACCATTAAACCAATGAAATCTTTTTAAAGGGGAATTCACAGCTCGTGCCAATATATGCGGATAATAGTCCTCTCTAAATTATAAACTATCATGGAAGCGTGGTATGGGAGATCCTAAGTATTCACAGATATGACGGCAAGAAAAGTTTCTGGAAAGTATAACCTCTTTAACACTAAGTGCTGCTCCACCCCTGGAATCACCATCCAATTTAGTCAATATAGCACCAGATATACCAATTTCAATATTGAAGGTGGTGACCAATGCTTCACAACATAAAAGAAAGTGTAAGTTGTTACAACCCTATTAAAGGAAAGTACTCTTTAGACTTTAAGCATACAAAATTATATAAAATTAGCAGAACAAACCCTGCTCTATGAACGCATTAGGAACAACAGCAGTTTACAGAATTTATCGGACAATTAAATTCCAGACCTGCAGTTAATTTCCGAAATGTCCATGGAACAAGGACACTTGAATAGTAGAGACAAGAAACAGATAGATACCTGCAGCTTCTTGGCCAGTCATGGCATCAACAACAAGCAAAATCTCCGTAGGGTTAACTGCCTCCTTTACTTCTTTCAATTCAACCATCATTGCTTTATCAATCTGAATGTCAGAAAGGTGATCAGGTACCACCAATGTTGATGGTTAAATCATAAGGGCGGTAGTGTACAATAAGTAAACTGAAAACGGGAAGGAAATATAAGTTGACCTGCAGTCTTCCAGCAGTGTCCACTACAATCGCATCGATATTATTTCTTTTTGCCTCTTCCACAGCATTCTTGGTTATTTCTGCAGGTTTACCCGCAGTTCCTTCAGAGTAAACTGGCACACCCACCTGTCACGGTCCTTTTTTAGCCAACCGAAACTGTAGTGTTGCATTCAGAAAGCAAATGTAATTTGGTAGCTTTAAATTTTCAGTTTGCAAACAAACTGAGCGCAAATTGACTTTGTAAGTCAGTTAAGTGTTACAGTTGTACACAATACAGCTTTGCATAAAAGTTAAGTTCATCAAAGAAGTACCTGTTCACCCAGTACAGTGAGTTGATCAATGGCAGCAGGCCTGTACACATCTGCAGCGACCAGCATACAACTCTTGCCCTGTAACCTAACTCTGGTATAAGTATCTACAGTTACTGACGCCCTATAAAGACTCTAGAAAATAAAGGCTGAGGAAAGCACCAGTTTCTTCAGATAGAATGCAAGTTTTGCACAAACAGTAGTCTTCCCAACACCTTGCAGACCTGCCAGTAGGATGACTGTTGGACCAGTTTTCGCAAACACCAGGTCTGATACTTCTCCACCCATCAGTTGAACAAGTTCATCATGCACAATCTACAGCACCGACTATAAATTAGTTTCAGAAGATTGAAACAAACTCACCAATATTTACTGACCGTAAGCTAATAACGTCTCATTATAGTGAAATTGTATGAGCCTGTTACAGCACTGTGCTTGCTACTGTGTTCCATTGTCCCTTGAGATAGAAAGGAATTTTCACTTTTCAGTGTGAAATTATCCAATTAGTACTTAGCTGTAGACAGCACCAAATTCAAATAAACAAAAAAAAAATAATCATCCCAGACGATCACACAGAATACCTTGACTAATTGCTGCTCCGGTCGGATGCCCCGGATAACATCTGAACCTAAAGCCTTCTCGCTGACAGATGACAGAAACCGTCTCACGACCGGCAAACTAACCTGGAGAAAGCAAGAGTAGCGTTACACGAAGTGCTCCTATTCAGGGACAGAAAATGAACATGCAAAGCTGCACCCACATCTGCTTCCAGAAGTGCTCTTCTGATGTCCCGCATCGGCTCCACAATGCTTTCCTTCGACAGCACATCTTAAATCAAAAGAGCATTGCAACCATCAAACCTTTTTTTTCTGTACAGTGCAGTACACTGAGAGAGAGAGCTAGCGGGGTCACTCACCGACACCACGCAGCTTGTTCCACGCGGACTCGAGCCCGGTGGTGAGCTGCCCGAACGTCTCCGCGCGTACTACCAGCCCGCACCCCCTCCGTCGCCGCGTCCACCGCTGAGTTCCCCAAGGATGATGAAAGAATTAGCGGTTAAGGAAACAAACAACAATGCGGACCTCGACGAGTCCGTAGGAAGAGGCAAGAGAGCAGGGCGTACCGAGGAGAGGGCACGCGATGCCAGGCTATGGGCAGCGCGGAGTCGGGGAGTGCGGACGGGGAGGCGGCAGAGGTGAAGAGCGGATACGGTCGACCTCGCTGGCGAGCGGCGAACCGCGGCGGCGGCAGATGAGGAGAGCGTGAGTGTAGCGGTGGCCTCCATTTCCGCGGAACTCGGGGAGGGACGCACGGAGGGGGAACCGTCGGGAGGATGGATAAGAGGAGGTGGCTGTTCGGTTAGGTAGGCTGCAGGTGGGGCCTCTCTGAGAAGACGAAAGAAGGAGGTTTAGCAGAAAACAAAGGGAAAGAAAATGGAGGTGGTGTTTTGGCGCGGGTGCAAATGAATTGAAAATATGTAAGAAAAACAAATTTCAAAATATTTCAATAATCTGAAAGAAGATTTCGCCTGTAAACCCGAATATTTTGTGTCCGTAAACAAGTTTCGAAAAAAAAGTACGTTTCATGTGATTTGTGCAAAAAAAAGTTCAATAATAATCATGTTAGACCATACAAATTTGTTTTTTTATACGGGACACAAAAAATGTTCATTCCCCCCCCCCTTCCGGAAAACTTGTGTGCAGACATAAAATATCCAGATACATGTAAATAGTTTAAAAAATTTGATATTCCTAAATATGTTTTCAGACAATGGATTCATTTACACTCTTGAGCAGAATTGGATTTCCGGAATAAAGACCACTTCTCATCCCTAAGGCCTTGTTTGATTTATAGGATTATATATATGATCCCAATGTCATATCCACTCTAATCCTATAAAAAATTATATAAAACAAAGTTTGTTTGACTCACCATAGAAAAAACAAAGGACTCTGAAAAAGATATATGAGAGAATGTTTGATTTCTTATGAAATCTAGTGCAAAAATATTCTTAGGAAAAATTTCTATGGAAATCGATTTTACAAATCGAAGAACCAACCGAGTAAAATTTTCTATAAGATTTAATTCTGCAAATTTCCTAGAAAAATACTTTGAATCAAAAAGACCCTAAGACTTTTTAGAAAAATTACTTTTCATCCTAAAACTTTATTTTCATCCAAAACGAATCTTGTACTCTTGAAAAAATCTACATCTCGTCTGACACGAGGAAAATGGTGGCGGTAGTCCCATCACGTCATGACATGTTGTACCCATCGTCCCTAAACAATACATGAATGATACACGGATGTCGATATTACCGTGTTGCTCTTAAATACCACCGCCGTTATGCACTATATTTTAATAAAACAGTAGTTTTAAGCCATTAGCCCTTTTAACTTAAGTGTTTTTTTTACATGACAAATTGTATATCAAGTCAAGAAAAGTCCCAAAAACTAGTCAAGGTTCAACAAGTCAAAGGAGTAGAAGGAACTAAAAGGAAAAAAAAATCAAATGAAGAAGTCCCAAGATAAACAACCTCACTAGAGGGAGGTGGGCAAACCACCATTCATTATGCGCCACCTCCTACTCTCTAGTTTGTTAGAGCATCTCTAATGAAGCACTAAAATTCTCAGACTATAAATCGTGAGGTTGTTGTAGGTTCGAGTTCATCGGCGCAGATCGAAGCTCGTGAAATTAACCCGCAAATTTGAATTTAAAAAAATTAAAAACTCCGACGAGAAATTTAACGCGTGAATGCACTACTTCGTCGGCAGATCGAACAGTTCATACAAACTACATCAAAATCATAAAAAAACTTAAATAGGGAGGAGAGCTCGCCGGGGATGCCGGCGTGTCCACTTGTGGCCAAAGTCGAGCTCTTCGTGAAGACCGGAACTCCGCGCCGGCCATCTAGTCGTCGAGGACGACGACCTCCACCTCCATCTCGCCGTCCGTGACGCCGGTCTCCATCTCCTCGTCGCCGCCGCCTCCGGATCCGCCCCCGACCGCCTCGGCCTCCACCTCCTCGGCGCGTCGGGCCAAGTTCACCGCGGCGATGGCAGCCTCCATCTCCTCCCGCTCCTCCGTATCCGCCTTGGATTCACTGAGCGCGCGCAGCAGCTGATCCATCTCCTCCTAGTCGCCGCGGTGCATCCGTTTCGGGCGCGATGAAGAGGACGAGGACGACGCCTCGCCGGAAGGGGGTAAGAGAGCTCGCGGCGCCTCCGCTTTGGGCAGGCCTGCTACATAGGGCGCCAGCGAGGGGCGGCCGTAAACCCCTGTTGGTCCAGCGGCACACCGCCCGGCGCTTGGCCCCGATGGACCGCACTAGCTTCGCGGCCGCCTCATCGCAGCAGGGATGCGGGGACGACCACGGGAGCGGACGCCAGCCACCACCTCCTCCTCCGTCGCTACAGCCTCCTCCCTGCCTACATGCGACGTGCAACATTGACATGGCGAGGGCGCCGTCGTCGATCTGCAACTGTCGTGGCCTGATTCGCTCGGAGAAGAAGGTTGGTCTGCGTGGTGGCGACGGGGTAGGGTTTGCTGTGCGGCGGCAGCGGCGTGCGGGTTGGAACCCGTATCCGCCCGCACGCACACTACTTGTAGGGGCTGCAGAGGGTGGTTCAAGGGGGCCGTGAAAAAAGAATACATGCCGGGGTTTTATGGGCTCGGTTAGCTCGGCCTCTTGGCCCACAACCCGTATTCTCGCTGAAATTTCACGGGTTTGGCCCTTTTAAGGACTCCACTAGAGATGCTCTTATAGACCTATCGACTAAGTTTTCTAACTTAACCCTTATTGTCTCTCCCTCGGAGATAGCCTTAATATTTTACCAATCGTAGCTGTAAATAACCTTAGTTGGACATTTCACTCTCGCTTGAATATAGGTCAAGTGGGAAGGCACCTAATAAGGTACCCTCGAAGTTTTGAGAAGAGGAGTCAAATACAGGGGACTTAAAGGCTCGGAATGACGATGAGTGGAGAGGAACCTCGAGTCAACTTTATCTTAATTGCTCTTAGACGCTAGTTGAAGCACTTCACTCGTGGAGAAAAATAGAGCTTCAAGGAGGCATTACCTTCATTGGTACTAGTAATAGAAATATGTCCCAAAGACAATAATAAATAGATTATTGTTATATTTCTGTTTTATAATTAAGTTTATTGTTCTGTGCTAAATTGATTAGTTACGGATAATGAGTATTTGAAGGAAAAACCTAATACATATATGGAATCATAAACAACATTAGATATCCCTAGTCTCACCTCTAAGACTAGTTTGTATATCATTGATGGTCTCGGTTTCCTGACCATGTGCAAAGTACAAAGTGTTGTAGAGATGCCAATGATATATGAGATTGGAGTTGTTGGGATTACAACGACGATGGATAGACCCAACATGACATACCGTGAAACGAATAGTCAATATTGTTATCGGTAGTTTCTCATTAAGTATTACCATTACTATATGATCGTTGGACCACGAGACACATATAAGCTTGGATACGATATAGACGTGGCGAGATTTTTTAAATGTTACTCTGAGAATGATTAATTATAAAATCGGCCTTTGCTCTTACCGGATCGTATGCCACCATGTCATATGGTGTAGTTGTGGGGATTGTTTCTACTGATGATGGAGAGATACATTCTAGGTCCACTCATGTACTATGGTGTTCATCATCGTCTGGCCAGACAAGTGATTAAGTTGTTAATCACAAGAACATCGATAGTATGGAATGAGTAAATAGTACATGTCGGGTAACAAGTATAATCGGATGTTTTACCTCGGGCAATGTAAAGTATCGAGAAGCAATACAACGTGTATCGAAGTAATTTAAAGGTTCACACGATAAAAGAACTTTGTGTTATATGTGGGGATCACTATGTGCATCAAGGTACCGATGGTGATCATTGTGAAGGAATTAAGTTCCGAAACATGTTCGCATACATTCGAACCCATAGGGTCACACACTTAAGAGTGTACACTATTTAGAATGTGAGTGCGCTTAAAGATTTGCAAATGAAGTAATTTCAAAGTGAGTTCAGGAGGATTCAGGATGTTCCAGAGGAGTCTGGGATATCACCGAGAGGTGTTCGTAATGGTTCCGCACAATAAAGGAATGCATTAGATTAATTTAGGAATGTTTTGGAACAATTCGGAGGAGTCCGAGATTTTTGAATATTCAGAATAATTACTTTTTAGTGGATTCGGAATAGTTACTAAATGGTAAAAGCCCTAGGTGGCACCATGGGCCCCTAGGGCATGGCGCACGCAGTAGAGGGAGGGGTGGGGCCCGAGTCGGACCCCAACCCCTCCTAGACCAGCGGTGGGAGAGAGGGAGTTGGGGTTTGACTCCAACTCCCCTTCCTTTGGTGTTTGAGAGAGAGAAGAAAAGGGTGGTCCTACTGGAACTCCGAGTCCTACTTATACTCTCGCTGGGGATTCCCTTGACCTATTTAAAAAGGGGTAAGGGCTAGGTGACAAATTTCATGCGACCACTCCTAGCCCCACACCCGCCGCCGACTGCCGTCTATGTTGGCCTCCTCCGTGCCACTGCCATCGGCCTCGTCTGCCTCCGGCCGTGGCAACCTCTCGGTTCCCTCCTTATTCTTCTCGTGCCACCATCTTTGTCGTCACTTGGAGACATTCATCGTCATCATGGATTCGCTGCCGAGTTCTACCCCCAGTTAGATCTAATCTAGTCGGGACTATGAAAGCGTTGCCGGATCTTCATCAACATGTTCCTGCTTCGATCGTGTGCTTTATCACACCTTGAGTTGGTGCCGTTGATCTCGTATGTGTGGATACCGGTGGAGGTGTCCCCCTGGAGCAGTTGATCGTGGGGAGCCGTCTGTGGGATAATTCATATTCTCGTGACTCGCTAAGACTTGTCGTGGGGATCGATGCTCGTCTTCATCAATCTCATCATCAATAATCTTTCGCTAGTTCGATCTTCGAGGGTATGATCTGTTGCCTCTCTCCTTGCACTGGATCTTGGTTATGCGTTAGAATTTTTTAAGTAGCGTGTTCCCCAACACCTAGCTACTAGTCGAAGCTTCTCACTTCACGTGTCCTAACATATTATTAAGTCACTGTCACACTACAACAAGGCGATCAAACCTCTTCCAAAATATCGACGTGTCTACTCTCTCAAGTGTAGAACAGCCTTTTGTTATAAGGCCTCCACACGCACACACCATGCTAACTTTATATCACAAACACTCGCAAATAAACACCTCACACTCTCTCACTATGACCATGCCAACAACACAAATAGTCACTTAGTATAATTTTGGGATTGAAAGTGTGCCACAGTATATGTAGTTATTCCCCATGCTCTTTCTAGTACATTGTATTCTTCATACGATCTTAGAAAGTGTAGTGACATGTACCAAAGGTGATGCCAAATGTACTCGTCGGCATTGCACATATGATTGCATCTTCTATGAGCTCTAAGCTCCCTAGAATTGAGAAGTTATGCTTTCTCCTGGCTATTGGGCCCACCTGTCAGTCCGTGCGGGACTAGCTCTCTCTGGTCGCGTCTATGATGGTCGGTTGGCCCAAGAGCTCGTTTTTTGGTTCGGCTTTCAGGGTCACGCTCGCACTTCTCCGCCGAGACACAACGTCGCGGTCATCTTCCTATGTGCTGCGGCTTCAGGTGGTGACACCGGCCAGGAAGTTGGCATTGACGAGCTGAGCCTATCGAATTTAGTTCCCCTTGCAAGCCTAGGTATCCTTGCTTGGATGAGCGGCATCGAGCTCCGTCACACTCTCCGGTCAACCCATTGGCCATAATCATCCCCGTGTGCTCAGTTCTTGCATGTGGTTCCAATCTCACCAACGCTCAGTTCTTGCATGTGGTTCCAATCTCACCAACGCTCAGTTCTTGCATGTGGTTCCAATCTCACCAACGATAGGTTCTAGGTGTCTTACCTCGGGGTCTAAGGGAACTGCCTACACGAGGAACAACATCGTCGAGGAGAGATACCACCACGAGATGGTTGAAGAGCGGCCTAAGGCGGTCGAATTAACGAGAAGGGTGAAATCGCCCCCATCAATATTCGCGGCCAATGCGGTCTACGGCGAGAAATTTCTCCTCTTGAGCAATTCTATCATCTATGTGATGGTTAGATGTTGATTCCCATATTCTCTGAACTGCAATCTTAGATCTGAGTGCGTCCATGTCAATTTTACCTCAGTTCTCATGGATCCCAAATCAATGGTTAAAGTCTGGTCGTTGTGTGATACATTGCAAATGTATCTATAATTTTTGATGTTCCATGCTTGGTTTTTATCTACTTTCTTATATTTTGTTTCAACTTTGGAGTACTTTTACACATATTCTAGGACTAACCTATTAACAAGATATCACAGTGTTAGTTGCCTGTTTTCTGCTGTTTTTGGTTCCAGGAAGTCAGAAAATGAATATTCTCGGAATTGGACGGGACAAAAGCCAAAGTTGATATTTTACCGGAAGACTCACGGAGCCAGAAGATGAGACGGAGAGGGGCCACAGGGCGGCCACACCATGTGGTGGCGCGGGCTAGCGCTGGCCGTGCCACCAGGTGGTGTGGGCCCCCTGGCCGTCCATCGACCTTGCCTCTTCGCCTATAAGATGCCTCCCGATGCAAAAACCCTAAATTGACAAGCCTCCAGCCACGAAAAGTTCTGCAGCGCCGCCTCCACCGAAGGGGAGATTCAGGGGATAGAAAGTCTCTGTTCCTGCACCCTGCCGGGACGGGGAAGTGCCCCTGGAGCCATCTCCATCGATCTCCACCACCATCTCCATCGCCGTTGCCGATTCCCATGATGATGAGGGAGTAGTTCTTCCTCGAGGCTAAGGGTTCTACCGGTAGCTATATGTTAATCTCTCTCTCTATGCATGATCATATTGTGATCATGAGCTTTGTAATCAAGTAGATCTACCTTCTACTCAAGTGCTTTATTAGATCTCTGCTCTCCCCATGTGTGTGAAGTTGACACTGTGCACACCATGGTGGCACTTAGGCTAGAGATTACAAATACTTGTTATGAGTTATATTTGGAGTGAGTTGGATGTCTTTATAAAATTATGGTGTTTGTTGGAACCATCTAGTGCTCAAGGTGACAGTGTGGGGTTATCTAGATGTGGAAAGCGAACTTTGAGGAGTGGTGCTGTAATGCCCGGGAAAATATTCCCCAATTAGAATTGCCAGTTATTTTAATTTTGTGCATCATCATGACATCATGCATATTTTGCCCTGAAATATTTTCAATAAACGCCTATTTTTTTCTAAATTACCCCCTCCTTTATTTCAAATTAAAACCCCGATCTTTTCTGGATCTTTTATTTGTCTAAAAACTATTTGCAAAAGCCTTTTTAAAAATAAAACAAATAAATAAAAGTATTTTTTAAGGGGAGGCAGCCAGCCAGTCCAAAAGGCCTAGCTAGCCACCTACTACCCCAAACCTTAGCTACCGATCCACACCTACCTCTGCCGCCGCGCTTGAGGGCACATCACCACCCAGCCGCATATGCACACACGCTACTATGCACGCCACAAACACACGTACCTAGCACGCATACACGCACGACACGCCCCAGGGCCACCAGCACATCGCCACCTACCTCGTCCTGTTCTCGATCGGGATCCCCACCGACGCATCGCGCCCCACCTGCTGCACGCAACCAACCCCACCTCGTCTTCCCTCTCCTTCACGCTCTCCCTGCCGCCGCGACCTGGCCCGCTCTGGCCACCATCGATACCGAGCCGCCGCTCGCGGGCTCCCCTCTGCCGGCGTGCGCCGTTGCCCTCTTCGGCGTGACCTCGCATGCGCCGCCATCAACGCCCAGAGCCGCCGCCTCCCTATTCCTCCGCGCCGTGCTGACCTCACCATGGGAACCCAGCGACCTCCCTGTAGCATCCCAATTGTCTAACAATGGTAATGCTACTTGGTCTAGTAATATAATGGCTACTTCCTATATATAATTGTTGCATCATAATTATATCATGCTCATGTCATCATGCCACCTTGCATTTGAGCATCATCTAAAACCCTTTTTCTTTGGTTCTTCTCTCATATGCATCATTAATTGTATTTGCCTCTTGATATTGTTTTTGGCTATTGATATATTGTTTAATGCCCAAGTTGAGTTGGGGGCATATCTTTTATTCAACTCCATCACCTTTCTTTTCACCACCTTATAATTCCACCATTCCATTTACCCATGAGCTTGTATTTCTTTTTCTTTTGATATTTATTCTAGCTCATGTGGGTTGGGGTGGATCTAATTCTAATTCCTTTTGCTTGGCCTTTATTCCACATTTTGGGAATACATAAGAATAATGCCATGTTATTATTATTGTTTTCACAAGCATAAACATGGCCATTAATTATTATGCATGGGCCATGCAAGAGCACCACCACCTTTAGCCCATTTGCTTTTCTCTTGGTTTAAGTGCTTCTTTCTTTGTGGGATCATCTCCATCTCTCTTCACCATCCCCATGTTCTCATCAACACCATTTTTTTCTTCATGCATGATCAAATGAGGCATTTTCTATAAACCCCATTCCTCTCTCTTTTCTTGGGTTCACCACACCTCACCTTATGCTAAATTTAAGCCCTCACCTTTCATCTTGGTTTGACCTTATCAACATATTTTAAAACCTAAACACCTAATCTAAATCCTAACCCTAACACCTCTCCTTTTTCTCTCTAACCCTAGTTCTAACCTAAACTCTAACCCCTTGATCTCCATGCAAGCACTCACCTCTCTCTCTCTTTCTCCCTCTCTCTACCATGCTGGCCCCACACCCTAGCTACCCCATCTACCCTAGCCCTAACCCGAGCCTTCCCCTCTAACCTAACCCTAGCCGAGGCTAGCTACCCCGAGCCTCCCCTCTCCTTCTCCCTCTTCCTTTCTCCCTCCCTGCCAGCAGGTCCCACCGCCACGCCGTCCCCACCTGCCAGGCACCCTACCTGCCCCTGCCCTGGCTGCTCACGTCGAGCACATGAGAAAGGAGGAGGAAAAGTGGCCGAAGCCACTTTATCTCTACCCCGAGCCCCACGGCCTCTCCTTCCTCCCTCTCGCTTTTGCCTCCTTTCTCACGCTTCCTGGCCTCGCCCAGATCCACCCCAGGGCCATGCCTCTCCCCTCCTTCTTCTTCACCGACGCCATCTCTTCTCGCCGGTCACCGCCGGAACCACCGCCTTCTCCTCGTTCCAACTAGCAAGCGCGTCATGGAGGTGGTCGAGGAGACCAAGGAGGTTCCCCTGCTTCACCCTGGACGTGCCAGCGAGGAGGAGGAGCACCAGAACCGCCAGAACCACCGCCGCCCTGACGCAAACCCTAGTTCCAGGAGCGTCTGCTTCCTCGCCGTTCCGACGAACCTCAGGCCGATCCACCTCCATCAACCTCCCCTCGGTGAGTTCCTCGTCCTAACGGACATCTCCGTTGTCGCTGTCGCGGGCTGCTCACCGGAGATTTCACCGAACGGCCTCTGTGCACGGCAGCCGTTGCCGTCTGCGCGTCGACGCGCCTCACAGAGGCTTAGCTAGGCCCTGTCCGCTCTTCCGTCACCAGCCCACACCCAGTCGCACCGGTTACCGCCTCCGAACGCGAGCCCCAGGTCGTGGGATCGAGTCCCCGCCTCGCCACGCCGTGCATCGCGCGCGCCAGAAAAATCCACCAGACCGTGGAGAAGATCCACAGTACGTGCCCCCCTTTTTGCATTTACCCCCTGCTTCTTTTGCCGCCTCAACCCGCAGTACGCGCGAGCCCACCTGCCAGCCGCTGTGTAAATTTTACAAAAAGGCACCCCGGCTTTCGTAGCCTCAACCCACGCTCCAGCACGTCCCCACCGGTCAGCCTCTGCGTGCTTAGCCACTGTCACGTGGGTCTCTAGCCGCTGGCCCACCTGTCTATCGCAGAGGCTAGGTCAGACCGCGGTGAGAAAAACCTTTTTCCTGTGCGCGTGTGGCCTAGTCAGCAGCTGGCCCACCCGTCAGCGACTGGGGCTGGGTCTGACTGAGTATAAAATGTTTTTGGCTTTTCTGTTTTTAATTAAACTTTCCAGAAATTGTTAAATACAAATTCAAATCAGATTTTAAATAACTTTTAAATTATAAATCCAAATAAACAAATTATATATGCTTTTGAATCAGAAAAATGTGAGGAATTCAT
This sequence comes from Avena eriantha, assembly GCA_910589775.1. NCBI lineage: Eukaryota > Viridiplantae > Streptophyta > Magnoliopsida > Poales > Poaceae > Avena > Avena eriantha. Next base: position 264,013,191 of record OU342743.1, on the reverse strand, counting down.
ATATGCCATTCAAAATATTATTTGAGCACTTTAAAATTTCGAGGTGATTAAAATTACAAATAAATGCCATTTTCTTAATAAATTGATAACTTTAAATCTATAACTCCAAATTTGACAAATAATATGTCTAAATCGATCAGCGTGACGATCCCGTTCTATCTATGCACTCCTTGTTCTGAATTGAAGCATGCATCATGTCATTATTACAAATCAGAACTATTTATGACAATAAAACTTGGCCAAGTAATTAATAAAATGCTTTATTCTTGGACCCCACACCTCACCCTTGCCATGCTACTTTAATGCCATGTAAATTGTGCATCATTCATCATGGCATGCTCGTTTGCTTGTCGCATTTTAATTCCTATGTTTGTGCACTTTATTTATGTTGGACCTTGTTTGTTTGGTTCTTCTTCGAATAGACGCCCAACAGGAGAATTACCAGGAATTACAGGAGTACTACCCAGATCCATCTCACACTTCAACTGAGCTGCCAGGCAAGCACTACCACATGCTTGCATACATATAGTACCTATTGCCTCTATCTTATTCTTGCATCATCGAGTTGTGATTGCATTAAATTGAATCCCAAGTACTGCATAGCTTTTACTTTCAAATCCCACCGAAGCTTGTTCCTCCATCCCATGAGCCATTACTACAGGAGTTGTTTGAGCCATGCGAGTCGTAGAAAAGCATGTGTAGGGTATGTGAGTGGCTGATGAATAATGAGGTACCTAAACAACATAACCTGAGTAGTAATGGGATAACTAATGAAAGAGGCACCGGTGAGCAATATCTGCTATTTGCTTTTTCATGCTCACTTGTGTCTCGTAGGACCCCGAGTACTTGATTCATGTTCCTTGACTATTCGCACTATCCACATCCGGGAGGCCTTATGGACCCCCCCTGAGCCAGAGCTTGATTCATTCTTATTTCTTGGGACCACAAAGTAGTTTGGGGTTTTGTTACTATTTTGTACTTATGCCATGCATTACTGTTTTATTTAAGATTGTGCGAGGAGCACCTGTACTATTTAAGAATTGCGGAGTGTTTTCGCGGTATCGACAAGCCCAGTCACATTTTCGGGTTCCTAGTCGTTTACAGCCATTGGCGCAAACCTTGGGTCCGTCTCGGAGCCGGCCAACTTCATTGCGGGTAGCTTAATGGGGTGGCCCCTAGAAATATTTCCGAATCCTGTGATTGCTTTGTCGTGAATGCCTCGTTGGGTTTTGAGTTGGTGTTTCCGAGGTTGATCGAGTGTGTGTTGATATTCGTGCACCCCTGCAGGGTAAATCTTTCTGAAAGCCGTGTCCACGGTTATGGACGACTTGGAGCACAGTTTCTCGATCATAGACAAGTATAACTAAAGTACCACTTTTAATTTGACTAAATACTTGACTAGTAAATAGTGCAATACTCATGGAATGGTTAATAAAACTGCCAACGGATGATGGGGGTTGTTTGTCCGCTTCCTCGTTGGTAAGCGAGAAGGAGGATGGATCTGTTAATTATACTGTTATAACTGCTGTTCTTAGTTCACGTACTTCCATCTATCATTGGTTAGGCAGATGGTTAGCGAGTATCTATAGAATTGATAGATATTATCTTTTGCTGCAATTGTGTCACCCCAGGTTATGTCCCCTTTAGTGGCATAAAGACTTGCTGAGTACCCCTAGGGTCTCACACGATAAATTGTTTGATGCAGATGAACAGGTGTATTCGCAAGAAGGAACTGGGTGGAGGAGACAGATGATGTTGGCAACGATCATTCGGTGTAGAGATTCCGGGAACGGGGATCCGTGAGATCTGTGGGCGGGATGTGTTTATTTATGTGGCATCTTATGCCGATTTGCTTCTTATCCGTACTAGGACCTTGTTTTCCGCTTCCGCCTGGTACTCTGATGTGTGATGTATGAGGAGCTATCCTAAAATATTATCTCTATCTAGGATATCTGAATCTTGCCGTATGGCGTTGCAATATTTCTATTTCTTTTAGATGGAATGGCTCTGAGGACTGTTGTATGTGGCTTGCATACATACTCACTTGTGTATGTAGTTGATCCCTTCGCCTGCCGATTACGCCGCTCGTTCTTGTCCTGATGCTCTGAAAGTGGTTAGGACGGCCGAAAGGTCTACTGTGAGTGTCCCCGGGCCCCACCGTACTATTTTAACCACTTTCGTTCATCCAGGCATGTAACTAAGAGCGTAATTCACCGAGGTAGTTACAATTGGTATCAGAGCCATCCCGCCCTTCAGGGTCTCAGCCAAAATGGTCATTGTCAGTCTAGCAAATATTTTTGGTAGTTATTTATACTAGGGAAAAACAAAACGTGAGAGTAGGACTGCTTCCATTTTTCTTCTTACCCACCCACCCACCCTTTTTCTGGTAAGGAAGTGTAACGTTTTCAATCCTCTTCTAAAATTCAAACTAGGATTCACGTGTTCTGGGTTCCGTAGTACCATAGGTTGTGTGTGTGTGTGTGTGTGAATTCTTTGTCTATCTGTTGCATCCAAATGTTATTACTATCTGCCTTTTGGTTATCAACTGTTGGTACATTCCATACCGACAGGCCTTTGTAAACCGACGCGATCTATTCTGATTCATTGTATACCGATGCGATCTGTCTTACTCTTTGTTATCTGACGTTATCTTGCTGGGGTGTTCTTCCGTAGTCACTAATCTTTAGGTTCATCTTAAGAAGAAGGTGTTGGGATATGTGTTTTACTTATTCATGTGCGGAGTAATGATTTGAGTGCGGGATGGAGTCGCGACCATACCACTACTTTTATCATTTTCTCTTGTATATTGAATTAGTAGAGTTACTAATCTTGATTCGTTAAGTGGTTTTGCGCATATAGTGGTATTTTAATGCCGAAATTTGCGGAAATTTTTTCTTTGTTAGTTTGTGTATCATACTCCTTGTTCAGTCGTGTGCGTTATGCTTAATATCTTCTAGGTGCCTTGAACTTTGTTGATATTTTAATATCATCTCAGTGAATTGTATCCTTTAATCTTGGTTAATTCCATTTTGGCACTATTTTGGATTATTATTATTCTCCATCATAGTACTGACTTGTGTTTTATACCAATCACAGGATGGCACCACCACGCCGTTCTGAGGAGGACATACCACCTGAACTGGGGGTTGCTTTGGCAAGTATTGCAAATGCTTTGGGCACTATGCAGCAGAACCAGCAGCACTTCGAGGAAAGTGTCAGGAGGAATGAGTTTGTTCCGCTACCTCCACCTCCCAAGCGAGGAGACATCAAGAGTTTTCTCAAGTTCAACCCACGCCAATTTGAGGTGTCTGATCAGCCACTTGATGCGGATGATTGGCTGCGTGAAGTGTCTAGGTTGCTGATGACTGCGGATGTTCCCGAGCAAGAATGGGTCAAATGTGCCACTCACCTTCTGAAGGGAGATGCAGCTCTGTGGTGGGAAAATTACCTCAAGGCAGACCTCTCTGGTTTTCAGCCTACTTGGGAGCAATTCACTAGGGCTTTCAAAGAGCAATATCTGTTAGAAATTGTCATGGAAAGGATGAAGGAAGTGTTTCTCAACCTCAAGCAGGGCACTGACAATGTCAATACCTATATCAGAAACTTCATGAACCTTTCTCGGTATGGTGGCGATGAGATCTCTGATGACAAGAAAAAGCAAAAGAGGTTTAGGCAAGGCCTCAATGCATCCATCAAATATGCAATCACTCATGCAAGGCCGGCGTCTTTCCTGGAACTCCAACACACAGCTCTGCAGGAAGAAGCAAGTAGGCAAGTGTTTGAGGAGTCAAAGAAACACAGCCGTGATACAGCAAGCTCTTTTGCTATGACAGCTCCTTCTAAGCGTCGTGTCTGGGTTCCTAACACCCCACCGTCGCTCCCGGCTCCACCAAGACCGTCAAGCTACGCGGCAAGGCCACCAAACTCCTTCATTGCGGCTCCCAGGGGCTACAACCACAACTACCCTGGAGCGCCTGGCGGAGTCCTTGGCTACGTTGCTCCACGTCCACCTGGTGCTTGCTATACTTGTGGAAACACTGGGCATCAGCACTGGAATTGTCCTATGAACAAAAAAGCTCTTCCACCACCACCTCCAAGACCTGCGGCAAGTGCTCCTATGGTTCATGCACCTCCACCTCGGGCTCTCAACATCAACACCAAGCCTGGGTCTACGGTTGCTCGTGCCAACTGTGTCAACGTCGCTCAAGCTGAGCATGCATCTGGAGTTGTGATGGGCATGCTTCCTGTTAACTCAGTTCCTGCACGAGTGTTGTTTGATTCTGGCGCATCGCATTCTTTTGTCTCTACGAGTTTTGCTGATAGGAATGGGTTATCTATGGATCCTCTCCCCAAGCGTTTAATGGTCCTTTCTCCTGGAGCAACAATGGCATCTTCTAAAATCAGCCATAACAATCAAATTGAGATTGGTGGTTCTTCGTTTCCGGCTTCCTTAATTATTCTGGGCAATTCTGATATTGATGTTATCTTGGGCATGGATTGGTTAACAACAAATGCAGCTATGATTGATTGTGCTGAACGTTCGGTTTCTCTGAAAATTCCTGAAGGCCATATAGTCTATTCTCCAAGTCTGACTCCTGCAATTCAGCTTTACTCTTTGGCGGCTCTGAATGATGATGCTATGGAAGGTATTTAGAGTGTTCCTGTAGTCTATGAGTTCCCAGATGTCTTTCCTGAAGAGTTGCCATGTATGCCTCCGGATCGTGAGGTTGAGTTTGTCATTGAACTTGAACCTGGTACCGCTCCTATCTCCAAGCGGCCTTATAAAATGGGTCCTGCTGAGTTGGCTGAACTCAAACGTCAGTTGGATGAACAAGAGAAGTTGGGTTTCATTCAGCACAGTACTTCTTCTTGGGGTAGTCCAACCATCTTTGTGAAGAAGCGAGACAAGACTGATAGACTTTGTGTTGACTATCGGGCACTCAATGCTAAAACAATCAAGAATAAATATCCCCTTCCGCGGATTAATGATCTCTTCGATCAGCTAGCTGGAGCTGTGGTATTCTCTAAGCTTGATTTGAGAAGTGGTTATCATCAAATCAAGATCCGCAAGGAAGATGTTCCTAAAACAGTTTTCACCACCCGCTATGGCCTGTATGAGTACACGGTCATGTCTTTCGGTCTCACCAACGCACCTGCCACCTTCTCGACGCTTATGAACTCGGTTTTCATGGAGTATCTTGATAAGTTCGTTGTGGTCTATCTGGATGACATTCTAGTCTATTCTAAGTCAAAGGAAGAACACCTTCGGTGTGTCCTAAACAAGCTTCGTGAGAACCGCCTGTATGCAAAGTTCTCCAAGTGTGAGTTTTGGCTACCTCAAGTCACCTACCTTGGTCACGTCATCTCTGCCAAGGGCATTGCCGTCAACCCAGAAACTATTAAGACAATTATGGACTGGCTTCCACCCATAAATGTCAAAGAAGTCCGGAGTTTCCTTGGTTTGGCCAGTTACTATCGTCGCTTCGTTCAAAACTTCTCGAAGATTGCGAAGCCTCTTACAGATCTCCTCAAGAAAGGCAAGAAATACCTTTGGACTCCTGCATGTCAAGCAAGCTTTGAAACACTCAAAGAGAAGCTCACTTCCACACCAGTCTTGGTTCCTCCAGATACATCAAAGCCTTTCCAGATATTCTGTGACGCATCATTGCAAGGATTGGGTGCGGTCCTTATGCAAGAAAAACAAGTTGTTGCTTATGCATCTCGTTAGTTAAAGACGCATGAGATCAACTATCCTACACATGACCTCGAACTCGTAGCAGTTGTCTTTGCTTTGAAAGTATGGAGGCATTACTTGCTTGGCAACCGTTGTGAGATCTTTTCTGATCACAAGAGTCTAAAGTATATCTTCACACAGCCTGATCTCAACCTTCGTCAGAGGAGGTGGATTGAAACAATCAATGATTTCGATTTGACCATCAACTACACTCTGGGCAAAGCTAATGTCATGGCCGATGCTCTCAGCCGAAAAGCTTATGTCAACAACCTCATGGTGGAAGAACAACAGCCTCTCTTGTGCGCGGAATTCCGCAAGCTCAACCTTGAAATTGTGGATCAAGGGTACCTTCTGAACCTTCTGGCAACACCTTTCTTGGAAGAAAATGTTCGCTCTATTCAACTTGGTGATCCTTACACTAAAAGATCATCTCCAACATTCAACTTCTGAAGTATGAGTCCTTCCACATTGACGACCAAGGCACTCTTTTCTTTGAACACCGGATGTTTGTTCCGAACTACCTGGGTTTAAGAGATCAAGTTCTCAAGGAGGCGCATGATTCTGTTCTTTCTATCCACCCTGGCAGCACTAAGATGTACATGGACTTGAAAACATAATATTGGTGGCATGGATTGAAACGATATTGTGCCAAGTATGTCTCGGAGTGTGATGTCTGTCGTAGAGTTAAAGCTGTCCATCAGAAACCTTCCGGTCTTCTACAGCCATTGAAGCCTCCGGAATGGAAATGGGAGAAAGTAGAGATGGACTTCATAACTGGTTTTCCAAGGTCGCAGAAGGGCAACAATGCAATCTTTGTTGTCATTGACAGGCTTTCTAAAGTAGCTCACTTCTTTCCAGTCAAGGAAACAATTTCTGCAATTCAGTTGGCTGAGCTCTATATTAACAGAATTGTCTCTCTGTATGGGGTTCCTCTTGAGATCAGTTCAGACCGTGGAAGCATCTTCACTTCCAAGTTCTGGGGAAGTTTCCAAAATGCTTTGGGAACAAAATTGAACTTCAGCACAGCTTACCACCCTCAGTCGCAAGGACAAGTTGAAAGGATCAATCAGATTCTGGAAGATATGCTCCGTGCTTGCGTTATCTCTTTTGGCATGAAGTGGGAATAATGTCTTCCTTATGCTGAATTCTCTTACAACAACAGTTTCCAGAAAATTCTAAAGATGGCACCATTTGAGGCTCTCTATGGTCGCAAATGCAGAACTCCGATTGGTTGGTCGGGCGCAGGTGAAAGAATATTGTTTGGCCCTGACATTGTAACTCAAGCGGAGGAGAAAGTTCACATCATTCTTGAAAACCTGAAGATTGCTCAAAGTCGCCAGAAGAGCAATTATGACAGAAAGCACACGGACATGGAGTATGTCCCTGGTGATCTCGTTTACCTTCGTGTCACTCCCATGAGAGGCACGCACCGCTTTGGTATCAAAGGCAAGCTGGCTCCTAGATACATCGGTCCTTTCAAAATTCGTGGAAGACGAGGAGAAGTTGCTTATGCTCTTGAGCTCCCTGAAAAGCTTAAGGTTCATGATGTTTTCCATATCTCTCAACTGAAGAAGTGCTTCAAGGATCCTGGCAGGACCGTGGACCACGAACTCATGAATCTCCAAGAAGATCTATCTTATCAAGAACACCCCATAAAAATTCTTGAAGTCGCAGAAAGAAGGACTCACAACAAGTCCATCAAGTTCTGCAAGGTGCAGTGGTTGCACCATTCCATTGATGAAGCCACTTGGGAACATGAAGATGAGCTCCGTGCCAAGTATCCTACCCTCTTTGAGTCTTCTTCTTCTTCCTAGAATCTCGGGACGAGATTCCTGTTTAGTGGGGGAGAGTTGTAGCATCCCAATTGTCTAGCAATGGTAATGCTACTTGGTCTAGTAATATAATGGCTACTTCCTATATATAATTGTTGCATCATAATTATATCATGCTCATGTCATCATGCCACCTTGCATTTGAGCATCATCTAAAACCCTTTTTCTTTGGTTCTTCTCTCATATGCATCATTAATTGTAAACACCTAATCTAAATCCTAACCCTAACACCTCTCCTTTTTCTCTCTAACCCTAGTTCTAACCTAAACTCTAACCCCTTGATCTCCATGCAAGCACTCACCTCTCTCTCTCTCTTTCTCCCTCTCTCTACCATGCTGGCCCCACACCCTAGCTACCCCATCTACCCCAGCCCTAACCCGAGCCTTCCCCTCTAACCTAACCCTAGCCGAGGCTAGCTACCCTGAGCCTCCCCTCTCCTTCTCCCTCTTCCTTTCTCCCTCCCTGCCAGCAGGTCCCACCGCCACGCCGTCCCCACCTGCCAGGCACCCTACCTACCCCTTCCCTAGCTGCTCACGTTGAGCACGTGAGCAAGGAGGTGGAAAAGTGGCCGAAGCCACTTTATCTCTACCCCGAGCCCCACGGCCTCTCCTTCCTCCCTCTCGCTTTTTCCTCCTTTCTCACGCTTCCTGGCCTCGCCCAGATCCACCCCAGGGCCCTGCCTCTCCCCTCCTTCTTCTTCACCGACACCGTCTCCTCTCGCCGGTCACCGCCGGGACCACCGCCTTCTCCTCGTTCCAACCAGCAAGCGCATCGTGGAGGTGGTCGAGGAGACCAAGGAGGTTCCCCTGCTTCACCCTGGACGCGCCAGCGAGGAGGAGGAGCACCAGAACCGCCAGAACCACCGCCGCCCTTACGCAAACCCTAGTTCTAGGAGCGTCTGCTTCCTCGCTGTTCCGACGAACCTCAGGCCGATCCACCTCCATCAACCTCCCCTCGGTGAGTTCCTCATCCTAATGGACATCTCCGTTGTCGCTGTCGCGGGCTGCTCACCGGAGATTTCACCGAACGGCCTCTGTGCACGGCAGCCGTTGTCGTCTGCGCGTCGACGCGCCTCACAGAGGCTTAGCTAGGCCCCGTCCGCTCTTCCGTCACCAGCCCACACCTAGTCGCACCGGTTACCGCCTTCGAACGCGAGCCCCAGGTCATGGGATCGAGTCCCCACCTCGCTGCGCTCCAGCACATCCCCACCGGTCAGCCTCTGCGTGCTTAGCCGCTGTCACGTGGGCCTCTAGCCGCTGGCCCACCTGTCTATCGCAGAGGCTAGGTCAGACCGCGGTGAGAAAAACCTTTTTCCTGTGCGCGTGTGGCCCAGTCAGCAGCTGGCCCACCCGTCAGCGACTGGGGCTGGGTCTGACTGAGTATAAAATGTTTTCGGCTTTTCTGTTTTTAATTAAACTTTCCAGAAATTGTTAAATACAAATTCAAATCAGATTTTAAATAACTTTTAAATTATAAATCCAAATAATACAAATTATATATGCTTTTGAATCAGAAAAATGTGAGGAATTCATATATGCCATTCAAAATATTATTTGAGCACTTTAAAATTTCTAGGTGATTAAAATTACAAATAAATGCCCTTTTCTTAATAAATTGATAACTTTAAATCTATAACTCCAAATTTGACAAATAATATGTCTAAATCGATCAGCGCGACGAGCCCGTTCTATCTATGCACTCCTTGTTCTGAATTGAAGTATGCATCATGTCATTATTACAAATCAGAACTATTTATGACAATTAAACTTGGCTAAGTAATTAATAAAATGCTTTATTCTTGGACCCCACACCTCACCCTTGCCATGCTACTTTAATGCCATGTAAACTGTGCATCATTCATCATGGCATGCTCGTTTGCTTGTCGCATTTTAATTCCTATGTTTGTACACTTTATTTATGTTGGCCCTTGTTTGTTTGGTTCTTCTTCGAATAGACGCCCAACAGGAGAATTACCAGGAATCACAAGAGTACTACCCAGATCCATCTCAAGCTTCAACTGAGCTGCCAGGCAAGCACTACCACATGCTTGCATACATATAGTACCTATTGCCTCTATCTTATTCTTGCATCATCGAGTCGCGATTGCATTCAATTGAATCCCAAGTACTGCATAGCTTTTACTTTCGAATCCCACCGAAGCTTGTTCCTCCATCCCATGAGCCATTACTACAGGAGTTGTTTGAGCCATGCGAGTCGTAGAAAAGCATGTGTAGGGTATGTGAGTGGCTGATAAATAATGAGGTACCTAAACAACATAACCTGAGTAATAATGGGATAACTAATGAAAGAGGCACCGGTGAGCAATATCTGCTATTTGGTTTTTCATGCTCACTCTTGTCTCGTAGGACCCCGAGTACTTGATTCCTGTTCCTTGACTATTCGCACTATCCACATCCGGGAGGCCTTATGGACCCCTCCTGAGCCAGAGCTTGATTCATTCTTATTTCTTGGGGCCACAAAGTAGTTTGGGGTTTTGTTACTATTTTGTACTTATGCCATGCATTATTGTTTTATTTAAGATTGTGCGAGGAGCACCTGTACTGTTTAAGAATTGCGGAGTGTTTTCGCGGTATCGACAAGCCTAGTCACATTTTCGGGTTCCTAGTCGTTTACAGCCATTGGCGCAAACCTTGGGTCCGTCTCGGAGCCAGCCAACTTTGTTGCGGGTAGCTTAATGGGGTGGCCCCCTGAAATATTTCTGAATCCTGTGATTGCTTTGTCGTGAATGGCTCGTTGGGTTTTGAGTTGGTTTTTCCGAGGTTGATTGAGTGTTTGTTGCTATTTGTGCACCCCTGCAGGGTAAATCTTTCTAAAAGCCGTGTCCGCGGTTATGGATGACTTGGAGCACAGTTTCTCGATCATAGACAAGTATAACTAAAGTACCACTTTTAATTTGAGTAAATACTTGACTAGTAAATAGTGCAATACTCATGGAATGGTTAATAAAACTGCCAACGGATGATGGGGGTTGTTCGTCCGCTTCCTCGTTGGTAAGCGAGGAGGAGGATGGATCTGTTAATTATACTGTTATAACTACTGTTCTTAATTCACATACTTCCGTCTATAATTGGTTAGGCAGATGGTTAGCGAGTATCTATAGAATTGATAGATATTATCTTTTGCTGCAATTGCGTCACCCCAGGTTGTGTCCCCTTTAGTGGCATAAAGACTTGCTGAGTAGCCCTAGGGTCTCACACGATAAATTGTTTGATTTAGATGAACATGTGTATTCGCAAGAAGGATACTGGGTGGAGGAGACAGATGATGTTGGCAACGATCATTCGGTGTAGAGATTCCGGGAACGGGGATCCGTGAGATCTGTGGGCGGGATGTGTTCATTTATGTGGCATCTTATGCCGATTTGCTTCTTATCCGTACTAGGACCTTGTTTTCCGCTTCCGCCTGGTACTCTGATGTGTGATGTATGAGGAGCTATCCTAAAATATTATCTCTATCTAGGATATCTGAATCTTGCTGTATGGCATTGCAATATTTCTATTTCTTTTAGATGGAATGGCTCTGAGGACTGTTGTATGTGGCTTGCATACATACTCACTTGTGTATGTAGTTGATCCCTTCGCCTGCCGATTACGCCGCTCGTTCTTGTCCCGATGCTCTGAAAGTGGTTAGGACGGCCGAAAGGTCTACCGTGAGTGGCCCCGAGCCCCACCGTACTATTTTAACCACTTTCGTTCATCCAGGAATGTAACTAAGAGCGTAATTCACCGAGGTAGTTACACTCCGCCACCACAGCAAGCCCGCCAGAGTACCGCCACCCTGTGGTCTCCACCCGCGACGCGTCGCTGGTCCCTCGCCGGCCTCCGCCTCCACCATGGTCACCCGCCCCACGAACCTGATCCTCTGCATCCGTGATGCCATCCTCTGCTTCCGCCGAGACTGTCTGCCGCCGTCGTTCTTCTGGCTGGCGAGCCCTAGGGACACGAATTCCGCCGTTTCCCTGCAGCCCCGCGGCTGCTGCCCCCGGAACCGGCCATGCACCCTCGTCGTTCCCCTCAAGCTCGTCTTCCCCTGCAGGTCCATCGTCGGCAACAGCTCGCCCTCTCTTCCCCGTGCCCGCCTCCCTCGCCCTCCTCTCCCATAGAGACGCCGCCAGGGGCATGCCCGCTTCCCGTCCCTGCGCGTGCTCGCTGACCTCACTTCCTCGCATCCTGAGCTCGACCCCAGCAGCGACTCCTGCAGCTGACATTTGTGAACCTGCCTAGCAGCTCGTGTTGACACAGCCTCAACGAGTGCCTCTAGTCCCAGCAGATGAGAATCAGTCACAATGTTGTACGACTGGTGTGTGTTGGTGCTAAGGAAATGATGTTCTAGTTGGTGGTGATGCTACTTCGTTTTTGATATGGTCAGATGCCGATGGTGACCTTCTCGGTGATCAAGACATCCAAGTAGAACAAGGACCACGATGTTGATGCCTCGTGAAGATCTGCAACCAACATTCAAGACACCGGTGCTCCGAGTACCACCGTCATCGACTTTTGTTGCCAAAAATTGGAGACCTCAACCCTAGACCTGCATAACCACAAAATGCTGAGCATCAGAGCCAAACCACAAGAGCTCCTTCACGGATCCGAAGCTTCGATTTCGGAACCTGAAGACCGATACCGGCGAATCCCTTGGAACCCAAGATCGCCGAACCGTAACGTGTGACCCCTATCCGTCCCTATTTTATAATATGATATACAACTTGTTGCATATAAATTGTATATGCTTGCATACAGTCATTTGGGGATATATTGTCGACTCACCTAATAATGACATATGGAGACTATATGAGGGATATTCCAGTCTTATATTATCTCTATTTAAATATGTGTAGCGAACCGACACCATGTTTGCCTTGTTAATTCAACATTTAAATTGCGGGGTAGATAAATAACTTAAACCTATAATTAAATGTCGGGATCCCGATTCCGCTTAATATTGCTAATTGCATCGCACTTGCCATGCCATGCATCATATCACAAACATGCTCGATCTTCTTCCGCATTATTAAATATTGCACCGTTGCCTTTTCTAGTGCTTGCTTCTTCACCGGATAGGACGATGAGTGGTTGCGAGTTGCGACAAGCCCCTCGAATATCGAATTTGTTCCTCAGGCAAGCAATCTCCCTCTTCTACCTTTTGTTGCATTTATAGTCTTTACTTCCTTCCTTTGATCTATTGCTATCCTTATTGTCGATGCTTTAGTACCATTTCCCTTATTTACCTGCTCCACTATACTGCCTTGGTTATCCTATTGCCTTTGTTTGATTAGCTAGCTTTGGCCCTTGCGATTCGTAGCGCATGCTTAGGTCTGCTTCTCGCTCTCATACAGGTGAACCATGATATCTGGCTATGGTTGATAACATGGTACTTAAATTGGTGATGTTGGTTATGGTTATGGTTTCACCTAATGATAAGGCCCCGGGAGGGACCACCTTTGGGAACTACTTGAGCCGCCCTAGGACCCGTTCGTTCTATGATACTAGTTCTCAGTTGATCACGCTAACCAAACGTGGGGGCCTTTGGGATCCCCCCTGAATTACCGGCGCTATTCGTTTATCCAGAGGGTCACAAAATTAGTTTTCCATTTGGTGCATACGCATAATATGTCCTCGGACATGGGTTGAATTGTGATATGATTTTGGTGGACTACCATGGCTTGCATTGCATAAAATCGGGATACCGTGCCAGAGGTGGGATGGAGCTCTACAAGTTATCTTCCGATCATCGACTGGCCGTAGACTCAAACGCTATGCCACCTTGAGGCTCGGCCGTGCCTCTTGGCTGGATAAAACATAGTAGGTGATACCTCTGGATATGCGCATAGTTATGAGACAGTTCTTGTTGTGAGATTCAGAAGGCACGCGTATTATGTTGCCTGAAAGGTTGAGCATGCATTTGGGTAAAGTAGTGCACCCCTGCAGGGTAAATCTTTTCGAGAAGCCGTGTGTCCACGGTTATGGACGCCTCAGGAGTACGGTGTCATGATCATAGATAACGCCACTAATATTTCGCCTCTAATAACATGACTAGTAATTAGCCTTATCAACTAAATACCTGCTTAATTAAAATTGCCACCGTGTGTGTTCCTCAAGTGGACTTCCTCGACTGGTCTTTGAGGGGGAAACCTTCGGATGGGTATGCTTGGTGTTATATTATACTTATGTTTAGCGTTCTCTTATCTCGCTCTAATAGCCGAAGTTGTAGTATGTCTCTATAAGTTAGATAGTGCAAGCTTTGTTGCCGCTGAGCCCACCATACCTATGTAGGCGAGGATAGCCGAATTCTAGCCTCGTCGTGTACTGGCCTCAGCACTGACCGCTCTCTTTTTTCCTTTGCCCTTTGTCGACACCCCTTTGGTTTTGACAGGTATGTGATTGACGACGTTAGCAAGGTTATCCTTCCGGCTTGGCCTGGGCAGGGTTTATGGACACCGCTTGGTTATTCTTCAGGACTCTTAGTCCAATTTGGATCTTGTCCGTACTCGGACACTATTTCGCTTTCTTCGAATTGTATCATTTGTATTCTTGACTCGTTGAGTTGTTGTTGTATATATATGTTTCTTGTGGACTCTGTTACAAACTACTGTGATGTAACTACTTGTACTCAAACCCCACCCACACGAAAGTGTCTAGTGGGCGCCTTTGAATCGCTTCTTGATACGTCCATTTTGCATCACTATTCTATGTCTTAATTCACTATTATTTATTGATATATTTCGTATTGAGAGGTGATACTTATGTTATTTCATATATTTTTGCATGGTTGATGACTTTTGGAGCATGGACCGCTGTAGTCAGGATTCTGATGGAAAAGGTGTTGTTTGGAGGCAAAATTCGCAAAGATCAGAAAATCCGGGAAAATATACGGAAAATCCTATTTTTCCAGAAGACTAAGGATGCCAGAAGATGGAGTGGAGGTGGGCCACAGGGGGCCCACACCACCCCATGGCGCGGGCAGGCCTAGGCCGCGCCTGGAGGTGGTGTGGCCGCCCTGGCCCACTCCAGCCTCTCACCTCTGGCGTATATCATCCTCCCGAAACCCTAAGACTCGGGGAGTAGCCACAGAAAGATTCCACCGCCTCTATGGGGAGGAAAACACCGAGAGAGAAAGATCTCTCCGGTAGACAGATTTCTACCGGGGGAATTCCTTCTCGGAGAGGGGAGATCGTCGCCATCAACACCACCATCAAGCTGGACTTCATCGGGATCATCATCATCACTACCACCATCATCACCATCAGCACCCTCATCACCATCTCCATATTGCCGTAACAATTGTGTTAAATCTTGCATAGTTCATAGGGGAAACTTTCCCGGTGTTGATTACTCTTTGTAGTTGATGCTATTGAGTGAACCATTGAATTATTGTTTATGTTCAGATTGTTATACATCATCATTCCATCTCTGATCATGATCCATATGATGTCTTGTGAGTAGTTCGTTTTGTTCTTGAGGACATGGGAGAAGTCTTGTTGTTAGTAGTGGAGTTGCGTTGAGAAAAAATCAATAGATTGTTATTTAAGTTGTGGTGTACTTCTTCTAGTGGTGTCATGTGAATGTCGACTACATGACACTTCACCTATATGGGCCTAGGGGAATGCATTGTGTATTTGGCTACGAATCGTTGGGGTTGCCGGAGTGACAGAAAGCTGAACCCCCGTTAGGAAACCATTGCACAAGGGACGTAAGGGTCTTAGAGTTTAAAGTTGTGGTTAGGTTTCTACCTTAATTACTTTGTTGTACTTACGGATGTTTGCAAGGGGTATAATCACAAGTATGTATTAGTCTTGGATGGGGCGGTACATTAGCATAGGTTCACCCACACAACACTTAGCAAGCTAAAGAAGATTAATCGACTATATGAAGCGAAAACACTTGACATTCTTCCCATGTGTCCTCGAGAACGTTTGGTCATCTTAAGTAATACAGCCGGCTTGTCCTTTGCTGCATAAAGGATTGGGCCACTTGCTGCATTTATTCCTACAGTCTTTTATTTACTCGTACTTTGTTTATTTGCTTTATCGAAAACCCCTAAAAATCCATTTGCTAAGTATTTGCAGAGAATTCCTGATCCATCCCACTAGCCAGCACCTTCTGCTTCTCGTTGGGTTCGACACTCTTACTTATCGAAAATACTGTGATACACCCCCTATACTTGTGGGTCATCAAGACTATTTTCTGGCGCCGTTGCTGGGGAGTGAAGCGCTATTGGAGGGTGGAACTGGTAAAGGGAACTTCTACTGTGAGTATTGTTTACTTATGCTAGTTGCTTTATTTTCATTATGGATAATTCACTGAGTTTCTTATTTGGTAATGCTACTACCACTGCTAAGGTAGTAAATAAGCCACCACCTGCTGAGAATGATATTTTCAAAATACCCACAAGAATTATTGATCGTGTTATGGATAACTACTATGTTGGGGATGGAACTGTCCATACCGGTGATCATTTACTCTTTATACACGAATTATGCGGGTTGTTCAAATGTGCAGGTATTACTACAGATCAAGTTAAGAAGAAGTTATTCTCATTATTATTGAAAGGAAGAGCTGAGGAATGGTATAAGCTGCTGAAGAATGGTCAAGCTTTAGAATGGGAGGAAATAGTGCCTCTCTTTTATTCAAAGTTTTATCCTCCTAGTGAGATTCATAAAGATTGGAATCAAATATACAACTTTTGGCCTCTTGATGGAGAGAGTACAACTCAAGCTTGGGGGAGATTGAAGTTACTAATGCTCAAATGTCCCATTCATGAGCTCCCCAACAATATTATTATCAATAACTTTTATGGAAGGCTCCCTCTACATGATAAAGTTTTATTGGATGCTTCTTGTGCTGGATCATTCACTCGCATGGAAGAAGAAGTTAAATGGGATCTTCTGGACAGTATTCAAGACAATGCTGAAGCGTGGGAGAATGACAAAGGTAGAAAGTCAGGTATAAACTATGATTATGAATGCATTGAATCTTTTATGGGAACTGATGACTTTCAAAACATTAAAAATGCTTATGGTCTAGACTCTCAAGCTATTGCTTCTTATTTTAAGGCCTTTGCTTCCTACATTGAAGTGCCTAAAAAGAAGTGGAATAAGTATCATGAACCTTATAAAGATATTGCTAAGAGTGTTCCTGCAAGAAATAGTGAAGTTTATACTGCTAATCATGTTTTACCTAAACCTTATATTGAGAAAATGTCTTTCCCAGTTAAGATAAGGGAACATTCTATGATAGCTAGTATGGTTAATGAAAGTATGAATAAGGCTGTTGAACCTGATAAACAAATGGTTGATGAACCTATTGTAGCAAATGTGAAAGACTTTGTTGCTAAATATGAAAAAGAGGGACACACTATCCTTTGTAAGGATACCTCTAATATTGTTTCACAAAGTAATGTTATGAGAGCTAATATTCCCGTGTTTTCTGTTAGAATAAGTGATCATTGCTATGATGGTCCTTGTGATAGCTATATTGTTAAGTTTATGCATGATACTGAAAGTTACTATGAAAGAGGGAAAAGTGTTATTATGCATCTCAATAATATCAAATTTCCTCGTTTTATGCTGAAAGTTTTTATGTTGCACTTCTTTTGCCTTCTTATGCAAGTTGCCTTTGGTTTCAATAACTTGTTTGTTTACAAAATCCCCTTGCATAGGAAGTGGGTTAGACTTAAATGTGTGTGTGTTTTTGCTTCTTAATGCTCTCTTTCACTTCAATTCATCCCTATGAGAGCTTCTTCAAATTATCATGCCCATCTTAATGGCTATAAAGAAAGAGCTTTATGGGAGACAACCCAATTTGTTTTTGCTTTTATTTTTTTCTTTGAGTCTTGGAAGTTATTACTTCGGTAATAACCGCTCCTTATCCGTTTTATTTGGTTTTTGTGTCAAGATCAACTTCTAATGAGAGAGAAGTAATATTTGGGGAAGTTGCTGTCCCGAAACAGATTTTTGTGCTTCACCGTAAAAATTCATGAGATATCTCTGTATGTCGGATTGAGCTGTATTTTTTTGTTCTTCTGACCCAGGGCTTTATTTAACTTTCATTAGTTTTGCACTTTTTGATTTGAGCAACAGAAGATTTTCGAAAAAATTGATCTTTACCTGCTGGTCTGTTTTGACAGATTTTGCCAATCTTGCATTTGCTTCTTTATTCGATTTCCTTTTTGAATTATTTTTGGGTTTTCGAAAGGAGTTGCTAAAGTAGCTTATGTTTTGATGGTTTTCAGTTGAAGTTGGACTCAAAAGGTTTTATCACTTCACTTATACTAATGTTGCTAATGAGAACTGTGTGAAGTTTTGTGTGAAAGAAATTTCCAGGAAGTGGAGATAATGGTGTAATAAGGAAGAGAAGGGTTTTATGACTCAAGTAATAAGTATATGAAGATGAAGATATTGATGATTCAAGTGGTGACTCCGGAAGAATCTACTAGATACCAAATTCAGAGACCTGCAGAGTCTGTTTTCAAATCGGTAATGGTTCTGGTAAGAAAAGTTCCGCGAAAATACTATCCTACTATATTTTTGCAGTTTTTAGTCAATAAGGAAATCTACGAAGCGAAAAGGGGGTGGAAACGGAGCCAGGGTGGCTCACACCACCCTGTGGCGCGGCCCCTCCCCTGGTCGCGCCACCAGGTGGTGAGTCCACCCCGGACTCCGCATCCGACTCGTTTTCTCCCAGTACCTTCCTTTTGATATGAAACTTCGTAATATATAACCCCCCGGATCTCCCGAGGTTCGTATATCGTGTTCTCGCCATGCTTTTATTTCGATCTGTTTCTGCCAGGAACTATCTTTGAAGTTTAGAAGCACAATGGTGTCCGCCAAGGATAAAGGGAAGGAGCCCATGGAGGAAGACCTCCAAGACCCCGGGAAGGAGAAGGAGATCAAGAGTGAAAGTGAAGAGGAGCAAAGCCAACATCCGCATACCGACACTACCATTGCAAGCATTGCAGTAGTGGCAAACCCATCCATTGGAGGGAAGCCTCCTCATCACTGTTCAGATCCCTGGTCACTTCCTCCACGCACCAAGAATCCTTTCCACACTCTTATCCATGAGCATCAATACCAGAATATGCCCAAGGGGAAATTACCCTCCAATTGGGATTTGCCTCGTTCCAGCCATGCAGGAAAAGAAGACTTCAAGGAGGAAGAGTGGGGAAAGAATAGCAAGAGCTGGAATTCTCAACACGACATGATCATGAGCCACATTGAGCAAAATTCACAGCTAATTCGTAATCTCACTTTCGAGATTGAGGACCTGAGGAAACTTATCAAAGAGCTCATCGAGAGGATACCACCACCACCAAAGGAGTAATTCGTCATTAGGTTTGGCATCCCCTTGGTTTGTTCCAAGCTTGGGGGAGTGCCACGGTATCATATCACTATCTTCTATCTTTTTACCTTATTAGTAGAGTCATATCATGAATAGAGGAGTTATTATGTAGTATGGTTTGCATTATGGAAGTGCCCCCTCTCTCGTTAGATATGTATCCCTTGGTGTGAGTTTCCATTATGGAATATTAATGAGAAGTTCTATCATTCACTCTTTTGCATAGCTTATATTAGTTTTCAATTCGTGGTTATATGATTGATCTTGTTGTTAGTATTGGTATCACTTTGGGATCATTGAGTTAATTTAGTTGGTTTTGGCAAACCTGGCTCGGTCGGTAGCAACACCTTTTTGAGAGTTGAAAAGAAAAAGATAGAAGTACTCTAGAGAAAAATAATTTCATCATCTTTCTTTCTTGATTTGCTCATAAGTCTAGTATTCTCTAGTTAAGATCTTTTGTGCTTCCAAGGAAGATTGCATGTTTGTCTTTATCACTTGTATGTTTGTTTGTTTCCTTCAACTCTTGTACTTGCTACCCAGCCTTGCTAGCCGAAAACCTGTACTGAGAGGGATTTCTTCTCGTGCATCCACTCCTTTAAACCAAAACCTTTGCAATTTGCGTCCACCATACCTACCTAGTAGCATTATTGCTATTCTAAGTAAATTCTTGTTTTATCTAACTCCCAAATTAAACTTGTTATGTGAAAATTAGTGATTAAAGCTCTCACGAACTTGATGGCACACTTTACTTTCTGGCATCTAATAAACTTGAACCATTGTGCTCACCTATGTTGCGTATATGCTTGCGCTTTGTAAGTTGTGAATTAGCAGAACCATGTTGTCATGGGGAACACTTTCAACATTGCACTGGTACTTTGTACCAAGTTGATATCATGTTCTTTTGTCTATGGATGTGGTCGGTGTGAAATGAAAGGGGAGCTTGTAAGTCCATGGAGTTATGCATGTGTGTTAGAGAAACGCCTGGGCCGCTGGTGTAATCCATGCTGACATGGTGGAAACCTGCAGTGTAACCATAACGAGTATCTATGAAGCATTCTTCTTATAAAAAAAGAGATAGAGATTGAGAAAAAAGAAAAGAAAAAAAAGAGATTATGAAAAGAGGAAAGAGAGAAAAAAGCACCATATTCCCATGGTAAATAAGAAGATTGCTGAGATACTTGTTGTCTGCTTGCCTTGTCATTTTGATATGGGGATTCTTCCGTATCATCGGGCAAGGGGTACCCCGTTGGTGGTTCTCAATGATATACATATGCTTACGATGACAAGAACTTACTGGTGACTAAACTTGAGTAGCATGAGGAGCGGCCCTCGTATTCAAGGGACATGAGATTCTCAACTTACAACTTGTCAATGCATATCCTCATTTTTGATCACTTTAACCTTAATCACCTAAAGATGCCTATGATAGGGGCAATGAGAGCTGAAAGCTAGTAAGTATCATAATTTTTGGGAGCTCTTTATGAGATTTGCTATCCCTGCTTCCCTCTTTGAAGGGCTTTTCTTTTAATTTGTAGTTGAGTCACTAAACCTACTCCCTTCTACCTCAGCAAGTATTTTGAGTTGATGTGTTTCATTCATTCATATGATGATTTATTCAATCATGTCTCTTATGTTCCTTGTTTTGCACATTGCTCTTATCTTGATGTTTACTACTTTGAAAGCTTTCATTGAAAACCAGCTATTTGTGAACTCCAGCAAATTATCAACTATTCTTCGACCAAGAGCTAAGTTTGCCATTACCAATTATGATTCACTTTATGTATCTTTATTGTGTTTCCTTTACTCATTACAAGTTGAGTTATATAATAGTGAGTTGTCTTCTATTATGATCTATGCTTTTGATGAATGTGATGCTTCTTGTCCGTATTCTTTTATCGACTCTTCACTCCATAAACCTGAGGCCATGTTTATTGAGCTCAGTTTCGCTTGGGGACAAGCGAAGTCTAAGCTTGGGGGGAGTTGATACGTCCATTTTGCATCACAATTCTATGTCTTAATTCACTATTATTCATTGATATATTTCATATTGAGAGGTGATACTTATGTTATTTCATCTATTTTTGCATGGTTGATGACTTTTGGAGCATGGACCGATGCAGTCAGGATTTTGATGGAAAAGGTGCTGTTTGGAGGCAAAATTCGCGAATATCAGAAAATCTGGGAAAATATACGGAAAATCCTATTTTTCCAGAAGACTAAGGATGCCAGAAGATGGAATGGAGGTGGGCCATAGGGGGCCCACACCACCCCATGGTGCGGGCAGGCCTAGGCCACGCCTGGAGGTGGTGTGGCCTCCCTGGCCCACTCCAGCCTCTCCCCTCTGGCGTATATCATCCTCCCGAAACCCTAAGACTCGGGGAGTGACCACAGAAAGATTCCGCCGCCTCTGCGGGGCAGAAAACACCGAGAGAGAAAGATCTCTCTGGCAGATAGATTTCTACCAGGGGAATTCCTTCCTGGAGAGGGGAGATCGTCGCCATCAACACCACCATCAAGCTGGACTTCATCGGGATCATCATCATCATCATCACCACCATCATCACCATCAGGACCCTCATCACCATCTCCATATTGCTATAACAATTGTGTTGAATCTTGCATAGTTCATAGGGGAAACTTTCCCGGTGTTGATTACTCTTTGTAGTTGATGCTATTGAGTGAACCATTGAATTATTGTTTATGTTCAGATTGTTATACATCATTATTCCATCTCTGCTCATGATCCATATGATGTCTTGTGAGTAGTTCGTTTTGTTCTTAAGGACATGGGAGAAATCTTATTGTTAGTAGTGAAGTTGCGTTGAGAAAGATTCAATAGATTGTTATTTAAGTTGTGGTGTACTTCTTCTAGTGGTGTCATGTGAACGTCGACTACATGACACTTCACCTATATGGGCCTAGGGGAATGCACTGTGTATTTGGCTACTAATCGTAGGGGTTGCTGCAGTGATAGAAACCTGAACCCCCGTTAGGAAACCATTGCACAAGGGACGAAATGGTCTTAGAGTTTAAAGTTGTGGTTAGGTTTCTACCTTAATTACTTTGTTGTACTTACAGATGTTTGCAAGGGGTATAATCACAAGTATGTATTAGTCTTGTATGGGTCGGTACATTAGCACAGGTTCACCCACACAACACTTAGCAAGCTAAAGAAGATTAATCGACTATATGAAGCGAAAGCACTTGACCGTCTTCCCATGTGTCCTCGAAAACGTTTGGTCATCTTAAGTAATACAACTGGCTTGTCCTTTGCTGCATAAAGGATTGGGCCACTTGCTGCATTTATTCCTACTATCTTTTATTTACTCGTACTTTTTTTATTTGCTTTATCGAAAACCCCTAAAAATCCGTTTGCTAAGTATTGGCAGAGAATTCCTGGTCCATACCACTAGCCAGCACCTTCTGCTCCTCGTTGGGTTCGACACTCTTACTTATCGAAAATACTGCGATACACCCCCTATACTTGTGGGTCATCACTTCTATGCGGGTTTTGGCGGGAAATGCTAAGATCTGCATAGACTCGATTCTGGGGTGTTACAGCTGCTATAGCCCTACCGTTGATTAGAGTGTCCAACCGGAGAGTAGTTCAGAGTAGTATCATAAAGAGAAGATATTTATATGAGAGTGACTAGTGAAAGTATGATCCCTAGGCCTTGTTTCTAAACACTGAAACACCATTTGCAACTAGATTTGTTACATGTTTGCTTACTTCCATCTTTATTTCAGTTTCCTTTAGTCTTTTCCCACGTCAACCACAGGCCATCAAGCTATTTTCTGGCACCGTTGTCTTATATCCATACCACTTGTATTTCACTATCTCTTCGCCGAACTAGTGCACCTATACACCTGACAAGTGTATTGGGTGTGTTGGGGACACAAGAGACTTCTTGTATCTTGATTGCAGGGTTGCTTGAGAGGGATACCTTTGACCACTTCCTCCCTGAGTTCGATAAACCTTGGGTAATCTACTTAAGGGAAACTTGCTGCTGTTCTACAAACCTCTGCACTTGGAGGCCCAACAACTGTCTATAAGAATAGAAGTACGTAGACATCAAGCTATTTTCTGGCTCCTTTGCCGGGGAGGTAAGGTAAAAGGTACTCACATCCTCCGGTGTGAGTGCTCGAAGTTATTTCCTTTAGATTCTGCAATTTTGTCTTTTTGTTTCTTGTTTTTATTTTCACTAGTTAGGCTTAATGGAAAAAAAAAAATTAGAGAGCTTTATAGTATTTATCTTGAGTTAGGACATGAAGTGTTTCAAGAGAAAATTAAAAAACCTATGGAACTTTATTTGCATGCTAATAGCAATGTTGTTAGTATGAATTCTTTGGACACCATTATTGCTAATGCTATGGAAAAGTCTAAGCTTGGGGAAGCTAGTTTTTATGAAAATGATCTTTTTAGTTCCCCAGCTTTGGAAGATAGTTATTCTATTGCTTATGATGATACCAAACCTCCAATTTATGATGATTACAATGATGAATATGATATATTCAGTCCACCTACTATTGAGGAGAAAATTAATTATGATTACAATATGCCTCCTATATTTGATGATTATGGTGATGAGAATAATAATGATAGCTATTTTGTTGAATTTTCTCCCACTACAATTAATAAGAATGACTATGTTTATGTGGAGAGTAATAATTCTTTTATGCATGTGGCTCATGATAAGAATGTTTTATGTGATAGTTATATTGTTAATTTTATTCATGATGCTACTGAGAATTATTATGAGAGAGGGAAACATGGTTTTATGCATCTCAATAATATTAAGTTTCCCCTCTTTATGTTGAAATTTTTGAAGTTGCACTTGTTTTGCTTTACTATGCTTGTTGCTTTGTGCTTTCATGACTTGTTTCTTTACAAGATTCCTATGCATAGGAAGTGGGTTAGACTTAAATGTGCTTTGCATTTGCTTCTTGATGCTCTCTTTTACTTCAATTCATATTTCTTATGTGAGCATCTTCTCAAACTATCATGCCTAACTTAAATGCGTTAAAGAAAAGTACTTATTGGGAGATAATCCAAAAGTTTTAGATGAGTATTGGAAGTTATTACCTCTGTAATAACCACTCTTTATCCTTTTTATTTGCTTTTTGTGCCAAGAGTAACCTCTAATGAGAGAGAAGTAATGATTGGGAAAGTTGCTGCCCCAAAACATATTTCTGTGCTTCACCGTAAAAATTCTTGTAAAATCTCTGTACGTCGTTTTGAGACGTGAATTTTTGTGCTTCTGGCCTAGGTTGGTATCTAACTTTCGTTAGTTCAATACTTTTTGATTTGAGCAACAGAAGGTCTTCGAAATTTTTTGTGCTGGTCTGTTTTGACAGATTTCTGCCATTATTTGCATTTGCTTCATGTTGGTTTCTTTTTGAGTTATTTTGGGGAATTAAACTTTTTTAGGGAAGTGCTACAGTAGCTTCTGTTTTAATGGAAGTTTTATTGGTGTTGAATCTGAACCCAAAGACTTATTATCTTGAGTGCACTAATGTTGCTAATAAAGATTGTGTGAAGTTTTGTATGAAGGAAAAATTTCAGGTGCATGGAAGGAATGAGTAATGAGATGAAGGATGGACTAAAGCTTAAGCTTGGGGATGCCAAGTGTGTCACCCCAAGAAATATCCAAGAAGTATAAGCATCAAAGCTTGGGGATGCCCAAGGCATCCCCTCCTTCATCAATAAAAATCCCAGGTTTCTTCCAAACGCTTCATTTTTATTGTTTCATGCACAGTTCTGTTGTTCTTGGAGCGACTTCTTTGTCGTTTTAGTTTTTAGTTTTTGTTTGCTTGGTTTGCTTAGTTTGCTTGAATAAGTTGGTTGGATCCCGATACATTGCAAATGTATCTATAATTTTTGATGTTCCATGCTTGGTTTTATCTACTTTCTTGTGTTTTGTCCACACTTTGGAGTACTTTTCATATGATATCTTGGACTAACCTATTAACAAGATGCCACAGTGCCAGTTGCCTGTTTTCTACTGTTTTTGGTTCCAGGAAAGTCAAAAAATGAATATTCTCAGAATTGGACGGGACAAAAGCCAAAGTTCCTATTTTTTCAGAAGACTCACGGAGCCAGAATACGAGACGGAGGAGGGCCAGGGCCTGGGCACACCCCCCAGGCGCGGGCTAGCCCTGGCCGCGCCACCAGGTGGTGTGGGCCCCCTGGCACTCCACCGACCTTGCCTCTTCGCCTATAAGAAGCCTCCCGATGCAAAACCCTAAAGAGTCAAGCCTCCAGCCACGAAAAGTTCCGCAGCGCCGCCGCCACCGAAGGGGAGATTCGAGGGACAGAAAGTCTCTGTTCCGGCACCCTGCTGGGACGGGGAAGTGCCCCCAGAGCCATCTCCATCGATCTCCACCGCCATCTCCATCACCATTGTTGATTCCCATGATGAGGAGGGAGTATTTCTCTCTCGAGGCTAAGGGTTCTACCGATAGCTATGTGTTCATCTCTCTATCTATGCATGATCTTGTTGTGGTCATGAGCTTTGTAATCAAGTAGATCTATCTTTCTACTCAAGTGCTTTATTAGATCTCTGCTCTCCCCATGTGTGTGAAAGTGACAACATGCTCACCATGGTGGCACTTAGGCTAGAGATTACAAATACTTGTTATGAGTTATATTTGGAGTTGGATGTCTTTATGAAATTGTGGTGTTTGTTGGACTCATCTAGTAATCAAGGTGACAGTGTGGGGTTATCTAGATGGGAAAAGATGAACTTTGAGGTGTGTTGTTATAGCCCTACCGTTGATTAGAGTGTCCAACCGGAGAGTAGTTAAGAGTAGTATCATAAAGAGAAGATATTTATATGAGAGTGTTCACTAGTGAAAGTATGATCCCTAGGCCTTGTTTCTAAGCATTGATACACCGTTTGCAATTAGATCTGTTACATGTTTGCTTGCTTCCATGTTTATTTCAGTTTGCCTTTAGTCTCTTCCACGCCATCAAGTTATTTTCTCGCACCGTTACCACTTATAATTATCCATACCACTTGTATTTCACTATCTCTTCGCCGAACTAGTGCACCTATACACCTGACAAGTGTATTGGGTGTGTTGGGGACACAAGAGACTTCTTGTATCTTGATTGCAGGGTTGCTTGAGAGGGAATACCTTTGACCAATTCCTCCCCGAGTTCGATAAACCTTGGGTGATCCACTTAAGGGAAAAGTTGCTGCTGTTCTACAAACCTCTGCACTTGGAGGCCCATCAAATGTCTACAAGAACAGAAGTGCGTAGACATCAGATCCCAACACACTTCTTTTGGAGAGAGAGACACGCTCCATTTTCATTGCCTATAATACTCTAGTTTTAATTCTTGTTGTTCTGTGAGTGTTCTCTTTTGCTAGCACTATGTTTAGCTTTAGTTTTCTTGTGCTTTCAGCTTAGAACTTTTTAGTTCTTCTTTTTGGATTTGTGAGACAAGCTCACTGATCTTTATTTATTATTATCTTTGTGAGTTCTTTCAAATAAGTTGGTTTGGATTGGAAAAGAGTAGGAAAAGTTCATGCTTAAGTGGTAAAGAGAGCTTATTTTTGACTGTGGCCTATGCTTTGTCATGCCATGCTTGATATTGTTTTGGCTTTATGCTTAGTATTCTTTGCTGTAGCATGACTTGTTATAAACAATTGAGATTGCTTAATGTGCCTTGGAAGGATTATGCGTTGTTTTAGTATATTAAAGCATAGTATTATGGTATTCTCCTTTGATACTTTATTTGGGTTGACTTGGCACATGCTCACACCATGTTATGACTATCCCAAGTCACCATAGCCTTTATGATCCTTTAGTTGTCAACTTGTAGTATCACTTTATGCTTTGATCAATGATGTTTTGTCGCTCTGCATGATTATGGCCATTATTGCTCTCTTAGTTGGTCGCTCCCAGTCTTTTGCTAGCCTCCCTAACCAAGTATGAGTTCCACTCATGCATCCAACTCCTTAAACCAAGTTATTCCAAAGAGTCCACCATACTTACCTACTAGCATATGCTATTCCAAGTATATTCATGCTTTTGTTTATCTTCCAAATTAAACTTGTTATGAGAAAACTAGTGATTAAAGCTCTCATGAACTTGATGGCACACTCTACTTTCTTGCATTTAATAAACTTGAACCATTGGGACCTTCTTTGTTGCATATATGCTTGCGCTTTATAAGTTGAAATTAGCAGAACCATGTATCATGGGGAACGCTTTCAATTGCACTTGTACTTTGTACCCCGTTGATATCATGTTATTTTGCTTATGGATCCCGACGGTGTGAAATAAAAGTGGAACTTGTAAGATCATGGAGTTTGTATGTGTGTTAGAGAAACGCCTGGGCTGCCAGCCTAAGCCATGCCTAATCATGGTGGAAACTTGCAGCATCACCATAATGAGCACTTTATGAAGCATCCTCAATAAAAACCTATAAAAATAGTAAATAAAAAGATCGCTGAGATGCTCATTGTCTGCTTGCCTTGTCGTTTTTATTATGGGATAGCTCCTGTATCATGTGCAAGGGGTACCCCGTTGGCGGTTCTCTATGATATATGTACTTACAATGACAAGAGCTTACTTGTGACTAAAGTTGAGTTGCATGAGGTTCGGTCTTCGTAAGTAAGGGGCATGAGATTTTGGCTTATAACTTGTCAAGCGTATCCTCTTAGTTGTGTCACTTTAACCTTAATCACCTAAAGATGCTTATGATAGGGGCAATGAGAGCTGGAAGCTAATAAGTACCATAATTTTTGGAAGCTCTTTATGAAACTTGAATCCCTACTTCCTTTGATGAAGGCCTTTCTTTTACTTTTATGTTGAGTCTCCACCTTCTATCTTTATGCACCTACTTTAAGAGCCTAGTGGCCATTCTTAGTTCTATGTGCATTGTCCCAAGACTTGTTGATTGATGCATAGCTTTGATATTGCTTGTTTTAAACTATTTGTATCTAGTCACTCTTATGAACTATGAAGGTGTCCTATGCATTTATGTTTGCTACTCTATGAGGGACAAGCTGAATGCCACTATGCTATGTTTTCTTTATGTGAAACAAACAAACGTCTTGCAAAGCATTGTTATTCATGAATCTTTTGTTTGTGCCTTTTCATGTTCCAACATAGTTGCTTTGTCTTATTGTTAGAACTCTATCTTTCATGTTCATGTTTAGAGTACCTTGATCCCAGCTATTAATGTTTTATAAATACATTGATCAAGATTATGATGGTGCATGTCACCTCAAAAATTATTCTTTGTTTTTATCACTTACCTACTCAAGGACGAGCAGGAGTTAAGCTTGGGGATGTTGATACATTGCAAATGTATCTATAATTTTTGATGTTCCATGCTTTGTTTTTATCTAGTTTCTTGTGTTTTGTTCCAACTTTGGAGTACTTTTACACACTTTCTGGGACTAACCTATTAACAAGATACCACAGTGCCAGTTGCCTGT
Organism: Avena eriantha; assembly: GCA_910589775.1. Lineage (NCBI taxonomy): Eukaryota > Viridiplantae > Streptophyta > Magnoliopsida > Poales > Poaceae > Avena > Avena eriantha. Next base: position 263,984,819 of record OU342743.1, on the reverse strand, counting down.
TTTTGGTTCCAGGAAGTCAGAAAATGAATATTTTCGGAATTGGATGGGACAAAAGCCAAAGTTGATATTTTACCGGAAGACTCACGGAGCCAGAAGACGAGACGGGGAGGGGCCACAGGGCGGCCACACCATGTGGTGGCGCGGGCTAGCCCTGGCCGCGCCACCGGGTGGTGTGGGCCCCCTGGCCGCCCACCGACCTTGCCTCTTCGCCTATAAGATGCCTCCCGATGCAAAAACCGTAAATTGCAAGCCTCCAGCCACGAAAAGTTCCGCAGCGCCGCCGCCACCGAAAGGGAGATTCGGGGGACAGAAAGTCTCTGTTCCGGCACCCTGCCGGGACGGGAAGTGCCCCTGGAGCCATCTCCATCGATCTCCACCACCATCTCCATCACCGTTGCTGATTCCCATGATGATGAGGGAGTAGTTCTTCCTCGAGGCTAAGGGTTCTACCGCTAGCTATGTGTTAATATCTCTCTCTATGCATGATCATGTTGTGATTATGAGCTTTGTAATCAAGTAGATATACCTTGCTACTCAAGTGCTTTATTAGATCTCTGCTCTCCCCATGTGTGTGAAGTTGACAGTGTGCACACCATGGTGGCACTTAGGCTAGAGATCACAAATACTTGTTATGAGTTATATTTGGAGTTGGATGTCTTTATGAAATTGTGGTGTTTGTTGGAACCATCTAGTGCTCAAGGTGATAGTCTGGGGTTATCTAGATGTGGAAAGCAAACTTTGAGGAGTGCTGTTATAGCCCTACCATTGATTAGAGTGTCCAACCGGAGAGTTGTTAAGAGTAGTATCATAAAGAGAAGATATTTATATGAGAGTGTTCACTAGTGAAAGTATGATCCCTAGGCCTTGTTTCTAAGCACTGAAACACCGTTTGCAACTAGATCTGTTACATGTTTGCTTACTTCCATCTTTATTTCAGTTTTCCTTTAGTCTTTTCCCATGCCAACCACACGCCATCAAGCTATTTTCTGGCACCGTTGTCTTATATCCATACCACTTGTATTTCACTATCTCTTCACCGAACTAGTGCACCTATACACCTGACAAGTGTATTGGGTGTGTTGGGGACACAAGAGACTTCTTGTATCTTGATTGCAGGGTTGCTTGAGAGGGATACCTTTGACCACTTCCTCCCTGAGTTCGTTAAACCTTGGGTAATCCACTTAAGGGAAACTTGCTGCTGTTCTACAAACCTCTGCACTTGGAGGCCCAACAACTGTCTACAAGAATAGAAGTGCGTAGACATCATTGCGCTAAAAATAATTCAGTTTGGCTTTGGTTGGCTGCAAAAAAAAGTAGTGTAAGATTTGGTTTAGCTGTACTCGTTTGGTTAATTGTAGTCTAATTGCTGCAAAGGTGCTTGTTTTCTTCATATTTTTATTATGGATAAATATTGGCCAATGGTTTTGAGCTGTCTTTAAGTTTGGTACTGCCTTTTTAGTATTCTTTCCATATCACCTGAATCTTATGCTTCTGCTATCATGATTCTACAGAAATAATTGTTTCTGGAGAAATGACCATGCAGCAGGTGATTACATCATTAGGTCCTGCACCTCATCAGAATTAATCACCTATTTAAGCATGCACGAGGCTTAAACTATCGTCAGTACAACAAGTATAATGTACATCTTGGTGAAGTTTCATGTAGTTATTTTTCGGTCATTCTTGATGATGCTCTCTTGATCTTGTTACATGCTTACAGCTCATCATGGAGTTGGATAATCTAGACAGGCAGGAGCATATGCATGTGTTACTATTAGGTTAGTTCTAATCACATATCTATTCACCGCAGTTGTTCTAATCATTGGTAGAATCTATATTCTTTTTAGGGTATGTGCAACAATTAAGATGGTTCAAAGTACCAGGGAGACCCTGATGGATGTTTCACTGAAGCAGTGCTGCATTGGCGAGTTTTGTAGGTGGTGGTAACTAAAAATCAATAACTCCTACAGCACAAGAGACTTGACAAGCATGATTTTTGCGACTCAGCTGCACTAAACCTGTCATGGTCATTCAAGAAATATTGATTCAGGTTTATATCTTTACTCTTACTTAGCCGAAAAAATTCCATTCATATGTACATGATAATATTGCTACATGGATGGGCTCTGATAAATTTCATTCAGTCAGAATTCATAATACACATGAACTTATTATTTTCAGCTAACTGTTACCATTGGTGTCAACACCTGGATTTTTAAGTCCAGATGCCTGTTATGCCGTACATCGCAATCCCAGGATTACCATTTTTGCGAGACATAACAGAATTAGTACCACGGTAAATCATCCATTACAAACCATAATAGTCTTACAAATAGAGGATCTCCTGATCCAGTCTTAATACAATACAAGCAGCGGAAAGTAAACGTAGTAGGGGCTCCATCTTCATGGTCACAAGCAATGCTGACGATGGGAGATGATCCTAGTTATCATAGACCTCCTGCTGTCCATCGTCCGGTTAGTCTTCCTCGTAGTCTGGCCATGGAAATAGCCAGGGACAAAGCCATGAGTACTCTTTAAGTCTCGCAAACTATCACTAACACAAGTAAGGTAATACTAGTAGGAGTCCTAAGATCTAGTCTTATTTGCAATAAGCCTATTTTATTTCATAAGGACTTCATAGTAAGCCTATTTTAGTTCTCTACATTACTTAAGAGGGAACCTAGTTTTCCTGTCCACAACTCTGTTGTGGTCAAGTCAAAGTCATCTTTCAAGTCACAAGTCATTTTGAAAACATATGACAACGGAATAGTATGGCCACTCCAACTGTCCATAACCGTGAATGCGGCTATTCGAATAGTTTGACACTCTGCAGAGGTGGTACACTTTCACCACAAAATTCGATTCGTTCGTCAGGGATAACCCTGAATCATCATACTTGGTATGCGGATAATCAATCCTAACCTTTCAATTACACACCCTAGTATAGGCACCTACCCTATGAGCTTGGCCTCCCAGCCATGGCCAACTGCCATCCCAGGAACTGCATAGGTGGACATTCACACTCACGAGGTACCCTCTGCTCAACCTCTTTCCATGAGGGAACCCATACTAAGACATATAAACTTCCAGTTAAGCCCTACCCAACTCAGGTATTGTGGTTGTATGGTAAAATTGGAATGATATCGCATCCGAACCCAACCATCAGTTTTTATCAAAGTCAAAGCATATGTTTCAATCAGTATCATCTCCAACTCATTGTGTCTCATGACACATGTCAAAACATTTCAATAGAATGACTCATCATTCCAAGGTTTTCATAATCATTTCCTCCACGTGTTCCCATCTAAAGTGATCAAGTTTAGTTTAGCACTAGCCACTAGTAATGAGGGTGTCACTATTGAGGGGTGCTAATCAAGTGAAATTACCCAAGGCTAGTTCTATGATCTTGATGGTATCCATCCTATTTTCCACTAATCACAATTAATTAACTAGGTAAGAAACTTTAGAAAATAGAAAAGTAAAGCTTGGAATAAAACTGGGATTGGTATAATCAAAGTTGCATAACCAAGCATGCATGGTGCATCTTGCATAGTGGGATTGCATAGTTTAGCTTGCCTTGAGTAGTGCAGTTGTTTAAGTTCTCTTCCTCTTCCTCGAAATGCTCCTCCTCGTCGTACCCCGGGTCGGTACTAGCGTCTATAAATACATACGAGGTACACAATCACCAAACAACACTTAACTACTTCTATTTAGAACACATGAACTCACACTAGATGATCTAGATTCATCTCAAGCATCACATGAAATATTGTCATATTCTTATTTATCTTATTTTGGAAAAGTAATTTCTACTCATTGAAAAATACTTAAGATTTAATATCCTCAATCTAGAATATGGGATCATGTTGACTCATGTGATCACCACATATTACAATACTTGGGAATGTGATTTAAAAGGGGTGGTCATATATTACAAGATTTAATATTACTATTTAATAATATTAAAGTGACTAGAAATGCCTAAATAGCATTCTTTCAATACTAGTCGAAGATTACTTCATGTCAAACTAAATATTTTTACATATCTAGATAGAGCATGGAAAATGTGATTTTTGAGAGTTGGAATCAACTCAAAAGCATTTATGGTTGGTTTTATAAAAATGTTTGAAGTTGTGAAAGTCTTTATCTTGTTATTTTTACCATAGGTGATCCATAATTTCAAATGGTTTGATTCCAACGGGAGTGTGTAGAGTTTTTCAATACCTTTCTAGCAAAATTGGAAACATACAATTTGGATCAGTACATCTCTTTGAATTCAATTTCAAACACAGCTACTAAACTAGGTTTTGAATTAAATAGAAAAAGTAAGTTTGAAACGGTGAGCTACGCGCGGGAAAAGAAATGGTCCGGCCCAGCTGCACAGCGCGCGCAGCAGGCTGCTGACAGGCTGGTGATGCGCTCGACTTTCGACGTAGAGCTCGTTGGGAACCTCAAGAGGAAGGTATGATGAGCACAGTAGTAAGTTTTCCCTCAGTTATGAAACAAAGGTTGTGAACCAGTAGGAGCAAGGAAACACCCCAAAGGTGTTACTAGCTGAGCTTTGGCAGGGCGCACTACCGGTGCTAGTAGCAACGTGGAGACCTGCACAACACAACCACAGAACTTTGTCCCCAACTTGCGATGAGGTTGTCAATCTCACTATGTTTTGCGGAAAACAAAGGATTAAACGTATCGAATGGAAAGAAGTAAAAGGTTGCAGAAAGTAAACACAAAGCAGAAACAGTTTATAGATTGTATGTAAAGAAAAAGGACCGGGATCCATAGTTCACTAGAGGTGGCTCTCCTTAGGATAGATAACATGCTGGGTGAACAAATTACAGCAGGGCAATTGACAAACACCGAGAAAGCAATACATGCATATACTAATCATCTTGACTCCTCTAAGACTTGATTGGGCATTACAACATAATACATAGACCGCCATCCAACTGCATCTATGACTAATAATCCACCATCAGGTTATCATCCGAACCCCCTCCAGTATTAAGTTGCAAGCAACAGATTATTGCTTTACGAACTGCGTGTAAAGTAAACAATACGATTGTTCTATGAACAAAGGATTGTTGTTTTCTCCCTAGTAGCAACAACACATCTAGTACCTTATAGATTTCTGTCACTTCCCCAAATTACCAGAGGCATGAACCCACTATCGAGCATAAATGATAACTCTTGGAGTTGCTAGAATCTACTTGGCCAAGATAGCTACTAACAACGGAAAGCATGCAAGATCTCAAATAACAAAGACATGATAGAATCAATAATCAATCTGAAATAGCATCTCAATATCCATCGGATCCCCGCAAACACAACATGTATGAATTACAAATAGATGATCTTGATCATGAACGGAGCTCACAAGATCTAAACATGAAAGCACAAAGGAGGAGAACCAACCATCTAGCTACTACATGGATCCGTAGTCCAAGGATGAACTACTCACACATCACACCGGAGGCTTGCATGGTGATGAAGAAGGCCTCCAAGGTGAATTCCCCTCTCCGGCAGGGTGCCGAGAAGAGCTTCAGATCCCTCCCGATCTAGGGATGGAGATGACGGCGGCTACAAACTCTTTCGTGGATTTTTGATCGGGTACTTAGGGTTTTCGTCCCGAGGGCAATATATAGGCGGAAGGAGAGGCCGAGGGGCTGCCGGGAGCGGCCACACCACCCCCTGGCACGGGCCAGGCCTGGCCGCGCGGCCAGGTGGTGTGGTGGCTCCCTGGCCCTTCTCCGTCTCGTTTTCTGGCACTTGATCACTTCCGGAAAAATAGGCACTTTGGCTTTTGTCCTATCCAATTCCGAGAATATTCATTTTCTAACTTTCCTAGAACCAAAAACAGCAGAAAACAAGCAGCTGGCACTGTGGCTCTTGTTAATAGGTTAGTCCAAGAAATCATATGAAAAGTACTCCAAAGTTGGAACAAAACACAAGAAAGTGGATAAAACCAAGCATGGAACATCAAAAATTATAGATACACTTGCAATGTATCAGCTGGTCCCACGCGTCAGCTGCTCTATCTAAACGAAACGGTATCAGCTAACCTCGGCCCTACGATTAGAGATCGAATCGACGGCTCAGGTTCATCGTCTATGTCGCAGGGGGTGCGCGAGATTCTAAACCTAGCGGCACGGTGGGGGTCATCGGAGGCTTATCAGGGCTCTAGCTAGGTCCGGTGATGGGGGCGTGATACGTCCATTTTGCATCGCTATTCTATATCATAATTTACTGGTATTCATTGATATATTTCATATTAAGAGATGATACTTATGTTATTTCATCTGTTTTGGTATGGTTGATGACTTTTGGAGCATGGACCGCTGTAGTCAGGATTCTGATGGAAAAGGGGTTGTTTGGAGGCAAAATTCGTGAAGATCAGAAAATACAGTAAAATACATGGAAAATCCTATTTTTCCAGAAGACGAAGGTTGCCAGAAGGGGGAGTGGAGATGGGCCACATGGGGCCCACACCACCCCCTGACGCGAGCCACCGTAGGCCGCGCCACCAGGTGGTGTGGCCACCCTGGCCCACTCCTGGCTCTCCCCTTTGGCGTATATTATCCCCACGGAACCCTAATACCGGGGGAGCGACCACAGATAGATTCCGCCGCCTCTACGGGGTGGAAAACTACAGAGAGAGAAAGATCTCTCTGGCAGACAGAATTTTGCCAGGGAATTCCTCCCGGAGAGGGCAGATCATTGCCATCAACACCACCATCAAGCTGGACTTCATCAGGATCATCATCATCATCATCATCACCATCATCTCCATCACCACCATCATCACCACTCCATACCATTGTAATAGTTGGGTTGAATCTTGCATGGTTCTTAGGGGAAACTTTCTCGGTGTTGATTACTTATTGTAGTTGATGCTATTGAGTGGAACCATTGAACTATTGTTACGTTTAGATTGTTGCTTATCATTATATCATCTCTGATCTTGATCCATATGATGTCTTGTGAGTAGTTCGTTTAGTTCTTGAGGACATGGGAGAAGTCATGTTGTTAGTAGTGGAGTTGTGTTGAGAAAGATTCAATGGTTTGATATTTAAGTTGTGGTGTTATTCTTCTAGTGGTGTCATGTGAATGTCGACTACATGACACTTCACCTATATGGGCCTAGGGGAATGCATTGTGTATTTGGCTACTAATCGTAGGGGTTGTCGGAGTGACAGAAACCTGAACCCCCATTAGGAAACCTTTGAACAAGGGACATTAAGGTCTTAGAGTTTAAAGCTGTGGTTAGGTTTCTATCTTAATTACTTTCGTGTACTTGCGGATGCTTGCAAGGGGTATAATCACAAGTATGTGTTAGTCCTAGGAAGGTCGATACATTAGCACAGGTTCACCCACAGAACACTTATCAAACTAAAGAAGATGAATCAACTATATGAAGCGAAAGCACTTGATGATATTCCCGTGTGTCCTCGAGAACGTTTGGTCATCTTAAGTAATACAACCGGCTTGTCCGTTGCTAAAAAGAAAGGATTGGGCCACTTGCTCCATTTATTATTATTGTCTATTATTTACTCACACTTTATTTACCTACATTATCAAAAAACCCTAAAAATCCGTTTGTTAAGTATTTACATAGAATTCCTGCTACAAGCCACTCGTCAACACCTTCTGCTCCTCGTTGGGTTCGACACTCTTACTTATCGAAAATATTGCGATACACCCCCTATACTTGTGGGTCATCAAGACTATTTTCTGGCGCCGTTGCCGGGGAGTGAAGCGCTATTGGAGAGTGGAACTGGTAAATGAAGCTTCTACTGTGAGTATTGTTTACTTCTGTTAGTTACTTTATTTCAATATGGATAATTCGCTGAGTTTCTTATTTCGTAATGCTACTACCACTGCTAAGGTAGTAGATGAACCACCACCTGCTGAAAATGATACTTTTAAAATACCTACAAGAATTGTTGATCATGTTATGGATAACTGATGACCCATAAGTATAGGGGGTGTATCGCAGTATTTTCGAGGGAAGTGAAACCCAATTTATTGATTCGACACAAGGGGAGCCAAAGAATATTTATAAGCCTTAACAACTGAGTTGTCAATTCAGCTGCACCTAGAAACAATATTGCTCACAGCAGTTTATCAGTAGCAACAGTTTTGTAGTAGGAATAGTAAAGTAACAGCAATAGTAAAGCAAAGACAGTAGTAACAAAAGCAGCAAACAGTGGGATTCGAGTGCGGTAGGCATAGGGATGGATGGACGGGCGTTGCATGGACAAGACAATTCACATAGCAATCAGAACATTGGCAATTGCAGATAAATAAGATAAAGCATCCAAGTACTAGATAATCCTGGGGGCCCACACCACCCCCTGGCGCGGCCTGGCCTGGCCCGCGCCAGCAGGTGGTGTGGCCACCCCTGGCTCTTCTCCGTCTCGTATTCTGGCTCCTGGAGTCTTCGGGTGAAATAGGATTTTTGGCATATTTTCCGGGATTTTTCCTAATAGTTGATTTTCTGCACAAAAAGTAGACACCAAGGCAATTCTGCTGAAAACAGCGTCAGTCCGCATTAGTTGTATCCAAATCACACAAGTATAGAGGAGAAACAATAGCAAAAGTGTTCGGGAAAGTAGATACGTTTTGGACATATCAACTCCCCCCAAGCTTAGCTTATTGCTTGTCCTCAAGAAATTCAGTTGAAAACTGAGTGCGATAAAAGAACTTTCACGAACACATTTGCTTCATATGGTGTAAATATTCTCAGCAATGTGATCAACTACTTGGACAATTCATAATAAAGAGTATGCAACCAAGTCTACTTAATAGTCTTTGCAAGCTATGAAGAGATTCCAACTCAAGAATAATAAGTAGCATGAAGCACAAACATAAGCAACATTACCATGCTCATAAAAAAGTATGATAGAGTGGTATCTCGCTTGCCTTTGATTATGAATGCCAAGGCACCTCTGAAGTTCAAGTGATGACTAGAAGTAAAGATATCAAGGATACAAGCATCAAAGTCATAACACAAATAATCAAGTAATGGAACAAACACAAATAATGACAACTATGCTCTCAAGAAGGTGCTCAAAGAATATGTGGAGACTCAACAAGTAGAAGAAAAAGGTTTTGAATAATTTTGAAAAGTTTCCAAATGCTGAAAGTATGGTACTCATTAGCTTTGAGCTCTCATTGCCCATATCATCAATATCTTTAAATGGTTAAGGTTAAAGTGACACAACTAAGAGGATATGATTGACAAGTTATAAATCGAAGTCTCATGCCCCTTACTTACGAAGACTGATCCTCATGCTACTCAACTTCAGTCACAAGTAAGCTCTTGTCATTGTAAGTATATACGTATCATAGAGAACCGCCAACGAGGTACCCCTTGCACATGACATGGGAGCTATCCCATAATCAAAATACAAGGCAAGCAGATAATGAGCATCTCGGTGATCTTTTTATTTACTATGTGCATAAATTTTTATTGAGGATGCTTCATAGAATGCTCATTATGGTTATGCTGCAAGTTTCCACCATGATTAGGCATGGCTTAGGCTAGCGGCCCAGGGATTTCTCTAACATACATAAAAACTCCATGATCTTACAAGTTCCACTTTTATTTCACACCGCCGGGATCCATAAGCAAAAGAACATGATATCAACTAGGTACAAAGTACCTATGAAGCGTTGAAAGCGGTCCCCATGATACATGGTTCTGCTAACTTCAACTCATAAAGCGCAAGCATATGCGCAACAAAGAAGGACGCAATGGTTTAGGTTTATTAAGTGCAAGAAAATAAAGTGTGCCATCAAGTTCGTGAGAGCTTTACTAACTAACTTTCTCATATCAAGCAAACATTTTATTCGGAACAAAACAAGGCATAATAAATATGCACGAAGGTAGCAAATGATGCTAATGGGTGGGTATGGTGGACACTTTGGAAATATTTGGTTTAGGGAGTTGGGAACTTGAGTAAAACATACTCAGTGAAAGTGAAGGCTAGCAATAGTAAGGGAGCGACAAACGAGAGAGCAATAGCTGTCATTATCATGCTTGCAACAAAACATGACTACTCATGGCATGAAAGTGATTCAAGATCCTCAAGGCAAAATAATTCATCAAGGCTTAACTGATTATCACAGTCATGTGCATGCGTGAGCATGTGCCAAGTCAATTCAAATGAAATATTCAGAGGAGGATACCGCGGTGTCATACCAATTTATGAATAGAGCAATGCAAGAAAAAATTCATAAGACATGCTACAAACTATTAGCGAGCTAGAGCTAATCATAAGAAAGCAAGAACTACTAAGCATCCAAAGATAACATACACGCTAATTGAACGGACTAAGCAAGCTCACAATGATGAGTATATGTACAAAATGAAAACAAATATAGTTCGTTACCAGCCTCTTACCACGCCTCAAGTTGTCATTGATCCTCATTATTGCCCTTCACTTGTGTGGCTTGAATAATAATATGAAACCGAATCCACTGAGGACTGCCAAACCCTGTAGCAAACTCTCAAAACCAAAGAAGAACGACAAATATTTTTGGTGTTTTCGATTTTTAAACAAGAGCCAAAAGGGAAAAACAAGCAAAGCAAAATCTTTTTGGGTTTTTCGAATAGTTCAAACAAAGCAAAAAAAAGGAAAAAGCAAACCAAGGCAAAAAGAAGAAGCAAACCAAAGAGAAACAACATAAATATGTTTGGTCTTTTTGTGTTTTTAGAAAGCAAAAGCAAAGAAGAACAAAAACTAAAAAGAGAACGAAAACATGAATATACAAAGTACCGACGCAACATGATATGAAGATGAGTGCGGTGTCGGCGTACCTCCCCCCAAGCTTAGGCTTTTGGCCTAAGTGGGTATCAATCCATGTACGGATAGGGGTTCCAAGCGGGCGGATCTTGGTAAGAATGGTCGTAGCTGGGCCCATGAGATGAAGAAGAAGCTCCCCAATCATAAGCGAGCTGCTGATATGAAGACTCTCCCTCATTCGAGGGCTGGACCGAATCATCCGTAACCTCCCTTCTTGTGTCCTGCTCCTGTTGGGAGAGCTCTCCAATGTACGTGTCAAGCTCCTCCTCAGTGAGGGACCATCCTTCCATGTTATCAAGGTTAAACAAAACAGGTGCAGACAATAGAACAACACGCTCGGACTTGCTCTTTCTCCAACCAGCTTTGAGAAAGGTTATTTCATAAGATAACTCACTCATACTACCCCACGAGGAAACAAATTTATGCTGTATCATGGAATTAAGATCAAGCCTTTCTATGGGAAACTGTAGGTCTAGATGATGAGGCACTAAACCATGCAATGCTAGTAAACAAGAAGCAATGAGGCCTCCACAAATTCCACCTTTCTCACGGTTAGTAGCAAGACGGAAAGCTATCAAAGCACCTAAGCTGTAAGACCTATCTCGTTTAAGAGCAGCATAGATAAATGCTAGATCAAACGAAGATAACTTATTGGAAGTTTTCCTAGCAAGAACACACTTGGCAATAAAGTAGGCAAAGTAGCGAATGGAGGGAAAATGAATGTTGAGGATTTTTCCACTCTCCTTCGAGAAGCTACTCCCTTGGCAAATTTCTGCGTATAAATCCATGAGTGGTTCAGGTCTCTCCTTAATCTTTCTACATGATCCCCATTGAGGTACCTTAATAGCTGCACAAAAATCATCAAGAGAAAGGTCGACAGCTATATTGTAAATTTTCTAATGGACCATGGGGTTAGGCAAAGAGTGACTAAATTGGAAGTCCTGCACCACAGACATGGTTAGCTTCACAAATTGACAAGGTTCATCTTCCAAAAAGTGCTCTAACCCTGCATTAGAAACCAAAGTGTGGAAATCTTGTAGAATTCCTACAGCTCTCATGAACTCAGAGCATGGATAAATGGAGGGAAAAACTTCCTCCTCCCGGTGGACCTTCATGACCTCAGGCACCCAAAGCTCATGTTGGTTTAGGTGTTGTTCACTCATCTTCTATTCTGAAATTTAAACACCTATTAAACAAGTGATTACAAAGTAAATATAATGAAGGATTCTACTCATAGGGACTTGCAAGAGGCATAAACATGCATAAAAACTATATCTCTAAGCATCAAACAAGCTTACAAGCTCTCATAACTAGTCACCTACAGCAGCAAAATACTCAATATATAATCCACTAAACACAAATCTACTTGGACAAGGGGAGGAGTCACATACCAGGGAACAAATGCTCCAAATTTCAGCAAGAAAGATGGGCTGAGCAAGGAGACCGAAAAAATCGAGAGCAAGCACAGCAAGAACGCGATTTTGAGCAATGAACTAGAGCTTACTCGGGAGAGAGAAGAAAGTGGCAGGTGAGAGAGTTAGTGGGGGGCCAGGGGTGGCCCACACCAGGGCATGGCACCACCCAGGGCTGGCCGCGCCACCAGGTGGTGTGCCTGGCTGGTGGGTCCCCCTGGTACCTCCCAGGTACTCCTCTGCCCCTTTTTCACGTAAAATTTAATATGATTTTTCTGGAATTTTTCGAGACACTTTATTTTTGGGCATTTTTCAGAAATAGAAGAATGATTTTTCTGACAGACGGATTTTTTTTCTTTTGGAAACATGATGCAAGGACAAAACATGGCTAGAACTATAGAAGTTCTAACATGCAAGCAACTAACAACAAAAAGAAAACTAAACGAAAGCAAAAACTAAAATGCAAAAGATAGAAATAAACGGAGACAATCATAGTGAAAACATTGTTTTGTTCAATGGAATCCTTTTGTTAACAAGGTTGATCAAGTCTTGCTACCAAAACAATTGCATATGAGACAAAACTTTGTACTCCACTAATGATTATGTTACCCCAACCTTGATAGCAATAGTCTCAATCATAATAGTTTCAAATTTTTCTCTTGGTATGGGACAATATATCTCTCCAACTTGAATGCCCTCAACATGTTCAATTGAATTCAAACCATAAGTCCTTTCAATCTTCTTGAGGAAATAGACAGTATGTTCCTTGTCATTAACATTGAAGGTCACCTTTCCTTGATTAATTAATAACAGCTCCTGCAGTATTAAGGAAAGGTCTCCCAAGAATAATAGACATATTATCATCTTCGGGCATTTCAAGCACAACAAAATCAGTTAATATCAAGCAATTGTGAGCCACCTGAATAGGTACATCCTCACATATACCCACAGGAATAGTGGTAGATTTATCAGTCATTTGCAAAGATATATCAGTTGGTATTAATTTTTCAAGTTGAAGCCTCTTATAGAGAGAGAAAGGCATAACACTAACTCCAGCTCCCAAATCACACAAAGCAGTTCTAACATAACTGTTCTTAATAGAGCAAGGGATAGTCGGAATCCCTGGGTCTCCAAGTTTCTTAGGAACCTTACCATTGAAGGAATAATTAGCAAGAAAAGTAGAAATTTCTTCATTATGGATCTTTCTTTTATTCCAGACAATGTCTTTCATATACTTTGAGTAAGGAGGCAATTTAATAGCATCAGTCAAAGGAATTTGCAAGAATAAAGGCTTCATCCACTCACAAAACTTATTATAGTGTTCATCTTCCTTTGACTTGTGTTTCTTATCAGGGAAATGCATAGGTTTTTGGACCCAAAGTTCTCTTTCACTACCATGTTTCTTAGCAATAAAATCTTCTTTGGTGTATTTAGTATTCTTAGTGTGGTTTTCAGGTTCTTCTTCAACTTTTTCTTCATTAGGAACAACATTTTCTTCATTACCACTTTCAGTTTCAACATCAGAGATAGATATACTATTAGGATCTATAGCAGGTTCAGAGGGTTCTACAACAGTTTTATGTTTATTTTTCCTTTTCTTACGAGTAGAGACACTATTTTCAGCTTGTTGAGAATCCTGCTCGATTCTTTTGGGATGCCCCTCAGGATATAGAGGATCCTGGGTAGCAGCACCACTTCTAGTTCTAATTTCATAAGCATGTTTTTCTTTAGCAGCATTAACTAGCAAGTCGTTTTGCACTTTAACAAGTTGATCTATTTGAGTTTGAACCATTTGAAAGTGTTTAACAATCATTTTAACATCATTAGAGGTTCTTTCCACAATATCTTTCAACTCAACAATAGCTCTAGTGTTTTCCATTAGATGATTTTTTCACCCTTTTATTAAAGTTATCTTGCTTAACAATAATATATCAAATTCTTCTAAGCATTGGTCAGGAGGTTTAGAGTAAGGGATATCACCTTCATCAAAGTGTTGGAGAGAGTATACCTCAATAGTGGGTGAGTAGGGAATAGGCTTACATAATTCTATTATAGGAGGTAAATTCTTGACATCTGCAGCTTTAATTCCCTTCTCCTTAAGACATTTCTTAGCTTCCTTCATCACTTCATCATTTAATTCAATAACTCCCCTCTTCTTTGATGTTGGAATAGGCTCAGGAATAGATGGTTCAGGTACAATTACTTCAGGTATAGCTTGTTTAGGAGGTGTCCAATCTTCATAATTCTTGCTTATTTTAGCCATTAATTCCTCAGCTTCCTTAGGAGTCCTATTCCTGAAAACACAATCAGCACAACTATCTAGGTATGTCCTAGATTGTTTAGTTAGTCCATTATAAAATATATCAAGAAGCTCATTCTTAGGTAATGGACTTCCGGCCTGTGCATGAATCAAAGCACAAAACCTTACCCAAGATTCGGGCAATACCTCTTTTTCTCCCTGTTTAAAATCAAAAAGTTCCTGCAAAATAGCATGTCTATCACTAGGAGGAAAATATTTCTGCAGGAAAGTACTAATCAAGCACTCAGGGCTATCAATAGATCCAGGAGGTAAATTACTAAACCAAGTTTTAGCTTCTCCTTTCAGTGAAAAGGGAAAAATCTTAGCAACAAAGTAAGTACGCATCTTAATATCATCAGAAAACAAGGCACTCATGGTAGAAAGTTCATTCATATGTGCTACCGCACTTTCATTCTTAGTCCCACAAAAAGGTTCTTTCTCGACAATAGCTATGTAAGATAGATCGAGAGAGAAATCATAATCTTCATCTATAATGTTTATGGGAGAAGCAGCAAACTTAGCATCAGGAGACAATTTGGGTCTAATAGTACGCCTCTCAAGGAGACTCTTAACAACGCTCCTATCATGGGTGTTTTTACATTCTTTAATAAATTCATCGGTCATCTCAACATAACCATCTTCAATATCATAACTCTCACTAGACTCAGGTGAGCTAACAGGTTTGGTAGTGTCTTCATTAGGAGTTTTGGTATTTCCAGCTATAGTTCTAGCAATCGTAGCATCTAGGAAAAGACCTAATGAACCACTCTTATCAAGCACAATAGAAGCAGCATCATAAGCATCAGAAGTTTCAGATTCAGCAGTAGTAGCAGTGTGTGTAGCATGTGTATGTGGTGGTGTAAGGAACTTACTCAAAACAGACGGTGAATCAAGAGCAGCAGAGGTGTTCAGAACCGTACCTCTTCTTGTAGTGGATGGTAAAATAGGAACCTTGCCATCACGAGACTTACCCATGATGGATGGATAGCAGCGAACAATAGAGAATCCAAGTGAACTTGATAAATAAAGCTATGCTCCCTGGCAACGGCGCCAGAAAATAGTCTTGATGACCCACAAGTATAGGGGGTGTATCGCAGTATTTTCGAGGGAAGTGAAACCCAATTTATTGATTCGACACAAGGGGAGCCAAAGAATATTTATAAGCCTAAACAACTGAGTTGTCAATTCAGCTGCACCTGGAAACAATCTTGCTCACAGCAGTTTATCAGTAGCAACAGTTTTGTAGTAGGAATAGTAAAGTAACATCAATAGTAAAGCAAAGACAGTAGTAACAAAAGCAGTAAATAGTGGGATTCGAGTGCGGTAGGCATAGGGATGGATGGACGGGCGTTGCATGGACAAGACAATTCACATAGCAATCAGAACATAGGGCAATTGCAGATAAATAAGATAAAGCATCCAAGTACTAGATAATCCTAGGCATGTGTTCCATAAATAGTCATACGTGCTCGCAATGAGAACTTGCACAACATATTTTGTCCTGCCAGCCCGTTTGCAGCGGGGCCTCTAGGGAACTACTAGCAATTAAGGTGCTCCTTTTAATAGAGCACCGGAGCAAAGAATTAACACTCTATGAACACATGTGATCCTCACATCAAAGCCATTCCCTTCCGGTTATCCCGATTTCTGTCAGTTCGGGGCATAGGTTCCGGACAACAACATGTGTATACAACTTGCAGATAAGACCAAAAACAATACTATCATAATGAATCAATAACATGTTCAGATTTGAAATCATGGCACTCGGGCCCTAGTGACAAGCATTAAGCACACGAAGTTGCAAAAAAGTCATAAAGCACTAATAAAAGATACTAGGCACCATGCCCTAACAATCTGATGCCAATACATGAACGATCTCATCCAATCCCTACCATCCCCATAGCCTACAGCGGGGGATTACTCACTCATAGATGGGGGAAACATGGATGGTCGATGGAGAAGCGATGACGATGATGATGGCGATGATCTCCTCCAATTCCCCATCCCGACAGGGTGCCAGAACAGAGTTTCTGGTGCTGTTTCGTGGAATCTAGTGGTGGCGGCAGAGCGGAACTCCTTCTGGAAAAACGTCAAACCCCCCGAAGTTTTTAGGTCAGAAGGCTCCTTATAGGTGAAGAGAGAGGTCGAGGGGGTGCCTGGGGGCCCACACCACCCCCTGGCGCGGCCTGGCCTGGCCCGCGCCAGCAGGTGGTGTGGCCACCCCCTGGATCTTCTCCGTCTCGTATTCTGGCTCCTGGAGTCTTCGGGTGAAATAGGATTTTTGGCATATTTTCCAGGATTTTTCCTGATAGTTGATTTTCTGCACAAAAAGTAGACACCAAGGCAATTCTGCTGAAAACAGCGTCAGTCCGCATTAGTTGTATCCAAATCACACAAGTATAGAGGAGAAACAATAGCAAAAGTGTTCGGGAAAGTAGATACGTTTTGGACGTATCAATAACTACTATTTTGGAGATGGAACTATCCATCCCGGTGATCAGTTTCTCTTTATACATGAATTATGCGGGTTGTTTAAGTGTGCAGGTATTACAACAGATCAAGTCAAGAAGAAGTTATTCTCATTATCACTAAATAGAAGAGCTGAGGAATGGTATAAGCTGGTGAAGAATGGCCAGTCTTTTGAATGGGAGGAAATAGTGCCTCTCTTTTATTCAAAATTTTATCCTCCTAGTGAGATCCATAAAGTTCGGAATCAAATATACAACTTTTGGCCTCTTGATAGAGAGAGTACATCCCAAGCTTGGGGGAGATTGAAGTTACTAATGCTCAAATGTCCTATTTATGAGCTTCCCAACAATATTCTTATCAATAACTTTTATGCAAGGCTTTCTCTTCATGATAAGGATCTATTGGATGCTTCTTGTGCTGGATCATTTACACGCATGGAAGAAGGAGCTAAATGGGATCTTCTAGACCGTATCCAAGACAATGCTGAAGCATGGGAGAATGATAAAGGAAGAAAGTTAGGTATAAATTATGATTATGAATGCATTGAATCTTTTATGGGAACTGATGATTTTCAAAATATTAAAAAAGCTTATGGTCTAGACTCTCAAGCTATTGCAACTTATTTTAAGGCTTTTGCTTCCTATATTGAAGTTCCTAAAAAGAAGTGGAATAAGTATCATG
Organism: Avena eriantha; assembly: GCA_910589775.1. Taxonomy (NCBI): domain Eukaryota; kingdom Viridiplantae; phylum Streptophyta; class Magnoliopsida; order Poales; family Poaceae; genus Avena; species Avena eriantha. Next base: position 263,967,150 of record OU342743.1, on the reverse strand, counting down.
AACCATATAAAGATATTGCTAATTGTGTTCCTGTAAGAAATACTGAAGTTTATATTGCTAATCATGTTTCACCTGAACCTTACATTGAGAAAATGCCTTTCCTAGTCAAGGTAAAGGAACATTCTATGATAGCTAGTATGGTTAATGAAAGTACAAATAAAACTATTGAAACCTGATGAACAAATAGTTGTTGAACCTATAATAGCAAATGTGAAAAACTTTGTCACTAAATATGTAGAATATGCACACACACTATGCTCTGTAAGGATACTTCTATTATTGTTTCACAAAGTAGTGTTATGAGAGCTAGTATCCCTTTTTTTTTCTGTTAGGATAATTGATCATTGCTACAATGGTTCATGTGATAGTTATATCGTTAAATTTATGCATGATACTGAAAGTTATTATGAGAGAGAAAAGTGTTCTTATACATCTCAATAATATTAAGTTTCCTCGCTTTATGCTGAAAATCTTTATGTTGCACTTGTTTTGGCTTCCTATGCTAGCAGCCTCTGGTTTCAACAATTTATTTTCTTACAAAATTCCCTTGCATAGGAAGTGGGTTACACTTAAACATGTGTATTTTTGCTTCTCGATGCTCTCTTTTACTTCAATTCATATTCTTATGTGAGCATCATTGAAATTATTATGCCCATCTTAATGGCTATAAAGAAAGAGCTTTTTGGGAGACGACCCAATATATTTCTTTTGCTTTCGGTTTTTGTTTATTTGAGTCTTGGAAGTTATTGTTTCGGCAATAACCTCTGCTTATCATTTTTATTTGGTTTTTGTGTCAAGATCAACCTCTAATGAGAGAGAAGTAAGATTTGGGGAAGTTGCTGTCCCGAAACGGATTTTTTTGCTTCACTGTAAAAATTCGTGAAAAGTCTCTGTATGTCGTACTGATCTGTAAATTTTTGTGTTTATGCCCTAGGTGTTATTTAACTTTTGTTAGTTTTGCACTTTTTGATTTGAGCAACAGAAGATTTTCGAAAAAATTGATCTTTACCTGCTAGTCTGTTTTGACATATTTGTGCTACTCTTGCATTTGCCTCTTAAATCGATTTCCTTTTTGAATTCTTTTTGGGTTTTCGAAAGAAGTTGCTACAATAGCTTATGTTCAGATAGATTTCAGTTGAAATTGAACTTAAAAGGTTTATTACCTCGCTTACACTAATGTTGCTAATGAGAATTGTGTGAAGTTTTGTGTGAAAGAAATTTCCAGGTTATTGGAGAAAATGGTGTAATAAGATAGTGAAAGGTTTCATGACTCGAGAAATATGAGTATGAAGATGAGGATATTGATGCTATTCAAATGGTAACTCCGGAAAAATTTATCAAAGACCAAGTTCAGAGACCTGCAGAGTCCGTTTTCGAATAGATAATAGTTCTGGTAAGGAAAAGTCCGCGAAAAATCTGTCCAGTTATATTTTTGGAGTATTTATCCAACAAGGAAAGCAGCGAAGCGAAAGAGGGACGGTAACGGAGCCAGGGTGGCTCACACCATCCCCTGGCGCTGTCCCCCTGGCCACGCCAGCAGGTGGTGTGGACACCTCGGACTCCGTCTTCGACCCGTTTTCTCCCAGTACCTTCCTTTTGTTGTAAAAATTCGTAATATATAATCCCCCGGATACCCCGAGGTTCGTATATCGTGTTCTCGTCGTGTTTTCGTTTCGATCTATTTCTGCCAGGAACTATTCTCAAAGTTTAGAAGCACAATGATCTCCGCCAAGGATAAGGGAAAGGATCCTACGGAGGAGGATCCCCAAGACCCTAGGCAGGAGGAGGAGATCTAGAGTAAAGATGAAGAGGAGGCAAAGAAAGGCCAGCATCCGCACACTGGCACCACCATTGCAAGCATTGGAGTGGTGGTAAACCCTGCCAAAATCAGAAGGACTGCATGGATGTGAACTGGAGGGAAGCCTCCGCATCACTATTTGGCTCCACGGTCACCTTCTCCACGTACCAAGAATCCCTTCCATACCCTTATCCATGAGCATCAATTCCAGAATATTCCCAAGGAGAAACTACCCTCCAATTGGGATATGCCTCGTTGTAACCATGCAGGAAAAGAAGACTTCAAGGAGGAAGAGTGGGGAAAGAATCGTACGAGCTGGGATTCACAACCCGACATGATCATGAGCCGCTTTGAGCAAACCTCACAGTTGATTCGTACTCTCACCCTCGAGATTGAGGACTTGAGGAAATTGATTGAAAAGCTCATCGAGAGAACACCACCACCACCAAAGGAGTAATTCGTCATCCAGTTTTGGCATCCCCTTGGTTTGTTCCAAGCTTGGGGGAGTGTCGCGGTATCACATCACTATCTTCTATATTTTTACCTTCTTAGTAGAGTCATATCATGAATAGAGAAGTTATCATGTAGGATGGTTTGCATTATGGAAGTGTCCCCCCTCTCGTTAAATATCTATGTATCCCTTGTTGTGAGTTGCCGTTATGGAATATTAATGAGAAGTTCTATCATTTAATCTTTTGCATATCTTATATTAGTTTTCAATTTCTGTTATATGATTGATCGTATTGTTAGTATTGGTATCTGATACGCTGCTAACTGATGACCCACAAGTATAGGGGGTGTATCGCAGTATTTTCGAGGGAAGTGAAACCCAATTTATTGATTCGACACAAGGGAGCCAAATAATATTTATAAGCCTTAACAACTGAGTTGTCAATTCAGCTGCACCTAGAAACAATCTTGCTCGCAGCAGTTTATCAGTAGCAACAATTTTGTAGTAGGAATAGTAAAGTAATAGCAGTAGTAAAGCAAAGACAGTAGTAACAAAAGCAGTAAACAGTGGGATTCGAGTGCGGTAGGCATAGGGATGGATGGACAGGCGTTGCATGGACAAGACAATTCACATAGCAATCAGAACATATGGCAATTGCATATAAATAAGATAAAGCACCCAAGTACTAGACAATCCTAGGCATGTGTTCCATATATAGTCATACGTGCTCGCAATGAGAACTTGCACAACATCTTTTGTCCTGCCAGCCTGTTTGCAGCAGGGCCTCTAGGGAACTACTGGCAATTAAGGTGCTCCTTTTAATAGAGCACCGGAGCAAAGCATTAACACTCCGTGAACACATGTGATCCTCACATCAAAGCCTTTCCCTTCCGGTTATCCCGATTTCTGTCACTTCGGGGCCATAGGTTCCGGACAACGACGTGTGTATACAACTTGTAGATAAGACCAGAAAAAATACTATCATAATGAATCAATAATAAGTTTAGATCTGTAATCATGGCACTCGGGCCCTAGTGACAAGCATTAAGCACAACAAGTCGCAACAAAGTCATAAAGCACTAATAAAAGATACTAGGCACCATGCCCTAACAATTTGATGCCATTACATGAACGATCTCATCCAATCCCTACCATCCCCATAGCCTACAACAGGGGATTACTCACTCATAGATGGGGGAAACATGGTTGGTCGATGGAGAAGCGATAGTGATGATGATGGCGATGATCTCCTCCAATTCCCCGTCCCGGCAGGATGCCAAAACGGAGTTTCTGGTACTGTTTCGTAGAATCTGGTGGTGGTGGCGGAGCGGAACTCCTTCTAGAAAAATGTCAAACCCCTTGAAGTTTTTAGGTCATAAGGCTCCTTATAGGCGAAGAGAGAGGCTGAGGGGGTGCCTGGGGGGCCCACACCACCCCCCGGCGCGGCCTGGCCTAGCCCGCGCCACTAGGTGGTGTGGCCACCCCAAGGCTCTTCTCCGTCTCGTATTCTGGCTCCTAGAGTCTTCGGGTGAAATAGGATTTTTGGCATATTTTCTGGGATTTTTCCTGATAGTTGATTTACTGCACAAAAAGTAGACACCAAGGCAATTCTACTGAAAACAACGTCAGTTCACATTAGTTGCATCCAAATCACACAAGTATAGATGAGAAACAATAGCAAAAGTGTTCGGGAAAGTAGATACGTTTTGGACGTATCAACTCCCTCCAAGCTTAGCTTATTGCTTGTCCTCAAGCAATTCAGTTGAAAACTGAGTGCGGTAAAAGAACTTTCACAAACACATTTGCTTCATATGATGTAAATATTCTCAGCAATGTGATCAACTACTTCGACAATTCGTAATAAAGAGTATGCAACTAAGTCTACTTAATAGTCTTTGCAAGCTATGAAGAGATTCCAACTCAAGAATAATAAGTAGCATGAAGCACGAACATAAGCAACATTACAATGCTCATAGAAAGGTATGATAGAGTGGTATCTCGCTTGCCTTTGATTATGAATGCCAAGACACCTCTGAAGTTCAAGTGATGACTAGAAGTAAAGATATCAAAGATACAAGCATCAAAGTCATAACACAAATAGTCAAGTAATGGAACAAACACAAAGAATGACAATATGCTCTCAAGAAGGTCCTCAAAGAATATATGGAGACTCAACAAGTAGAAGAAAAAGGTTTTGAATAATTTTGAAAGGCTTCCAAATGCTAAAAGTATGGTACTCGTTAGCTTTGAGCTATCATTGCCCCTATCATAAGCATCTTTAATGTGGTTAAGGTGAAAGTGAGGTCCAGTCTGAGTTATATGCTTGATAGACTATGAACTAAAAATCCCAAGTCCCTTCAGTACGAGGGCCACTCCTCATGATACTCAACTTTAGTTACCGGTAAGTTCTTATCATCGTAAGTATGTGCGTATCATTGAGGACCGCCAACGGGGTACCCCTTGCCCGATGATACGGAAGAATCCCCATATCAAAATGACAAGGCAAGCAGACAATGAGTATCTCAGCAATCTTCTTATTTACCATGGGAAAATGGTGCTTTTTTCTCTCTTTCCTCTTTTCATAAATCTCTTTTTTTTTTCTTTTCCTCAATAGTTATCTCTCTTTTTTATAAGAAGAATGCTTCATAGATATCATTATGGTTACGCTGCAGGTTTCCACCATGTCAGCATGGATTAGACCAGCGGCCCAGGCGTTTCTCTAACACACATACATAACTCCGTGGACTTACAAGCTCTCCTTTTATTTCACACCGACGACATCCGCAAACAAAAGAGCAAGGTATCAACTGGGTATATATTTACAAGTGTTGAAAGCGTTCCCCGTGACAGCATGGTTCTGCTAATCCCCAACCTATAATTTGCAAGCATATAACTTTCATGGAGAGTTCACAATGGTTCAGGTTTATTAAGTGCAGGAAATAAAGTGTGCCATCAAGTTCGTGAGAGCTTTACTAACTAACTTTCTCATAACAAGCAAACATTTTATTCGGAAGAAAACAAAGCACAATGAATATGCACGGAGGTAGCAAATGATGCTAATGGGTAGGTATGGTGGACTCTTTGGAAATGTTTGGTTTAAGGAGTTGGAGACATGAGTAAAACAGGCTAGCAATAGTAAGGGAGCGACAAACGAGAGAGCAATAGCTATCATTATCATGCTTGCAACAAAACAAGACTACTCATGGCATGAAAGTGATTCAAGATCCTCAAGGCAAAATAATTCATCGAGGCTTAACTGATTATTATAGTCATGAGCATGCGTGAGCATGTGCCAAGTCAATCAAATGAAACATTCAGAGGAGGATACCACAGTGTCATACCAATTTATAAATAGAGTAATGCAAGCAAACATTCGTAAGATATACTACAAACTATTAGCGAGCTGGAGCTAATCACAAGAAAGCAAGAACTACTAAGCATCCAAAGATAACATACACTCTACATGAACGGACTAAGCATGCCCACAGTGATGAGTATATGTACAAAAATGAAAACAAATAGAGTTCGTTACCAGCCTCTTACCACGCCTCAAGTTGTCATTAATCCTCACTATTGTTCTTCACTTGTGTGGCTTGAATAATAATATGAAACCAATATCCACTGAGGACTGCCGAACCCTGAAGCAAACTCGCAAAAACCAAAGAAGAACGACAAATATTTTTGGTGTTTTCGATTTTTAAACAAGAACCAAAAGGAAAAAACAAACAAAGCAAAATCTTTTTGGTTTTTTTTGAATAGTTCAAACAAAGCAAAAAGGGAAAAGCAAACCAAGGCAAAAAGAAGCAAACCAAAGAGAAATAACAAAAATATTTTTGGTCTTTTTGTGTTTTTAGAAAGCAAAGGCAAAGAAGAATGAAAACTAAAAAGAGAATGAAAACATGAATATACAAAGTACCGACGCAACATGATATGGAGATGAGTGTGGTGTCGGCGTACCTTCCCCCAAGCTTAGGCTTTTGGCCTAAGTGGGAATCAACCCCAGGCTGGCCAAGATGAGGTGTCACCATGGTACGACGAGGAGGTACCCTTGTCCTAGTGCGAGCTCGAGTACGCCCCTACGTAATGTGTGGAGTAATCATAGGAGGGCACATCCTCCTGGTCCTGCTCGTGGAAACCCAACAAGCAAAGCTGCTCGTCCACCTCCTCCTTGGAGCGCGACCACGGTCTCCTGTCAACACTAAACAAAGCAGGATGTGGCAAAAGGATCTCCCTTTAATCCCCGTCAGTGAAAAGCATCCTATATACTAGATTGTTCAAATCAGAGGTAGCCGTGACAAAGTGATGAGTTTTCATGGCAACAAGGTCAAGCCTCTATGGTGCTAGCATAGCATCATCGGGATCCACTGAAATACCTAATGCATTGACTACACGCGAGGCAATGATGCCCCCATAGATAGCCCCCCTAGCAGCTAGGCGACGAGCAATAAGCGAGCCAAGATTGTACCGAGTATCATTGTTGAGCGCAGCAGCAAGGAAAGCTAAGTGATAATTGGAGATATTACTAGTGTTCTCCCTACCCAATACACTAGTGGCAAGATTGTATGCAAAGTATCTAAGAGCAGGGAGTTGGATATTTCTTATCTTTCCGCGCTGCGCCACGCGGTCATCATCATTGATCACCCCTCGGTAAAGCTCCAACAAATCAGCGGGTCGCCCTTGAATTTTCTTCACGGTCCCTTTCATACGCACACCTACAATACTGCAAAATCTCTCCAAAGGCATGGTGAAGGGCATATCATAGATTTTAAAAGAGACAGTAGATTGATAGGATGTGTTAGTAAATGAGAAGCTCTCAACAAAAGTTTTCGTGAGCATAGCGTATTGTGCACTCTCATCTTGCATATAAGAGGTCAAGCCAATACTCTCAATTAGTAGCAAGAAATCATCAAGAATACCTGCAACTTGCAAGAAAGTAAAACAAGGAAAAGAAGATGGGTGAGCGTCGCCATCATCCCTTTCACTGCCAATGCGTGTTGCAATGAGGTCTTCATTGTATGATGGCCTAGCTTGAGAGGCTGTTCTTGAGGGCCTCGACCTCCTAGGTGCATCACTCTCAAATATCTCTCCAAAAGTATGGTTGTTCATGCTTGGTATTCTGAAATTTAAACACCTATTAAACAAGTGATTGCAAAGTAAATATAATGAAGGATTCTACTCATAGGGACTTGTAAGAGGCCTAAACATGCATCAAAACTATATCTCTAAGAATCAAACAAGCTTACAAGCTCTCATAACCAATCACCTACAGTAGCAAAATACTCAACATATAATCCACTAAACACAAATCTACTTGGACAAGGGGAGGAGTCACATACCAAGGAACAATTGCTCCAAATTTCAGCAAGAAAGATGGGCTGAGCAAGGAGATCGAAGAAATCGAGAGCAAGCACAGAAAGAACGCGATTTTGAGCTATGAACTGGAGCTTACTTGGGAGAGAGAAGAAAGTGGCAGATGAGAGAAGTAGTGGGGGGCCAGGGGTGGCCCACACCAGGGCATGGCGCCACCCAGGGCTGGTCGCGCCACCACATGGTGTGCCTGCCTGGTGGGCCCCCTGGTACCTACCAGGTACTCATCTACCCCTTTTTTCATGTAAAAATTTAATATGAATTTTCTGGAATTTTTCGAGACACTTTATTTTGGGCAATTTTCAGAAATAGAAGAATGATTTTTCTGACTGACAGAATTTTTTTTCTTTTGGAAACATGATGCAAAGACAAAACAAGGTTAGAACTGCAGAATTTCTAACATGCAAGCAACTAACAACACAAAGAAAACTAAACGAAAACAAAAACTAAGATGCAAAGGATAGAAATAAATGGAGATAATCATAATGAAAACATTGTTTTGTTCAGTGGAATCCTTTTGTTAGCAAGGTTGATCAAGTCTTGCTACCAAAACAATTGCATATGAGACAAAACTTTGTACTCCACTAATTATTATGTTACCTTAACCCTAATAGCAATGGTCCCAATCATAATAGTTTCAAATTTTTCTCTTGGTATGGGACAATATATTTCTCCAACTTGAATGCCTTCAACATGTTCAATTGAATTCAAGCCATAAGTCCTTTCAATCTTCTTGGGGAAATAGACAGTATGTTCCTTGTCATTAACATTGAAGGTCACCTTTCCTTGATTACAATTAATAACAGCTCCTGCAGTATTAAGAAAAGGTCTCCCAAGAATAATAGACATATTATCGTCCTCAGGCATTTCAAGCAATTATTAGCCACCTGAACAGGTACATCCTCATATATACCCACAGGAATAGTGGTAGATTTATCAGCCATTTGCAAAGATATATCAGTTGGTATCAATTTTTCAAGTTGAAGCCTCTTATAGAGAGAGAAAGGCATAACATTAACTCCAGCTCCCAAATCACACAAAGCAGTTCTAACATGAGTGTTCTTAATAGAGCAAGGGATAGTTGGAATCCCTGGGTCTCCAAGTTTCTTAGGAACCTTACCATTGAAAGAATAATTAGCAAGCAAAGTAGAGATTTCTTCATTAGGGATCTTCCTTTTATTCGAGACAATATCCTTCATATACTTTGAGTAAGGAGGCAATTTTATAGCATCAGTCAAAGGAATTTGCAAGAATAAAGGCTTCATCCACTCACAAAACTTATTACAGTGTTCATATTCCTTTGATTTGTGTTTCTTATCGGGGAAAGGCATAGGTTTTTAGACCCAAGGTTCTCTTTCACTACCATGTTTCTTAGCAATAAAATCTTCCTTAGTGTATTTAGTATTCTTAGTGTGGTTTTCAGGTTCTTCTTCAACTTTTTCCTCACTAGGAACTTCATTTTCTTCATTACCACTTTCAGTTTCAGCATCAGAGATAGATATACTATTAGGATCTATAGCAGGTTCAGAGGGTTCTACAACAGTTTTATGTTTCGTTTTCCTTTTCTTACGAGTAGAACCACTATTTTCAGCTTGTTGAGAATCCTGCTCAATTCTTTTGGGATGCCCCTCAGGATAAAGAGGATCCTGGGTGGCAGCACCACTTCTAGTTCTAATTTCATAAGCATGTTTTTCTTTAGCAGCATTAACTAGCAAGTCGTTTTGCACTTTAACGAGTTGATCTATTTGAGTTTGAACCATTTGAAAGTGTTTAACAATCATTTTAACATCATTGGAGGTTCTTTCCACAATATCTTTCAACTCAACAATAGCTCTAGTGTTTTCCATAAGATGATTTTGCACCCTTTTATTAAAGTTATCTTGCTTAACAATAAAGATATCAAATTCTTCTAAGCAATGATCAGGAGGTTTCAAATAAGGGATATCACCTTCATCAAAGTGTTGGAGAGAGTATACCTCAATAGTGAATGAGTAGGGAATAGGCTTACATAATTCTTCTATAGGAGGTAAATTCTTGACATCTGCAGCTTTAATTACCTTCTCCTTAAGACATTTCTTAGCTTCCTTCATCACTTCATCATTTAATTCAATAACTCCTCTCTTCTTTGATGTTGGAATAGGCACAGGAATAGATGGTTTAGGTACAATTACTTCAGGTATAGCTTGTTTAGGAGGAGTCCAGTCTTCATAATTCTTGCTTATTTTAGCCATTAATTCTTCAGCTTCCTTTGGAGTCCTATTCCTGAAAACACAATCAGCACAACTATCTAGGTATGTCCTAGGTTCCTCGGTTAGTCCATTATAAATATATCAAGAAGCTCATTCTTAGGTAAAGGACTTCCAGCCCGTGCATGAATCAAAGCACAAAACCTTGCCCAAGATTCGGGTAATACCTCTTTTTCTCCCTGTTTAAAATCAAAAAGTTCCTGCAAAATAGCATGTCTAGCACTGGGAGGAAAATATTTCTGTAGGAAAGTACTAATCAAGCACTCATGGCTATCAATAGATCCAAGAGGTAAATTACTAAACCACATTTTAGCTTCTCCTTTCAGTGAAAAAGGAAAAATCTTAGCAACAAAATAAGTACGCATCTTAATATCATCAGAAAACAAGCCACTCATAGTAGAAAGTTCATTCATATGTGCTACCGCACTTTCATTCTTAGTCCCACAAAAAGGTTCTTTCTTGACAATAGCTATGTAAGATAGATCGAGAGAGAAATCATAATCTTCATCTATAATGTTTATGGGAGAAGCAGCAAACTTAGCATCAAGAGATAATTTGGGTCTAATAGTACGCCTCTCAAGGAGATTCTTAACAGCACTCCTATCATGGGGGTTCCTACATTCTTCAATAAACTCATCAGTCATCTCAACATAATCTTCTTAAGCATCATAACTCTTACTAAACTCAGGTGAGCTAACAGGTGTGGCAGTGCCTTCATTAGGAGTTTCGGTATTTCCATCTATAGTTCTAGCAATCGTAGCATCTAGGAAAGGACCTAATGAACCACCTTTATCAAGCACAGTAGAAGCAGCATCATAAGTATCAGAAGTTTCAGATTCAGCAGTAGTAGCAGTGTGTGTAGCATGTGTACGTGGTGGTGTGAGGAACTTACTCAAAACAGACGGTGAATCAAGAGCAGTAGAGGTGTTCAGAACCGTACCTCTTCTTGTAGTGGATGGTAAAATAGGAACCTTGCCATCACGAGACTTACCCATGATGGATGAGTAGCAGCAAACAATAGAGAATCCAAGTGAACTTGATAAATAAAGCTATGCTCCCCGACAACGGCGCCAGAAAATAGTCTTGATGACCCACAAGTATAGGGGGTGTATCGCAGTATTTTCGAGGGAAGTGAAACCCAATTTATTGATTCGACACAAGGGGAGCCAAAGAATATTTATAAGACTTAACAATTGAGTTGTAAATTCACCTGCACCTGGAAATAATCTTGCTCGCAGCAGTTTATCAGTAGCAACAGTTTTGTAGTAGGAATAGTAAAGTAACAGTAGTAGTAAAGAAAAGACAGTAGTAACAAAAGTAGTAAAAAGTGTGATTCGAGTGCGGTAGGCATAGGGATGGATGGACGTGCGTTGCATGGACAAGACAATTCACATAGCAATCAGAACATAGGGCAATTGCAGATAAATAAGATAAAGCACCCAAGTACTAGACAATCCTAGGCATGTGTTCCATATATAGTCATACGTGCTCGCAATGAGAACTTGCACAACATCTTTTGTCCTGCCAGCCCGTTTGCAGCGGGGCCTCTAGGGAACTACTGGCAATTAAGGTGCTCCTTTTAATAGAGCACCGGAGCAAAGCATTAACACTCCGTGAACACATGTGATCCTCACATCAAAGCCTTTCCCTTCCGGTTATCCCGATTTCTGTCACTTCGGGGCCATAGGTTCCGGACAACGACATGTGTATACAACTTGTAGATAAGACCAGAAACAATACTATCATAATGAATCAATAATAAGTTCAGATCTGAAATCATGGCACTCGGGCCCTAGTGACAAGCATTAAGCACAAAAAGTCGCAACAAAGTCATAAAGCACTAATAAAAGATACTAGGCACCATGCCCTAACAATCTGATGCCATTACATGAACGATCTCATCCAATCCCTACCATCCCCATAGCCTACAAGGGGGGATTACTCACTCATAGATGGGGAAACATGGATGGTCGATGGAGAAGCGATGGTGATGGTGATGATATCCTCCAATTCCCTGTCCCGGCAGGGTGCCAGAACGGAGTTTCTGGTACTATTTCGTGGAATCTAGTGGTGGCGGCGGAGCAGAACTCCTTCTAAAAAACGTCGAACCCCCCGAAGTTTTTAGGTCAGAAGGCTCCTATAGGCGAAGAGAGAGGCCGAGGGGGTGCCTGGGGGGCCCACACCACCCCTGGCGCGGCCTGTCCTGGCCCGCGCCACCAGGTGGTGTGGCCACCCCAGGGATTTTCTCCATCTCGTATTCTGGCTCCTGGAGTCTTCGGGTGAAATAGGATTTTTGGCATATTTTCCAGGATTTTTCCTGATAGTTGATTTTTTGCACAAAAAGTAGACACCAAGGCAATTCTGCTGAAAACAGCGTCAGTTCACATTAGTTGCATCCAAATCACACAATTATAGAGGAGAAACAATAGCAAAAGTGTTCGGGAAAGTAGATACGTTTTGGACGTATCACTAACGTGTCTATAATTTTTGATGTTCCATGCTTGGTTTTTATCTACTTTCTTATGTTTTGTCCACACTTTGGAGTACTTTCTATACACTTTCTTGGAATAACCTATTAACAAGATGCCATAGTGCCAGCTGCCTGTTTTCCGCTGTTTTTGGTTCCAGAAAGTCAGAAAATGAATATTCTCGGAATTGGACCGGACAAAAGCCAAAGTCGTTATTTTCCCGGAAGATTCACGGAGCCGGAAGGAGAGACGAAGGGGGGCCACAGGGTGGCCAAACCACCCCTAGGCGCGGGTTCCCCTGGCCGCGCCAGGGCATGGTGTGGGCCCCCTGGCTGGCCACCGAGCTCGCCCCTTCGCCTATATATACCTCCTGATGCAAAAACCCTAGAGAGTCAAGCCTCCAGCCATGAAAAGTTCCGCAGCACCGCCGCCACCAAAGGGGAGATTTGGGGGATAGAAAGTCTCTATTCCGGCACCCTGCCGGGACGGGGGAGTGCCCCCGGAGCCATCTCCATCGATCTCCACCTCCATCTCCATCGCCGTTGCTGACTCCCATGATGAGGAGGAAGTAGTTCTCTCTCGAGGCTAAGGGTTCTACCGGTAGCTATGTGTTCGTCTCTCTCTCTATGCATGATATTATTGAGATCATGAGCTTGTAATCTATAGATCTACCTTGCTACTCAAGTGCTTTATTAGATCTCTGCTCTCCCCATGTGTGTGAAAGTGACAGCATGCTCACCATGGTGGCACTTAGGCTAGAGATTACAAATACTTGTTATGAGTTATATTTGGAGTTGGATGTCTTTATGAAATCGTGGTGTTTGTTGGACCCATCTAGTACTCAAGGTGATAGTGTGGGGTTATCTAGATGGGAAAAGATGAACTTTGAGGTGTGTTGTTATAGCCCTACCGTTGATTAGAGTATCCAACCGGAGAGTAGTTAAGAGTAGTATCATAAAGAGAAGATATTTATATGAGAGTGTTCACTAGTGAAAGTATGATCCCTAGGCCTTGTTTCTAAGCATTGATACACCGTTTGCAATTAGATCTGTTACATGTTTGCTTGCTTCCATCTTTATTTGAGTTTGCCTTTAGTCTCTTCCACGCCATCAAGTTATTTTCTCGCACCGTTACCACTTATAATTATCCATACCACTTGTATTTCACTATCTCTTCGCCGAACTAGTGCACCTATACACCTGGCAAGTGTATTGGGTGTCTTGGGGACACAAGAGACTTCTTGTATCTTGATTGCAGGGTTGCTTGAGGGGGAATACCTTTGACCACTTCCTCCCTGAGTTCGATAAACCTTGGGTGATCCACTTAAGGGAAAACTTGCCGTTGTTCTACAAACCTCTGCACTTGGAGGCCCAACAATTGTCTACAAAAATAGAAGTGCATAGACATCAAGCTATTTTCTGGCGCTGTTGCCGGGGACAGAAGAAGAAGAAGCTCCCACGTCAACCACGCGCCAGCAGCTATTTTTTGGCGCCGTTGCCAGGGAGGTAAGGTAAAAGGTACTCACATCCTCCGGTGTGAGTGCTCGAAGTTATTTCCTTTAGATTCTGCAATTTTATCTTTTTGTTTCTTGTTTTCACTAGTTAGGCTTAATGGAAAACAACAAAAAATTAGAGAGCTTTCTAGTATTTATCTTGAGTTAGGACATGGAGTGCTTGAAGAGAAAATTAAAAAACCTATGGAACTTTATTTGCATGCTAATAGCAATGTTGTTAGTATGAATTCTTTGGACACCATTATTGCTAATGCTATGGAAAAGTCTAAGCTTGGGGAAGCTGGTTTTGATGAGCATGATATTTTTAGTCCCCTAAGCATGGAGGAGAAAATTTACTTTGATGATACTATACCTCCGATATATGATGATTACAATGATGAGTATGATATTTTCAGTCCACCTACTATTGAGGAGAAAATTAATTATGATTACAATATGTCTCCTATATTTTATGACTATGGTGATGAGAATAATAATGATAGCTATTTTGTTGAATTTGCTCCCACCACAATTAATAAGAATGACTATGCTTATGTGGAGAGTAATAATCATTTTATGCATGTGGCTCATGATAAGAATGTTTTATGTGATAGTTATATTTTTAATTTTATTCATGATGCTACTGAAAGTTATTATGAGAGAGGGAAACATGGTTTTATGTATCTCAATAATATTAAGTTTCCCCTCTTTATGTTGAAAGTCTTGAAATTGCACTTCTTTTGCTTTACTATGCATATTGCTTTGTGCTTTCATGACTTGTTTCTTTACAAGATTCCTATGCATAGGAAGTGGGTTAGACTTAAATGTGCTTTGAATTTGCTTCTTGATGCTCTCTTTTACTTCAGTTCATATTTCTTATGTGAGCATCTTCTCAAACTATCGTGCCCAACTTAAAGGCATTAAATAAAAAGTAATTATTGGGGCATAACCCAAAAGTTTTAGATGAGTCTTGAAAGTTATTACCTCTGTAATAACCGCTCCTGATCTTTTTATTTGCTTTTTGTGCCAAGAGTAACCTGTAATGAGAGAGAAGTAATGCTCGGGAAAGTTGCTGTCCCGAAACAGATTTCTGTTCTTCACCATAAAAATTCGTGTAAAATCTCTGTACGTCGTTTTGAGGCGTGAATATTTGTGATTCTGACCCAGGTTGTTATCTAACCTTCGTTAGTTCAACACTTTTTGATTTGAGCAACAGAAGGTCTTCGAACAAATTCGTCTTTACCTGCTGGTCTGTTTTGACAGATTTCTGCCATTATTTGCATTTGCTTCTTGTTGGTTCCTTTTTTAGTTCTTTTGGGGAATTGAGCTTTTTGAGGGAAGTGATACAGTAGAGTGTTTTAATGGAAGTTTTATTGGTGTTGAAATTGAACCTAAAGACTTATTATCTTGAGTGCACTAATGTTGCTAATAAAGATTGTGTGAAGTTCTGTATGAAGGAAAAATTTCAAGTATATGGAAGGAATGAGTAATGAGATGAATGATGGACTAAAGCTCAAGCTTGGGGATGCCACGCGCGTCACCCCAAGAAATATCCAAGAAGTACAAGCGTCAAATCTTGGGGATTCCCAAGGCATCCCCTTCTTCATCAATAAAAATCCCAGGTTTCTTCCAAACGCTTCATTTTATTGTTTCATGCACAGTTCTGTTGTTCTTGTAGCGTGTTCTTTTTTGTTTTCGTTTTGGTTTTTTGTTTTCTTGGTTTTCTTAGTTTTCTTGAATAAATTGGTTGGACCCCCTCTTTCATCCATTGGTTTTCAAATAGTTTGGTTTCGATTGGAAAAGAGTTGGAAAGTTCATGTTTAAGTGGTAAACAGAGCTTGTTTTTTGACTGTGGCCTATGCTTTGTCATGCCATGCTTGATATTGTTTTGGCTTTATGCTTAGTATTCTTTGTTGTAGCATGACTTGTTATAAACAATTGAGATTTCTTAATGTGCCTTGGAAGAATCATGCGTTGTTTTAGCATATTAAAGCATAGTATAGTGGTATTCTCCTTTGATGCTTTATTTGGGTTGACTTGGCGCATGCTCACACCATGTTATGACTATCCCAAGTCACCATAGCCTTTATGATCCTTTAGTTTTCAACTTGTAGTATCACTTTATGCTTTGATCAATGATGTTTTGTCGCTCTGCATGATTATGGCCATTATTGCTCTCTTAGTTTGTCGCTCCCAGTCTTTTGCTAACTCCATAACCAAGTATGAGTTCCACTCATGCATCCAACTCCTAAAACCAAGTTATTCCAAAGAGTCCACCATACCTACCTATTATCATTTGTTATTCCAAGTATATTCATGTTTTTATCTACCTTCCAAATTAAACTTGTTATGTGAAAATTAGTGATTAAAGCTCTCACGAACTTGATGGCACACTTTACTTTCTTGCAATTAATAAACTTGACCCATTGTGTCCATCTTTGTTGCATATATGCTTGCGCTTTATAAGTTGAAATTAGTAGAACCATGTATCATGGGAAATGCTTTCAACATTGCACTTGTACTTTATACCCCATTGATATCATGTTCTTTTGCTTATGGATCCCGGCGGTGTGAAATCAATGTGGAACTTGTAAGATCATGGAGTTTGTATGTGTGTTAGAGAAACGCCTAGGACACTAGCCTAAGCCATGCCTAATCATGGTGGAAACTTGCAGCATAACCATAATGAGCACTCTATGAAGCATCCTCAATAAAAATCTATGCAAATAGCAAATAAAAAGATCGCTGAGATGCTCATTGTCTGCTTGCCTTGTCATTTTGATTATGGGATAACTCATGTATCATGTGCAAGGGGTACCCCGTTGGCGGTTCTTTATGATACATATGTACTTACAATGACAAGAGCTTACTTGTGACTAAAGTTGAGTAACATGAGGTTCGGTCTTCGTAAGTAAGGGGCATGAGATTTCAGCTTATAACTTGTCAAGCATATCCTCTTAGTTGTGTCACTTTAACCTTAATCACCTAAAGATGCTTATGATAGGGGCAATGAGAGCTGAAAACTAATAAGTACCATAATTTTTGGAAGCTCTTTATGAAACCTGAATCCCTACTTCCTTCTATGAAGGCCCTTTATTTTACTTTTATTGTTGGGTCTCCACCTTCTATCTTTATGCACCTACTTTGAGAGCATAGTGGCCATTCTTAGTTCTATGTGCATTGTCCCAAGACTTGTTGATTGATGCATAGCTTTGATATTGCTTGTTTTAAACTATTTGTATCTAGTCACTCTTATGAACTTTGAAGGTGTCCTATGCATTTATGTTTGCTACTCTATGAGGGACAAGCTGAATGCCCCTATGCTATGTTTTCTTTATGTGAAACAAACAAACGTCTGGCAAAGGATTGTTATTCATGAATCTTTTGTTTGTGCCTTTTCATGTTCCAACATAGTTGCTTTGTCTTATTGTTAGAACTCTATCTTTCATGTTCATGTTTAGAGTACCTTGATCCCAACATAATTATCTATTCCACTTATATTTCACTATCTCTTCGCCGAACTAGTGCACCTATACACCTAACAAGTGTATTGGGTGTGTTGGGGACACAAGAGACTTCTTGTATCTTGATTGCAGGGTTGCTTGAGAGGGGATACCTTTGACCACTTCCTCCCTGAGTTCGATAAACCTTGGGTGATCCACTTAAGGGAAAACTGGTTGTTGTTCTACAAACCTCTGCACTTGGAGTCCCAACAACTGTCTACAAGAATAGAAGTGCGTAGACATCAGTATCACTTTGGGATCATTGAGTAAATTTGGTTGGTTTTGGCAAACCTGGCTCGGTCAGTAGCAACACTATTTTGAGAATGGAATGAAAAAGATAAAAGTACTCTAAAGAAATATAACTTCATCATCATTTTTCTTGAGTTGCTCATAAGCTTAGTATTCTCTAGTTAAGATCTTTTGTGCTTCCAAGGAAGATTCCATGTTTGTTTTTATCACCTGTATGCTTGTTTGTTTCCTTCAACTCTTATGCTTGCTACCCAAACTTGCTAGCCAAAAACCTGTACTGAGAGGGATTGCTTCTCGTGCATCCAATCCTTAAAACCAAAACCTATGCCATTTGTGTCCACCATACCTACCAATTAGAATTATTGCTATTCCAAGTAAATTCATGCTTTTATCTACCTTTCGAATTAAACTTGTTATGTGAAAATTAGTGATTAAAGCTCTCACGAACTTGATGGCACACTTTACTTTTCTTGCACTTAATAAACTTGAACCATTGTGTCCATCTATGCTGCGTATATGCTTGCGCTTTATAAGTTGAGAGTTAACAGAACCATGTTACCATGGGGAACGCTTTCAACATTGCACTTATTTAGTTGATATCATGATTATTTTGCTTATGGATCTCGGCGGTGTGAAATAAGAGGGGAACTTGTAAGATCATGGAGTTTGTATGTGTGTTAGAGAAACGCCTGGGACGCTAGCCTAAGCCATGCCTAATCTGGTGGAAACTTGCAGCAAAACCATAATGAGCACTCTATGAAGCATCCTCAATAAAAACCTATGCAAATAGCAAATAAAAAGATCACTGAGATGCTCATTGTGTGCTTGCCTTGTCATTTTGATTATGGGATAGCTCATGTATCATGTGCAAGGGGTACCCCGTTGGCGGTTCTCTATGATTCATATGTACTTACAATGACAAGATCTTACTCGTGACTAAAGTTGAGTAGCATGAGGTCCAGTACTCGTAAGCATGGTGCATGAGATTTTCAACTTATAACTTGTCAAGCATATCCTCATATTTGATCACTTTAACCTTAATCACCTAAAGATGCCTATGATAGGGGCAATGAGAGCTGAAAACTAATAAGTATCATAGTTTTTGGAAGCTCTTTATGAAACTTGAAATCCCTGCTTCCCTCTGCGGAGGGTCTTTCTGTTACTTTTTAGTTGAGTCAGTAAACCTATTTCCTTCCATCTCGGAAAGTATTTTGAGTTGTTGTGTTTCATTCATTCATATGATGATTTATTCAATCATGTTCCTTATGTTCCTTGTTTTGCACATTGCTCTTATCTTAGTGATTATTACTTTGAAAGCTATCATTGAAAACACGTTATGTGTGAACTCCTGCAAATTGTTAACTATTCTTCGACCAAGAGGTAAGTTTGCCATTACCAATTGCTATTTACTTTATGTATCTTTATTGTGTTTCCTTTACTTATTGCAAGTTAAGTTTTATAATAGTGAGTTGTCTTATATTATGATTTGTGTATTGATGAATGTGATGCTTCTTGTCTGTATTCTTTTATCGACTCTTCACTCCATAAACCTGAGGTCATGTTTATTAAGCTCAATTTTCGCTTGGGGAAAAGCGAATTCTAAGCTTGGGGGGAGTTGATACGTCCATTTTGCATCACTATTCTATATCATAATTTACTGTTATTCATTGATATATTTCATATTAAGAGATGATACTTATGTTATTTCATCTGTTTTTGCACGATTGATGACTTTTGGAGCATGGACCGCTCCAGTCAGGATTCTGATGGAAAAGGGGCTGTTTGGAGGCAAAATTCACAAAGATCATAAAATCTGGGAAAATACATGGAAAATCCTATTTTTCCAGAAGACGAAGGTTGCCAGAAGGGGGAGTGGAGATGGGTCACAGGGGGCCCACACCACCCCCTAGAGCGGAGCACCCTAGGCCGTACCACCAGGTGGTGTGGCCACCCTGGCCCACTCCTGGCTCTCCCCTTTGGCGTATATTATCCCCACGGAACCCTAATACCGGGGGAGCGACCACAGAAAGATTATGTCGCCTCTGTGGGGCGGAAAACTACAGAGAGAAAGATCTCTCCGGTAGACAGAATTCTGCCAGGGGAATTCCTTCCCGGAGAGGGGAGATCGTCACCATCAACACCACCATCAAGCTGGACTTCATCGGGATCATCATCATCATCACCATCATATCCATCACCACCATCATCACCACTCCATACCGCTGTAACAGTTGGGTTGAATCTTGCATAGTTCTTAGGGGAAACTTTCCCGGTGTTGATTACTTATTGTAGTTGATGCTATTGAATGGAACCATTGAATTATTGTTATGTTTAGATTGTTGCTTATCATTATATCATCTCTGATCTTGATCCATATGATGTCTTGTGAGTAGTTCATTTAGTTCTTGAGCACATGGGAAAAGTCATGTTGTTAGTAGTGGAATTGTGTTGGGTAAGATTCAATGGTTTGATATTTAAGTTGTGGTGTTATTCTTCTAGTGGTGTCATGTGAACGTCTACTACATGACACTTCACCTTTATGGGCCGAGGGGAATGCATTGTGTATTTGGATACTAATCGTAGGGGTTGTCGAAGTGACAGAAACCTGAACCCCCATTAGGAAACCTTTGCACAAGGGACGCCAGGGTCTTAGAGTTTAAAGCTGTGGTTAGGTTTCTATCTTAATTACTTTCTTGTACTTGCGGATGCTTGGAAGGGGTATAATCACAAGTATGTGTTAGTCCTAGGAAGGTCGATACATTAGCACAGGTTCACCCACACAACACTTATCAAACTAAAGAAGATTAATCAACTATATGAAGCGAAAACACTTGATGATATTCCCGTGTGTCCTCGAGAACGTTTGGTCATCTTAAGTAATACAACTGGCTTGTCCTTTTCTAAAAAGAAAGGATTGGGCCACTTGCTCCATTTATTATTATTGTCTTTTATTTACTCGCACTTTATTTACCTGCATTATCAAAAAACCCTAAAAATCCGTTTGCTAAGTATTTACAGAGAATTCCTGCTCCAAGCCACTCGTCAACACCTTCTGCTCCTCGTTGGGTTCGACACTGTTACTTATCGAAAATACTGCGATACACCCCCTATACTTGTGGGTCATCAGGGTGAATAGACTAGTAGACGATGGCGAGTCGATTGGTGGTTGTGGTGGACCCTGGGGTAGCTCCAATCAACGACATCCTTCCTTCACTTCACTCGCGGGCTCCGGCTAAATTCTGGTGATGTGGTACTCTCCTTGATCCGGGGAATGGTCTAGGATGTTTCTGAGAGAGAGGGGAGTGGAATGGTGTGTCGTTTGAGGCTGGGGAAGGGTCCTATATATACATCAGCGATGGAGGCAGCGCGGCATGGCTCGGGCTCGTCGGCGACGTTGCTACAGGTCGCTATAGGCATGGCGGAGGGCATAGGTCGACGCGGTGGACTGCGGCGATCGTCACGCACATAGTGGCTCGACAAGGGGTGGTCTTAATAGGTCGGGAAACGTCGGCACTCTATGCAGGTACTAAGGTGTTCGTCATCGCGAACGGTGGTCACGGGGCGCGCGGCAACGAACGATCATGTCTAGGAGGTTGCTCGTGACGCGGTGAGTGCGGGTACGCGCGGAGAGAGCAAAGCGCGGCATGGCTGCGCGAGGCGGCTTCGGTGCTCTGGCGTGCGCTCGGCATGGCAGAGAAGTAAATGGACGCGGCTGCTCTGGCTTCTCCACTGCTTGCCATTGGTTGATGGGTAGACAGAGGGGTGCGGTGAGGTCACGGCTACCGTCTAGGCATCGTGGGCGAGGGAGGCACGGTGTGTGGCGTCGTGTCCATGGTCGACCAACATGGACATGCTCGGCTACGACATGGCACTGGTGCAACGACGAAGGATATAGGCTCCACTGCACGGCTGTGTACTGGGAGTGATCATGGGTGAGTAGTGGAGTCGAATTGGGTACAAATTGGTGATCAATTGATTGATCAAAACAATGAATAGTTGTTGAACTTGTACTCTGTCTGCTAAGTGTTCGATCAAATGGCCACATGAACTAAAGATTCAAATTTTTGGATGAATTTTGGTGGGTGTGTTGGTCACATGCTTAGTAGTCTATGGTTGCTAAGGTTTGTCAAGTGGTGAAGGTTTGAGTGGTTTTTGTAAACTGATGATCTAGAGACCTACACTTGATTCAATTTTGAATTGCCTCTCAAATAGGTTTGAAATTGGTTTCTGTAAGTTTGTAAAGTTTGCTTGGATTCATTTTCACTTGGTCTAGCAAGGGGTGAAAAGAAGTAGAATTGTTTCTATTGGAAATCTTTTAATAGAGATGCCCAAAGTGGGCTAGTTGTTAAATTTGGCAAAAGTGACCATATGATCATATGCCTCTTATTTGATTTATTTTTAATTTGGTTTTGTTTGGAATTTACCTAGATGATATTGTTTTCACCCTTAAACTAATCCTTATCATTTATAGCAATCAAACATGGCATAGCAAGCATTCATGCATTAATACAAACACACATGCATTCATATGAGTTTAAGAATAAAAGTTTTTGTCAACCCTAAAATTGGGTGATTAGAACTTGATAACCTTGTTTAATATTTTTGAGGTGTTACAAACCTTCCCTCCTTAAACAAAATCTCGTCCCAAGATTCAAGAAAAACTAGGAACTAAAGAAATTGGGAAACTCGGTCCTAATATAATCTTCTCGCTCCCAAGTAGCTTCTTGTTCGGTATGGTTACTCCACTGGATTTTGAGAAACTTGATACTCCGGGTCCGGGTGGTTCTGAAAGCTTCATCCAAAATACAGATGGGTACTTCACGATAGGTTAAATCCTTGTTGATATCCACGGCTCTATGGTCGATGTTCTTGAAAACATCAGTCTTCTCTGGAACTTCTAGGCATTTCCTAAGTAACGAGATATGGAACACATTATGTACGACTGACATCTCTTCGGGCAGTTCTAGCTGGTAAGATACTTCTCCTCGACGATTTAAAATCTTGAAGGGTCCAATATATCTAGGGGCAAGCTTCCCTTTCAGTTGAAAACGCTACATTCCTTTCAAGGGTGATACTTTGAGATACACAAAATCTCCGACATTGAAGGTCAGGTCTTGACGTCTTTTATCAGCATAACTCTTTTGTCTGGATTGGGCGGTCTTGAGGTGTTCACGGATCTTGTGAACCTTCTCTTCGGCTTCTGGTAGGATGTCAGGTTCGAAGATCTAACTCTCTCCTACTTGCGACCAATTCAGTGGGGTACGACACTTCCTTCCATACAAAAACTCAAATGGGGCCATTTGCAAACTGGGTTGATAACTGTTATTGTATGAGAATTCCGTGAAAGGCAGACAATCTTCCCACTTAGATCTATATTCTAACACACAGGCTCTCAACATATCTTCTAGTATCTGGTTTACTCTTTCTTTTTGTCCGTCGGTTTGCGGGTGATAAGCAGTGCTGAAGTTCAGTTTGGTTCCAAATCCTTCCTGGACTTTCTTCCAAAATCTCGAGGCAAACTGGGTTCCTCGATCTGACACAATGGTCTTGGGGGTTCCATGTAGACTGACTATTCTAGCAATGTAGAACTCTGCTAGCTTCAAACTTTGATAAGTGGTCTTAACGGGTATGAGATGAGCTACTTTAGATAGTCTATCAACTATGACCCAAATAGAATCATTTCCCCTACTAGATGTAGGTAAACCGGTGATAAAATCCATTCCAACAGAATCCCATTTCCATTCTAGAATCTGTAATGGTTACAAAAGTCTTGTTGGTTGCTGATGTTCCACTTTGACTTCTGACAGATATCACACTTGGCGATGTAGCTTCCGACTTCTCTCTTCATTTTGTGCCACCAAAGTTGCTCCTTCAAATCCGGATACATCTTTGTTCCTCCTGGGTGAATAGAATAAAGAGTATCATGACTTGCTTCAACTCTGAATCTGCGGGCACACAAATACATCCTTTATACCACAGAACTCCTTCTTCATCTTCCGTGAATCCATGTACCTTCCATGTACCGATATGATGCTTAATTCCATCAATACTGGCATTTCCTTTCTAGGCTTCCTTTATCTGACTGATCAAAGTGGGTTGAAGTTCAATACTGGCTAGAAATCCTTCGCTAACCAGCTCCACTCTAAAATTCACCATTTCCTCATGCAGACTTGGCTGAGCTTCCTTAATCATGGTTTTTAATCTACACGGCAATCTACTAAGAGCATCCGCTACCACATTGGCCTTGCCGGGGTGGTAGTGAAGGTCAATGTCATAATCCTTGATTAACTCTATCCATCTTCTTTGCCTCATATGTATCTCCTTTTGGGTGAAAATATACTTCAAACTCTTGTGATCCGAATAAATCTCATAGTGGTTACCCATGAGGTAATGACGCTATGTCTTCAAGGCTAAAACTATGACTGCCAATTCTAAGTCATGGGTAGGGTAGTTCTGTTCATGTTGCTTGAGTTGTCTGGACAGATAGGATATGACTTTGCCTTCTTGCATCAACACACATCTGAGAACAATCTTGGATGCATCACAATATACATCAAAAGGCTTCTTGATATCCGGCATGATCAAAATTGGGGCTGAAATCAATATCTTCTTGAGATCTTGAAAACTTGCTTCACATTTGTCCGTCCATTAAAACTTCTTGTCTTTCTTCAACAACTGGGTCATCGGCCTGGCGATGCTTGAAAATCCTTCAACAAACTTGCGGTAATATCCCGCTAATCCAAGAAATGTGCGGACTTCGGTTTGAGTGGTTGGTGCTTTCCATTCTTCAACATCCTTAATCTTGGCAGGATCAATGACAACTCCTCCCGCCGACAAGATATTGCCTAGGAATCCTACTTCCTTTAACCAGAACTCACATTTGCTAAACTTAGCATACAACTAATGCTCCCTAAGGGTTTCAAGGATGGTTCTTAGGTGTTGTTCATGGTCTTCTTCCGACTTGGAGTAGATCAGAATATCATTGATAAAAACAACGACAAACTTATCCAATAAGTTCATACAAATCTTATTCATGAGATTCATGAAATAAGCGGGGGCATTGGTTAATCCAAAATTTATGACATTGTACTCATAAAATCCATATCTGGTGGTGAAGGTAGTCTTTGGGATACCCGTTGTGCGGATCTTCAATTGGTGATAACCAATTCTAAGACCTGTCTTAGAAAACACTCTGGCACCAGTCAGTTGGTCAAACAGATCTTCTATCTTTGGAAGTGGGTACTTGTTCTTGATGGTGACATCATTCACCTTTCGGTAATCTGTACACAAACGGTTGGCTCCATCCTTCTTATCCACAAACAAAATAGGTGATCTCCATGGCGATGCACTTGGTTGTATCAAACCTTTACCCAACATGTCGTTAAGTTGCTTCTTGAGCTCCACTAATTCAGATGGGTTCATACTATAGGGTCTCTAAGCTATGGGTCTAGTTCCAGGAACTAGTTCAATGATAAACTCGATATCCCGATCTGGGGGCATACCAGGCAATTCATATGGGAACACATCGGGGTATTCACAGACTACTCGGACTTGGTCTATGGTTGATTGAGCTAAACTCTTGTTGCATTTGAATTGATGGGGCAGTGTCTCAGATACATGCTCTACTAATACTCCAGTGCTACTGGTCATGGTTGTGGATTTCTTTGCACAGTCGATTAATCCTTGATGTTTTTACATCCAATCTATTCCTAGTACTACTTCCAAACCTTTTGTTCCAAGTACTATTAGATTGGCATAAAAATCTATCCCATGGATTCTGATAGGTACGGCCTTGCAAATATTTGTAGCTTTGGTAGTTGACCCAGGTATTTGAACTATCATAACATGCTTCAAATTTGTGGGTTGAATCTTACTAGTGCATGCAAATTATTCTATAACAAACGAGTGCGATGCTCTAGAATCAAACAACACTCTAGCAAGAACCGACTAAACAGAAAACATACCGAGCACGACATCTAGCGCTTCTTGGGCTTCTTCCGCATTCATGTGGAACAGATGATCGGTACGATTGTGCGGGTTTCCTAGGGCAAACCTCTTTTCGGGCTAAACACGGCGTTGCTGCTCGGCAGGTGTAGTAACATTGGTGGCTGCAGCAAGCTTCTTGGGGCACTAGTTGGAGTAGTGACCCGTGATTCCACATTCAAAGAAGGTGATCATTGACTTATCCTTTCCTGCAATAGGCACCACATTGCTTCCTGTCCTTGGGGCAGTATTGTTGTTGTTGTTGTTGTTGGACCTTGGCGGTGCACGATTGAAGTTATTGGGGTTATAGGGTTGTTGTTGTGGTGGCCTCCGGGCCTCGGGTTTCCTCCGCCACGATTGGGGTAGTTCGGACGGGACATAGGGGGTTTGTTGTTTCTGGGTGCAAATCCTGCAGACGGGTTGGGGCGATACTTCAGAGTATGGTGGGGTCCAGGTTGGTGCATCATACGACGCTTGCGGTTCTCACTGGCTTGGTTGATCTTTCCTTCCATCTGAATGGCGGAATCCACTAAAGCTTCTAGGTCGTCAAAGAGAATGTTGACTAACACTGTTTGTATCTCATCATGCAGACCATTTAGGAACCTCTCCTTCTTCTTTTCTTCAGTGTCAATCTCATCAGGGGCATACCTAGCTAGAGACAGAAATCTGTCACGGCACTCTACCACCATCATCCTTCCTTGCTTCAAATCCCTGAATTCATCCCTCATCCTCTTGAACAAACCTGGGGGCACATGGGTCCTACTGAACTTGAGCTTGAACTCCTCCCAAGTCATCATCTATCCTCCATTCATGGTACAGGTGCCGTTCCACCATGATCTTGCATATCCTGAAAGATAGTGGGTGGCAAACAGTACCTTTTCATTGGCATCAACTCCTGCGACTTCTAAGTTGTTTTCCATGGTTTGTAGCTAGTCATCAGCATCTAAGGGCTCTTCTAATTTGCTAAACATAGGACGATTGGTGTTTTGGAAGTTCTTGAATTTGGATCCATGATGATCTTGGTTTCCGTGGCCTTGGTTATTGTGAGCTATCTGGGCTATCTGCTGAAGAGTGGCTAGATTGGCTTGACGTTCAGTTCTACCGGCTTCACGATCTGAAACTAACATCTGCAGAATCTGAAGCATTGAGTCCTGGGATGAGCTGCTCCCACCTGGGTTACCGCGAGTCATCTGAACATTGAGATAGATAATGAGACAAGAGGGAAAATTCTATGGTTTTAGGGGTATGTTTCAAAAGGCTTTTAAACTTTGAGGAGTACTAAGGTTTGACAACTGACAACTCCATTTCATTCATTCATTCATTCCAAGCACGCAATACAAACACACACCACAAAGACTAAACATATGGTTTTAAGGACCATTCCGATAAGCTACGATACAATGGGACCGGATACCACTCACACCCATGATAGTGCTCAGGTGCGACTACTAATCATCAGAACTGTCAGGCTCCTCGTCATCAATGAAGTCGGCGTCATCCTCGTCAGTGTGGAACTCCGTGGTGACGTCCTCCAAATAGTCACCATCATCACTGATGTAAGAGTAGTGATCCCCACGAATATCCTCACCTTCCTCTTCCTCATTGTCCTCAAGCTGGATCTCCTGATCATGGATGGTCTCCTCAAGAGTGGCCACCTTCTGGCAAAGTCAGGCAATGATGTGGTCCTTCTTGTCACGCTGGCGATGAAGTGACTTGCACTCCCTAGCAAGCATGGCAAGGGTCTGGTCCTTCTCAACTGCAATAGCGTGCTTCTGGTTGGCTTAGGCACGAGCGTTGTCCAATTCCTTCTGAGTCTCGTGCAGCATGAAGTCCAGGTGATCCACGTGGTGCTTCAGTTCCGGATGTGCCGGCATGGCCAAGGGCTGCCCCATCGAGTCACGTCTGGCATAGTGGGCAAAGCGGGTGCAAATGATCTGGTTGATGTTCTGTGCACACAAATGAGCAAGTGCCTCCTTTGTAGCTCTAGCGAGCCCATCTAACCAGTTGTTCTCCCTCAAGCTAAACTGGATCTTCTTCGAAAGAGGTGGCTCCATTTTGCCTCGGATATCGGCAACGATCAGCCACTGTAGTTCTTCTCCGGATTAGTCATTGAGCCGAGCTGTGAATAACTCCGGGTGCGGGCGTCCAAGATACTCAGCGAGCTATCCCAAATCCCTCTCAAAGATGAGCTCCCCTCCATTGCCCAACTGGTAAAACTTGATGTATTTCACCTCCTTCTATAAGCAATTAGGATGAGTAAGTTAGTGAGGTGATCAAGTGTGTCAAATTTTATGAAGATTGGCAAGAGTTTTGAGGAACAAGTGAACTCTTTTTGAAAGAATCTCGAGGGTAAGAGTGAGAATAGGTTTTCGTAAATACTCATTTTCTTTGTTTTGAAATTAAGTTTTTCAGACGTTCTAACTAGGGTCTCCTATGGTTAGGATGGCTTTGATACCAACTTGTCAACACCTGGATTTTTAAGTCCAGATGCATGTTATGCCGTACATCGCAATCCTAAGATTACCATTTTTGCGAGACATAACAGAATTGGTAACACAGTACATCATCCATTACAAACCATAATAGTCTTACAAATAGAGAATCTCATGATCTAGTCTTAATACAATCAAAGCAGCGGAAAGTAAACGTAGTAGGGGCTCCATCTTCATGGTCACAGGCAATACTGACGATGGGAGATGATCCTAGTTATCATAGATCTCCTGTTGTCCATCTTCCGGGTAGCCTTCCTCATAGTCTGGCCATGGGAATAGCCATGGACAAAGCTATGAGTACTCTTTAAGTACTCACAAACTATCACTAACACAAGTAAGGTAATACTAGTAGGAGTCCTAAGCTCTAGTCTTATTTGCAATAAGCCAATTTTATTTCATAAGGACTTCATAGTAAGCCTATTTTAGTTCTCTAGATTACTTAAGAAGGAACCTAGTTTTCCTGTCCACAACTCTGTTGTGGTCAAGTGAAATTCATCTTTCAAGTCACAAGTCATTTTTAAAACATCTGATAGTGGAACAGTATGGCCACTCCAACTGTCCATAACCGCGGATGCGGCTATTCAAATAGTTTGACACTCTGTAGAGGTGTTACACTTTCACCACAAAATTCGATACATCCGTCAGGGATAACCCTGAATCATCATACTCAGTATGCGGATAATCAATCCTAACATTTCAATTACACACCCTAGTATAGGCACCTCCCCTATGAGCTTGGCCTCCCAGCCATGGCCAACTATCATCCTGGGAACTACATAGGTGGACATTCACACTCACAAGGTAGCCTCAGCTCAACCTCTTTCCGCGAGGGAACCCATACTAAGACATATAAACTTCCAGTTAATCCCTACCCAACTCAGTTATTATGGTTGTACGGTAAAATTGGAATGGTATCGCATCTGAACCCAACCATCAGTTTTTATCAGAGTCAAAGCATAAGTTTCAATCAGTATCATCTCCAACTCATTGTGTCTCATGACACATGTCAAAACATTTCAATAGAATGACTCGTCATTCCAAGGTTTTCATAATCATTTTCTCCGCGTGTTCCCATATAAAGTGATCAAGTTTAGTTTAGCGCTAGCCACTAGTAATGAGGGTGTCACTATTGAGGGGCTTGTTCGTCTGTGGTACTAAAGTTGGCAGGCCAGCGCATGGCGGTACCTAAGTTGCCTGAAATTACCGGCGTTTCGAAAAGTTGGGCCGCCAACTACTGAGAGGGGCCATTTCGTGGCAAACTCATATCACCCCTGCCAAATACAAACATTCCGTTAAACCGCCCTGTGAAGTAGACGGTCGGGACCCACATGTCAGTTATCTGTCCGTGACGCGGGCGCCAACGCGGTAACCTCTTACGCAAATAGAGCAGCTACGTGGATTGGATGCGTTGACCAATTTCACAAATCCATTCCCAGCTTTCCCTAGCACCGGCGGCATCGGAATCCACCCTCCAAGCAGGACGATCTCTTCGGACATTTGACTTCCGGGGCCAAGTTGTTGTGCCCAGTTGCTGCGCCCAGTCGCTGATACCGAGGTCCAATGGTGCATGCCATAGCCACCGTTGCGAGGCTCTAGCCCGCCTCCGCCGCCGATGAGCCGAGCAGCTCGGAGGATGGCAGATCCTACTATCAAGACAGAAGAAGTTTTGTCTACAAGGAGGTGATCTACCCTTCTCTTTGCTATTCGCACTAGTTACAACTGCTAGCTGGCTACTGAACCTCAAATTGTTTGTTAGCCCATCGCTGACAAACATATTTTGTCCAAAGTTTTCTGTCAAGTGGGATCTGCGCGGACTCCCCTTACCTGTTCACGGTAGTCCTCTATAGGTACGACTCTAAGGGCACCAGGTATGGACACCATTGTTTCGCGATGGAAGAAGCGCATGCGTAGATCTGCACTATATCTGGTATGGTTGCTGCTCTGCGTAATCATATTGAATTATGGCCGAAGCAGACTGGAAAGTTCAGCTTCATGGATGAACGTGGCATCATGGTTCATATAATGTGTGACAGTCAGCTAATTGGGTTGATGAAAAGGTATGCTTCGGCTGCCATGTTTGAGATGAAATGTGACGTACTGTATGTGGAAGATGCTGCAACTGGGAGTCGCTCTTCTATTCTTGGACAGGGTGGTTGCTCGAACCCAATTAGCTCCTGGTAAGCAAAAGTCTCTTGGGGTTCGCATGTTTGTGCGGAATTGTAATTTTTGTTTTATTTACTCTGTAGATATTGGGCAGTTATGCAACAGTCTTGTTTCTTTGACACGAAGCGCCGCAAGGTTAGAAACATGACTGCTGGGTCAGTCATTTTGCTGCCCGAAGAAATTAAAAACCAGTGGAAAGATGTCATTTTGCTGCCCGAAGAAATTAAAAACGAGTGGAAAGATGATGCTGGACACGATTCTAGTGCCCATTGACCCGGCGATGCAGAGTACGTGAAGCTAAGAAAATTGGCACCGAGGAAGAGGAAGAAGGCAGGAAATGAAGAAGCCATTGGACGTGAAGGCTTGGCACCCAGGCTACGGAAGAAGGCTGCTAGCAATGAAGATGCATAGTAATGTGTTGAACTTGAACCTATATATGTAATTATGTTAAATTCTAATCGCTTTGTGGCATGCACGTTGCTGGGGGAAACAATCTACCCACGTTCTCTGAGTAAAATGTACCGCGACTTAGGGTTTGGAAACGCCTAAGTAAGTAGTTGAATCCGAAATTGTGATTGTGCCACTGCTATCTGAAAACAATGATCCACCGGTTCCATGATTGATGAGGGGCAGGAGGTCTCCAAATACGACGGAATATAAGTGGCACATAAATAAATTATTTAAGCTTCCACACTCCACGAAGCAGCAACTTAATTCAGATGCTTCACAACGACGTGGCAACATAAACAACAATGTTCTAACCGATAATGCCCAGATGAGGAGGAAATGGGTACCACTTTCTGGCCTAATCTTGAGCCCTTCTATCTCACTGCCTCTCTGCTCCTGCATCCCCTGCATCTGGCGAAGCTCCCGGATCTCCAGTAACCGGGTGTACGTGCTTCCACTTTATAAATTGTGGTTGTGCCATTTACATGCGGCACAATCCACGTAGATTAAGTTTAAACAAACCACCATTGTCAGAATACACTAGTAGAAAAGGTGTCTTTGGTCCACGGTTACGTTCCCAATCTAGGACAGAGATCTAAATCGAGGCAGAAATTGATCTAAATCACAAATTCTTCCACAAATTAATGCGGGGTCAGAGCAATTTTTTCCTCCCTGGAATCCGGGACCAATAGTTAAGACCGCTAGGTCAACAAGTACAAATATTACAACTTAAAAGGGCACGGAATTTAAGCTAAATAGAACTAGTTATCACACATCTCCTTGATCTTCCTAATCTTGGCCCGATGCGCATCTTCCTACGAGAGCAAGGATCGAATTGTCTGCTCCTTCCTTTTAGCATCTTCCTTGCATAGCTTCAATTGTTTCTCTGCATTTTTCCTCATGCACTTGTCAATACTCGTAGTTGTGTACTGCAGGACTTTGGCCTGGTGGAGATCGTTCCTTGCTTGAGTCAGTTCTTGCTCTGCTTTAGCTTTCAGGGCCAACGCCGTGCCCCTCTCCTTCTCGACTTTGATAACCTTGTCTTGCACCCACCTGAGATCTCTCTTATGCTTGGTCATGTCAACTGGTTCCCATAGCTTCATCTCAACACTGTCAAGAAGTGAGCTGAATACGGATTCTTTCAACTCGACAGTCATTTCCGATAGTTTGTCCAGCGTTTTCTGCATCGATTTGGGCCACTCTGGATCTACCCATTTGATAACAACACAACTTCTGCCTTGCATCATTGCACGATGTCCTTGACATCGTAGAAACCTCCTGCCTGTGTTTCGTCCTTCGAAGGCTACAAATTTAGCGGGAACATATCCATGTTTACATACTAGAGGATTGTCTTCATCCTCTAAACCGAGATAGTCGGAGTCATACATCGTCTGGTTGGCCTAACACATCATACGCGCATGAGTAAACAGATTAGATCTAGCTCAAAAAATAGATAACTGGCCACAGATTATAGAAATAGAGATGAGACGACTCACATCGAAATCACCGTCCCTGTCGTCACGACGCGTTTCCTCGTCGTCTCCCCTTGAACCCATGGCGAGAGGGGTGGGGGGTGGCTGCCGGAGAGGGGATTGGGATGGAGGCGTCGTCGACTAGCGGCTATGGAAGGATGGGAGTGAAGTGGGGAAAGTGGCTTCGAGGGTAAGGAAGAGAAGTACGGGGAGGAAGAGAAGTAATGGGGACGTGACAGTTGGATGTGGCCCACTGAACTCGTGAGACGTGACACTCGAAACAGGGGAGCGCCCGGTGTTGCCAGTTTGTCCAAAGCAAGTGTGGCCAATCATGCCGCAAAACAGCCTACTCGCGGATCACTCTCAGGAAGACCATCCCAATTGTCCAAGCGCCCCAATCGAACGGTATGTAAAAATCGTCAAGCAAAACAACTGTGTTAGGGCGTGCCTTCTAGAAGACTCGGTCTAACGGCTACCCATGCAATGATATTGGGTGTGGTTCATGAAAAGAACAGACATGCAATGACATTGGTGGATCCATGCGTGGTTTATGGAAGTAACAGACATGCAATGGCTCTAGCTATGGTTAATGAAAAGAACACGCATGCAATGACACTGGGTGTGGTTCATGAAAAGAACATACATCCAATGACACTAGTGGATCCTTATGTGGTTCATGAAAAGAACAGACATGCAATGACACCAGTGGATCCTTATGTGGTTTGTTTAGAGGAACAGACACGCAATGACTCTAGCCGTGGTTCATGAAAAGAACAGACATGCAATGACACCGGGTGTGGTTCATGAAAAGAACAGACATGCAATGACTTATGTGGTTTGTTTAGAAGAACACACATGCAATGACATTGGGTGGGGTTCATGAAAAGAATAGATAGGCAATGACACTGGTGGATCCTTATGTGGTTTGTTTAGAAGAACACGCATGCAATGACACTAGGTGTGGTTCACGAAAAGAATAGACACGCAATGACACTGGTGGATCCTTATGTGGTTTGTTTAGAGGAACAGACATGCAATCACACTAGGTGGATCCATATGTGGTTTGTGGAAGTAAAAGGCATGCAATGACTCTAGGTGTGATTCATGAAAAGAACAGACATGCAATGACACTGGTGGATCTTTATGTGGTTCATGAAAAGAATAGACAGGTAACACTGGTGGATCCTTATGTGGTTTGTTTAGAAGAACACACATGCAATGACACTGGGTGTGGTTCATGAGAAGAACACACACGCAATGACATTGGTGGATCCTTATGTGGTTTGTTTAGAGGAATAGACATGCAATGACATCGGCGGATCCACATGTGGTTTATGGAAGTAAAAGACATGCAATGACACTGGTAGATCCTTATGTGGTTCATGAAAAGAACAGACATGAAGTGAAACTGGGTGTGGTTCATGAATAGAACAGACATGCACTGACACTGGGTGTGGTTCATGAAAAGAACATACATGCAATGACACTGGTGGGCCCATCCTTATGTGGTTCATGAAAAGAACAGACATGCAATGACACTGGTGGATCCTTATATGGTTTATGGAAGAAACAAAATGCAATCATACTAGGTGGATCCATATGTGGTTTATGGAAGTAACACACATGCAATGACACTGGGTGTGGTTCATGAAAGGAACACACATGCAATGACACTGGTAGATCCTTATGTGGTTCATGAAAAGAACAGACATGCAATGACACTGGTGGATCCTTATGTGGTTTGTTTAGAGGAACCTACATGCAATGCCTCTAGCCGTGGTTCATGAAAAGAATAGACATGCAATGACACCGAGTGTGGTTCATGAAAATAACATACATGAAATGACTTATGTGGTTTTTTTAGAAGAACACACATGCAATGACACTGGGTGTGGTTCATGAAAAGAACAGATAGGCAATGACACTGGTGGATCCTTATGTGGTTTGTCTAGAAGAACACCCATGCAATGACACTGGGTGTGGTTCATGAAAAGAACAGACACGCAATGACACTGGTGGATTGTTATGTGGTTTGTTTAGAGGAACAGACATGCAATCACACTAGGTGGATCCATATGTGGTTTATGGAAGTAAAAGACATGCAATGACTCTAGCTGTGATTCATGAAAAGAACAGACAGGCAATGACACTGGTAGATCCTTATGTGGTTCATGAAAAGAACAGACATGCAATGACACTGGTGGATCCTTATGTGGTTTGTTTAGAAGAACACACATGCAATGACACTGGGTGTGGTTCATGAGAAGAACACACACGCAATGACACTGGTGGATCCTTACGTGGTCTGTTTAGAGGAATTGACATGCAATGACACCGGTGGATCCAATGTGGTTTATGGAAGTAAAAGACATGCAATGACACTGGTAGATCCTTATGTGGTTCATGAAAAGAATAGACATGCAGTGAAACTGGGTGTGGTTCATGAATAGAACAAACATGCACTGACACTGGGTGTGGTTCATGAAAAGAACATACATGCAATGACACTGGTGGGCCCATCCTTATGTGGTTCATGAAAAGAACAGACATGCAATGACACTGGTGGATCCTTATGTGGTTTATGGAAGGAATAAACATGCAATCACACTAGGTGGATCCATATGTGGTTTATGGAAGTAACACACATGCAATGACACTAGGTGTGATTCATGAAAAGAACATACATGCAATGACACTGGTAGATCCTTATGTGGTTCATGAAAAGAACATACATGCAATGACACTGGTGGATCCCTATGTGGTTTGTTTAGAGGAACATACATGCAATGACTCTAGCCGTGGTTCATGAAAAGAACAGACATGCAATGACACCGGGTGTGGTTCATGGAAAGAACAGACATGCAATGACTTTTGTGGTTTGTTTAGAAGAACACACATGCAATGACACTGGGTGTGGTTCATGAAAAGAACAGATAGGCAATGACACTGGTGGATCCTTATGTGGTTTGTTTAGAAGAACACGCATGCAATAACACTGGGTGTGGTTCATGAAAAGAACAGACACGCAATGACACTGGTGGATTGTTATGTGGTTTGTTTAGAGGAACAGACATGCAATCACACTAGGTGGATCCATATGTGGTTTATGGAAGTAAAAGACATGCAATGACTCTAGCTGTGATTCATGAAAAGAACAGACAGGCAATGACACTGGTAGATCCTTATGTGGTTCATGAAAAGAACAGACATGCAATGACACTGGTGGATCCTTATGTGGTTTGTTTAGAAGAACACACATGCACTGACACTAGGTGTGGTTCATGAGAAGAACACACATGCAATGACACTGGTGGATCCTTATGTGGTTTGTTTAGAGGAATAGACATGCAATGACACCGGTGGATCCACATGTGGTTTATGGAAGTAAAAGACATGCAATGACACTGGTAGATCCTTATGTGGTTCATGAAAAGAACAGACATGCAGTGAAACTGGTTGTGGTTCATGAATAGAACAGACATGCACTGACACTAGGTGTGGTTCATGAAAAGAACATGCATGCAATGATACTGGTGGGCCCATCCTTATGTGGTTCATGAAAAGAACAGACAGGCAGTGACACTGGTGGATTGTTATGTGGTTTATGGAAGGAACAAACATGCAATCACACTAGGTGGATCCATATGTGGTTTATGGAAGTAACACACATGCAATGACACTGTGTGTGGTTCATGAAAAGAACAGACATGCAATGACACTGGTAGGTCCTTATGTGGTTCATGAAAAGAACAGACATGCAATGACACTGGAGGATCCTTATGTGGTTTGTTTAGAGCAACAGACATGCAATGACTCTAGCCGTGGTTCATGAAAAGAACAGACATGCAATGACACCGGGTGTGGTTCATGAAAAGAAC
Organism: Avena eriantha; assembly: GCA_910589775.1. Taxonomy (NCBI): domain Eukaryota; kingdom Viridiplantae; phylum Streptophyta; class Magnoliopsida; order Poales; family Poaceae; genus Avena; species Avena eriantha. The sequence goes on along the minus strand of OU342743.1, from coordinate 263,931,141 downwards.
AGACATGCAATGACTTATGTGGTTTGTTTAGAAGAACACACATGCAATGACACTGGGTGTGGTTCATGAAAAGAACATATAGGCAATGACATTGGTGGATCCTTATGTGGTTTGTTTAGAAGAACACGCATGCAATGACACTTGGTGTGGTTCATGAAAAGAACAGACACGCAATGACACTGGTGGATCCTTATGTGGTTTGTGTAGAGGAATAGACATACAATCACACTAGGTGGATCCATATGTGGTTTATGGAAGTAAAAGACATGCAATGACTCTAGCTGTGATTCATGAAAAGAACAGACATGCAATGACACCGGTGGATCCTGATGTGGTTCATGAAAAGAATAGACAGTCAATGACACTGGTGGATCCTTATGTGGTTTGTTTAGAAGAACACACATGCAATGACACTGGGTGTGGTTCATGAGAAGAGCACACACATAATGACACTGGTGGATCCTTATGTGGTTTTTTAGAGGAACAGACATGCAATGACACCGGTGGATCCACATGTGGTTTATGGAAGTAAAAGACATGCAATGACACTTGTAGATCCTTATGTGGTTCATGAAAAGAACAGACATGTAGTGAAACTGGGTGTGGTTCATGAATAGAACAGACATGCACTGACACTAGGTGTGGTTCATGAAAAGAACAGACATGCAATGACACTGGTGGGCCCATCCTTATGTGGTTCATGAGAAGAACAAACATGCAATGACACTGGTGGATCCTTATGTGGTTTGTTTAGAAGAACACACATGCAATGACACCGGTGGATCCACATGTGGTTTATGGAAGTAAAAGACATGCAATGACACTGGTAGATCCTTATGTGGTTCATGAAAAGAATAGACATGCAGTGAAACTAGGTGTGGTTCATGAATAGAACATACATGCACTGACACTGGGTGTGGTTCATGAAAAGAACAGACATGCAATGACACTGGTGGGCCCATCCTTATGTGGTTCATGAAAAGAACAGACATGCAATGACACTGGTGGATCATTATGTGGTTTGTTTAGAAGAACACACATACAATGTCACTGGGCGTGGTTCATGAAAAGAACACGCACGCAATGTCACTGGTGGATCCTTATGTGGTTTGTTTAGAGGAACAGACATGCAATGACACCGGTGGATCCACGTGTGGTTCATGAGAAGAACACACATCCAATGAGTCTGGTAGATCCTTATGTGGTTCATGAAAAGAACTGACATGCAGTGACACTGGGTGTGGTTCATGAAAAGAACATACATGCACTGACACTAGGAGTGGTTCATGAAAAGAACAGACAGGCAATGACACTGGTGGATCTTTATGTGGTTTATGGAAGGAACAAACATGCAATCACACTAGGTGGATCCATATGTGGTTTATGGAAGTAACACACATGGAATGACACTAGGTGTGGTTCATGAAAAGAACAGACATGCAATGACACTAGTAGATCCTTATGTGGTTCATGAAAAGAACAGACATGCAATGACACTGGTGGATCCTTATGTGGTTTATTTAGAGGAACAGACATGCAATGCCACTGGTGGATCCATGCGTGGTTTATGAGAAGAACACACATCCAATGAACTCTAGTGGGTCTATCTTGGCATAATTTGATGTATTCCACAATGTATTTCATTGTACAAGACACTTTCCATTTTTATACTACTCAGTTTTGCCCTTGGTTTTATGTGGTACTACTTAGTTTTGCCACCCCCTCTCCATCTTTCGTAGAAGCCCAAAACTGTGCTCACCCTGTCTGCTACTCTCTGATTGGTTGTCATAGTTGTCACGCGGATCGTGCGCACCAACCATTGATTCTGTGCGATCCAATGATGATCGTTGCACACCTCGTGCCCTTCACAGTACAACGTGAGACAACACAGACGTCTCCCTCCGCGAGACTTCTACAGGAAGGAACATGATGTCATCCATGGAAAAAGTCGTTGAGCGGTCATGTCAAGTTTAATCAAGTCTGAAAAGTGTAGCATCCCAATTCTCTAACAATTGTAATGCTACTTGGTCTAGTAATATAATGGCTACTTCCTACATATAATTATTGCATCATAATTATATCATGCTCGTGTCATCATGCCACCTTGCATTTGAGCATCATATAAAACCTTTTTCCATTTGGTTCTTCTCTCATATGCATTATGAATTGCATTTGGCTCTTGATAAATTGTATTTGACTCTTGATAAATGCTTGATGCCCAAATTGAGTTGGGGGCATATCTTTCATTCAACTCCATCACCTTTCTTTTTCACCACCTTATAATTCCACCATCCTAATTACCCATGGGCTTGTATTTCTTTTTCTTTTGATATTTATTCTAGCTCATGTGGGTGGGGTGGATCTAATTCTATAATTTCTTTTGCTTGGACTTTATTCCACTTCTTGGGAATGCATAAGAATAATGCCATATTATTATTATTGCTTTTACAAAATAAAACATGGCATTTAATATTTTGCATGGGCCATGCAACCATCACCACCATGTGTTCTCCTTTGGTTTTTATTTGTTTTATGAGTGGATTATCTTCTTAAGATTCCTCTTCCTATAAATCATTTTCGCACCTTAATCTTGTATCCTTGCCATGTGCATCAAGGCCCCCTTCTCATCTACCCTCACAAGTGCAATTACACATGAAGGGTCATGTGAGATCTTTTCTCTCATCACCTTTTTCTCCCATCTCTATCTCCATGTCACCACCACCCACTTAATTATGCTAAAATCTTACCCCATGTTCTTTTTCCCCTCCTTCTCACCTCCATCCATGTATGGCTAAGGGTGACTCTAACCAAAACCTAACACCTACCCTCTCTCTCTAATCTCTCACTCTAGCCTCTCTCCAAAACCTAACATCTAACAAAAACCTAACCCCTCTCTATTTTTCCTCTAACCCTAGATCTAATCTAAACCCTAAACCTTACCTCACCTCACCCTCTCCTCTCACCATGCCGAGGTGTCCCCTCTCCCTGCCAGCAGGCCCCACCTAGCTACCCCATCTACCCCACCCCTAACTCTAGCCATGCCGAGCATGCCCTAGCTACACCCTAGCTTTCCCTCTCCTCTATCTTTCTCTCTCACTGCCGAGCAGGTCCCACGCGGCCCTGTCCCGCCTTGACCGCCTCTTGGCCCACCTGCCATGCCTTTGCCCTGCCCAACTCGAGCCCCAGCTCGAGCATGTGCGAGGAGGAGGAGGAAAAGCGGCCGAAGCCACTTTATCCCTACCTCGTGCCCACACGCTACCTCGCCTCTCTCTCTCGGTTTATACCTTTCCCCACGCCTCCTCTACCTCGCCAGATCCACCCTAGGGCCCCTGCCTCTCCCCTCTTTCTTCTTCACCGTCGCCAACGCCTCGCGCCGGTCAGCCGCTAGCAACACCAGCGCTACCTCGTTCCGGTGATCGTGGTTGACGTGGAGGTGGTCGAGGTGTCCAAGGAGGACCCTCTACTTCGCCCCGTACCCGCCAGCGAGGAGGAGGAGCCCCACTTCCGCCACAGCACCGCGACGCCCCGACGAAACCCTAGGCCGCCGTTCGCCTGCCTTGTCGTCGCCCTGCTGCTCCCCAAGCCGATCTGACACCACCGCCCTCCCCGCGGTGAGCCAACCATCCCCGCTGACACCCTCTCTCTCTCAGTCGCGTCTTAGTCTCGCTGGACCACCGGACGAATGCTCTCTGGGCGTGTCTGCGCCTGCATGACCCCGCGACGCACCGCGTTAGCTTGCCGCGTTACTCCCTCCTCTCAACACCCACGTCCTACCGCACTGGTTGCCGCCGCCGAGCGCTAGTCCCAGGTCCCCGGTTCGAGTCCCCCGTTCCGCGCCGCGTGCGGATCTGCCTCCAGACAGTGGAGAAGATCCACAGTACCGCGGCCCCCGTTTTGCATTTACCCCTGTTTCTTTTACCGCTCAACCCGCGCCCCTCGCGACCCACCTGCCAGCCACTGCGTGCAATTTACAGAAAGGCACTCCAGTTTTTTTAGCCTCAACCCGCGCTCCAGCACGCTCCCCACCTGTCAGCCTCTGCGGGATCACCCACTGGCACGTGGGCCCGTAGCCGCTGGTCCCGCCTGCCATTCGTTGTGGCTAGGTAAAGCCGTGGTGAGAAAAGCCCGCGGTGGTGCAACGTTCTCCGCTGGGCCCAGTTGCGTCGGCCCCATCTTTCTGAGACTGGGGTTGAGTTCGATTGGGTGCAAAAAGACCGACAAATTTTCTGTTTTAATTAAACTTTTTCAGAAATTGTTTAAATTCAAATTCAAATCAGATTTTAAATAACTTTCATATTATAAATCCAAATAATACATATAATATATGTTTTTGAATCAGAAAAATGTGAGGAATTCAAATATGACATTCAAAATAGGGTTTGAGCACTTTAAAATTTCGAGATAAACAAAATTACAATAAAATGCCCTTTTTCTTAATAAATTAATAACTTTATTTCTATAACTCCAAATTTGACAAATAATATGTTTAAATCGATCAGCGCGATGAGCCCGTTCTATCTATGCATTCCTTGTTCTAATTTGAAGCATGCATCATGCCATATTTATAAATAAGAATTGTTTATGACAACAAAAATTGGACTAAGTAAATAATAAAATGCTTTATTCTTGTATTCCACACCTCACCATGCCATGCTACTTTAATGCCATGTAAATTGTGCATCATTCATCATGGCATGCTTGTTTGCTTGTCGCATTTTATTTCCTATGCTTGTGCACTTTATTTATGTTGGCCCTTGTTTGTTTGGTTCTTCTTCGAATAGACTCCCAGCAGGAGAATTACCAGGAATCATAGGAGTACTACCCAGATCCATCTCTCGCTTCAACTGAGCTGCCAGGCAAACACTACCACATGCTTGCATACATATAGTACCTATTGCCTCTATCTTATTCTTGCATCATTGAGTCGCGATTGCATTAAATTGAATCCCAAGTACTGCATAGCCTTTACTGTTAAACCCCACTAAAGCTTGTTCCTCCATCCCATGAGCCATTACTACAGGAGTTGTTTGAGCCATGCGAGTCGTAGAAAAGCATGTGTAGGGTATGTGAGTGTCTGATGGATAACGAGGTACCTAAACAACTTAACCTGAGTAGTAATGGGATAACTAATGAAAGAGGCACCGGTGAGCAATATCTGCTATTTGATTTTGCATGCTCACTTGTGTCCCGTAGGACCCCGAGTACTTGATTCATGTTCCTTGACTATTCGCACTATCCACATCCGGGAGGCCTTATGGACCCCCTTGAGCCCGAGTTTGATTCATTCTTATTTCTTGGGGCCACAATTAGTTTGGGGCTTTATTACTATCCTGTACTTATGCCATGTTACTATTTTATTAAGATTGTGCGTGGAGCACCTGTACTGTTTTGGATCGTGACACGTTTTCGCTGTATCGACAAGCCCAGTCACATTTTCGGGTTCCTAGTCGTTTACCGCCGTCCACACAAACCTTGGGTCCGTCTCGAAGCCGGCCAACTTCGTTGCGGGTAGCTTAATGGGGTGGCCCCCTAAAATATTTCTGAATCCTGTGATTGCTTTGTCGTGAATGCCTCGTTGGGTTTTGATTTGGTTTTTCCGAGGTTGATCGAGTGTGTGTTACTATTCATGCACCCCTGCAGGGTAAATCTTTCTGAAAGCCGTGTCTGCGGTTATGGACGACTTGGAGCACAGTTTCTCGATCATAGACAAGTATAACTAAAGTACCGCTTTTAATTTGACTAAGTATTTGACTAGTAAATAGTGCAATACTCATGGAATGGTAATAAAACTGCCAACGGATGGGGGTTGTTCGTCCGCTTCCTCGTTGGTAAGCGAGGAGGAGGATGGATCTGTTAATTATACTGTTATAACTGTTGTTCTTAATTCACGGACATCCGTCTATCTTTGGTTAGGCGGATGGTTAGCGAGTATCTATAGAATTGTTAGATATTATCTTTTGTTGCAATTGAGTCACCCTAGGTTGTGTCCCCTTTAGTGGCATAAAGACTTGCTGAGTACCCCTAGGGTCTCACACGATAAATTGTTTGATTCAGATGAACAGGTGTACTCGCAAGATGGATAATGGGTGGAGGAGACAGAGGATATTGGCAACGACCATTCGGTGTAGAGATTCCGGGGATGGGGATCCGTGAGATCTGTGGGCGGGATGTGTTTGTTTATGTGGCATCTTATGCCGATTTGCTTCTTATCCATACTCGGATCCTGTTTTCCGCTTCCGCCTGATACTCTGATGTTTGATGTATGAGGAGCTATCCTAAAATATTATCTCTATCTAGGATATTTGAATCTTGTCGTATGGCGTTGCAATATTTCTATTTCTTTTAGATGGAATGGCTTTGAGGACTGTTGTATGTGGCTTGCATACATACTCATTTGTGTATGTAGTTGATCCCTTCGCCTGCCGATTACGCCGCTCGTTCTTATCCCGATGTTTTGAAAGTGGTTAGGACGGCCGAAAAGTCTACCGTGAGTGGCCCTGGGCCCCACCGTACTATTTTAACCACTTTCGTTCATCCAGGCATGTAACTAAGAGCGTAATTCACCGAGGTAGTTACAATTGGTATCAGAGCCATCCCGCCCTTCAGGGTCTCAGCCAAAATGGTCGTTGTCAGTCTAGAAAATATTTTTGGTAGTTATGTATACTAGGGAAAAACAAACGTGAGAGTAGGACTGCTTCCATTTTTCTTCTTACCCACCCCACCCACCCTTTTCTGGTAAGGAAGTGTAACATTTTCAATCCTCTTCTAAAAATTCAAACTAGGATTCACGTGTTTTGGGTTCCGTAGTACCATAGGTTGTGTGTGTGTGTGTGTGTGAATTCCTTGTCTATCTGTTGGATCCAAATGTTATCACTGTCTGCCTTTTGGCTATCAACTGTTGGTACATTCCATACCGACAGGCCTTTGTAAACCGACGCGATCTATTCCGATTCGTTGTATACCGATGCGATCTATCTTACTCTTGGTTATCCGACGTTATCTTGTTGCGGTGTTCTTTTTCGTAGTTACCAATCTTTAGGTTCATCTTAAGAAGAAGGTGTTGGGATATGTGTTTTACTGATTCATGTGCGGAGTAATGATTTGAGTGCGGGATGGAGTCGCGACCATACCACTACTTTTATCATTCGCTCTTGTATTTTGAACTAGTAGAGTTACTAATCTTGATTCGTTAAGTTGTTTTGCGCATATGGTGGTATTTTAATGCTGAATTTGCGGAAATTTTTTCTTTATAGTTTGTGTACCACGCTCCTTGTTCAGTCGTGTGCGTTATGCTTAATATCTTCTAGTTGCCTTTAACTTTGTTGATATTTTAATATCATCTCAGTGAATTGCATCCTTTAATCTTGGTTAATTCCATTTTGGTACTATTTTGGATTATTATCATTCTCCATTATAGTACTGACTTGTGTTTATATCAATCACATGATGGCACCACCACGCCGTTTTGAGGAGGACATACCACCTGAACTTGGGGCTGCTTTGGCAAGTATTGCAAATGCTTTGGGCACTATGTAGCAGAACCAACAGCGCTTCAAGGAAAGTGTCAGGAGGAATGAGTTTGTTCCGCTACCTCCACCTCCCAAGCGAGGAGACATCAAGAGTTTTCTCAAGTTCAACCCACGCCAATTTGAGGTGTCTGATCAGCCACTTGATGCGGATGATTGGCTTCGTGAAGTGTCAAGGTTGCTGATGACTACGGATGTTCCGGAGCAAGAATGGGTCAAATGTGCCACTCACCTTCTGAAGGGAGATGCAGCTCTGTGGTGGGAAAATTACCTCAAGGCAGACCTCTCTGGTTTTCAGCCTACTTGGGAGCAATTCACTGGGACTTTCAAAGAGCAATATCTGTCAAAAATTGTCATGGAAAGGATGAAGGAAGTGTTTCTCAACCTCAAGCAGGGCACTGACAATGTCAATACCTACATCAGAAACTTCATGAACCTTTCTCGTTATGGTGGCGATGAGATCTCTGATGATAAGAAGAAGCAAAAGAGGTTTAGGCAAGGCCTTAATGCATCCATCAAATATGCTATCACTCATGCAAGGCCGGCGTCTTTTCTGGAACTCCAACACACAGCTCTGCAGGAGGAAGCAAGTAGGAAAGTGTTTGAGGAGCAAAGAAACACAGCCGTGATACAGCAAGTTCTTCTGCTATGACAGCTCCTTCTAAGCGTCGTGTCTGGGTTCCTAACACCCCACTGTCGCTCCCGGCTCCACCAAGACCGTTAAGCTACGCAGCAAGGCCACCAAACTCTTTCACTGCGGCTCCCAGGGGCTACAACCACAACTACCCTGGAGCGCCTGGCGGAGTCCCTGGCTACGTTGCTCCACGTTCACCTAGTGCTTGCTATACTTGTGGAAACACTGGGCATCAGCACTGGAATTGTCCAATGAACAACAAAGCTCTTCCACCACCACCTCCAAGACCTGCGGCAAGTTCGTCTATGGTTCGTGCACCTCCACCTCGGGCTCTCAACATCAACACTAAGCCTGGGTCTACGGTTGCTCGTGCCAACTGTGTCAACGCCACTCAAGCTGAGCATGAACCTGGAGTTGGGATGGGTATGCTCCCTGTTAACTCAGTCCCTGCACGAGTTTTGTTTAATTCTTGTGCTTCGCATTCTTTTGTTTCTCACAAGTTTGCGCATGAACATGATCTGGCTATGGTTCCTTTATTACATCGTCTTGTGGTACAATCTCCTGGGTCAAACATGAGGGCTGCTCATATCAGCCATGGCAATCAAATTGAGATTGGTGGCTCTTCGTTTCCAGCTTCCTTAATTATTCTGGGCAATTCTGATATTGATGTCATCTTGGGCATGGATTGGTTAACAGCAAATGCAGCTATGATTGATTGTGCTGAACGTTCGGTTTCTCTGAAAATTATTGAAGGCCATATAGTCTATTCTCCAAGTATGACTCCTGCAATTCAGCTTTATTCTTTGGCGGCTCTGAATGATGATGCTATGGAAGGTATTCAGAGTGTTCCTGTAGTCTGTGAGTTCCCAGATGTCTTTCCTGAAGAGTTGCCAGGTATGCCTCTGGATCGTGAGGTTGAGTTTGTCATTGAACTTGAACCTGGTACCGCTCCTATCTCCAAGCGGCCTTATAAAATGGGTCCTGCTGAGTTGGCTGAACTCAAACGTCAGCTGGATGAACAAGAGAAATTGGGTTTCATTCAGCACAGTACTTCTTCTTGGGGTAGTCCAACCATCTTTGTGAAGAAGCGAGATAAGACTGATAGACTTTGTGTTGACTATCGGGCACTCAATGCTAAAACAATCAAGAATAAATATCCCCTCCCGCGGATTAATGATCTCTTCGATCAGCTAGCTGGAGCTGTGGTATTCTCTAAACTTGACTTGAGAAGTGGATATCATCAAATCAAGATTCGCAAGGAAGATGTTCCTAAAACAGCTTTCACCACCCGTTATGGCCTGTATGAGTACACGGTTATGTCTTTCGGTCTCACCAATGCACCTGCCACCTTCTCAAGGCTTATGAACTCGGTTTTCATGGAGTATCTTGATAAGTTTGTTGTGGTCTATCTGGATGACATTCTAGTCTATTCTAAATCGAAGGAAAAACATGAAGAACACCTTCGGTGTGTCCTAAACAAGCTTCGTGAGAACCGCCTGTATGCAAAGTTCTCCAAGTGTGAGTTTTGGCTGCCTCAAGTCACCTACCTTGGTCACGTCATCTCTGCCAAGGGCATTGCCGTCAACCCAGAAACTATTAAGACAATTATGGACTGGCTTCCACCCATAAATGTCAAAGAAGTCCGGAGTTTCCTTGGTTTGGCCAGTTTCAAAACTTCTCGAAGATTGTGAAGCCTCTTACCGATCTCCTCAAGAAAGGCAAGAAATACCTTTGGACTCCTGCATGTCAAGCAAGCTTTGAAACTATCAAAGAGAAGCTCACTTCCACACTAGTCTTAGTTCCTCCAGATACATCAAAGCCTTTCCAGATATTCTGTGATGCCTCATTACAAGGATTGGGTGCGGTCCTTATGCAAGAAAAACAAGTTGTTGCTTATGCATCTCGTCAGTTGAAGACGCATGAGATCAACTATCCTACACATGACCTCGAACTCGCAACAATTGTCTTTTCTTTGAAAGTATGGAGGCATTACTTGCTTGGCAACCATTGTGAGATCTTTTCTGATCACAAGAGTCTGAAGTATATCTTCACACAGCCTGATCTCAACCTTCGTCAGAGGAGGTGGATTGAAACAATCAATGATTTTGATTTGACCATCAACTACACCCCGGGCAAAGCTAATGTCATGGCCGATGCTCTCAGCCGAAAAGCTTATGTCAACAATCTCGTGGTGGAAGAACAACAGCCTCTCTTGTGCGAGGAATTCCGCAAGCTAAACCTTGAAATTGTGGATCAAGGGTATCTTCTAAACCTTCTAGCAACACCTCTCTTGGAAGAAAAAGTTCGTTCCATTCAACTTGGTGATCCTTACACTAAAAAGATCATCTCCAACATTCAGCTTCCGAAGTATGAGTCCTTCCACGTCGACGACCAAGGCACTATTTTCTTTGAACACCAAATGTTTGTTCCGAACTACCCGGGTTTAAGAGAGCAAGTTCTCAAGGAGGCGCATGATTCCGTTCTTTCTATCCACCCTGGCAGCACTAAGATGTACATGGACTTGAAAACACAATATTGGTGGCCTGGTTTGAAACGATATTGTGCCAAGTATGTCTCGGAGTGTGATGTCTGTTGTAGAGTTAAAGCTATCCATCAGAAACCTTCCGGTCTTCTACAGCCATTGAAGCCTCCGGAATGGAAATGGGAGAAAGTAGAGATGGACTTCATCACTGGTTTTCCAAGGTCGCAGAAGAGCAACAATGCAATCTTTGTTGTCATTGACAGGCTTTCCAAAGTAGCTCACTTCTTTCCAGTCAAGGAAACAATTTCTGCAATTCAGTTGGCTGAGCTCTACATCAACAGAATTGTCTCTCTGTATGGAGTTCCTCTTGAGATTAGTTCAGACCGTGGAAGCATCTTCACTTCCAAGTTCTGGGGAAGTTTCCAAAATGCTTTGGGAACAAAATTGAACTTCAGCACAGCTTACCACCCTCAGTCGCAAGGACAAGTTGAAAGGATCAATCAGATTCTAGAAGATATGCTCCGTGCTTGCGTTATCTCTTTCGGCATGAAGTGGGAAGAATGTCTTCCTTATGCTGAATTCTCTTACAACAATAGCTTCCAGAAAAGTCTAAAGATGGCACCATTTGAGGCTCTCTATGGTCGCAAATGCAGAACTCCGATTGGTTGGTCGGGCGCAAGTGAAAGGATATTGTTTGGCCCCGACATTGTAACTCAAGCGGAAGAGAAAGTTCACATCATTCTTGAAAATTTGAAGATTGCTCAAAGTCGCCAGAAGAGCAATTATGACAGAAAGCACACGGACATGGAGTATGTCCCTGGTGATCTCGTTTACCTTCGTGTCACTCCCATGAGAGGCACGCACCGCTTTGGTATCAAAGGAAATCTAGCTCCTAGATACATCGGTCCTTTCAAAATTCGTGGAAGAAGAGGAGAAGTTGCTTATGCTCTTGAGATCCCTGAACAACTCAAGGTCCATGATGTTTTCCATATCTCTCAACTCAAGAAGTGCTTCAAGGATCCCGGCAGGACCGTGGACCATGAACTCATCAATCTCCAAGAAGATCTGTCTTATCAAGAACACCCCATAAAAATTCTTGAAGTCGCAGAAAGAAGGACTCGCAACAAGTCCATCAAGTTCTGAAAGGTGCAGTGGTCGCACCATTCCGTTGATGAAGCCACTTGGGAACGTGAAGATGAGCTCCGTGCCAAGTACCCTACCCTCTTTGAGTCTTCTTCTTCTTCCTAGAATCTCGGGGCGAGATTCCTGTTTAGTGGGGGAGAGTTGTAGCATCCCAATTGTCTAACATTGTAATGCTACTTGGTCTAGTAATATAATGGCTACTTCCTATATATAATTGTTGCATCATAATTATATCATGCTCATGTCATCATGCCACCTTGCGTTTGAGCATCATATAAAACCATTTTTCTTTGGTTCTTCTCTCATATGCATTATTAATTGTATTTGCCTCTTGATATTGTTTTTGGCTTTTGATATATTGTCTAATGCCCAAATTGAGTTGGGGGCATAGCTTTTATTCAACTCCATCACCTTTATTTTCACCACCTTATAATTCCACCATCCCATTACCCATGAGCTTGTATTTCTTTTTCTTGTGATATTTATTCTAGCTCATGTGGGTGGGGTGGATCTAATTCTATAATTTCTTTTGCTTGGCCTTTATTCCACTTCTTGGGAATGCATAAGAATAATGCCGTATTATTATTATTGTTTTTACAAAATAAAACATGGCATTTAATATTTTGCATGGGCCATGCAACCATCACCACCATGTGTTCTCCTTTGGTTTTTATTTGGTTTATGAGTGGATTATCTTCTTAAGATTCCTCTTCCTATAAATCATTTTCGCACCTTAATCTTGTATCCTTGCCATGTGCATCAAGGCCCCCTTCTCATCTACCCTCACAAGTGCAATTACACATGAAGGGTCATGTGAGATCTTTTCTCTCATCACCTTTTTCTCCCATCTCTATCTCCATGTCACCACCACCCACTTAATTATGCTAAAATCTTACCCCATGTTCTTTTTCCCCTCCTTCTCACCTCCATCCATGTATGGCTAAGGGTGACTCTAACCAAAACCTAACACCTACCCTCTCTCTCTAATCTCTCACTCTAGCCTCTCTCCAAAACCTAACATCTAACAAAAACCTAACCCCTCTCTATTTTTCCTCTAACCCTAGATCTAATCTAAACCCTAAACCTTACCTCACCTCACCCTCTCCTCTCACCATGCCGAGGTGTCCCCTCTCCCTGCCAGCAGGCCCCACCTAGCTACCCCATCTACCCCACCCCTAACTCTAGCCATGCCGAGCATGCCCTAGCTACACCCTAGCTTTCCCTCTCCTCTATCTTTCTCTCTCACTGCCGAGCAGGTCCCACGCGGCCCTGTCCCGCTTTGACCGCCTCTTGGCCCACCTGCCATGCCTCTGCCCTGCCCAACTCGAGCCCCAGCTCGAGCATGTGCGAGGAGGAGGAGGAAAAGCGGCCGAAGCCACTTTATCCCTACCTCGTGCCCACACGCTACCTCCCCTCTCTCTCTCGGTTTATACCTTTCCCCACGCCCCCTCTACCTCGCCAGATCCACCCTAGGGCCCCTGCCTCTCCCCTCTTTCTTCTTCACCGTCGCCAACGCCTCGCGCCGGCCAGCCGCCAGCAACACCACCGCTACCTCGTTCCGGCGATCGTGGTTGACGTGGAGGTGGTCGAGGTGTCCAAGGAGGACCCTCTACTTCGCCCCGTACCCGCCAGCGAGGAGGAGGAGCCCCACTTCCGCCACAGCACCGCGACGCCCCGACGAAACCCTAGGCCGCCGTTCGCCTGCCTCGTCGTCACCCTGCTGCTCCCCAAGCCGATCTGACACCACCGCCCTCCCCGTGGTGAGCCAACCGTCCCCGCTGACACCCTCTCTCTCTCAGTCGCGCCTTAGTCTCGCCGGACCACCGGACGAACGCTCTCTGGGCGTGTCTGCGCCTGCATGACCCCGCGACGCACCGCGTTAGCTAGCCGCGTTACTCCCTCCTGTCAACACCCACGTCCTACCGCACTGGTTGGCGCCGCCGAGCGCTAGTCCCAGGTCCCCGGTTCGAGTCCCCCGTTCCGCGCCGCGCGCGGATCTGCCTCCAGACAGTGGAGAAGATCCACAGTACCGCGGCCCCCGTTTTGCATTTACCCCCTGTTTCTTTTACCGCTCAACCCGCACCCCTCACGACCCCACCTGGCAGCCACTGCGTGCAATTTACAGAAAGGCACTCCAGTTTTCGTAGCCTCAACCCGCGCTCCAGCACGCTCCCCACCTGTCAGCCTCTGCGGGATCACCCACTGGCACGTGGGCCCGTAGCCGCTGGTCCCGTCTGCCATTCGCTGTGGCTAGGTAAAGCCGTGGTGAGAAAAGCCCGCGGCGGTGCAACGTTCTCCGCTGGGCCCAGTTGCGTCGGCCCCATCTGTCTGAGACTGGGGTTGAGTTCGATTGGGTGCAAAAAGACCGGCAAATTTTCCGTTTTAATTAAACTTTTTCAGAAATTGTTTAAATTCAAATTCAAATTAGATGTTAAATAACTTTCAAATTATAAATCCAAATAATACATATAATATATGTTTATGAATCAGAAAAATGTGAGGAATTCAAATATGACATTAAAAATAGGGTTGGAGCACTTTAAAATTTCGAGATAAACAAAATTACAATAAAATGCCCTTTTTCTTAATAAATTAATAACTTTATTTCTATAACTCCAAATTTGACAAATAATATGTTTAAATCGATCAGCGCGACGAGCCCGTTCTATCTATGCATTCCTTGTTCTAATTTGAAGCATGCATCATGCCATATTTATAAATCAGAATTGTTTATGACAACAAAAATTGGACTAAGTAAATAATAAAATGCTTTATTCTTGTATTCCACACCTCACCATGCCATGCTACTTTAATGCCATGTAAATTGTGCATCATTCATCATGGCATGCTTGTTTGATTGTCGCATTTTATTTCCTATGCTTGTGCACTTTATTTATGTTGGCCCTTGTTTGTTTGGTTCTTCTTCAAATAGACGCCCAGCAGGAGAATTACCAGGAATCACAGGAGTACTACCCAGATCCATCTCTCGCTTCAACTGAGCTGCCAGGCAAACACTACCACATGCTTGCATACATATAGTACCTATTGCCTCTATCTTATTCTTGCGTCATTGAGTCGCAATTGCATTAAATTGAATCCCAAGTACTGCATAGCATTTACTGTTAAACCCCACCAAAGCTTGTTCCTCCATCCCATGAGCCATTACTACAGGAGTTGTTTGAGCCATGCGAGTCGTAGAAAAGCATGTGTAGGGTATGTGAGTGTCTGATGGATAACGAGGTACCTAAACAACTTAACCTGAGTAGTAATGGGATAACTAATGAAAGAGGCACCGGTGAGGAATATCTGCTATTTGATTTTTCATGCTCACTTGTGTCTCGTAGGACCCCGAGTACTTGATTCATGTTCCTTGACTATTCGCACTATCCACATCCGGGAGGCCTTATGGACCCCCCTGAGCCAGAGTTTGATTCATTCTTATTTCTTGGGGCCAAAATTAGTTTGGGGCTTTATTACTATCCTGTACTTATGCCATGTTACTGTTTTATTAAGATTGTGCATGGAGGACCTGTACTGTTTTGGATCGTGACACGTTTTCGTTGTATCGACAAGCCCAGTCACATTTTTGGGTTCCCAGTCGTTTACCGCCGTCCACACAAACCTTGGGTCCGTCTCGAAGCCGGCCAACTTTGTTGCGGGTAGCTTAATGGGGTGGCCCCTGAAATATTTCTGAATCTTGTGATTGCTTTCTCGTGAATGCCTCGTTGGGTTTTGATTTGGTTTTCCCGAGGTTGATCGAGTGTGTGTTGCTATTCGTGCACCCCTGCAGGGTAAATCTTTCTGAAAGCCGTGTCCGCGGTTATGGACGACTTGGAGCACAGTTTCTCGATCATAGACAAGTATAACTAAAGTACCGCTTTTAATTTGACTAAGTATTTGACTAGTAAATAGTGCAATACTCATGGAATGGTTAATAAAACTGCCAACGGATGGGGGTTGTTCGTCCACTTCCTCGTTGGTAAGCGAGGAGGAGGATGGATCTGTTAATTATACTGTTATAACTGTTGTTCTTAATTCATGGATATCCGTATATCATCGGTTAGGCGGATGGTTAGCGAGTATCTATAGACTTGTTAGTTATTATCTTTTGCTGCAATTGCGTCACCCCAGGATGTGTCCCCTTTAGAGGCATAAAGACTTGCTGAGTACCCCTAGGGTCTCACACAATAAATTTTTTGATTCAGATGAACATGTGTACTCGCAAGATGGATACTGGGTGGAAGAGACGGATGATGTTGGCAACGATCACTCGGTGTAGAGATTCCGGGAACGGGGATCCGTGAGATCTGTGGGCGGTATGTGTTTATTTATGTGGCATCTTATGCCGATTTGCTTCTTATCCGTACTCGGATCTTGTTTTGCGCTTTCGCCTGATACTCTGATGTTTGATGTATGAGGAGCTATCCGAAACTATTATATCTATCTAGGATATTAGGATCTTACCATATGGCGTTGCAATATTTCTATTTCTTTTAGATGGAATGGCTCTGAGGACTGTTGTATGTGGCTTGCATACATACTCACTTGTGTATGTAGTTGATCCCTTCGCCTGCCGATTACGCCGCTCGTTCTTGTCCCGATGTTCTGAAAGTGGTTAGGATGGCCGAAAGGTCTACCGTGAGTGGCCCTGGGCCCCACCGTACTATTTTAACCACTTTCGCTCATCCAGGCATGTAACTAAGAGCGTAATTCACCGAGGTAGTTACAAAAAGCCTACTACTGCTACTACAACTCATGCACTGGGCAACGGGGTCATCGAGTGCACGGTTGTCGACGGGACGCTGCAATTTATTGCCACTTGATTTTAATCAGACATATCCCATTTATACGCATCGCTCTCAATCTCACTTCCAACTGGGCCCTACCGCTAGTAAATTCCATGAGTCAAGGGCCCCCCTCGAGTAGATCTAACGTTGCTAGAAATTAGTTCCGCGCCACTTGCATGCAGTGGAATCGAGGTCTGCCATGAGCGTGTTTTCAATGCAGCTCTAAAGTGGAGATCGTGGTTGTTTCAAAAAAAGGGAACCAAAAAAAGGGTGGAGATCGTGGTAACCCCCCGCCCACCACACGTGTCCACTCGAGGACTACGAACGGTCCGGTGTTTATAACCCCCCTCGACCTTCTTCTTCCATGAGCTCGTGTCATTTCCCCCCAGTCTGTCTAGTCCCAAGACCCCATGCTACACCTGCCGCAAGCGCCGAATCTCCCTCGTTTGCACTACCTCCTTCCCTTGGTGCGCCATGAAGCGTACGCGTGGAGAAGATCCAGAGGTGAAGCCAGTTGAAGGCGAAGCAGCAGATGGCTCGGTCGTCGCCAAGCAGACGGAGGCGTCTTCTCCGGGCACGAACTCCGCTCATCGCCACGCCGTCGAGGGTGCGAACTCATCTGTCCAGCCAGTAGCCGTCACCGCCGAGCAGCAGGTGGTAGCCATTGCCGCCGAGCAGTAGTTGGTAGCCGTCGCCGCCGAGCAGCAGGTGGTAGCCATCACCGTCGATCAATCGGTAGTAGCCGTCGCCGCCGAGCATCAGGTGGCCGACAACGTCGTGGTGCCAATGGCAGATCTGGATGGGGGGCAGGCGGCAGGCAGAGGCAATCCGGTGATCTACATCGACGACCCCATCGCCATTCAAGCAATCTTCGACGCAATCGCGGAGAATGATGAGTTCGAGGAGGAGGTCCCTGATGAGGGGTCCGAGGTACTACATTGCTAGCTTCTCTAGTCGCAGCCGCAGTTTTCACTGTTCATACATAGGATTTGCTCAATCGTGTATAGATTCTTTTGCTCTTGAAGTAGGGTAGTATATATATGATTCGATCGGTTGATTGATGCATCTGCCATCTAGTCACAAAACCCCAATCCGTCTAGTCACAAAACCCCAATCTGCTCATCTGCCATCTAGTTGAGTTTGCTAGTTGAGTGTTGATTTTGATACATAGCAGGCATATAACATTATATTTCTATTCCTTACTGATCCCAATGATTCAATTTTCCCCCAAAATAGTGCAAGGGCATCTGATGGTGTCGTTTTCTTAGGGATGGTTAGTGGCCCTGAGGCAGCAATGCACATAAACAATACAGGTTGTGCTGTTGGTATTTTGGTTCTCCGACTCCATCGCTGAAAATAATGAGGCCCTAATTTTTTCTCTCATATGGAAGCTAAATATATTATATTTGTATTGTTTCTGATCTATGAATGTGTTGTATGATGCATTTGTATATCCTTGAATATTGTTTGGCACGATTACATTTCAATTTCTTATTGTGGCCAATGATTGAAATTTGTCCCAAAGAGAGGCAGACACATTGATGTCAAATTTTTACAGGGATGAGTGAGCGAACCTGGGGCCATGTACACGATCAATATAAGATGTGCAATTGTTACTTGGTTTGCTTATGTCATCTCTGTAGAAACTTATGAGGCTGCAATCTTTATTCTACATTCATAGAACTATGATATTTGAATTATCTATTCCATGCATTCATAGTGTATAAGAATTACATTTTAGTTTGTCACCGAGACCGATGATTGAAATTTGCCCCAAAAGAGTTGAAGGGGAGACACGTATGACGGTGCCGTGTTTTAGGGATGGGTTGGTGAACCTGAGGCAGCAATGCACACAGACAACATAGGTTGTGATGTTGGTACTTTGGTTCCCCAACTCCATCTCTGAAACAAATTATGAGGCCCTTGATTTATTCTCATACGGAACTACATATATGATCCTTGAATTGTTTCTGATCTTTTAATGATTGGTATGATGCATATGTATATGAATGGTTTTGATCATAAGTATTTTTAACATGTACCTGAAGATTAATTGTTTGGTTTTTTATTTATAATTACAATATTTAGGCTTGTTTTTGTACCTGACTATGTATATCCCTGAATAATGTTTTGTATGATTACATTTCAATTTCTTATTGTGGCCAATGATTCAAATTTGCCCCAAAAGAGAGGCAGACACATTGGTGTCAGATTTTTTCAGGGATGTGTTAGTGAACCTGGGGCGATGTACAACAACAATACAGGTTGTGCAATTGTTACTTGGTTCACCTACTCCATCCCTAAAGAAACTTATGAGGCCCCTAGATTTATCCTACATTCACTCTGATGCAATTATTTGTCATTGTGTTGAGATGAAATGATATATGAACCGATCAAACTATTGCTAAGATACTTTATCTTTGATATCCACGGATATATTGTCTTACATATACATGTTGTCAATTCTTGAGTTGTAATACAATTCAATCATATGTATGAGTTCTAAGTTATGTTCTTAAAAATCAACAGGAGGATGATGATGAAGTGGACGATAGCAAGGAATCCAGGGACAACAAGAGCCGCTACGTGTTGAGGTAGTTACGGTGCGGGCTAATCCATTTCCACCGTAGGGGGAGACTGTTTTGCCCATTTTGTGGCAGAGCAATCAACGTGGACCTCAACAGCATGATCCAGCACGCAGAGGGCGTTGGCAGAGGCGGAGGTAGAAGGCATAGGCCGATTACCTTGGCGCGACACGCAGCCTATGGCAAATTCCTCCTGGAGTATGTCAGGACTGGCTTGTATCCCATTGACTAGGCTGTCGCTGCCTCCTGCTGATAAACCCTTGCCCTGCTAGGCGTCTCCGTGTCCCGGCCTCCTGCTGCAGCCCCTGCTTTTATTTTGTTCTAGTTAATTATTACCTATGTGTGGCATGTAAGACAATATATCCGTGGTGTCTCTGGTGAACCTTATATATTAATCTACTCCTTTATATGGAGTGCCTTAAAGTTTCTAGTGTTCAATTATATTTACTGATCATGCTCATGCACACTACAAAATATTTCTAGTGCTCGATTATATTATAATTGTCAAGAAATACATCAACAAGTTAAATTGGTCAAAATTTTGTATTGAAGTAACTAAATGTATCATACACATAATAAACTAGAAACTAAAATATAGTTCAAACACATAATGTATCACCACCACTTGTTTTCATCCTTGACTTTCTTCGCCTTCAGCCGCTTGATGTCGCCACCGTCCCAAGATCCCTGCTCATCCTGAAACCGATTCCTGTCCTCCTCGCGCTTCTTCTCCTGGGCTTCCTTGCAACCAGGGCATAGCTCTCTCGCGAAAAACCCCGCCTTAACCATCCCATCTTTCATGGTAATGAGCTTACTGTACAACTCGTACACCTTGTAGGCGTCTCTGGCTACATACTCGAGGCACACCTGGCTCATCAGCTTCCACTCCCAGTAGTCGTGATCGAGTCGCTTCAATTTCTTCAGTTTTTCATAGGATTTATCGATGATTTCCGCTGCCAGATCACCCCTGCCACCCTTCGCTGGGTATGATTTGATCTTGTACAGATTTTGGATGTCGATGTGGTGCCCCTCTGGGATTTTTATCAACGCACGAGAAAGCATAATTGTGTCATTTGTGATATCCACGCTAGTGAAAGTTATCCCTTTCCTACACAAGAACTCGACCAGAGCCGGACAACGCATCTCAGTTGGTTTACTCCTGCACTTCGATGGTTCTAGGGATGTAAGGGAACAAGGGATGCAGAAGTGGTGATCTGAAATTTAAATTTCACATACCTGTAGAAGTGGTAAACAAGGACCTCCTCATGTATGGCGATTTGCATGACAGCGATCTCTTGTGGAGGATTTTTTCGCTTATTTGCACGGGTGTACTCCAAGTCTAGCCCCACAAACTTGTGCCTCTCTTTCTCAAGCAATTGCTCAAACCTGGCGAGAGTTGTCTCCACAGTCGCTTCATCATTTGTGTACACCACTGTCAAAGTCGTGGTGCCATGGGCAGGGACCAAGTGGGTCTCTGTTGTGCGTTTCCCATCGTCCATGCCTGCAAGGAAATGGGTGAAAGGAACTGCCTGCAAGGAGCTGCCTTCGAGAGGAAGAAGAAGATGAACCGACGGTTCTAGAACAGAGGAAGAAGAAGCGCCCAGGAAAAACTGCAGAAGAATGACTGAGGAAGAGGAATGACTGCAGAAGAAACGTGGTAACTGCAACTTTCGGTTTGAGAACTCACCGTGGTTACGTTGAGATCGTGGCAGTGCCGCGGGTCAACAAGTAGGGCCAGTTCCTGCGAGAATGTGAAATTAGCTATGCATTTTTCTATGCGAGAAATTGAGAGAAGTCATTTATATTTTGTCTTTCATAATGAAACACAATGAAGTTGGTACAGCCCAAGAGATTTGAACAAAAGAGATTTGCTAGTTTAACATACAACAACACTTACAGGCCCAACATGGCAGAACTTGGAGAGCCCCAGAACTTGAGCTACCACAGAGACCTCAGCAGAGGTGGCAGAATTGGTGCGGGTGCAACCAAGGCGACGGCGAGCTCAGATTCTAGAGGAGGAAAACAGAACCGAGCATGGTCGACAAGGTGATAGATCTCACCGGGAACCAATTCTCGTCCCCGACCGTGCCATGGGTGCATCCATGGTGAGGGCGAGCTCCGACTCGGGATGGGGAGGAGAGCGGAGCCGAGCAGCTTCGTCACTTCCCAGCTTTGCGCCATGGCCGCGACCACAGATTACCGCTCCGAGGAAGAAGACGAGTAATGGAGGCGCCAACGCTGCAAGCCTACAAGGAGGAGAGTTGGGCCGAGCAGGTTCGTCCACGTCCCAGCTCCGCGCCATGGCTGCGACGCCCCACAGATTGCCGCTCCGGGGAAGAAGAAGACGCGTAATGGATGCAGGCGCCAACGCTGCAAGCCTAATTGACACCTAGGCGACGGGAGCGACAGGAGCGACAAACGGCGAGAACTGACAGGGGGGCCAACTTGACGGCCGTTAGCCTGATTTTTTGTATTGAAACATAAAGTTGAATTCGTGCCGAAAAAGACCCTCTGAGTATTTGGCACGCCAACGATAGTCATCGCGGATGATATCAGGGAACTCGGGTACCGCGTTGCCTGGACACCCCAACTTTCGGGCCGCAAAATGATATTCTCACTATTGAGGGGTGCTAATCAAGTATAATTATCCAGGGCTAGTTCTATGATTTTGATGGTATCCATGCTATTTTCCACTAATCACAATTAATTAACTAGGTAAGAAACTTTAGTAAAGAGAAAAGTAAAGCTTTGAATAATACTAGGATTGGTATAATCAAAGTTGCATAACCAAGCATGCATGGTGCATCTTGCATAGGTTATTGATGACCCACAAGTATAGGGGGTGTAGCGCAGTATTTTCGAGGGAAGTGAAACCCAATTTATTGATTCGACATAAGGGGAGCCAAAGAATATTTATAAGCCTTAACAACTGAGTTGTCAATTCAGCTGCACCTGGAAACAATCTTGCTCACAGCAGTTTATCAGTAGCAACAGTTTTGTAGTAGCAATAGTAAAGTAATAGCAGTAGTAAAAGTAAAGACAATAGTAACAATTGCAGTAAACAGTAGGATTAAAGCGCGGTAGGTATAGGGATGGATGGACGGGCGTTGCATGGACAAGACAATTCATATAGCAATCAAGACGTAGGGCAATTGCAGATAAATAAAATAAAGCATCCAAGTACTAAATAATCATAGGCATGTGTTCCATATATAGTCGTACGTGCTCGCAATGAAAACTTGCACAACATCTTTTGTCCTGCCAGCCCGTTTGCAGCGGGGCCTCAAGGGAACTACTGGCAATTAAGGTGATCCTTTTAATAGAGCACCGGAGCAAAGCATTAACACTCCGTGAACACATGTGATCCTCACATCAAAGCCATTCCCTCCGGTTATCCCGATTGCTGTCACTTTGGGGCCTTTGGTTCTGGACAACAATATGTGTAAACAACTTGCAGGTAAGACCATAAACAATACTATCATAATGAATCAATAACATGTTCATATCTGAAATCATGTCACTCGGGCCCTAGTGACAAGCATTAAGCATAACAAGTTGCAACAAAGTCAAAAGGCACTAATAATAGATACTAGGCACCATGCCCTAACAATCTGATGCCATTACATGAACGATCTCATCCAATCCCTACCATCCCCATAGCCTACAGCAGGGGATTACTCACTCATGGATGGGGGAAACATGGATGGTTGATGGAGAAGCGATGGTGATGATGATGGCGATGATCTCCTCCAATTCCTCGTCCTGGTAGGGTTCCAGAACGGAGTTTCTGCTTCCGATTCGCGGAATCTGGTGGTGGCGGCACAGCGGAACTCTTTCTAGAAAAATGTCGAACCCCCTTGGTTTTTAGGTCAAGAGGAAACTTATAGGCGAAGAGGGAGGCCGAGGGGGTGACCAAGGTGGCCACACCACCGCCAGGCTTGGCCTGGCCTGACCCGCGCTGCCAGGTGGTTTGGGCCCCTCGTGGCCCTCCTCCGTCTCGTCTTCTCGCTCCGTGAGTCTTCTGGTGAAATAGGATTTTTGGCATATTTTCTAGGATTTTTCCTGATAGTTGATTTTCTTCACAAAAACTAGACACCAAGGTAATTCTGCTGAAAACAGTGTCAATCCGTGTTAGTTGTATCCAAATCACACAAGTTTAGAGGAAAAACAGTGTCAAGTGTTCGGGAAAGTAGATACGTTTTGGACGTATCTGCTGACTCGTGTATTAACGAGCTCGTTGGGGAACCCCAAGAGGAAGGTATGATGAACCCCAAGAGGAAGGTATGATGAGCACAGCAGTAAGTTTTCCCTCAGATATGAAACCAAGGTTTATCGAACCAGTAGGAGCAATGAAACACCTCCAAGGTGTTGCTAACTGGACTTTGGCAGGGCGCACTACCGGTGCCAGCAGCAACGTGGAAACCTGCACAACAGAACCACAAAACTTTGCCCCCAACTTATAGTGAGGTTGTCAATCTCACCGGTTTTTCTAAAAACAAAGGATTAAACGTATTGTGTGGAAGAAAGTAATAGCTTCCAGAAAGTAAACAGAAAACAGTAAACAATTGTAGATTGATGGTAAAAAAAGGGCCGAGGTCCATAGTTCACTAGTGGTGGCTCTCCTTAAGATAGATGACATTTTGAGTGAACAAATTACAGCGGGGCAATTGACAAACATCGAGAAAGCAATACATGCATATACTAATCATCTTGACTCCTTTGAGATTCGATTGGGCATTACAACATTATACATAGACCATAATCCAACTGCATCTATGACTAAAATCCACCTTCAGGTTATCGTCCGAACCCCCTCCAGTAGTAAGTTTCAAGCAACAGATAATTGCATTACACATTGCGTGTAAAGTAAACAATACGATTGTTCTATGAACAAAGCATTGTTGTTTTCTCCCTAGTAGAAACAACACATCTAGTACCTTAGAGATTTCTGTCACTTCCCCAGATTACTAGAGGCATGAACCCACTATCGAGCATAAATACTAACTCTTGGAGTTGCTAGCATCTACTTGCCCAAGATAGCTACTAGCAACAGAAAGCATGCAATATCACAAATAACAAAGACATGATAGAATCAATAATCAATCTAAAATAGCATCTCAATATCCATCGGATCCCCGCAAACACAACATGTAGGATTACAAATAGATGATCTTGATCATGAACGGAGGTCACAAGATCTAAACATGATAGCATAAAGGAGAAGAACCAGCCATCTAGCTACTACATGGACCCGTAGTCCAGAGATGAACTACTCACGCATCACACCGGAGGCTTGCATGGTGATGAAGAAGGCCTCCAAGGTGAATTCCCCTCTCCGACAAGGTGCCGGGAAGATCTTCAGATCCCTCCTGATCTAGGGATGGAGATGATGGCGGCTACAGACTCTTTCGTGGAATTTTTTTCGGGTACTTAGGGTTTCTGTATCGGAGGCATCTTATAGGCGAAAGGGGAGGCCGAGGGGGTGCCCTAGGCGGCCAGACCACCCGCTGGAGTGGGCCAGGCTTGGCCGCGCGGCCAGGTGGTGTGGCGGCCCCCTGGTCCCTCTCCATCTCATATTCTGGCTTCGTGTCCCCCTCGGTGAAAAACTGACTTTGGCTTTTGTCCCGTCCAATTTCGTGAATATTCATTTTCTGACTTTCCTAGAACCAAAAACAGCAGAAAACAGGCAACTGGCACTGTGGCATCTTGTTAATAGGTTAGTCCAGAAAGTGTATAAAAAGTACTCCAAAGTGTGGACAAAACATAATAAAGTAGATAAAACCAAGCATGGAACATCAAAAATTATAGATACGTTTGCAACATATCAACATCCCCAAGCTTAACTCCTGCTCGTCCTCGAGTAGGTAAGTGATAAAAAAGAAAGAATAATTTTTGGGGTGACATGCACCATCATAAACTTGATCAAAGTATTTGTAAAACATTGATAACTGGGATCATAGTACTTCAACATAACATGAAAGATAAAGTTCTACCAATAAGACAAAGCAACCATGTTGCAACATGAAAAGGCACAAACAAAAGATTCATGAATAACAATGCTTTGCAAGAGGTTTATTTGTTTCACATAAAGAAAACATAGCATAGTGGCATTCAGCTTGTCCCTCATGGAATAGCAATCATAAATGCATAGGACACCTTCCAAGTTCATAAGAGTGACTAGATACAAATAGTTTAAGAACAAGCAATATCAAAGTTATGCATCAATTAACAAGTCTTGGGACAATGCACATAGAACTAAGAATCGCCACTATGCTCCCAAAGTAGGTGCATAAAGATAGAAGGTGGAGACTCAACATAAAAGTAAAAGCAAGGCCTTCATAGAAGGAAGTAGAGATTCAAGTTATGGTAAGAGCTTCCAAAAATTATGGTACTTATTAGCTTTCAGCTCTCATTGCCCCAATCATAAGCATCTTGAAGTGATTGAGGTTAAAGTGAACAAACTACGGTGTATATGCTTGACGAAGTATAAGTTGGAAATCTCATGTCCCTTGAATACGAGGGCTGCTCCTCATACTACTCAAGTTTAGTTACCGGTAAGTTCTTGTCATAGTAAGTACATGTGTATCATAGAGAATCGCCAACGGGTACCCCTTGCCCGATGATACAGAAGAATCCCCATATCAAAATGACAAGGCAAGCAGACAACGAGCATCTCAGCAATATTCTTATTTACCATGGGAAAATGGTGCTTTTTTTCTCTCTTTCCTCTTTTCTCATATCTTTTTTTCTTTTTCTATTTTTCTCAATATCTGACACTTTTTTTATACGAAGAATGCTTCATAGGCAGCTCATTATGGTTACGCTGTAGGTTTCCACCATGACAACATGGATTAGACCAGCGGCCCAGGCGTTTCTCTAACACACATACATAACTCCATGGACTTACAATCTCCCCTTTCATTTCACACCGACGACATCCATAGACAAAAGAGCATGTTATCAACTAGGTACAAAGTACAAGTGCAATGTTGAAAGCATTCCCCATGAAAGCATGGTTCTGCTAATCCCCAACATATAAGTGCAAGCATATACAACATAGACGACACAATGGTTCAAGTTTATTAAGGGCAAGAAAAGTAAAGTGTGCCATCAAGTTCGTGAGAGCTTTAATCACTAGTTTTCTCATAACAAGTTTAATTCGGAAGGTAGATAAAAACATGAACATACTTGGAATAGCAAATGCTAATAGGTAGGTATGGTGGACTCTTTGGAATAAATTGGTTTTAGGAGTTGGATGCATGAGTGGCACTCATACTTGGTTACGGAGGCTAGCAAAAGACTAGGAGCGACGGAGTAAGAGAGCAATAATGGCCATAATCATGCAGAGCGACAAAACATCATTAATCAAAGCATAAAGTGAGATCACAAGTCGAAAACTAAAGGATCATAAAGGCTATGGTAACTTGGGATAGTCATAACATGGTGTGAGCATGTGCCAAGTCAACCCAAATAAAGCATCAAAGGAGAATACCACAATATTATGCTTTAATATGCTAAAACAACGCATGATTCTTTCAAAGGCACATTAAGCAATCTCAATTGTTTATAAAAAGTCATGAGACAACAAACATCACTAAGAATAAAGCCAAAAAAATATCAAGCATGGCATGACAAAGCATAGGCCACAGTCAAAAACAAGCTCCTTTTACCACTTAAGCATGAACTTCTCCTACTCTTTTCCAATCCAAACCAAAGTATTTGAAAACCAATGCATGAAAGAGGGGGTCCAACCAATTTATTCAAGCAAACTAAGAAAACCAAGCAAACAAAAACCAAAATGAAAAACGAAAAAGAAGACGCTCCAAGAATAACACAACTGTGCATGAAACAATAAAAATGAAGTGTTTGGAAGAAACCTGGGATTTTTATTGATGAAGAAGGGCATGCCTTGGGCATCCCCAAGCTTTGACGCTTGTACCTCTTAAATATTTCTTGGGGTGACACGGGGTGGAATCTCCAAGCTTGAGCATTAGTCCATTCTTCGTCTAATTACATCATTCTCTCCATACACCTGAAATTTTTCCTTTATACAAAACTTCACACAATCTTTATTAGCAACATTAGTGCACTCAAGATAATAAGTCTTTAGGTTCAGTTTTAACACCAATTAAACTTCTATTAAAACACTAGCTACTGTAGCACTTCCCTCAAAAACCTCAATTCCCCAAAAGATCTAAAAAAGGAACCAACAAGAAGCAAATTCAAATAATGGCAGAAATCTGCCAAAATAGACCAGCAGGTAAAAACCATTTTTTTAGAAGACCTTATGTTGCTCAAATCAAAAAGTGTTGAACTAATGAAAGTTAGATAACAACCTGGGGCAGAAGCACAAAAACTCACGCATCACAACGATGTACAGATATTTTACACGAATTTTTACGGTGAAGCACAGAAATCTGTTTCGGGACAACAACTTTCCCAATCATTACTTCTCTCTCATTAGAGGTTATTCTTGGCATAAAAAGCAAATAAAATGGATAAGGAGAGGTTATTACAGAAGTAATAACTTCCAAGACTCATCTAAAACTTTTGGGTTATCTCCCAATAAGTACTTTTCTTTAACACCTTTAAGTTAGGCATAAGAAGCAAGCAAAATAATCAAGTGTTCTCAAATGAAGAAGCATTAAGATTAATACTAGAAATATATTCAACAAGGATAGGTATCTCATCCAAAGAAGTTCTAGAGGATCCTCTCTCAACGCTCTTGGGTTCACTATTTTCATCAAACGGGTTTTCGGGAACAATCCAATCAAGATTCTTTTCTATGGCTTCATGCATTGCTACAAGTTTGAAAGGTATTGTTATCTTAATTTCCTCCCCATTAGGTTCAGTTTTGTTCATCTTTTCTCGTGTACCAACAACATCTACACATGAGCCTAGCATATTAAAACGTTCAAAGATTTTTCTAGCTTCCTTGGCAACATCATAGAATTCCTTAAGCAAAGTTTCTAGAATAAAATCTCTCTTTTCAGGGTCCTCATTTTCTTTAAGTTTAAGAAACATTACTTGCATTAAGGGGTTACGGTTAACAAACCTAGCTTCCAACATGTGAACTAAAGAAGCTGCAGCAATTTCATAGTTTGGAGCAAGTTCTGTAAGGGGTCTATCCTCAATATCCTCATGCTTACTAACATGATTAAAGAATTATTCAATATTATCTTTTCCAATTATAGAGCCACTACCTATTGAAAGGTCTTTCAGGGTGAATTTAGGGATCAACATGGTGAGCTAAGGAAGAGGTAACAACTATAGAAAGACTTACTTTTTTGTGTTTTTAATAAAGAAAGCAAACTAGTACAACTAATTTTTTTGTGTTTTTGATAAAGAAACAAGCAAACAAAGCAAAAGTAAACTAACCAAAACAAAAACAACAAAGTAAAGAGATTGGTTATGAGGGACTCCCCTTGCAAAGATGTCCTTGACTCCCCGGCAACGGTGCAAGAAAATATACTTGCTGACTCGTGTATTAACGAGCTCGTTGGGGAACCCCAAGAGGAAGGTATGATGAGAACAGCAGTAAGTTTTCCCTCAGTTATGAAACCAAGGTTTATCAAACCAGTAGGAGCAAGGAAACACCTCCAAGGTGTTGCTAGTTGAGTTTGGCAGGGCACACTACCGACGCCAGTAACAACGTGGAAACCTGCACAACACTACCACATAACTTTGCCCCCAACTTACAATGAGGTTGTCAATCTCACCAGTTTTGCTGAAAACAAAGGATTAAACATATTGTGTGGAAGAAAGTAATATCTTGCAGAAAGTAAACAGAAAACAGTAAATAGTTGTAGATTGATGGTAAAAGAAAGGACCGGGGGTCCATGGTTCACTAGTGGTGGCTCTCAAGATAGATGACATGTTGGGTGAACAAATTACAGCGGGGCAATTGACAAACATCGAGAAAGCAATACATGCATATACTAATCATCTTGACTCCTTTGAGATTCAAATGGGCATTACAACATTATACATAGACCGTAATCCAACTGCATCTATGACTAATAATCCACCTTCAGGTTATTATCCGAACCCCCTCCAGTATTAAGTTGCAAGCAACAGATAATTGCATTACACATTGTGTGTAAAGTAAACAATACGATTGTTCTATGAACAAAGGATTGTTGTTTTCTCCCTAGTAGCAACAGAAAATCTAGTACCTTAGAGATTTTTGTCACTTCCCCAGATTACTAGAGGCATGAATCCACTATCAAGCATAAATACTAACTCTTGGAGTTGTTAGCATCTACTTGGCCAAGATAGCTACTAACAATGGAAAGCATGCAAGATCACAAATAACAAAGACATGATAGAATCAATAATAAATCTGAAATAGCATCTCAATATCCACCAGATCCCTGCAAACAAAACATGCAGGATTACAAATAGATGATCTTAATCATGAACGGAGCTCACAAGATCTAAACATGATAGCAAAAGGAGAAGAACCAGCCATCTAGCTACTACATGGACCTGTAGTCCAGATATGAACTACTCACGCATCACACCGGAGGCTTGCATGGTGATGAAGAAGGCCTCTAGGGTGAATTCCCCTCTCCGGCAGGGTGCTAGGAAGAACTCCAGATCCCTCTCGATCTAGGGATGGAGATGACGGCGGCTACAGACTCTTTCTTGGATTTTTTTTGGGTACTTAGGGTTTCTGTATCGGAGGCATCTTATAGGCGAAAGGGGAGGCCGAGGGGTGCCCTAGGCGGCCAGACCACCCCCTGGCACGGGCCAGGCTTAGCCGTGCGGCCAGGTGGTGTGGCGGCCCCCTGGCCCCTCTCCGTCTCATATTCTGGCTCCGTGTCCCCCTCGGTGAAAAATTGACTTTGGCTTTTGTCCCGTCCAATTTGGAGAATATTCATTTTCTGACTTTCCTGGAACCAAAAACAGCAGAAAACAGACAACTGGCACTATGGTATCTTGTTAATAGGTTAGTCCAAGAAAGTGTATAAAAAGTACTCCAAAGTGTGGACAAAACATAAGAAAGTAGATAAAACTAAGCATGGAACATCAAAAATTATAGATACGTTTGCAACGTATCAGTATCAACTCCCCCCAAGCTTAGCTTATTGCTTGTCTTGAAGCAATTCAGTTGAAAACTGAGTGTGATAAAAGAAACTTTCACGAACACATTTGCTTCATAAGATGTATATATTCTCAGCATATGATCAACTACTTAGGCAATTCATAATAAAGAGTATGCAACTAAGTTTACTTAATAGTCATTGCAAGCTATGAAGAGATTCCAACTCAAAAATAATAAATAGCATAAAACATAAACATAAGCAACATTGCCATGTTCATAACAAGGTATGATAGAGTGGTATCTCGCTTGCCTTTGATTGTAGAGCAAACATAAATGCCAAGGCTCCTCTGAAGTTTAGGTGAAGACTAGAAGTAAAGATATCAAAGATACAAGCATCAAAGTCATGACACAATTAATCAAGTTTTGAGACAAGCACATTACACTAAGAATGAAAACTATGCTCTCAAGAAAGTGCTCATAGAATATGTGGTGACTCAACAAGAAAATGAAAAGGTTTTGAGAAGTTTGAAAGGCTTCCAAATGCTGAAAGTATGGTACTCATTAGCTTTGAGCTCTCATTGCCCCTATCATAAGCATCTTTAAATGGTTAAGGTGAAAGTGAGGTCCAATACGAGTTATATGCTTGTCAGACTATAAACGGGAAATCTCATGTCCCTTGAGTATGAGGGCCGCTCCTCATGCTACTCAACTTTAGTTACCGGTAAGTTCTTGTCGTAGTAAATACATGCGCATTATAGAGAACCGCCAACAGGGTACCCCTTGCTCGATGATACGGAAGAATCCCCATATCAAAATGACAAGGCAAGCAGACAATGAGCATCTCAATAATCTTCTTATTTACCATGGAAAAATGGTGCTTTTTTCTCTCTTTCCTCTTTTCTCATCATCTCTTTTTTTCTTTTTCTCAATAACTATATCTCTCTTTTTTTATAAGAAGAATGCTTCATAGATTGCTCATTATGGTTACGCTGCAGGTTTCCACCATGATTAGGCATGGATTAGACCAGCCACCCAGGCGTTTCTCTAACACACATACATAACTCCATGGACTTACAAGCTCCCCTTTTATTTCACACCGACGACATCCGTAAACAAAAGAGCATGATATCAACTGGGTATATATTTATAGGTGTTGAAAGCGTTCCCCGTGACAGCACGGTTCTGCTAATCCCCAGCCTATAATTTGCAAGCATATAATTTTCATGGATAGTCACAATGGTTCAGGTTTATTAAGTGCAAGAAATAAAGTGTGCCATCAAGTTTGTGAGAGCTTTACTAACTAACTTTCTCATAACAAGCAAACATTTTGTTCGGAAAAAAACAAGGCATATTGAATATGCACGGAATAGAAAATGATGCTAATAGGTAGGTATGTTGGACACTTTTGGCAATATTGGTTTTGGGGTGTTGGAAACACGAGTAGAGCTCATACTCGGTGCAAGTGAAGGCTAGCAATAGTAAGGGAGCGACAAACGAGAGAGCAATAATTGTCATAATCATGCTTGCAAACAAACAGGACTAATCATGGCATGAAAGTGATTCAAGACCTCTAAGGCAAAATAATTCATCGAGGCTTAACTGATTGTAAGAATGATCGTAGTTAGGTCCTTGGGAACAATTAGTATCCTGCTCCTGTTGGGAGAGCTCTCGCAGATACTTATCGAGCTCCTCCTCGGTGAGTGACCATCCTACCCTGGTTTCAAGGTTAAACAAAACAGGTGCAGGCAAAAGAACAACATGTTCGGACTTACTCCTTCTCCAACCAGCCTTGAGAAAGGTTATTTCATAAGACAAATCACTCAAATTAGCCCAAGAAGAAACAAATTTATGCAGTATCATGGAATTAAGGTCAAGCCTCTCTATGGGAAACTGGAGGTCTAGATGATGAGGCACTACACCATGGAAAGCTATCAAGGCCCCAAATTGTAAGTGCTATCTCGATTTAAGGCAGCTGAGATGAATGCTAGATCATAGGAGGGTAACTTATTAGCAGTTTTCCTAGCGAGAACACACTTGGCAATAAAGTAAGCAAAGTAATGAATAGACGGGAGATGAATGTTACGAATTTTCCCACTCTCCTTTGAGAAGCTTCTCCCTTGGCAAATCTCCGCATACAAGTCCATGAGTGGTGCAGGTCGCTCTTTAATCCTTTCACATGATCCCCACTGGGGTACTTTAATAGTTGCACAAAAGTCATCAAAAGGAAGGTTGACAGCTATATTGTAAATTTTATAGTGAACCATGGGGTTAGGCAAAGAGCAAATAAATCGAAAGTCCTACACCACAGATATAGTTAGTTTCACAAATTGGTAAGGTTCATCTTCCACAAAATGCTCCAATCCTGCATTAGCAATTAAAGTATGGAAGTCCTGAGAAATCCCTGCATCCCTCATGAATTCGGGGTATGGATAGATGGAAGGAAAAACTTCCTCCTCTCGGTGAACCTTCATAACCTCAGGCACCCTTAGTTCATGTTGGTTGTGTCGGTGTTCATTCATCTTCTTTTCTGAAATTTAGGACAACCATCATACAAGTGATTGCAAAGTAATTACATAATGAAGGGAACTACTCATAGGGACTTGTAAGAGGCCTAAACATGCATCAAAACAATTACTCTAAGCATTGAACAAGCTTACAAGCTCTCATAACCTGTCACCTACAGCAGCAAAATACTCAAGATATAAACCACTAAACACAAACCTACTTAGACAAGCAGAGGAGTCAAATACCGGAGAACAAATGCTCCAAATTTCAGCAACAAAGATGGGCTGAGCAAGGATATCTAAAATCATGGACAAGAACAACAAGAATGCGATTTTGAGCAATGAACTGATGTTTTCTAGGGAGAGAGAAGGCATTGGCAAGTGAGAGAGTGAGTGGAGGGCCAGGGGTGGCCCACACCATGGCTAGGCGCGCCCCTAGGGTGGCCGTGCCACCAGGTGGTGTGCCTGCCTGGTGGGCCCCCTTGGTACTCTCCAGGCACTTCTCTGCCCCTTTTTTCATGTAAAAATTTAATATGAATTTTCTGGAATTTTTTGAGACACTTTATTTTTTAACATTTTTTAGGTATTGATGAATGATTTTTTGACAGAAAGATGTTTTCGAATGATGCAAAAACAAAACAAAACTATAACTACAGAAGTTCTAAGACACTCTAATATGCAAGCAACTAGCAAAAGAAAAGTAAACTAAGCGAAAGCAAAAAACTAAATGGATAAAATAAAAGTAAGTGAAGATAATCATGGTGAAAACATTGTTTTGTTCATTAAAATCCCTTTGTTAACAAGGTTGATCAGGTCTAGTTACCAAAAAAAATTATATGAAACAAAACTTTGTATTCCACTAATGGTTATGTTACCTCAACCCTGATAGCAATGGTCCCAATCATAATAGTTTCATATTTTTCTCGTGGCATGGGACAATATATTTCTCCAACTAGGATGCCCTCAACATGTTCAATTGAATTTAAACCATAAGTCCTATCAATCTTCTTGGGGAAATAGATAGTATGCTCCTTTTCATTAACATTAAAAGTCACCTTTCCTTGATTACAATTAATAACAGCTCCTGCAGTTTTAAGAAAAGGTCTCCCAAGAATAATAGACATATTGTCATCTTTAGGCATTTCAAGCACAATAAAGTCAGTTAATATCAAGCATTTATGAGCCACTTGAACAGGTACATCCTCACATATACCAATGAGAATAGTAGTAAATTTATCAGCCATTTGCAAAGATATATCAGTTGGTATTAGTTTCTCCAATTGAAGTCTCTTGTAGAGAGAAAAAGGCATAACACTAACTCCAGCTCCCAAATCACACAAATCAGTTCTAACATAACTATTTTTAATAGAGCATGGAATAGTTAGAATCCCTGGGTCTCCAAGTTTCTTTGGAACGTTACCATTAAAGGAATAATTAGCAAGCAAAGTAGAAATTTCTTCATTAGGGATCTTCCTTTTATTAGAGACAATATCATTCATATACTTTGAATAAGGAGGCAATTTAATAGCATCAGTCAAAGGTATTTGCGAAAATAAAGGTTTCATCCACTCACAAAACTTGTTGTAGTGTTCATCTTCCTTTGACTTGTGTTTCTTATCAGGGAAAGGCATAGGTTTTTGGACCCAAGGCTCTCTTTCACTACCATGTTTCTTAGCAATAAAATCTTATTTAGTGTATTTAGTATTCTTAGTGTGCCTTGCAGGTTCTTCTTAAACTTTTTCTTTATCAGGATCATCATTTTCTTCATTACATCTTTCAGTTTCAGCATCAGAGACAGATATACTATTAGGATATTTAGCAGGTTTAGAAGGTTCTGCAATAGTTTTATGTTTCTTTTTCCTTTTATTAGGAGTAGTACCACTATTTTCAGTTTGTTGAGAATCCTGCTCAATTCTTTTAGGACGCCCCTTAGGATATAGAGGATCCTGGGTAGCAGCACCACTTCTAGTTCTAATTTCATAAGCATGTTTTTCTTTAGGAGCATTAACTAGCAAGTCTTTTTGTACTTTAATAAGCTGATCAATTTGAGTTTGAACCATTTGAAAATGTTTAATAAGCATTTTAACATCATTAGAGCTTCTTTCCACAATATCCTTTAATTCAATAATAGCTCTAGAGTTTTCCATTAAATGATTTTGCACCCTTTTATTAAAATTATCTTGCTTAACAATAAAAACATCAAATTCTTCTAAGCATTGATCAGGAGGTTTAGAGTAAGGAATATCACCTTCATCAAATTGTTGGAGAGAGTGTAACTCAATAGTGGATGAGTGGGAGATTGGCTTACATAATTATTCTATAGGAGGTAAATTCTTGACATCTCTAGCTTTAATTCCCTTCTCCTTAAGACATTTCTTAGCTTCCTTCATCACTTCATCATTTAGTTCAATAACTCCCCTCTTCTTTGATGTTGGTATAGGCGCAGGCACAGTTAACTCAGGTGTAGTTGTCTCAGGTATAGTTGGTTCAGGAGGAGTCCAATCTTCATAATTATTGCTTATTTTAGCCATTAATTCCTCAACTTCCTTGGGAGTCCTATTCCTGAAAACACAATCAGCACAACTATCCAGGTATGTCCTAGATTCTTCAGTTAGTCCATTCTAATATATATCAAGAAGCTCATTTTTAGGTAATGGACATCCAGCCTATGCATGAATCAAAGCACAAATCCTTGCCCATGATTCAGGCAATATATCTTTCTCTCCCTGTTTAAAATCAAAAAGTTCCTGCAAAATAGCATGTCTAGCACTAGGAGGGAAATATTTCTGAAGAAAGGTACTAATCAAGCAATCAGGGCTATCAATAGATCCAGGAGGTAAATTATTAAATCAAGTTTTAGCCTCTCCTTTCAATGAAAAAGGAAAAATCTTAGCAACAAAGTAGGTGCACATCTTAATATCATCAGAAAATAGGCCACTCATGGTAGAAAGCTCAGTCATATGTGCTACCGCACTTTCATTCTTAGTCCCACAAAAAGGTTCTTTCTCAACAATGGTTATGTAAGATAAATCAAGAGAGAAATCATAATCCTTATCTTTAATGTTTATGGGAGATGCAGCAAACTTAGCATTAGGGGACAATTTGGGTTTTATAGTACGCCTCTCAAGGAGACTCTTAATAACACTCTTATCATGGGTGTTTTGGCATTCTTTAATAAATTCATCGGTCATCTCTATATAACCGTCTTCAATATCATAGCTCTCTCTTGACTCAGGTGAACTAAGAGGTGTAGTAATGTCTTCATTAGGAGTTTTAGTATTTCCAGCTATAGTTCTAGCAATCGTAGCATCTAGGAACGGACCTAATGAACCACTTTTATCAAGCACAGTAGAAGCAACATCATAAGTATCAGAAGTTTCAGATTCAGCAGTAGTTGCAGTATGTGTAGCATGTGTATGTGGTGGTGTAAGGAACTTACTCATAATAGATGGTGAATCAAGAGCAACATAGGTGTTCAAAACTATACCTCTCCTTGTAGTGGATGGTAAAATAGGGACCTTGCCATCACGAGACTTACCCGTGATGGATGAATGGCAGCGAACAATAGTGATTCCAAGTGAACTTAATAAATAGAGTTATGCTCCCCGGCAATGGAGCCAGAAAATAGTCTTGATGACCCACAAGTATAGGGGTGTATCGCAGTATTTTCGAGGGAAGTGAAACCCAATTTATTGATTCGACACAAGCGGAGCCAAAGAATATTTATAAGCCTTAACAACTGAGTTGTCAATTCAGTTACACCTGGAAATAATCTTGCTCACCGCAGTTTATCAGTAGCAACAATTTTGTAGTAGCAATAGTAAAGTAATAGTAGTAGTAAAAGTAAAGACAATAGTAACAATCGTAGTAAATAGTAGGATTAAAGCGCGGTAGGTATAGGGATGGATGGATAGGCGTTGCATGGACAAGACAATTCATATAGCAATCAAGACGTAGGGCAATTGCAGATAAATTAGATAAAGCATCCAAGTACTAAATAACCATAGGCATGTGTTCCATATATAGTCATATGTGCTCGCAATGAGAACTTGCACACCATCTTTTGTCTTGCCAGCCCGTTTGCAGCGGGACCTCAAGGGAACTACTGGCAATTAAGGTGCTCCTTTTAATAGAGCACCAGAGCAAAGCATTAACATTCCGTGAACACATGTGATCCTCACATGAAAGTCATTCCCTCTAGTTATCCCGATTGCTGTCACTTCGGGGCCTTTGGTTCCGGACAACAATATGTGTAAACAACTTGCAGGTAAGGCCATAAACAATACTATCATAATGAATCAATAACATGTTTATATCTGAAATCATGGCACTCGGGCCCTAGTGACAAGCATTAAGCATAACAAGTTGCAACAAATTCAAAACGCACTAATAATAGATACTAGGCACCATGCCCTAACAATCTGATGCCATTACATGAACGATCTCATCCAATCCCTACCATCCCCATAGCCTACAGCAGGGGATTACTCACTCATGGATGGGGGAAACATGGATGGTTGATGGAGAAGCGATGGTGATGATGATGGCGATGGCGATGATCTCCTCCAATTCCCCGTCACGACAGGGTGCCAGAACGGAGTTTCTGGTTCCGATTCGCGGAATCTGGTGGTGGCGGCGTAGCGGAACTCTTTCTAGCAAAACGTCGAACCCCTCTTGGTTTTTAGGTCAAGAGGCAACTTATAGGCGAAGAGGGAGGCCGAGGGGGTGACCGAGGCGGCCACACCACCCCTAGGCGTGGCCTAGCCTGGCCCGCGCGGCTAGGTGGTGTGGGCCCCTCGTGGCCCTCCTCCGTCTCGTCTTCTGGCTCCATGAGTCTTCTGGTGAAATAGGATTTTTGGCATATTTTCCAGGACTTTTCCTAATAGTTGATTTCTGCACAAAAACTAGACACCAAGGTAATTCTGCTGAAAACAGCATCAGTCCATGTTAGTTGTATCCAAATCACATAAGTTTAGAGGAAAAACAATAGCAAAAGTGTTCGGAAAAGTAGATACATTTTGGACGTATCAGTTATCTTGCATAGTGGGCTTGCATAGTTTAGCTTGCCTTGAGTAGTGCAGTTGTTGAAGTTCTCTTTCTCTTCCTCGAAGTACTCCTCCTCGTCGTACCCCGGGTTGGTACTTGCGTCTATAAATACATACGAGGTACACAATCACCAAACAACACTTAACTACTTCTATTTAGCAGACATGAACTCACACTAGATGATCTAGCTTCATCTCAAGCATCACATGAAATATTGTCATATTCTTATTTATCTTATTTTGGAAAAGTAATATCTACTCATTGAAAAATACTTAAGATTTAATATCCTCAAACTAGAATATGGGATCATGCTGACTCATGTCATGACCACATATTCCAATACTTGGGAATGTGATTTAAAAGGGGTGGTTATATATTACAAGATTTAATATTACTATTTAATAATATTAAAGTGACTAGAAATACATATATAGCATTCTTTTAATACTAGTCCAAGATTACTTCACGTCAAACTAAATATTTTTATATATCCAGATAGAGCATGGCAAATGTGATTTTTGAGAGTTGGAATCAACTCAAAAGCATTTATGGTTGATTTTATAAAAATGTTTGAAGTTGTGAAAGTCTCTATCTTATTATTTTTATCATAGGTGATCCATAATTTCAAATGGTTTGATTCCAACGGGAGTGTGTAGAGTTTTTCAATACCTTTCTAGCAAAATTGGAAACATGCAATTTGGATCAGTACATCTCTTTGAATTCAATTTTGAACATAGCTACTGAACTGTGTTTTGAATTCAATAGAAAAACTAAGTTTGAAATGGTGGGCTACGCGCGGGTAAAGAAATGGGCTAGCCCAGCTGCACAGCACGCGCGCAGCGGGCTGCTAACAGGCTGGTCCCACGCGTCAACAGCTCTATCTAAACGAAATGGTATCAGCTAACCTTGGCCCTATGATTAGAGATCGAATCAACGGCTCAGGTTCATCGTCTACGTCGTAGGGGGTGCGGGAGATGCTAAACCTAGCGGCACGGTGGGGGTCGTCGGAGGCTTACTAGGGCTCCAGCTAGGTCCGGCGATGGGTGCGAACGGGCTGGTAGATGACGGCGAGTTGATTGGTGGTCGTGGCGGCTCCTAGGGTGGCTCCAATCAACGGCGCCCTTCCTTCACTGCGGCAGTAGGCTCCAGCTAAATTCCGGGGATGTGGTGCTCGCCTTGATTCGGGGAATGGCCTAGGATGTTTCTGAGAGAGGGGAGTGGAATGGTGTGTCGTTTGAGGCCGGAGAAGGGTCCTATTTATACACCGGCGATGGAGGCAGTGTGGCATGGCTCGGGCTCATCGGAAACGATGCTACAGGTCGCTATAGGCATGGCGGGGGGAATAGGTCGACGCGGTGGACTGCGGCGATCGTCACGCACGTAGTGGCGCGGCAAGGGGCGGTCTTAATCGGTCGGGCGACGTCGTTGCTCTATGCAGGTACTGAGGTGGTCGTCATCGCGTACGGTGGTCACGGGGCACGCAGCGTCGAACGGTCAGGTCTGGGAGGTTGTTGGTGATGCGGTGAGTGCGGGTACGCGTGGAGAGAGCGAGGCGTGGCGTGGCTACGCGAGGCGGCTTCGGTGCTCTGGCGTGCGCTCGGCATGCCATAGAAGTAAATGGGTGCGGCTGCTCTAGCTTCTCCACGTCTTGCCGTTGGTCGAGGGGTGGACAGAGGGGTGTGGTGAGGTCACGGCTGCCATCTAGGCACCACATGTACCAAGTTGGTCACTCCCAGTCTTTTGCTAGCCACCACATGTACCAAGTATGAGTTCCACTCATGCATCCAACTCCAAATAAAACCAAGTTATTCCAAAGAGTCCACCATACCTACCTATTAGCATTATTGCTATTCCAAGTATATTCATGTTTTTATCTACCTTCCAAATTAAACTTGTTATGTAAAAATTAGTGATTAAAGCTCTCACGAATTTGATGGTACACTTTACTTTCTTGCACCTAATAAACTTGAACCATTGTGCCCATCTATGTTACGTATATGCTTGCATTTTCTAAGTTGTGAATTAGAAAAACCATGTTACCATGGGGAACTCTTTCAAAATTGCACTTTATTTAGTTGATATCATATTCTTTTGCTTATGAATCCCGGCGGTGTGAAATGAAAGGGGAGCTTGTAAGGCTCATAGAGTTCATATATGTGTTAGAGAAACACCTGAGAAGTTAGTCTAAGCCATGCCTAATCATGGTGGAAATGCGCAGCATAACCATAGTGAGCAATATGTGAAACATCCTCGATAAAAAAACCTATGCAAATAGGAAAGAAAAAACCTATGCAAATAGGAAATAAAAGGATCGCTGAGATGCTCATTGTCTGCTTGCCTTGTCATTTTGATATGGGAAAGCTTCTGTATCATCGGGCAAGGGGTACCCTGTTGGCGGTTCTCTATGATAAACATGTACTTACAATGACAAGAACTTACCTGTGACTAAAGTCGAGTAGCATGAGGAACGGTACTCGTAAGCAAGGGGCATGCGATTTTTAGCTTATAACTTATCAAGCATATCCTCATATTTGTTCACTTTAACCTTAATCACCTAAAGATGCTTATGATAGGGGCAATGAGAGCTGAAAGCTAATAAGTACCATAATTTTTGGAAGCTCTTTATGAGACTTGAATCCCTGCTTCCTTCTATGAAGGGCCTTTCTTTTACTTTTATGTTGAGTCTCCATCTTCTATCTTTATGAACCTATTGAGAGAGCATAGTGGTCATTCTTAGTTTAATGTGCATTATCCCAAAACTTATTGATTGATTCATAATTTTGATATTTCTTGTTCTTAAACTATTTGTATCTAGTCACCCTTATGAACTTTGAAGGTGTCCTATGCATTTATGTTTTGCTACACTATGAGGGACAAGATGAATACCATTCTCATTATGTTTTCTATATGTGAAACAAACAAACGTCTTTCAAAGCATTGTTATTCATGAATCTTTTGTTTGTACCTTTTCATGTTACAACATAGTTGCTATGTCTTATTGTTAGAACTATATCTTTCATGTCTATGTTAGAGTACTATGATCCCAGCTATCAATGTTTTACAAATACCTTGATCAAGATTGTGATGGTGCATGTCACCTCAAAAATTATTCTTTTTTATCACTTACCTACTCGAGGACGAGCAGGAGTTAAGCTTGGGGATGTTGATACGTCGTAAACATATCTATAATTTTTGATGTTCCATGTTTGTTTTATATCTACTTTCTTATGTTTTATCCACACTTTGGAGTATTTTTACACATTTTCTGGAACTAACCTATTAACAAGATGCCAGAGTGCCAGTTGCCTGTTTCTGCTGTTTTTGGTTTTAGAAAAGCTAATAAGGCAATATTCTAGGAATTGGACCGGACAAAAGCCAAAGTCAATATTTTACCCAAAGCAACACGGCGCCCGGAGGGGAGACGAAGTGGCGCACCTGGGCGGCCACACCTGGTGGCGACACGGCCTGGGGGGGGCCACCAGGGAGTGTGGGCCCCCTAGTGCTCCACCGACCTTGCCCTTCCTCCTATAAAAGCCTCCCAGGACGAAAACACTAGGAACCATAGCAGATTTCCACAAAAAGTTCCGCAGCACCGCCGCCACCGAAGAGGAGATTCTAGGGACATAAGTCTCTGTTCCGGCACCCTTCCGGGACGGGGAAGTGCCCCTGGAGCCATCTCCATCGACGCCACCGCCTTCTCCATCGTCGTTGCTGATTCCCATGATGAGGAGGGAGCAGTACTCTCTCGAGGCTAAGGGCTCTACCGGTAGCTATGTGTTCATCTCTCTCTCTATGTGTTATCTTATGAGATCATGAGCTTTGTAATCTATAGATCTATTCTTCTACTCAAGTACTTTAATTAATCTCTGCTTATCCCGATGTGTGTGAAGTTGACAGTGTGCACACCGTGTGGCACTTTGTCTAAGGTTACATAAGTACTTATCATGAGTATAATTTGGGTTGGATGTCTCTATGAGATTGTGGTATTTGTTGGAGCCATCTAGCGCTCAAGGTGATAGTGAGGGGTTATCTAGATGGGGAATGCAAACTTTAAGGTGTGCTGTTATAGCCCTACATCGTCCAACCAGAAAGTAGTTCAGGGTAGCATCATGAAGAGAAGATATTTATATGAGAGTGTCCACTAGTGAAAGTATGATCTCTAGGCCTTGTTTCTAAGCATTGAAACGCCGTAATCAGTTCTGTTACATGTTTGCTTGATGCCACTCTTATTTCAGATTGCAATTAACACTTATAATCATCCATATTACTTGTATTTCACTATCTCTTCGCCTAACTAGTGCACCTATATACCTGACAAGTGTATTGGGTGTGTTGGGGACATAAGAGACTTCTTGTATCTTGATTGCAGGGTTGCTTGAGAGGGATACCTTTCACCACTTCCTCCCTGAGTTCGATAAACCTTGGGTGATCCACTTAAGGGAAACTTGCTGCTGTTCTATAAACCTCTGCACTTGGAGGCCCAACACTGTCTACAAGAATAGAAGCGTGCGTAGACATCAATTATTAGCTAACAACATAGGATGATCATGCTGCTTATGTTAATTAGGAATGCTTTATGTGAGACCATTATAATTTCCAAACTAATTGTTGCACTCTACTGTTTTGATGGGATAAGTCTTCTTGTGCATATTTCTGCCACATTCTTTATGTAATCTAGATGGGGCTGACATGGCATACTTATAGATCATAAATCATTGTTTCTTTTAGAATAATAGTGAGATCATAAAATCCTAGCTTATGACTGTGATATGTGATCACTAGAAATGTAGTTTATTAGACTTAATTGAATATATGTAACCCCTTCAAGAGCAAAACTTCTAGCTAGCGCAAGAAGAAAAATGAAGTGCACAACTTGATTTCTAAGCTCACTGTTATTGCACAAAATTGACACAAAATCAATCAGGGACCTGGTAGTTGTACATAGTGTCGCTCTCATCATCGTGCCATTGTGCTATGATGGAGTGATTCGAGCGGTTTCTGGGATGAGGGAGCAGTACCACGAGGGACATGATGTTGCACGGCCTACAGGCCAATGCTGACTCTGAAGCCGAGGTCGTTGCTAGTTGTTTCTTATTAGGTGAGATGCCGGCCATGCACTATTACGCAAATCTATGAGAAAGCTTGAGTTGAACCTTGAACCGTTGATACATTAAAGTTTAGGGCAGGCAGGTTGGTCACTATTCGAATATTTGTTTTTCAAGTAACACGACTCTAAGAGAAAAGCTTCTATTTAATTGTTAATACAGTGAAACTAGGATTTAAATTGTTGTGATATTGTGTACAATTTACGCTGTATAAAGGTATTGTGGTATTGTGTACAATTGTTGTGATATTGTGTACAATTGTTGTGATATTGTGTACAAGTTTATGGACAGTTGGAGTGGCCATACTGTTCCATTGTCAAATGTTTTCAAAATGACTTGGTCTTGAAAGATGACTTTGGCTTGACCACAACAGAGTTGTGGACATGAAATCTAAGTTCCCACTTAAGTAATGTAGAGAACTAAACTTAGGTATTTACTCTTAAGGCTTTATGGAATAAACTTGGCTTTTTGCAAACAAACCTCGATCTTATGATTCCTACTAGTTTTACCTTACTTATATTAGTAATAGTTTGCGAGTACTTAAAGAGTACTCATGGCTTTGTCCCTGGCTATTCCCATGGCCAGACTATGAGGAGGACTACCTAGAAGATGGACAACAGGAGGTCTATGAAAACTAGGATCATCTCCCATCGTCAGCATTGCCTGTGACCATGAAGATGGAGCCTACTACGTTTACTTTCCGCTGCTTTGATTGTATTAAGACTAGATCATGAGATCCTTTATTTGTAAGACCTTTATTTTGGTTTGTAATGGATGATGTACTGTGGATCCAATTCTGTTATGTCTCGCAAAAATGGTAATCCTGGGATTGCAATGTACAGCATAACATGCATCTGGACTTAAAAATCCGGTTGTTGACAAGTTGGTATCAAAGCCATCCTGCCCATAGGAGACCCTGGTTAGAATGGACGTCTGAAAAAACCTAGTTTCAAAACAAAAGAAGTGAGTATTTACAAAAACCTATTCTCACTCTTATCCTTGAGATTCTTTCAAAAAGAGATCACTTGTTCCTCAAAATTCTTGCAATTCCACATAAAATTTGACACACTTGATCACTTCACTGACTTACTCATCTTAATTGCTTATAGATGGAGGTCAAATATAGCAAGTTTTACCAGTTGGGCAATGGAGGGGAGCTGATCTTTGAGAGGGATTTGGACCAGCTTTCGGAGTATCTTGAAAGCCCGCACCCGGAGTTCTTCGGAGCACAGCTCAGTGACCAATCTGGAAGGGAGCTACAGTGGCTGATTGTTGCCGACCTAAGAGGCAAAATGGAGCCACCGCTGTTAGAGAAGATTCAGTTCAGCGTCAGGGAGAACAACTGGTTAGACGGTCTAGCCAGGGCAATGCAGGAGGCACTTGCTCGCTTGTGTGCTCAGAACATCAACCAGATTAGTGGCTGATGTCTACGCACTTCTATTCTTGTAGACAGTTGTTGGGCCTCCAAGTGCAGAGGTTTGTAGAACAATAGCAAGTTTTCCCTTAAGTGGATCACCCAAGGTTTATCGAACTCAGGGAGGAAGTGGTCAAAGATATTCCCTCTCAAGCAACCCTGCAATCAAGATACAAGAAGTCTCTTGTGTCCCCAACACACCCAATACACTTGTCAGGTGTATAGGTGCACTAGTTCGGCAAAGAGATAGTGAAATACAAGTGGTATAGATAATTATAAGTGGTAACGGTGATAGGAAATAGCTTGATGGCGTGGAAGAGACTAAATGCAAACTGCAATAAAGATGGAAGCAAGCAAACATGTAACAGATCTAATTGCAAATGGTGTAGCAATGCTTAGAAACAAGGCCTAGGGATCATACTTTCACTAGTGAACACTCTCATATAAATATCTTCTCTTTATGATACTACTCTTAACTACTCTCCGGTTGGACACTCTAATCGTTAGT
Organism: Avena eriantha; assembly: GCA_910589775.1. Taxonomy (NCBI): domain Eukaryota; kingdom Viridiplantae; phylum Streptophyta; class Magnoliopsida; order Poales; family Poaceae; genus Avena; species Avena eriantha. The sequence goes on along the minus strand of OU342743.1, from coordinate 263,886,360 downwards.
AGGCTATAACAGCACACCTCAAAGTTCATCTTTCCCATCTAGAAAACCCCACACTATCACCTTGAGTACTAGATGAGTCCAACAAACACAACAATTTCATAAAGATATCCAACTCCAAATATAACTCATAACAAGTATTTGTAATCTCTAGCCTAAGTGCCACCATGGTGCGCACGCTGTCACTTTCACACACATGGGGAGAGCAGAGATCTATTAAAGCACTTGAGTAGCAAGGTAGATCCATAGATTACAAGCTCATGATCTCAATAAGATCATGCATAGAGAGAGAGGTGAACACATAGCTACCGGCAGAACCCTTAGCCTCGAGAGAGAACAACTCCATCCTCATCATGGGAATCAGCAATGGTGATGGAGATGGTGGTGGAGATCGATGGAGATGGCTCCGAGGACACTTCCCCGTCCCGACAGGGTGCCGGAACAGAGACTTTTTGTCCCCCGAATCTCTCCTTCGGTGGCGGCGGTGCTGCGGAACTTTTCGTGGATTTCTGATTGACTATCTAGGGTTTTTTCCTCGGGAGGCTTCTTATAGGCGAAGAGGCAAGGTCGGTGGGCGGCCAGGGGGCCCACACCACCTGGTGGCACGGCCAGGGCTAGCCCGCGCCACCACATGGTGTGGCTGCCCTGTGGCCCCTCTCCGTCTTGTCTTCTGGCTCCGTGAGTCTTCCGGTAAAATATTGACCTTGGCTTTTGTCCGGTCCAATTCCGAGAATATTCATTTTCTGACTTTCCTAGAACCAAAAACAGCAGAAAACAGGCAACTGGTGCTGTGGCACTTGTTAATAGGTTAGTCCAAGAAAGTGTATGAAAAGCACTCCAAAGTTGGAACAAAACACAAGAAAGTAGATAAAACCAAGCATGGAACATCAAAAATTATAGATACATTTTCAATGTATCAACATCCCCAAGCTTAACTCCTGCTCGTCCTCGAGTAGGTAAGTGATAAAAACAAAGAATAATTTTTGAGGTGACATGCACCATCATAAACTTGATCAAAGTATTTGTAAAACATGAAAAGCAGGGATCATAGTACTTCAATCATAACATGAAAGACAAAGTTCTAGCAATAAGACAAAGAAACTATGTTGCAACATGAAAAGGCACAAACAAAATATTCATGAATAACAATGCTTTGCAAGACGTTTGTTTGTTTCACATAAAGAAAACATAGCATAATAGTATTCAGCTTGTCCCTCATAGAGTAGCAAATATAAATGCATAGGACACCTTCAAAGTTCATAAGAGTTACTAGATACAAATAGTTTAAAACAAACAATATCAAGTTATGCATCAATCAACAAGTCTTGGGACAGTGGACATAGAACTAAGAATGGCCACTATGCTCTCAAAGTAGGTGCATAAAGATAGAAGGTGGAGACTCAACATAAAAGTAAAAGAAAGTCCTTCGTAGAAGGAAGCAGGGATTCAAGTCTCATAAAGAGCTTCCAAAAATTATGGTACTTAATAGCTTTCAGCTCTCATTGCCCCTATCATAAGCATGTTGAAGTGATTAAGGTTAAAGTGAACAAACTATGGAGTATATGCTTGACAAAGTATAAGTTGGAAATCTCATGTCCCTTGAATACGAGGGCTACTCCTCATACTACTCAAGTTTAGTTACCGGTAAGTTCTTGTCATAGTAAGTATATGTGTATCATAGAGAATCACCAACGGGGTACCCCTTGCCCGATGATATAGAAGAATCCCCATATCAAAATGACAAGGCAAGCAGACAACGAGCATCCCAGAAATATTCTTATTTACCATGGGAAAATGGTGCAATGTTGAAATGAATATACTTTGAAATGACAAATGGTGCAATGGTTCAATGTTGAAATGGTGCAATGTTGAAAATGGTGCAATGTTGAAATGACAAGGCAAGCAGACAATCTTGTCATAGTAAGTACTCGTGCAATGTTGAAAGCGTTCCCCATGATAGCATGGTTCTGCTAATCCCCAACAAATAAGTGCAAGCATATACAACATAGACGACACAATGGTTCAAGTTTATTAAGGGCAAGAAAAGTAAAGTGTGCCATCAAGTTCGTGAGAGCTTTAATCACTAGTTTTCTCATAACAAGTTTAATTTGGAAGGTAAACAAAAACATGAATATACTTGGAATAGCATAAGCTAGTAGGTAGGTATGGTGGACTCTTTGGAATAACTTGGTTTAGGGAGTTGGATGCATGAGTGGAACTCATACTTGATTGCGGAGGCTAGCAAAAGACTAGGAGCGACAAACTAAGAGAGCAGTAATGGCCATAATCATGCAGAGCGACAAAACATCATTGATCAAAGCATGAAGTGATACTACAAGTTGAAAACTAAAGTATCATAAAGGCTATGATGACTTCGGATAGTCATACATGGTGTGAGCATGTGCCAAGTCAACCCAAATAAACCATCAAAGGAGAATACGACAATGCTATGCTAAAACAATGCATCATTCATCCAAGGCACATTAAGCAATCTCATTTGTTTATAACAAGTCATGCTACAACAAAGAATACTAAGCATAAAGCCAAAACAATATCAAGCATGGCATGACAGAGCATAGGCCACAGTCAAAAACGAGCTCTTTTTACCACATAAGCATGAACTTTGCTACTCTTTTCCAAACCAAACCAAACTATTTGAAAACCAATGTATAAAAGAGGGGGTCCAACCAATTTATGCAGCAAACTAAGAAAACCAAAGCAAACGAAAAACCAAAATGAAAACGAAAAATAAGACACTCCAAGAACAACACAACTGTGCATGAAACAATAAAAATGAAACGTCTGTAAGAAACCTGAGATTTTTATTGATGAAGAGGGGGATGCCTTGGGCATCCCCAAGCTTTGACGCTTGTACTTCTTGGATATTTCTTGGGGTGACACGCGTGGCATCCCCAAGCTTGAGCTTTAGTCCATCCTTCATCTCATTACTCATTCCTTTCATACACCTAAAAATTTTCTTTCATACAAAACTTCACACAATCTTTATTAGCAACATTAATGCAGTCAAGATAAATAAGTCTTAAGATTCAGTTCTAACACCAAATAAACTTCCGTTAGAACACTAGCTACTGTAGCACTTCCCTCAAAAATCTCAATTCCCCAAAAGAACTCAAAAAGGAACCAACAAGAAGGAAATGCAGAAAATGGCAGAAATCTGTCAAAACAGACCAGCAGGTAAAGATGAATTTGTTAGAAGACCTTCTGTTGCTCAAATCAAAAAGTATTGAACTAACGAAAATTATATAACAACCTGGGGCAGAAGCACAAAAATTCACGCCTCAAAAAGACGTTCAGAGATTTTACACGAATTTTTACGGTGAAGCACAGAAATCTGTTTCGGGACAACAACTTTCCCAATCATTACTTCTCTCTCATTAGAGGTTACTCTTGGCACAAAAAGCAAATAAAAAGGATAAGGAGCGGTTATTAAAGAAGTAATAAATTCCAAGAGTCATCTAAAACTTTTGGGTTATCTCTCAATAAGTACTTTTCTTTAACGCCTTTAAGTTAGGCATGATAGTTTGAGAAAATGCTCACATAAAAAATATGAATTGAAGTAAAAGAGAGCATCAAGAAGCAAATTCAAAGCACATTTAAGTTTAACCCACTTCCTATGCATAGGAATCTTGTAAAGAAACAAGTCATGAAAGCACAAAGCAACAAGCATAGTAAATAAAAATAAGTGCAACTTCAAGACTTTCAACATAAAGAGGAGAAACTTAATATTATTGAGATGCATAAAACCATGTTTTCCTCCCTCATAATAACTTTCAGTAGGATAATGAATAAAATTAACAATATAACTTATCACATAAAACATTCTTATCATGACCCACATGCATATAATAATTATTACTGTCCACATAAGCATAGTCATTCTTATTAATTGTAGTGGGAGCAAATTCAACAAAATATCTATCATTATTATTCTCATCACCATAATCATCAAATATAGGAGGCATATTGTAATCATAACTAATTTCCTCCTCAATAGTAGGTGGACTGAAAATATCATATTCATCATTGCAATCATCATATATTGGAGGTATAGCATCATCATAAGCAATATAACAGTTATCTTCCCAAGTGTGTTCATTTGTAAACATATCATCATTGGAAGGATCATGGATAGCACTAATAGTATAGCAATTATTAATATCATCATTTTCAAAATTTGTACCGAAGAGATTTTCAATATCAAAAGTAGTGTGCTTTTCCCCATCATGATCACTACTACAGGTAACATCATCGAGTTCAGACTCATCAAAAACTATAATAGGAGCAACATGCTTAGGGGAAAATACTATTTCCTCTCTCCTTTTACTCATCCTTTTCTTCTTTTTCTTCTTCTCTTTAGGAGGGAGGGGCTTGAAAGGAAGCTTCTCCATATACCCTGGTTCATTGTTAGAGACAATAGAAGAAACTTTGGAGGATTCCTCCTTTTCATTAATAAGACCAAAACACATATTAGTCATGTCATATTTTGGTAAGATCTCATCTTTTATAATATTTTGTATGTAAGTATTTGTGTGGCAATTATCAACACAATAAAGATGACAACCATGCATGACACTATTCATATCAAAAGCACCCATATCTACCAAAGAGGTTTTTCTTGATAACTCTTCACATCCCAAAAATAATGTAAGTTCATCATGCTGATTAGGAGTGATCATGTCATCACAATACAAACTCGCAGTACTCATTGGATTAGAAAGGCTACTATTATTATGTCCTGAGCATTGAAAATTGGAATGACCCACTTCAAAGCAAAGTTCACAAATAAAAGGATAGAGGGAACAAACTTTTTTACCAAGATCATTTAGAGCCCTATACCACGTTCTAGTTTTTTCATTCATGTGGGTGATACAATGTTCTTCTTCAATTTGATTATTCTCACAAGGTCTATGTATTCCACAAAAATTAACATGCTTATAAGAAGTAGTACTTTCAGAGGTTTGATCATGTTTATTGCTATCATTAATAACAATTTCATTTTCCATGCAAGTGTCTTTATAAGGCTCATGATACATGTCCCATTTTTCTTTAGGAGCATTAATATGAGAATCAAAGGTTCTATAACAATCAACAAGAATTTGAGGATCAAGACCATATTTAGCACTAAGCTCTTGAAAATCAACAGTTTCAGCAAAAGACTTAATGCAATCATACTCATAGTTCATACTTGGTTCTTTACCTTTGTTGTTATCCCAATCTTCGGTATTGCTTTGAATTGTTTCAAGAAGATCCCACTTAGCTTTGACCTCCTTACTTGTGAAGGATCCCTCTAGACAAGTATCCAGATAGTCCTTGTAATGTCCTGAAAGCCTTGCATAGAAATTATTAATAACAATATTACTGGGGAGCTCATAAATGGGACATCTGAGCATTAGTGACTTCAATCTCCCCATGCTTGGGCAATACTTTCTCTATCATGAGGATGAAAATTATAAATGTAATTCCTATCTTTATGAACTTCATGAGGAGGATAAAATTTAGAGTAAAAGAGAGGTACTATTTCCTCCCATTCAAGAGCTTGACCATTCTTCAGCACCTTATACCATTCTTCAGCTCTTCCTTTCAGTGATAATGAGAATAACTTCTTATTAACTTGATCTGTTGTAATACCTGCACACTTGAACAACCCGCATAATTCATGTATAAAGAGCAAATGATCACCGGGATGAACAGTTCCATCTCCAACATAATAGTTGTTTATAACACGTTCAACAATTTTAATAGGTATTTTAAAAGAGATGCTTTCAGTATGTGGATTTAAAATATCACAAGTATCATTAGAATTACCACATATGGAAGATAAAGTATCATCAGAGCAAATTTTCTTCTTTAAAGCTGGGGAATTAAAAAGATCATTTTCATAAAAACTAACTTCCCCAAGCTTAGACGTTTCCATAGCATTACTAACAAAGGTGTTCAAAAGATTCATACTAATAACATTGTTATTAGCATGCAAAGAAATTTCCATGGGTTTTTTAATTTTCTTTTCAGACAATTCGAGTTCTAACTTAGGAAAAATACTAAAAAGCTCTCTAATTTTGTTGTTGTTTCCATTAAGCCTAACTAGTGAAAACAAGAAACAAAAAGAAAAAATTGCAGAATCTAAAGGAAATAACTTCGAGCACTCACAGCAGAGGATGTGAGTACCTTTTACCTTACCTCCTCGGCAACGGCGCCAGAAAATAGCTTGATGTCTACGCACTTCTATTCTTGTAGACAGTTGTTGGGCCTCCAAGTGCAGAGGTTTGTAGAACAATAGCAAGTTTTCCCTTAAGTGGATCACCCAAGGTTTATCGAACTCAGGGAGGAAGTGGTCAAAGATATTCCCTCTCAAGCAACCCTGCAATCAAGATACAAGAAGTCTCTTGTGTCCCCAACACACCCAATACACTTTTCAGGTGTATAGGTGCACTAGTTCGGCAAAGAGATAGTGAAATACAAGTGGTATAGATAATTATAAGTGGTAATGGTGATAGGAAATAGCTTGATGGCGTGGAAGAGACTAAATGCAAACTGCAATAAAGATGGAAGCAAGCAAACATGTAACAGATCTAATTGCAAATGGTCTAGCAATGCTTAGAAACAAGGCCTAGGGATCATACTTTCACTAGTGAACACTCTCATATAAATATCTTCTCTTTATGATACTACTCTTAACTACTCTCCGGTTGGACACTCTAATCGTTGGTAGGGCTATAACAGCACACCTCAAAGTTCATCGTTCCCATCTAGAAAACCCCACACTATCACCTTGAGTACTAGATGAGTCCAACAAACACCACAATTTCATAAAGATATCCAACTCCAAATATAACTCATAACAAGTATTTGTAATCTCTAGCCTAAGTGCCACCATGGTGCGCACGCTGTCACTTTCACACACATGGGGAGAGCAGAGATCTATTAAAGCACTTGAGTAGCAAGGTAGATCTATAGATTACAAGCTCATGATCTCAATAAGATCATGTATAGAGAGAGAGATGAACGCATAGATACCGGCAGAACCCTTAGCCTCGAGAGAGAACTACTCCCTCATCATCATGGGAATCAGCAATGGTGATGGAGATGGTGGTGGAGATCAATGGAGATGGCTCCGGGGGCACTTCCCCGTCCGGGCAGGGTGCCGGAACAAAGACTTTCTGTCCCGCGATTCTCCCCTTCGGTGGTGGCGGTGCTGCGGAACTTTTCGTGGATTTATGATGACTATCTAGGGTTTTTGCCTCGGGAGGCTTCTTATAGGCGAAGAGGCAAGGTCGGTGGGCGGCCAGGGGGCCCACACCACCTGGTGGCGTGGCTAGGGCTAGCCCGCGCCACCACATGGTGTGGCTGCCCTGTGGCCCCTCTCCGTCTTGTCTTCTGGCTCCGTGAGTCTTCCGGTAAAATATCGACTTTGGCTTTTGTCCGGTCAAATTCCGAGAATATTCATTTTCTAACTTTCCTGGAACCAAAAACAGCAGAAAACAGGCAACTGGTGATGTGGCACTTGTTAATAGGTTAGTCCAATAAATTGTATGAAAAGTACTCCAAAGTTGGAACAAAACACAAGAAAGTAGATAAAACCAAGCATGGAACATCAAAAATTATAGATACATTTGCAGTGTATCAGTGGCACCCGCTATGCCCACTATGCAAGATGTGACTCTACTAGACAACATTTGGTCATGCCGTCACATCTAGAGTTAAGGCATCACGTGGACCACTTGGAATTCATGCTACATGAGACTCAGAAGGAGTTGGACAATGCCCGTGCCTACGCCAACCAGAACCATGCTGAAGCTGTTGAGAGGAAGCAAACCCTTGCTATCCTTGCCAAGGACCGCAAGTCACTTCGTCGCCAGCGCGATAAAAAGGATCGCAGCATCGCCCGTCTTTGTTAGAAGATAGCCACCCTAGAGGAGACCATCCACGACCAGGAGATCCAGATGGAGGAGGAGGAGGAGGGAGGTGAAGATAGCTATGGGGATATTCACTCTTACCTCAGTGATGACGATGACTATCTGGAGGATGCAGCCATGGAGGACCACACTAATGAGGATGATGTTTACTTCATTGATGATGAGGAGCCTGACACCCCCGATGATGAGTAGTCGCACATGAGCACTATCGTAGGTGTGAGTTGTACCCAGTCCCACTGTATCGTAGCTTCCTAGAATGGTTCTTAAAAACCATTTGTTTTCTAGTTGTGGTGTGTGTTTCATTGTGTGTTTGAAATGAATGAATGAGAAGAAGTTCTTAGTTTTCAAAATCTGAGTCATACTGAAAGTTTAAAGCTTTTGAAACAAACCCATGAACCATAGAAATTACCCTCTTGTCTCATAATCTATCTCAATCTTCAGATGACTCGCGAGAACCCCGGAGGAAGCAGCTCATCTCAAGACCCAATGCTTCAAATTATGCATATGTTAGTTTCAGATCGTGAAGCTGGTAGAGCTGAACATCAAGCCAAATTAGCCACTCTTCAACAGATAACCCAGATGGCCCACAATAATCAAGGCCATGGAAACCAAGATCACCATTGATCCAAGATCAAGAACTTCTAGAATACCAATCCTCCTATGTTTAGCAAGTCAAAGGAACCCTTGGATGCTGATGATTGGCTGCAAACCATGGAAAACAATTTAGAAGTCGCAGGAGTTGATGCTAATGAGAATGTGTTGTTTGCCACCCACTATCTGTCCGGCTATGCCAGATCTTGGTGGAATAGCACCCGTACCATGAATGGAGGTCAGATGATGACTTCAGAAGAATTCAAGCTCAAGTTCAGTAGGACCCATGTGCCCCCGGGTCTGATCAAGAGGATGAGGGATGAATTCAGAGAAATAAAGCAAGGAAGAATGACTGTGGTTGAGTACCGTGACAAATTTCTGTCACTAGCTAGGTATGCACCTGATGAGATTTACACTGAAGCGAAGAAGAAAGAGAGATTCCTAAATGGACTGCATGATGAGATGCAGACAGTGCTAGTCAACATTACCTTTGATTACCTAGAAGCTTTACTGGATTCTGCTATCCAGATGGAAGGAAATATAAACCAAGCTAGTGAGAACCGCAAACGTTGTATGATGCACCAACCAGGACCCCACCATACCCCGAAGTATCGCCCCAACCCGTCTGCAGGATATGCACCCAGAAACAACAGGCCACCAATTAACCGTCCGAACTACCCCAACCATGGAGGAGGAAACCCAAGGCTCGGAGGAAACCACAACAACAACACTAGCAACCCCAATAACTTCAACCGTGCACCGCCAAAGTCCAACAACAACAACAACAATACTTCCCCAAGGACTAGAAGCAATGATGTGCCTGTCGCAGGGAAAGACAAGTCAATGATTACTTGCTTTGAATGCGGAGTCACGGGTCACTACTCCAACGAGTGCCCCAAGAATCTTGCCGCAACAACCAATGTGACTACACCTGCCCAACAGCAGCACTGTGTCCAGCCTGGAAAAAGATTTGCCCTAGGAAACCTGCACAACCGTAATGGCCGTCTGTTCCACATGAATGCCGAGGAAGCCTAGGAAGCGCCAGATGTCGTGCTGGGTATGTTTTCTGCTAACTCAGTTCTTGCAAGAGTGCTGTTTGATTCTAGAGCATCACACTCGTTTGTTACAGAAGAATTTGCATGCACTAGTAAGATTCAACCAACAAATTTGAAGCATATTATGATAGTTCAAATACCTGGGTCAACCACCGAAGATAGAAAGATTTGCAAGGCCGTACCTATCAGAATACATGGGATAGATTTTTATACCAATCTAATAGTACTTGGAACCAAAGGTTTGGAAGTAGTGATAGGGATGGATTGGATGTTGAAACATCAAGGATTAATCGACTGTGCCAAGAAAGCCATACCATGACCAGTAGCACCGGAGTATCTGAGACGTTGCCCCGTCAATTCAAGTACAACAAGAGTTTAGCCAAATCAACCATTGACCAAGTCAGAGTAGTCTGTGAATACCCTGATGTGTTCCCAGCTGAATTTCCCGGTATGCCCCCAGATCGGGATATCGAGTTTATCATTGAACTAATTCTTGGAATGGGACCCATAGCTCAGAGACCATATAGTATGAACCCATATGAATTAGTGGATGATATGCTGGGAAAAGGTTTGATACAACCAAGTGCATCGCTATGGAGGTCACCTTTTTTGTTTGTTGATAAGAAGGATGGTGCCAACCGTTTGTGTACGGATTATCGGAAGTTGAATGATGTCACCATCAAGAATAAGTACCCACTGCCCAAGATAGAAGATTTGTTTGATCAACTGACTAGTGCCAGAGTGTTTTCTAAGATTGATCTTAGAACTGGTTATCATCAATTGAAGATTTGTGCAACGGATATTCCAAAGACTGCCTTCACCACCAGATATGGATTGTATGAGTACAATGTCATGTATTTTGGATTAACCAATGCCCCCGCTTATTTCATGAACCTCATGAATAAGATTTTTATGACTTTTTGGATAAGTTTGTCATTGTGTTTATCGATGACATTCTGATCTACTCCAAGTCAGAAGACGATCATGAAATGCACCTAAGAACCATCCTTGAAACCCTTAGGGAGCATCAGTTGTATGCTAAGTTTAGCAAATGTGAGTTCTGGTTAAAGGAAGTAGGATTCCTAGGCCATATCTTGTCGGCAGGAGGAGTTGCTCTCGATCCGGCCAAGATTAAGGATGTCGAAGAATGGAAAGACCCAACTACTCAAACAGAAGTCTGTGCATTTCTTGGATTAGCCAGATATTACCGCAAGTTCGTTGAAGGATTTTCGAGCATCGCAAGACCGATGACCCAGCTATTGAAGAAAGACAAGAAGTTTGAATGGACGGACAAATGTGAAGCAAGTTTTCAAGATCTCAAGAAGAGATTAATTTCAGTCCCAATTTTGATCATGCCGGTTATCAAGAAGCCGTTTGACGTATATTGTGATGCATCCAAGATTGGTCTCAGATGTGTGTTGATGCAAGAAGGCAAGGTCATATCATATATGTCTAGACAACTGAAGCAACATGAGCAGAACTATCCTACCCATGACTTAGAACTGGCAGTCGTAGTTTTAGCCTTGAAGACATGGCGTCATTACCTTATGGGTAACTGTTGTGAGATTTATTCGGATCACAAGAGTTTGAAGTATATTTTCACCCAGAAGGAGCTAAATATGAGGCAAAAGAGATGGATAGAGTTAATCAAGGATTATGACCTTGACATTCACTATCACCCCGGCAAGGCCAATGTGGTAGCAGATGCTCTTAGTAGACAACCATGTAGATTAAACACCATGATTAAGGCAGCCCAGCCAAGTTTGCATGAGGAGATGGAAAATTTCAGAGTGGGGCTAGTTAGCGAAGGATTTCTAGCTAGTATTGAACTTCAACCCACCCTGATCAGTCAGATAAAGGAGGCCCATAAAGGAAACACAAGTATTGATAGAATCAAGCGTCGTATCGGTACATGGAAGGTACCCAGATTCACCGAAGATGAAGAAGGATTTCTGTGGTATAAGGGACGTATCTGTGTTCCAGCAGATTCAGAGTTGAAACAAGTCATTATGGAGGAAGCCCATGATGTTGTTTATTCTATCCACCCGAGAGGAACCAAAATATATCAGGATTTGAAGGAGAAATTTTGGTGGCACAAAATGAAGAGAGAAATCGGAAGCTACATAGCCAAGTGTGATATCTGTCAGAGAGTCAAAGCGGAACATCAGCGACCCGCAGGACTTTTGCAACCATTGCAGATTCTGGAATGGAAATGGGATTCTGTCGGAATGGATTTTATCATAGGTTTTCCTACATCTAGTAGGGGAAATGACTCTATTTGGGTCATAATGGATAGACTATCCAAAGTAGATCATTTCATACCTGTCAAGAGTACCTATCAAAGCTCAAAGCTAGCAGAGTTGTACATTGCTAGAATAGTCAGTCTGCATGGAACCCCCAAGACCATAGTGTCGGATCGAGGAACCCAGTTTATATCAAGGTTCTAGAAGAAGGTCCAAGAAGGATTAGGAACCAAACTGAATTTCAGCACAGCTTATCACCCACAAACCGACGGACAAACTGAAAGAGTAAACCAGATCTTAGAAGATATGCTGAGAGCTTTTGTGTTAGAGTATGGATCTAAATGGGAAGATTGTCTGCCTTTCATAGAATTCTCATACAACAACAGTTATCAAGCCAGTTTGCAAATGGCCCCCTTTGAATTTCTGTATGGAAGAAAGTGTCGTACCCCCATTGAATTGGTCGCAAGTAGGAGAGAGTCAGATTTTCGGACCCGACATCTTACGAGAAGCTGAAGAGAAGGTTCACAAAGTCCATGAACACCTCAAGACCGCTCAATCTAGATAGAAGAGTTATGCTGACAAAAGACACCGAGACCTGACCTTCAATATCGGAGATTTTGTGTATCTGAAAGTATCACCCTTGAAGGGAATGCAACGTTTTCAACTGAAAAGGGAAGCTTGCCCCCAGATATATTGGACCCTTCAAGATTTTGAATCGACGAGGAGAAGTATCCTATCAACTGGAACTGCCTGAGGAGATGTCCGCCGTACATGATGTGTTCCATATCTCGTTACTTAGGAAATGCCTAGAAGTTCCGAAGAAGACCAAAGTTTTCAAGAACATTTATCACAGAGCAATAAATATCAATGAGGATTTAACCTATCGTGAAGTTCCCATAGATATTTTGGAAGAAGCATTTAGAATCACCTAGACCAGGAGTTTCAAGTTTCTCAAGATCCACTAGAGTAACCATACCGAAGAAGAAGCCACCTGGGAACGAGAAGATTATATTAGGATTGAGTTTCCCAATCTCTTTAGTTCTTAATTTTTCTTGAATCTCAGGACGAGATTCTGCTTAAGGATGGAAGGTTTGTAACATCTCAAAAAAAAGCTTATCAATTTCTAATCACCCAAGTTTAGGATTAACAAAAACTTTTATTCCAAAAATCTATATGAGTGCATCTGTGATTTGTATTAATGTATGAATGCTTGCATTTGTCATGATTGATTGCTATAAATGATAAGGATTGGTTTAAAGATGAATACCACATCATCTAAGTCTTTTCGAAACAAAATCAACTAAAAAAAGAAAATCATATATGAGGCATATGATCATATGGTCACTTTGGCCAAAATTAACCCCTAGCCCACTTTGGGCATCTCTAGTAAAAGATTTCTAACAGAAACAATTCTAATTCTTTTCACCCCTTGCTAGACCAAGTAAAAGTGAACCCAAGCAAACTTTACAAAATTGTAGAAACTATTTTCAACACCATTAGAGAGGCATTTCAAAATTGAATCAAGTGAAGGTGCATAGATCACCACTTTTCAAAAACCACTCAAATCAACACCATTTGAAAATTCCTAGCAACCATAGACTACCAAGCATGTGACAAGCTCACCCACCAAAATTCATGGAGAAATTCAAAATTTAAGCTCATGCGGCCATTTGGTCGAATACCTCGCAGACAAAGTACAAGCTACCAACTATTCACTATTTGTGATCACTCAATTGCTCACCAATTGTACTGCAATCAACCCAATAAATCGCCCACGATCACCCCAGTACCTGGTCGTGTAGTGGAGAAGCTCACCTTCGTCATTGTGCTAGTGCAATGCTGTATCCGAGCGAGGTCATGCCAGTCGACCATGGACAGGTCGCCTCACACCATGCCGCCCTCTCCCAAGATGACTAGCTGCTAGCCATGACCTCACCGCCCCTATCTGTCCACCTCTTGACCAATGGCGAGGAGTGGAGGAGCCAGAACAGCCGCGCCCATTTAACACCCTGTTGGAGATATGGCCAAGAGGCAATAATAAAAGTGATTATTATTATATCTTTGTGTTTATGATGAATGTTTACATCACATGCTATAATTGTATTATTAGGAAACACTAATACTCGTGTGTTTTGTAAACATAAGAGAGTCCCTAGTAAGCCTCTTATTAAACTAGCTTGTTGATTAATTGATGATCACGGTTTCCTGATCATAGGCATTAGGATGTGATTAATAACAAGGTTATGTCATTAGGAGAATGATGTGATGGACACACACCCATAGTAAGCGTAGCATAAGATCAAGTCATTAAGTTCGTATTGCTGTAAGCTTTCAAATACATAGTAACCTATTCCTTCGACCATGAGGTTATGTTAATCACCATCACCGGATGGATACTTTGATGACATCAAACGCCGCTTCATAACTGGGTGGTTATAAAAGTGTCATTGGGTATTCTGAAAGTATGTGTTGAAGCGCATGAACCAAGATTGGGATTTGTCCATCCATATGACGGATAGATATGCTCTGGGCCCTCTCGGTGGAATGTCATCTAGTTAGCTTGCAAGCATGTGACTGGGTCACAAGGGATGACATATCACGGAACGATTAAAGAGTACTTATCAGTAACGAGGTAGAACTAGGTATGGAGATACCGACGATCAAACCTCGGATAAGTATTGTATCGCAAGTCAAAGGGAATTAGTTTCGTATGTAAGTGGTTCAATCGATCGCAAAGTCATCGTTGAGTATGTGGGAGCCATTATGGATCTCCAGGTCCCGCTGATGGTTATTCATAGGAGATGTGTCTCTATCATGTCTACATATTCACGAACCGTAGGGTGACACACTTAAGGTTCGAAGTTGTTTTAAGTAGATATGGAATATGCGTTGGAGACCGAATGTTGTTCGGAGTCTCGGATTGGATTCGGGACATCACGAGGAGATCCGGAATGGTCCGGAGAATAAGATTCATATATAGGGGATCATTTTCTGAGTTAGGAAATGTTCCGGAGTGTTTGTATGAGGATTCTAGAAGGTTTCGGAATGTTCCGGAAGGTTCTAGAAAATAGCTTGGAGTTTGCTTGAAAATCAAGATAGGGATCAAGGAGTCCTGGTGGGTCAAGACTAGGAGTCGTGGGGGAGGAGGACTCCTTCCCCCACCTCCCAATCCGCCGGCCTAGAGAGGAGGGGAGTCCTACAAGGACTCCCCCTCCCCAGGCGCCCTCCCTTCTTTAAATAGAGGGGCAGGGGCGCCCCCTCCTCCCTTGCTCCCATAACACCCAATCTCTTCCGCCTCTCTCCTCCACCTTCTTCTGCACAGGCATAGGCGAAGCCCTGCAGAATTCTCTACTCCACCACCACCACCACGCCGTCGTGCTGCTGGGATTCCGTGGAGAAGATCTACTACCTCCGCTGCTCGCTGGAACGGGGAGAGGAAGGTCTGCTTCGACTCCGCACGTGTAACCGACTGCGGAAGCGCTGCCGAATCGCGGCACCGGAAGGATCGTCCACTTGACCGACTGCGGAAGCGCTGCTGGAACGCGACGCCGGAAGGATCGTCCACACGATCTTGAGATCGGCAAGTGATCGACTACATCAACCACGAGATCTAATCTCGTTAACACTTTCGGATCTACGAGGGTTAGTTCCTATCTATCTCATTGCTCATGTCTAATAGATTAGATCTTGGCTTTTATCTAGATTAGATCTAGGTTTTGTTCGTTCTTGCGGTAGAAATTTTTTGTTTTCCATGCTACGAACCCATCAGTGGTATCAAAGCTGTATCTATGCGTAGATCTGTTGCACGAGTAGAACACAATGTTTTTTTGGGCGTTGATGCTTTTGTTGTCGGTGTCTTAGCGTGTACTTTGCATCTTGCGGCATGGTGGGATGAAGCGGCTCGGGCTAACATTACATGTCATCGCACATGAGACTTGCTCCACGCTTGACGTGCAACTTGCTTTGCACAAGTGGCTTTGCGGGTGTCTGTCTCTCCCACCATAGTTAAGATTCAATTTACAATGAGCATCTTGACAACACTTGTATCAACGTTGTGGTTCTTGTTCGTAGGTAAGATCGGTCTTATGCGAAAGCCCCAAACCACGTAAAACTTGCAAAGAAAATTAGAGGCGTCTAACTTGTTTTTGCAGGGGTTTTGTGATGTGATATGGCCAACATGTGATTGTGATTGTATTTGATGTATGCAATGATCCTTGTTGTAATATGGCAACCGGCAGGAGCCAAATGGTTGTCTTTAATTCTGTTAAGACCTGCGTGTCTATTCATCTTGTAATAGCTTTATTCCAAGTAGTTGTAATAGTTGCTGGTGATGATGGACAACCATGAAGCGGCGCCACTGACCTTGACGCAATGCTGGTGATGATGGAAATCATGTTCGTGCTTTGGAGATGGAGATCAAAGGCGCAAGAAGAAAAGGCCATATCATATCACACTAATTATGAATTGCCTATGATGTTAATCCTTTATGCATCTTGTATTGCTTAGATCGCGACGGTAGCATTATAAGATGATCCCTCTCACTAAATATCAAGTAATAAAGTGTTCACCCTTAGTTGGCACCGTTGCTAAGACTCGTCGTTTCGAAGCATCTCGTGATGATCGGATGTGATAGATTCTATGTGTGCATACAACGGGTGCAAGCCAGATTTGCACATGCGGAAACTAAGGTTATCTTGACGAGCATAGCATGTACAGACATGGTCTCGGAACACGGAATACCGAAAGGTAGAGCATGAGTCATATAATTGATATGATGAACATGAAGATTGTTCGCCGATGAAACTACATCTTCTCTCGTGAAGATCGGACTTGGTGTAGTGGACTTGGTTCATGTAATCACTAAGACAATGTGAGGGATGTTGTTTTGAGTGGGAGTTCACCTAGTTAGTTTAAGAATTAAAATTTGAACTCAATTTGTCATAAACTTAGTCTAAATTACTTGCAAATTGTTGTAGATTATGGCGACCCCCTCCATCAATTTCAATGCGTTCCTAGAGAAAGAAAAGCTTAAAAACAATGGAAGCAATTTCACGGACTGGTTTCGTGGACTGAATATCGTCCTCAGGGCTGGTCAGTTGACCTATGTGCTCAATGCACCACTAGGTGACCCACCTGCAGATAATGCCACCGATGACGAAAAGAATGTTTTCGCCACTCGGAAAAATCATTACTCCACAGTTCAGTGTGCCATCCTGTACGGTTTAGAAGCGGAGTTCCAACAGCGTTTTGAGCACCACGACCCGTTCGAGATCATTAAGGAGCTCAGGCTAATTTTTGAGACTCGCGCGGCCATGGAGAGCTATGAGGCCTCCGAAAAGTTCTTTAACTGTAAGATGGAAGAAGGAAGCTCCGTTAGCGAGCACGTGCTCACCATGTCTGGGTACGCTAAGAAGCTCCAAGAGTTGGGAATATCGATTCCTAATGAATTGGGGATTCACCATCTCCTTCAATCACTGCCACCAAGTTACAAGAACTTTGTGATGAACTACAACATGCACTGCATGAACAAGACGTTTCCTGAACTGTCGTCCATGCTGAAAACTGCTGAAGT
Source organism: Avena eriantha (assembly GCA_910589775.1). NCBI lineage: Eukaryota > Viridiplantae > Streptophyta > Magnoliopsida > Poales > Poaceae > Avena > Avena eriantha. Next base: position 263,868,968 of record OU342743.1, on the reverse strand, counting down.
GGAGATCAAGAAGGAGCAACAAGTGTTGATGGTCAATAAGACCACCAATTTCAAGAAACGGGGCAAGCCTAAAAACAAGGGCAACTTCAAGAAGGACGGCAAGAAAGCTGCCGCACCTGCTAAGAAGCCCAAGGCTGGTCCTAATCCTGAAACTAAGTTCTTCTACTGCAAGGGTGCTGGTCACTTGAAGCGTAACTGCCCCAAGTACCTGGCGGATCTGAAGAACGGCAACATCAAGAAGAAAGGTATATTTGATATATGTGTTATAGATGTGTATCTTACTAGTAATCGTAGTAGTGCCTGGGTATTTGATACTGGTTCGGTTGCTCATATTTGTAACTCGAAACAGGAGCTGCGGAATAAACGAAGACTGGCAAGAGACGAGGTGACGATGCGCGTTGGAAATGGTTCCAAGGTTGATGTGATCGCCGTCGGCACGCTCCCTCTACATCTACCTTCGGGATTAGTTTTAAATTTAAATAATTGTTATTTGGTGCCTGCGTTAAGCATGAACATTATATCTGGATCTTGTTTATTGCGAGACGGTTACTCTTTTAAGTCCGAGAATAAATGTTGTTCGATTTATATGAGTAATATCTTTTATGGTAATGCACCTGAGATGAATGGTTTATTCTTACTGAATCTCGATAGTAGTGATACACATGTTCACAACATAGATGCTAAACGAATTAAATTGAATGATAATTCTACATACATGTGGCACTGTCGTCTTGGTCACATTGGAGTGAAGCGTATGAAGAAACTCCATTCAGATGGACTTCTTGAATCACTTGATTTTGAATCACTTGAAAGATGCGAAGCATGTCTAATGGGAAAAATGACTAAGACTCCATTCTCTGGTACAATGGAGCGAGCTACAGACTTATTGGAAATAATACATACCGATGTGTGCGGTCCAATGAGTGTAGCATCGCGTGGTGGATATCGTTATGTTCTCACTTTCACGGATGACTTGAGTAGATATGGGTATGTCTACTTTATGAAACATAAGTCCGAAACTTTCGAGAAGTTTAAGGAATTTCAAAGTGAAGTGGAAAATCATCGTAACAAGAAGATTAAGTTTCTGCGTTCTGACCGCAGGGGTGAATATCTGAGTTACGAGTTTGGCATGCATTTAAAGAAATGTGGAATACTTTCACAGTTGACACCGCCGGGAACACCACAGCGTAATGGTGTGTCCGAACGTCATAATCGAACTCTCTTAGATATGGTTCGGTCTATGATGTCTCTTACAGATTTACAGTTATCATTTTGGGGCTATGCATTAGAGACAGCCGCATTCACTTTAAATAGGGCACCATCTAAATCCGTTGAAACGACACCGTACGAATTGTGGTTTGGCAAGAAACCTAAGTTGTCATTCCTTAAAGTTTGGGGTTGCGAAGCATATGTAAAGAAGTTACAACCTGATAAGCTAGAACCCAAAGTGGAGAAATGCGTCTTCATAGGATACCCTAAAGAAACAATTGGGTATACCTTCTATCATAGATCCGAAGGCAAAGTTTTCGTTGCAAAGAATGGATCCTTTCTTGAGAAGGAGTTTCTCTCGAAAGAGGTGACTGGAAGGAAAGTAGAACTCGATGAGGTTATTGAACCTTCTCTCGGATTTGAGAGTAGCGCAGCACCGGAAGATGTTTTGGTGCCGCCTGCACCAATTGAAGAGGAAGCTAATGATAATGATCATGAAACTTCAAACGAAGTTACTACTGAACCTCGCAGGTCAACGAGGGTTCGTACCACTCCTGATTGGTATGACTCTGCCTTGAACGTCATGTTGGTGGACAACGCTGATGACCCTACGACGTATGAAGAAGCTATGGTGAGCCCAGATTCCGACAAATGGCTAGAAGCCATGAAATCCGAAATGGGATCCATGTACGAAAACCAAGTGTGGACTTTGGTGGACTTACCGGATGGCCGTAAGGCTGTCGAGAACAAATGGATTTTCAAGAGAAAAACAAATGTTGATGGTAACGTTACCGTCTATAAAGCTCGACTTGTCGCGTAAGGGTTCCGACAAATTCAAGGAGTTGACTATGATGAGACTTTCTCACCAGTAGCGAAGCTAAAGTTTGTGAGGATTTTGTTAGCAATTGCTGCACATTTCGATTATGAGATTTAGCAGATGGATGTCAAAACGGCGTTCCTTAATGGTGACATTGAGGAAGAGTTGTATATGGTACAACCCAAGGGTTTTGTCGATCCTAAAGATGCTGACAAGGTATGCAAACTTCAGCGCTCCATTTATGGACTGAAGCAAGCATCCCGTAGTTGGAATCAACGTTTTGATAAAGTAATCAAAAACTTTGGATTTATACAAACTTATGGAGAAGCTTGTATTTACAAGAAAGTGAGTGGGAGCTCTGTAGCATTCCTAGTACTGTATGTAGATGACATATTGTTGATTGGGAATGATATAGAACTTCTTAATAGCGTCAAAACCTATTTGAATAATAGTTTTTCAATGAAGGATCTCGGCGAAGCGGCATATATTCTAGGTATCAATATTTATAGAGATAGATCAAGACGCCTAATAGGGCTTTCACAAAGTACATACTTGGACAAAGTTCTAAAGAAGTTTAGAATGGAAGATAGCAAGAAAGGGTTCGTGCCCATGTTGTCAGGTAAGACCTTGAGTAAAACTCAAAGCCAAGCTACGGCAGAAGATAGAGAGAAAATGAATAAAATTCCCTATGCCTCGGCCATAGGTTCTATCATGTATGCCATGCTGTGTACAAGACCGGATATAGCACATGCTATTAGTTTAACTAGCAGATATCAAAGTGATCCTGGAATGGAGCACTGGACAGCGGTCAAGAATATCCTAAAGTACCTAAATAGGACTAAGGATATGGTTCTTTCTTATGGAGGTGATGAACAGCTTGTTGTAAATGGTTACACCGATGCTAGTTGGAACACCGATCTGGATGACTCAAAATCACAGTCGGGATACGTATTTATTTTGAATGGTGCTGCAGTGAGCTGGAGGAGTGCGAAGCAAAGCGTTGTGGCGAAATCTTCAACTGAAACGGAATACATAGCTGCTTCGGAGGCTGCACAAAAGCCGTTTGGATGAAGGAATTCATTACTGAACTCGGCGTGGTTCCCAGTGCGTTGGACCCGATGGCCATCTACTGTGACAACACAGGTGCCATAGCTAATGCGCAGGAGCCAAGGTCACATAGCAAGCTGAAGCACATCAAGCTACGTTTCCACGCTATTCGCGAGTATGTCCGAGATGGTGACATAAAGATTTGCAAAGTACACACTGATCTGAATGTAGCAGATCCGTTGACTAAACCTCTCCCTAGGGCAAAGCATGACCAACACCAAAACGCCATGGGTGTTCGGTATATTACCATGTAATCTAGATTATTGACTCTAGTGCAAGTGGGAGACTGTTGGAGATATGCCCAAGAGGCAATAATAAAAGTGATTATTATTATATCTTTGTGTTTATGATGAATGTTTACATCACATGCTATAATTGTATTATTAGGAAACACTAATACTTGTGTGTTTTGTAAACATAAGAGAGTCCCTAGTAAGCCTCTTGTTAAATTAGCTTGTTGATTAATTGATGATCACGGTTTCCTGATCATAGGCATTAGGATGTGATTAATAACAAGGTTATGTCATTAGGAGAATGATGTGATGGACACACACCCATAGTAAGCGTAGCATAAGATCAAGTCATTAACTTCGTATTGTTGTAAGCTTTCAAATACATAGTAACCTATTCCTTCGACCATAAGGTTATGTTAATCACCATCACCGGATGGATACTTTGATGACATCAAACGCCGCTTCGTAACTGGGTGGTTATAAAAGTGTCATTGGGTATTCTGAAAGTATGTGTTGAAGCGCATGAACCAAGATTGGGATTTGTCCATCCATATGACGGATAGATATGCTCTGGGCCCTCTCGGTGGAATGTCATCTAGTTAGCTTGCAAGCATGTGACTGGGTCACAAGGGATGACATATCACGGAACGAGTAAAGAGTACTTATCAGTAACGAGGTAGAACTAGGTATGGAGATACCGACGATCAAACCTCGGATAAGTATTGTATCGCAAGACAAAGGGAATTAGTTTCGTATGTAAGTGGTAGAATCGATCGCAAAGTCATCGTTGAGTAAGTGGGAGCCATTATGGATCTCCAGGTCCCGCTGATGGTTATTGATAGGAGATGTGTCTCTATCATGTCTACATATTCACGAACCGTAGGGTGACACACTTAAGGTTCGAAGTTGTTTTAAGTAGATATGGAATATGCGTTGGAGACCGAATGTTGTTCGGAGTCTCGGATTGGATTCGGGACATCACGAGGAGATCCGGAATGGTCCAGAGAATAAGATTCATATATAGGGGATCATTTTCTGAGTTAGGAAATGTTCCAGAGTGTTTGTATGAGGATTCTAGAAGGTTTCGGAATGTTCCGGAAGGTTCTAGAAAATATCTTGGAGTTTGCTTGAAAATCAAGATAGGGATCAAGGAGTCCTGGTGGGTCAAGACTAGGAGTCGTGGGGGAGGAGGACTCCTCCCTCCACCTCCCAATCCGCCGGCCTAGAGAGGAGGGGAGTCCTACAAGGACTCCTCCTCCCCAGGCGCCCTCCCTTCTTTAAATAGAGGGGCAGGGGCGCCCCCTCCTCCCTTGCTCCCATAACACCCAATCTCTGCCGCCTCTCTCCTCCACCTTCTTCTGCACAGGCATAGGCGAAGCCCTGCAGAATTCTCTACTCCACCACCACCACCACGCCGTCGTGCTGCTGGGATTCCGTGGAGAAGATCTACTACCTCCGCTGCTTGCTGGAACGGGGAGAGGAAGGTCTGCTTCGACTCCGCACGTGTGACCGACTGCGGAAGCGCTGCCGAATCGCGGCGCCGGAAGGATCGTCCACTTGACCGACTGCGGAAGCGCTGCTAGAACGCGACGCCGGAAGGATCGTCCACACGATCTTCAGATCGGCAAGTGATCGACTACATCAACCACGAGATCTAATCTCGTTAACACTTTCGGATCTACGAGGGTTAGTTCCTATCTATCTCGTTGCTCATGTCTAATAGATTAGATCTTGGCTTTTATCTAGATTAGATCTAGGTTTTGTTCATTCTTGCGGTAGAAATTTTTTGTTTTCCATGCTACGAACCCATCACACCCTACCATGCCGAGAGTATGACGGAGCGCCGCAGCCGCCTCGCGCACACATGCCATGCCTCGGTCTCCGCTCGTACCCGCACCCACCACGTCACCAGCCACCTCCTAGACAACCTCATTCGCCGCCGCGCGCCCCGTGACCAGCGTACCACATGACGAACTCCTCCGTAGCTGAACAGAGCACCGACGTCGCCCGACCGACTGAGACCACCCCTTGCCGCGCCATCACACGCGTGACGATCGCTGCAGTCCCCCGCGTCGACCCATGCCATCCGCCATGCTTAGCTCGACCTGTAGTAGCATTGCCGGTGAATCCTAACCATGCCGCCCTGCCTCCAATGTCGGTGTATAAATAGGAGCCACCCCATACCTCAATCGGCACACCATCTGACTCCCCACTCACCCAGGAACCTCACTGACCCTTCCTCGAAGCAAGGCGAGCACCACGACGCCGGAATTTGGCTAGAGTCTGCCGCTGCAGTGAAGGAAGGAAGCCATCGATTGGAGCCACCCCAGGAGCCACCACGACCACCAATCGACCCGCTGTCGTCGACCAGCTCGTTCTCCCCTATCGCCGGACCTAACTGGAGCCCTGGTAAGCCCCCAGTGACCCCCACCATCGTGTTAGGTTTAGTATCTCGCCGGAGCAGTTCGCCGTAGACGATGAACCTGAGCCGTAGATTTCATTCTAATCGTAAGGCTGAGATTGGTAGATACAGTTTCGGGTTAGATGAGTTGCTGATGCATAGGACCGTTCTGTCAGCAGCCCGCTGCACGTACGCTGTGCAGTTGGGCCGGCCCATTTCTTTTCCAGCGCAGAGCCCATCAGTTTAAATAGAATTTTGCTATTTAACTTAAAACCCTATTCTGTCAGTAGATTCAAAATTCAATTCAAAGAGATGTACTGATCCAAAATGCATGATTCCAATTTTGTTATAAAGGTATTACAAATATCAAATCACTCGCGTTGGATTCAAACCAATTGAAACTATAGATCACTTATACTAAAAATAACAAGACAAATACTTTTACCACTTCAAACATTTTTATAAAATTAACCATAAATGCTTTTGAGTTGATTCCAATTCTCAAAAATCACATTTGCCATGCTCTACATGAATATGCCAAAAGATTTGGTTTTACAGATATGAAACATGGTTTAGTATTAAAGGAATGATATATATATAGGCATTTCTAGTCACTTAAATATTATTAAATAGTAATATTAAATCTTGTAATACATGACCACCATTTTAAATCACATTCCCAAGTATTGGAATATGTGGTGATGGCCTATGTCAACATGATCCACTATTTTAATTGGAGAATATTAAATCTTAAGTATTTTCAATGAATAGAAATTACTTTTCCCAAATAAGATAAATAAGAATGTGCCATTATTGCATGTAATGATTGAGATGATACTAGATCATCTAATATGAGCCCTTGTGTGCTAAATAGAAGTTGTTAAGGGTTGTTTGGTGATTGTGTATATTGTATGTATTTATAGACGCTAGTACTGATTCGGGCTACGACGAGGAGGAGTACTTCGAGAAAGAAGAAGAGAACTTCAACAACTGCACTGCTTAAGGCAAGCTAGAACTTTGCATGATCTCTATGCAAGCCCACTATACTAGATAACCTATGCAATATGCACTATGCATGCTTGGTTATACAACTTGATTATACCAATCCCAGTTTTACTTACCAGCTTTACTTTTCTTTTATTAAAGTTTCTTATCTAGTAATGAATTGTGATTAGTGGAAAAGTAGGATGGATACCATTAAGATCATAGACTTAGTTTTGAATGCTTATACTTGACTAGCACCCCCAGTAGTGATACCCTCAATACTAGTGGCTAGTGCTAAACTAAATTTGATTACTTTAGATGAGAATACTTGGTGAAAATGATTATGAAAACCTTGGAATGATGATTCATTCTATTGAAATGTTTTGACATGTGTTATGATACACAATGGTTTGAGGATGAAAATTAATGAGGCATCAGCCTTGACTTTGATAAAAACTGATGGTTGGGTTCAGATGCGATACCATTCCAATTTTACCGTACAACCACAATACCTGAGTTGGGTAGGGCTTAACTGGAAGTTTATATGTCTTAGTATGGGTTCCCTTGCGGAAGAGGTTGAGCTGAGGCTACCTCGGGAATGAATGTCCACCTATGCAGTTCCCGGGATGGCAGTTGGCCATGGCTGGGAGGCCAAACTCATAAGGGAGGTGCCTATACTAGGGTGTGTAATTGAAAGGTTAGGATTGATTATCCGCATACAAAGTATGATGGTTCAGGGTTACCCCTGACGGATGTATCAAATTTTGTGGTGAAAGTGTACCACCTCTGCAGAGTGTCAAACTATTCGAATAGTCGCGTCCGTGGTTATGGACAGTTGGAGTGGCCATACTGTTCCGTTGTTAGATGTTTTCAAAATGACTTGGACTTGAAAGATGACTTTGACTTGACCGCAACAGAGTTGTGGACATGAAATCTAAGTTCCCACTTAAGTAATGTAGAGAACTAAACTTAGGTCTTTACTCTTAAGGCTTTATGAAATAAACCTGGCTTTTTGCAAACAAACCTAGAGCTTATGATTCCTACTAGTTTTACCTTACTTAAATTAGTAATAGTTTGCGAGTACTTAAAGAGTACTCATGGCTTTGTCCCTGGCTATTCCCATGGCCAGACTATGAGGAGGACTACCCGGAAGATGGACATCAGGAGGTCTATGATAACTAGGATCATCTCCCATCGTCAGCATTGCCTGTGACCATGGAGATGGATCCTACTACGTTTACTTTCCGTTGCTTTGATTGTATTAAGACTGGATCATGAGATCCTTTATTTGTAAGACCTTTATTCTGGTTTGTAATGGATGATGTATTGTGGTACCAATTTTGGTATGTCTCGCAAAAATGGTAATCCTGATGTATGGCATAACAGGCATCTGGACTTAAAAATCTAGGTGTTGACAACACATGGGGCATACATGCATTTTCACATTGCCTATGATTCACAAGCTCATTCTTCAATAGGCACACGGTTAGAGATCAATTCCTCTTCAACTTCTTGGGAGCTTAGCATGGTTTCACATTTTATTGCACTACCCTCTGGGGGTTCTTTTCACCTTTCGCTCATGGTACTAGATTTGTTGGTCGAACATACTCCAAGGGGAGTCATTAGGGAGTATTTGCACATGTGCCTTTATATTTTGCTAATACCTTCCTTCCGGGTAGCACCAGGTGACTCCAGAGCCCCCACCGCCTTCCCAAAGAAACACCTCTCTGTCGCTCCTCTGCACCTAGTCGCCTCCAGAGGAGGCTTCCCGTGGTGGAGTGCCCCGTTCTCCTCTTGTTGTCTTTATTTGACCCAAGATTTTTTGCCATAGCCTGATGAGATATAAATTCCTTGCCCTACGATCTAGAGGTACGCACCACCAGCTTGTTGGTGTCGTCCACCGCACGCCCGGTTGCGATCCAGCTCCATCTCCACTGTTCGTGGTCATCATGCTTGACGACGCTATCATAGACGAGCGTGGGAGCATGTCAGGGAAGGGGAAGGTGCCAACGCACGCGATGAGGCCTCTCGAGGGCTGCTCCAGCCAGGAACGAGCACTGAATCATGCCTAGGAGGCGTACATATGGGATCTACAAGCATCGAATTGACATCTGAGGTAGATAGAGCGTTGGGCTTATTCACCTACTCTGCCTTTGCGACAGGAGTTTGGACCTTTTGTCACCGTCATTGATGTTGACGTGAAGATCCATGTTCCATTGGCTAGTGGCGACCCCTTGTGCACTTTGGAACCACTTCGTCACCTTATTTGTTCCGATTTCCAAGGTGTTGATGGGGGAATGATGGTTGTCGTGTTCCCATCTTGTATGCTCAGGTCGAATCGAGAGCCAGTGAAGGTTTTAGGGAGTACTCGCAATAGATCGGGAGAAGTATGTGTGTCAGACTATCGGCGTTCTTGCAGAAGTGTTATCAACGAGTGGGGTAGGCGAAGATTTCGTCCTTGTCAGTCTCAGTTTCTGGGGTGAAAACCTAAGTCCAACCTTCGGTGGTCGTATCTGGTAATGGTGGCTTCCTGATTGTTTTCTTGTTGAAGACATTGTCTAGAGTTTGGACCCTTTTCAGGGTGAAAATGAAGGATCTGGCCATTCTAGTTAGACTGGACGACAACGCTGTGTGTACCTTGTTACCTTTCTGGAGGCGTCGTTTTCAAGAACCTTGTCTGGATTCTATGTGTCGTCACTACTGGTGGTGTTTTTGCTACTGTGAGTTTCTGAGTGCTTTGGCGGGGTCCTTTGATTTCTTTTTTCTTCACTTGTTTTGGTTGTGTACATCCTTAATCTCTAGACTTCGTCTAAACATTATGTTGTTGAAAAGGTTGGTTTTAACTGCTATCATCTTCATATTAATATATTCTTTTTTATCGAAAAAATATTTTGCCAATACCAGCCGGTACTCCACCTTTGAGGTTTCATAAGTATGTCACTGAGGTCGCACATGTGTTTCAGGGTGGACGTAGCGGCAAACGTTTCATTAAAGTGAAAAATGTTTGCAATATTCTAAATCGCAGCGTGTTCTCGCGTGGGTTTGCTGAAAAGTGAAACCCATTTGAAACATTTTTGAAACTTTAAACGAAACATCCACAAAAATAGACCTTGAGTCGATTTTGACAAATATTAAAGTTTTCTCTAAATCTTCTTCACCATGTGATCTACCCCACCACCACCCACACACACACACACAAAAACACAGAAGAATAAGATATATCCTCGGTCAAGATCATCCTAGAAATGTGAAATTCCCTAAAAATGAATCAACTTCGTCTGAAAATGTAAAATTCCCTGTGAAGCAATCGTAAACTCACACTCAAATGACTCTATTTCTTTTCAACAGACCCTCTTGTCCCCTCAAGGCGACGAGACGAGCAACCCTAGCTGTCGCCGCCTAAGAACCCCTCCACCACTCCTTCCCCTCCTCCCCTGCCACCACTAGGGCTTCGGCCGGCCAAAGCCTGCTCGTTGCCGGCGTGGGAAGGGGGGGTCATCTCCTCTCGGGCGAGATTGCAACGAGGGACACTTCCCCATGGAGGACGTGATGCGCGTCGGGTATCATGGCGACAAGGCTTCCTTGGCGGTGTTGTGGCGTCTGGAGTTGTTGTAGCGTGGCATACGACGGCTTGGTGGTGATACCCGTGGCGGTCTTAGACCGCCGACGGGGGTTTGAGGTGGCGTTGGGCCCGGTCTGGCACGACGGCACTGTGGCAGCTGACCAGGGCGACCCGATATCCTCCCTCATTGTGCTTGTCGACACCAAGGCCATGGCGGCCAGGTCCGTCATCATTTTGTCGGCCTACCGACGGATCAAGAGGCCGGGATGGTCAGTTATGTGGGGGCTCGGCCTGAATAAAGGCGCCAGTCCTAGGATCCCTCTCACGCCATGATGAGTTGTTCCGCTATTTGCATGTCTTTAGTGACCTAGCTAGAGTGTCGAGTTTCGGGAGGCTCCGACAGTGAACTCCCATGGGAGATTCATGCTTGGAGATTGCTGGAACATATGGGATTCGGTCGCGCGTAACCATGTTTTTTTGACCGTTTGGTTTCAGAACGAGTGAGGAGAAGCTCTACAGTGTGTTGCCATTGTGGAACATGTCTTTAGTTCCATGATAAAATTAGTGTGCGGAGAATTTAATGGAAGCCAATATTTGAGAATTAAAAATGGTGGTTCGAGTCCTGGTGGCAATGAGGAATTGGCTTGGTGATTCGTAACTTGTAACAGTGGCATCGAAAAGTGGGGTCGATAGCACAAGAAGAGTTCACAGTCTTACCATGCAGGGTGAAAATCCAAGGTCTAACCTTAATTGGTTGTGTCTGTCAATGACCTTGTTGAAGCATTGTTTTATAAGCGAGGACTTTCTTCAGTGTGGAAATATATGATCTTTGATCGTACGACGGTGGTGTTTGTGCTCTGTTTTCTTCTTGAAGGCGTCGCTATTGGAGATGTTAGACTTCTGGTGTTGTTCCGGTGATGTTAGTGTCATTGCTACTAAGGATCTGAACATTGTAGCGAGACTTTTCATGTTTGTAATTTTTTCGACTCTGTGCATCTATAATGCCTAATCGGTTATTGCAGAGAATGACTTGGTATCTTGGTGATACTTATATATGCTTTTTTTAAATAAAAAATAAACTCTCAATGTTTCGTGCTACCGATATACATATTTCATTTTTTAACTGCATGTTGTCTTGACAGGGTGACATCTGTCTCGTAGCACCTATATCGACCCCCTAGCAAGCTAGCATACCTACAGGGCTACATCCATCTAAAGTGCTCCGATCGAGCCGTCTTTCCCCCATCCTTCCCATGCTGGTCTGGTCCATGGAGTCATCGGTCAAGTCTTGTAGTAGCTAGCTAGATAGCTAGAATGGACCAGGGATAACAAAAAGAAGGTCGGGAAGGAGCATATGAGGCCTTTCACAATGAGGTGTGTCTTAGCACCCTAAGAAAAATAGATGGTTAAGAGACAACATCTCCGATGCATTGTTGGTTAAGTGGTGTTTTTACATTTAATGATTAGATGACATACATGCATATGATTGATCTAACCATGTTTTTTTGCCTATGGTTTTGTGCAAGAGGTGTTTCTTAGCTAAGATACAATCACAAGCTCTTTTCTCATTAACTATAGTGCAACATAGGCAAAGTGTCTAGGATATAACGCTAAGATACACCCATTGTGAAAGGCCTGAGAAAGTTTCGTGTTTGTCCTCCTTTTTGTTGTTGTGTTTGTCCTCCTTTTTGTTGTTGTTGAAAGTGTCTGTCCTTTCAAAAGATAAAGAAGGTTCCATACCAAGATGGACAGATAGTTTGACGTGCAACGAAACGATTCCATGGCCAAGTGGCCGGCCAAGCTTCTTTTATCTCCAACGAATGCATGGAACCACTCAACTTTGATAGATTCTCAATATATGAATGCAGCCGGACATCACATAGAAGATGATCGATCCATGACGTTGCTCATTCCAATACGTGAAAACATTGTATACGGGTCACTACAGGAAAACGGGCGGGGTGTCGAGAGCCGTTTCCTACGCCGACGGTGGGTAGGCCCTGAGCTGGGCAGTCCAGCAACGAGACCGTCGGTTCAGTTTAGCCGTTGGAGTAGACCTGATGGGTCGAGGGCCGCCGTCGACGTATCTAGAGCTAGGCCGAGAGTGGACGGCGGCGTAGCTCGGCTTTCGACGTAGATTGCAAACATGTGGTAGTGGAACCGGCGGTTGACGGAGGTTTAACAGCATAGGAGCTACGACATCGGAGATGTCGTCGGCATAGCTATTTTTTCTTTTACCATATTAATTCTATAAAAAATCATAACTAAATCATTCTTATTCAAAAATATAAAAAAAATTGCAAAAAAAATAAATCTATCAATCCACACTCAAATATTACACATTTGTATTGAATAAAAATTAAATAAAATATAAAAATATTACATATACTTTCGTATAACATATTTTAAAATATATTTAAAATAGAAAATATGGTGGAATACCTCAAAAACTCCCATGGACAACCAGAATGAATCTTACGGTAAAATGGTCTCATCCTTTATTTTCTGTGTAGACATACCTAAACAAACTAAAATAAAGATAAAAGTCTACTGGTTAACCATCGTTGGAGGTGGTTAAAGGGGTAGATCTATGGAGGCCATGGTCCATGTTTTCAGGGAAATCGACCACCGGAGCATAAGAATACCTCAAAAATTGCATGTGGCTCTGGCATATGTGTACAAGTGTGGTGCAATATTCATAGAAGCAATATATAGCTCTCGGGTGTGACCATGTTCACATACACGCGGTAGCAGTTAGTAAACACTACTAAAATACCCTCTCATACCCGGCGGATTTTTGGGACGGTATAAACGAAAAGTACATGCAATAGTTGGATACGCGACGGATGAGCAATCACGGCACCATTTCTCCACGGCAGCCAATTATACGCCTCGGTACATAGGATACCGACGGCTTTTGGTGCCGTGGTCGTTGTCCGGGTAGGCCGGCGCATTGTAATACCGCAATAGATGGACGGGGGCATATTTTAGTGTGCCATGCATTGTAGTGCCGCAGCAAATTGTGTCCCACATTTTCGACTGGTCAACCAGCACTTGTTGACTGGTCAGGGCTGGTCTCACTGACTGGTGTGACCCATAGGGCCGAACTGTTATGTTCTCTAGTAGTATATACTCTGCATCCACATCCACACACCATCTTTCTTCAACTTTCACTAGCGCATGGAGAGGACTGTAGAGGCGGCTACTGGTGGCGACATCGAGATGCAGAATCCTCAAGGTGCTGAGCACGAAGGCGGCTGCAAGATGCTGCATCATAGACGTGTTCAGGGCGGTGCAGAAGTCCATGTTTATGTAATTTAATTTGCGTATTTTTTATCTCCTATGTCAACACTAATTTAGGGTTTTCTCTATCAGGGCATGGTGCCGAGGTGGATCGATTTGAAAGTAGATGGGTGGACTGGCATCTTCAAATCGAACTTCGGTCTACTTTGCAAGTGCGGCCTACAACCGCGTTGACTAATCACATACGAGGGCGTGAACATCGGTCGCAAGTTCCTCGGGTGTCACCACGAGCAATCGAAGTGCGACTTCGTCTTTTATGTTGATAAAGAACACTCACTGAAGCTGCAACGTGTGTTGGTGGCCTTGTGGAATGACATCATCTGGGATTCTAGTTTCAATTTGATGTGTCCCGGTAAGATCGTTAACGATCACCAACTTGTCTGAATTGTCCGACTCTGACTATGAGGAAACAATGATGCAAGTGAAGAAGAAATCAAAGGACAAGGTGGCTCCTGTGATAAGCGCGATTAAGGCGACGTACGTGTTTGTGGCCGACGCGCTGGAGCCTTGCGGAAACTCTAGATCAACTTACATATGAATAATATAGCTTTTCAATTTAGGAAGCAGTGTGTATTATATTTATGTGTATTTTCGGCAACAATAATTTAGTTCTCTCACCGATTAGCGTGTCCCACTAACAAGTGAGCAGCGGATTATCCTACTATGGGCCCTCAAAGCTACCGTGGTCCATAATGTTGTGCTGCATGATCTAAAGACCCATCATATTCCCTAATCCCCAGACCCCAATCCTAGTTCCTATATATAATACAGGAAATCCTTCTCTAGATCTCCCCATTATCTCTCGTGAATCTTGTGGTAAAATGGTCTCATTCTTTGTTTTTCATGTAGGTATGGTCTAATCAAACAAAAATGAAGATAAAAGTTCATTGGTCAACCTTCGTTTGAAGCTAGTCAAAGGGGTAGATCTACGCCCCCAGTCTAGGCTTTCGGTGGAAACCGACCACCGGAGCGCCGGAATACCTAAAAGAAACTTGCATGTGGCTTTGGAATATGTGTACAAGTGTGTTGAAATGTTCACAAAGGCAATATATAGCTCCCATGTGTGACCATGATCACATACACGCGGTAGCGGTTAGTAAAGTTTTAGCCCAAGAGGTGAAAACTCCTGCTACGGAGCAACCAGAGTGAATCTTGTGGTAAAATGGTCCCATCCTTTGTTTTCCATGTAGGTATGGCCTAAAAAACAAAATGAAGATAAAATTACATTGGTCAACCATCGTTGGAGGCCGGACAAAGGGGTTGTTTCGGGCAATACACTTCCCCATGGGCCCCACGGGTCTACCCCTATCTTTCTACGTACGAGGGTGCACTAGTGGATTTTTATGTTGGTTTTTGTTTGTTTAGTCCATAGCAACATGTATACACACCTTAGAGTCCAAGATCTTGCAAGATTCCCTCTGTTGACCAGACGCGGGAGTTTTCTTGCCGTATATCCAAAATCTTCCTAAGTGACATCTATTGTCTGTGAAGCGAGACATGCTTGAGAGATAGTTTGGGGAATTTTTACATTATACCACATTTGGATACACATATTAGGGCCACATGCAAGATTTTGGGGATCTCTACCCGCCGAGGCACTATTTCGGGCGACACCCTCACCCGTGGGCTCGTCGGGTCTACCCCCGACCTTTCTCCATACGAGGGTGCACCAGTGAAGTTTTTATGATGTTTCTTGTTTTTAGTCAATAACAACTTATATCTACACCTTAGAGCCCAAGATCTTGCAAGATTCCCTCCAGTTGACCCGGCGCGGGAGTTTTCCAATCGTACGTCCAGAACCTTCATAAGTGACATCTGATGCCTCAGAAGCGGGACATGCTCGGGAGATAGGTTTGAGGAATTTGAACATTATACCACACTTGGCTACATATATTAGGGCCACATGCAAGATTTTGGGGGATTGCTACCCTCTGAGGTGTTGTTTCAGGCGATACCCTCTCCCGTGGGCCCCACGGGTCTACCCCCTATCTTTCTCCGTATGAGGGTGCACCGGTGGAGTTTTATATTAGTTATTATTTGTTTAGTAGATAGCAACATGGATCTACAACTTAGAGCCCAAGGTCTTGCAAGATTCCTGATGGCTCAAAATATGTAGAGCTCATTGGTAACCCCAAGAGGAAGGTATGATGAGCACAGTAGTAAGTTTTCCCTCAGTTATGAAACCAAGGTTATCGAACCCGTAGGAGTAAGGAAACAACTCCAAGGTGTTGCTAGCAACTTGGAATCCTGCACAACACAACCACAGAACTTTGCCCCAACTTACAATGAGGTTGTCAATCTCACTGGTTTTGCTAAAAACAAAGGATTAAACGTATAGTGTGGAAGATAGTAATTGCTTGCAGAAAGTAAACAGTAAACGATAAACAGTAGATGGTATATCCATGGTAAAGGAATGGACTAGGGTCCATAGTTCACTAGAGGTGTTTCTCCTTAAGATAAATAGCATGTTGGGTGAACAAATTACAGTGGGGCAATTGATAGATTGAGAAAGCATAACAATGCATATACTAGACATCTTGACTCCTACAAGATTTGGTTGGGCATTACAACATAATACATAGACCGTAATCCAACTGTATCTATGACAAATAATCCACCTTCAGGTTATCATCTGAACCCCCTCTAGTATTAAGTTGCAAGCAACAGATAATTGATTAAGCAAAGCGTGTAAAGTAAACAATATGATTGCCTCATGGACAAAGGATTGTTGTTTTCTCCCTAGTAGAAACAACACATCTACAACCTTAGAGATTTATGTCACTTCCCCAGATTACTAGAGGCATGAACCCACTATTGAGCATAAATACTCCCTCTTGGAGTTGCAAGCATCTACTTTGCCAACATAGCTACTAACAACAGAGAGCATGCAAGATCACAAATAACATAGACATGATAGAATTAATAATCAATCTGACATAGTATCTCAATATCCATCGGATTCCCGCAAACACAACATATAGGACTACAAATAGATGATCTTGATCATGAACGGAGCTTACAAGATCTAAACATGATAGCACAAAGGAGGAGAACCAACCATCTAGCTACTATATGGACTCATAGTCCAAGGGTGAACTACTCACGCATCACTCCAGAAGCTGGCATGGTGTTGAAGAAGGCCTCCAGGATGATCTCTCCCCTCCGGCAGGGTGCTGGGAAGAGCTTTGGATCTCCCCGGTCTAGGGATGGAGATGGTGGTGGCTACAGACTCTTTCGTGGATTTTTGATCGAGTACCTAGCGTTTTTGGCCTAAGGTACTTTTATAGGCGAAGGGGCAAGGTCGGTGGAGCTCCAGGGGGCCACACCACCTGGTGGCATGCCCCCTGGCCGTGCAGCCACTAGGTGTGGATGCCCTGGTGCGCCACTTCGTCTCCCCTTCAGTCTCCGTGTTGCTTCGAGTAAAATATTGACTTTGGCTTTTGTCTCGTCCAATTCCGAGAATATTTGTTTACTAGCTTTTCTGAAACAAAAAACAGCAGAAAACAGGCAACTAGCACTGTGGTATCTTGCTAATAGGTTAGTTTCAGAAAATGTATAAAAATACCTCAAAAGTGTGAACAAAACATAAGAAAGTTGATATAAAACAAGCATGTAGCATCAAAAATTATAGATACGTTTATGACATATAAAGCATCCCCAAGCTTAACTCCTGCTCGTCCTCGAGTAGGTAAGTGATAAAAGAATAATTTTAAAGGTGACATGCACCAGCACAATCTTGATCAAGGTATTTGTAAAGCATTGATGGCTGGGATCAAAGTACTCTAAACATAAGCATGAAAGATAGAGTTCTAACAAGAAGACATAGCAACTATTATGTAACATCAAAAGGTACAAACAAAAGATCATGAATAACAATGTATTGAAAGACTTTTGTTTGTTTCACATATAGAAAACATAATAAGAGTAGTATTCAGCTTGTCTCTCATGGTATAGCAAAACATAAATGCATAGGACACCTTCAAAGTTCATAAGGGTGACTAGATACAAATAGTTTAAGAGCAAGCAATATCAAAGTTATGAATAAATCAACAAGTTTTGGGACAATGCACATTAAACTAAGAATGACCACTACGCTCTCTCAATTGGTGCATAAAGATAGAAGATGGAGACTCAACATAAAAATAAAAGAAAGGCCCTTCAAAATGGGAAGCAGGGATTTCAAGTTTCATAAAGAGCTTCCAAAAATTATGGTACTTATTAGCTTTCAGCTCTCATTGCCCCTATCATAGCATCTTGAGGTGATTAAGGTTAAAGTGACACAAATATGAGGATATGCTTGACAAGTTATAAGTTGAAATCTCATGCCCCTTGCTTACGAGTATCGAACCTCATGCTACTAAACTTTAGTCACAAGTAAGTTCTTGTCATTATAAGTACATGTGTATCATAGAGAACCGCCAACGGGATACCCCTTTCCCCATGACACAGGAGCTATCCCATATCAAAATGACAAGGCAATAGACAATGAGCATCTCAGCGATCTTTTTATTTGCTATTTGCATAGGTTTTTATTGAGGATGCTTCACATAATGCTCACTATGGTTATGTTGAAAGTTTCCATCATGATTAGGCATGGATTAGGCTAGATGCCCAGGCGTTTCTCTAACACACATACAAACTCCATGATCTTACAAGCTCTCCTTTTATTTCACACCGCCGGGATCCATAAACAAAAGAACATGATATCAACTGAATAATAAGTGCAATGTTGAAAGCGTTCCCCATGACAGTATGGTTCTGCTAATTCACAACTTATAAAGTGCAAACATATAAGCAACATAGATGGACACAATGGTTCAAGTTTATTAAGTGCAAGATAGTAAAGTGTGCCATCAAGTTTGTGAGAGCTTTAATCACTAATTTTCACATAACAAGTTTAATTTGGAAGGTAGATAAAGACATGAATATACTTGGAATGGTGTAACACACCATTCATAGGAATTTATAGTGGACTCTTTGGAATAACTTGGTTTTCTTGGAGGTTGGATGCATGAGTGGAACTCATACTTGGTACAGGTGGAGGCTAGCAAAAGACTGGGAGCGACCAACTAAGAGAGCAATAATGGCCATAATCATGCAAAGCGACAAAACATTATTAATTAAAGAATAAAGTGATATTATAAGTCAAAAACTAAATGATCATAGAGGCTAAGGTGACTGGTTCATAGTCTTAATATGGTGTAAGCATGTGCCAAGTCAATCCAAATAAAGCATCAAAGGAGAATACCATAATATTATGCTTTTGTATGCTAAAACAACGCATGATTCTTTCAAGGCACATTAAGAAATATCAATTGTTTGGAACAAGTCATGCTACAGCAATAATCACTAAGCATAAATTCAAAGCAATATCAAACATGACATGATAGATTCTAGGCCACAGTCAAAATAAGCTCCTTTTGTACCACTAATAAGCATGAAAACTTCCTACTCTTTTCCAACACCAATCAACTTATTTAAAACCACATATGAATGCGGGGGTCCAACCAATTTGTTTAAGCAAACCAAACAAAAGAAAACTAAAAACAAAAACAAAGACGCTCCAAGAACAACACAATTGTGCATGAAATAATAAAAATGAAGTGTTTTGTAAGAAAACCTAAGATTTTTATTGATGAAGAAGGGGATGCCTTGGGCATCCCCAAGCTTTGATGAGTGTACTTCTTGAATATTTCTTGGGGTTGACACGGGTGACATCCCCAAGCTTGAGCTTTTGTCCATACTTCATCTCATCATATTATTCTTCCCTACACTTGAAAATTTCCTTCATACAAAACTTCACACAATCTTCATTAAAACACAAGCTACTGTAGCAATTCCTTCTAAAATCTCAAGTGATCAAAGAGAACTCAAAGGGAAAGAGATTAAGAGGCAAATGCAAATAATGGCAGAAATATGTCAGAACAGACCAGCAGGTAAAAACCAAATTTTTCGAAGACCTTCTGTTGCTTAAATCGAAAAGTGATAAACTAAGGAAAGTTAGATAATAACCTGGGGCATAAGCACAAATATTACAGCTGAATCCGATGTACAAAGATTTTTCACGATTTTTTTATAGTGAAGTACAAAAATCTGTTTCAGGACAGCAACTTTCCCAAGTATTACTTCTCTCTCATTAGAGGTTATTCTTGGCAGAAAAATCACACAAAAAGGATAAGGAGAGGTTAGTACTGAAGCAATAACTTCCAAGACTCAACAATAGAAAAACTTACTGAAAATTAAAAAAATTGGGTTATCTCCTAGTAGTGCTTTTCTTTAACGCCTTTCAGCTAGGCATAGGAAGCAAGATTCAAGTATTTTTGAATGAAGAAGCATTAAGAGCTAATTTTGTTTTAATAGGAGAGGCAAAAGGTATCTTCTCTCTCCTCTTAGGGAAGTGTTCTATACCTTTCTTGAATGGAAATTGATATTTAATGGTGCCTTCCTTCATACCAATCATGGCACCAACAGTTCTAAGAAAAGCTCTTCCCAAAATAATAGGACAAGAAGCATTGCATTCAATATCCAAAACATAGAAATCAACAGGGACATAGGTATTGTTAACCATAATAAGAACATCATTAATACTCCCCATGAGTTTCTTTTTAGCATTATCATCAGGTTGGACATCTAAATAACAATCTTCTAATGGTGGCAAATCAAGCATTTCATAAATCTTTCTAGGCATAATAGAGACAATAGCACCAAGATCACATAAAGCTTTGAGATCAAAATCATTCACTTTCATATTAATGATGGGTTCCCAACCATCTTCTTGTTGGAAATATGCCCTAGAGACAAATAGTAGTAAGGACTATTATCATATTTCATATAGTTTATGATTAAGTTTTATATCATGCTATAACTGTGTTGAGTGGAAACATCAATACACGTGTGATATACAAACAACCAGGGGTTCCTAGTGAAACTCTAGTCACTGGTTCATTGGTCAACAGATGATCAAGTTTCCTGATCATATGGCATTTATGCCAGTTGGAAATGGAGTCATATCATTTCGAGAATGAGATGATGAACCAATACCCAACCTAAACATTGTGACACGATCATGTCATGAAGTTCAAGTTACGATGATTAGAAATGGATCCTTGTAGACTATTCCTTAGACCGTGAGGCTATATCAATCACTGTCTCCCGAGAGTGCTTAGATATCATCAAACGCCATCTGGTAATACGGTGGTTATAAAGGTGTGTTCAGGTACTCGGAGGAAACCGTAGAGGCAATATATGTCAAGAGCGGGATTTGTCCGTCCATGTGATGGAAAGATACTCAAGGGCCCACTCGGAGAGGTTATATCCAATAGTTGCGCAGCGTGTGATTTGATCAGGGGATATCACTTATCGGAACAAGTCAAGTAAGCGTTGTTCAGTAACGAGATTGAACACGACATGGTGATGTCATTGATCAGATCTCGGGCAATGCAAGTATCGAGTGACAAAGGGAATAAGACACGACTGTCTCGGTTCAAACGACGAAAGATCTTCGTGGAACACACAGGGGTCACATGGCCATCCAGGTCCCTCTGTCGATCATTGGTGCGGGAGTGTCCCGACCATGTCTGGAGTGTTCCTGAACCGTGGGGTATCACGCTTAAGGGCTTGATGATGCTTAGAGAGTGTTTATAGGATCGGTTGAATCGCCGAAGAAAAGTAGAGAGAAAACCGGAAGGGTTTCGATAAGTCCAGAGGATGTCCGGAGTGGAGGTGGAAGGTGTTCCATAGCCACGGAGATTGAATAATGTGTGAATGAATGTTAAATGTTGATTTAATCATTTATTCATAATTATTTAATAAAGAGAAAATCAATTTAATGGTCAAAGGCTTAATGGGCCAATTTCCGGAGGGAGAGGCCCATTCGGGGAAAGGAGAGAGGGAGAAGGGGCCAAAGGGGAGGCCGGCTGGGCCTAGCCCCCCACGCGAGGCCCACTAGGGTGGCCGGCGGCCACACCTCCCCCTCCTCTCCTTTAGTCCCACCCCAGGACTTTGAGGGAGGGTGTACCCCTCCCCCCTATATATAGTGGGGTATTTGGCCAAGATAAATACACCAATAATCAATAAAGGTCTCCCCATTTTTGGGAGGACCTCTAATTGATATTTTATCTGTCCCCCTCTCTCTCTCATGACCGTGGTCCCAAGTCTGGACTGCGCGAGCGAGAGACACCATCACCGCGGAGCGCCATCGCGCTGCGGGATTCGGATCCGGGAGCTCTACTTCCGCAACTGCCGCTGGATCGGGGAAACGGGAGTCATCGTCAGGCACCAGACGTGTGTAACTCCCCGCGAGGTGTCACACTTGAGGCACTCAAGTCGTTGGAGCCAAGGAGCGCAAGGACTTCATCACAACCTTAAGGTTGGCTTCGGCTCGTCTACATCAACCATGCTCTCCTGAGCATTGACAACGCTTTTCGGTCTTCAAGGGTAAGTTCGCGAAAAGCCCCTCCCGTTACTGTATTACTAATAGATAGGTCCTGTCAGCTTCAGGGGTTCAGGGGCGTAGAGTAAAATTTATTGTTTTATACGTAGAACCCCAACACTTCTAATTTCCTAAGAATAGAGGCTTTATGTTTCAATTTTTCTTCTTTAATTTTTATGAGAGCATATGTAATGTGTTTTGTAAAGGACATATTCATAGCACTAGCATTAGGACTGTTGGAGATATGCCCAAGAGGCAATAATAAAAGTGGTTATTATTATATCTTTGTGTTTTATGATGAATGTTTACATCCCATGCTATAATTGTATTATTAGGAAACACTAATACATGTGTGTTTTGTAAACATAAGAGAGTCCCTAGTAAGCCTCTTGTTGAACTAGCTTGTTGATTAATTGATAATCATGGTTTCCTGATCATGGACATTAGGATGTGATTAATAACAAGGTTATATCATTAGGAGAATGATGTGATGGACACACACACCCATAGTAAGCGTAGCATAAAATCAAGTCATTAAGTTCGTATTGCTGTAAGCTTTTAAATGCATAGTAACCTAATCCTTCGACCATGAGGTTGTGTTAATCACCATCACCGGATGGGTACTTTGATGACATCAAACACCGCTTCGTAACTGGGTGGTCATAAAGGTGTCATTGGGTATTCTGAAAGTATGTGTTGAAGCGCATGGACCAAGATTGGGATTTGTCCATCCATATGACAGATAGATATGCTCTGGGCCCTCTCGGTGGAATGTCATCTAGTTAGCTTGCAAGCATGTGACTGGGTCACAAGGGATGACATATCACGGAACGAGTAAAGAGTACTTATCAGTAACGAGGTAGAACTAGGTATGGAGATGCCGACGATCAAACCTCGGATAAGTATAGTATCGCGTGACAAAGGGAATTGGTTTCGTATGTAAATGGTTCAATCGATCACGAAGTCATCGTTGAGTATGTGGGAGCCATTATGGATCTCCAGGCCCCGCTGATGGTTATTGATAGGAGATGTGTCTCGGTCATGTCTACATATTCACGAACCGTAGGGTGACACACTTAAGGTTCAAAGTTGTTTTAAGTAGATATGGAACGTGAGTTGGAGACCAAATGTTGTTCGGAGTCTCGGATTGGATCCGGGACATCACGAGGAGATCCGGAATTGTCCGGAGAATAAGATTCATATATTGGGGATCATTTTCTGAGTTAGGAAATGTTCCGGAGTGTTTGTATGAGGATTCTAGAAGATTTCGGAATGTTCCGGAAGGTTATAGAAGATTTCTTGGAGTTTGCTTGAAAATCAAGATAGGGACGTGTATGGGGCGGCGTGGGGTATGCCGACTTCCATTCAAGCAAAGAACAAGTTTAGGGCTCAAAAATTTCATAAGGTTTTGGAGTATTTAGATTCTTAAGAATTTTCATAAGGTCTTGCATGCTTGGGATATTTAGAAATATCTTTTAAGGATTTATTTGCACTTTGTTTGAATTAGATAGTTATTTAAACCTTTTAAAATTCATTTGTTTTCTATATCAAACACGGATGTCCCAATTTCATAAAACTCTCTAATTCTATAATATTTAAGGGGACATATCACCTCAATCACGCATTTTATATAGAAACCTGCAAGTGAAAAGCTATTTGTATTCAGTTTGCGGATTGAATTACTTGTATATTGAAAGAACTTTGTCAAAAAATTCTTCTGGCACATGAGCTCTAGTGATCCCTCTGTATTAAAAAAAAATATTTAGAAGTTTCAAAAAAGTTGAAAACAGTTATGGACTTTGTCAATGTCAATGATATATTCTACAAGCATGCAGAATCGCGAGGCAGAAACTTATATTTGCCATTTTTGTGTGAGTAAATGACACCGTGGGTCACTAAACTTGTCCGACACGTGCACTTAAGACAGACATCTTAGAAACTGAACTAACCAGTCACATAACTTACAATCATGTGCACCCATGGTCAAAAAACGGCCCGGCCCACTGGCCTCTTTTTACCACGGGTGCATATAATTGTAAGTTGTGTGACCGGTTAATTCAATTTTTAACGTGTGACTTAAGTGCATATACTTAACAAGTTTAGTAACCCACAGTGTCATTTACTCTTTTTGTGTAGCTCTAAATACATATTATTTCCAATTGATAGCTAATACGATTTGTGGTATACATCACAGTTTTTTTTTTTTGAGGGAAGTATATATCACAGTTTCAGAATTGTTTAGAATTCAGAAATATGATTTCGATTTTTTTTAAAGGGATCACTGGTGCGATGTGCACCAAATCTCCGCTCGTAACTTTGTTGGTTAAAACATGCCAATAAACAATATACGGAGATTACACGAATAAAATTACTACATATACTAATACAATCCATAGCAATATACCAAGCACGTGCTCGTCGTCACGCGTAAACCAAGTGTTCTCCTTGTGTTAATAACTATAATAACTAAATGGTCAATCAAGCGCATGCGCCGATGCATGTGGTGTTGGATTCGAGCTCGCGATCTTCATCGTCTCCCAGCTCCAGCTCCTCATCATACTCGTCGCCGGTGGCAGCGGCAGCGTTGGCGAACGTGAGCCTGAGGCGGCCGCCCTCGCGGGACGCGTGCAGCAGCTCCTTCCCGGGGATGACCACCTGCGTCAGCACGAACCGCCCGTCCTCGCGGGACGTCCGGAAGCACACGCACGGCTTCCCGCCGCGCCCGATCGACCGTATTGGCGGCGGGAACGACGGCGGATCCATCTCCTTCAGCAGCCCTTGCCCCGCGTCCACAAGCGTCGGTTTCTCCTTCCCGGGGCTCAGGGCGGCGTCGCCGCCGTCTCCCTTGACCATATCATCGGAGTCCACGGTGCTCTCGGACCCGAGCCCCTCCGTGCACAGAAGCAGCGACGCCGAGCTCTTCTTCAGGCAGAAGCTCGCGCTCTTCTTCAAAGAGAAGCTCGCGGGCTTGGGCGTCCCGAGGAGCGCGTCCAGCGACGAGTCGTCCTTGCTCTTCTCGGCAGCCTGACGATCCGCGGCGTCGAGCCACGACACCGTCGTCGGGCCGCGGGCAGGAACTGCTGCGGCAGGGTGTGGCGGTGGCGGCGGCGGTAGGACAAATCGCGCCTCGGGCTTCTCGTGGAAGTGAAGCTCGCCGAAGATCTCCGTGAAGGACGACGGGTCGACGGGCGGCAGCAGCGGCTTCTTGTGGTGGATGTGGTTGCTGCAGGCCGCCAGCACCTCCAGCAGGCTCGGGTTCTCCGGCAACGGCTTCTCGAACAGCCTCCGCAGTGCACCGTCCGCCGTCGCCATGTGCGCCATCCACCAAATCAACACTCCCTCTGCTCTGCTCCTCGGATGAAAAAGTTGCAAATTCCTTTTTTTTTTTGTGGCTGTCAGATTTGCTGAAGTAATCTCAGAGCAAGAGAGGTATATATAGTGAGAGAAATGGTGAGGTCAAGAAAGTTAGGGCATCTATATATGTGGCTGTCGAATTGGAATTTTAGGATTTTTTTTTTCTCGCTTTTCATAAGTGGAGGTGGTATATACTACTCCAGCTGCAACTTGGGAGGAAATGGAAATGTGCATCCTGCACAACTGCACAAGTGTGTGTGTGTTCTTCAGCACTGGTCGGCAAACACGTTCGTCAGAAAATGCAAGGAAATCTGCAGGTAGAGCTAAAAGTTGGCAGCATTTGCAGCTCGAACAAATTTGATGGTGATCTTGCACTGACAAAAACGGAATATCTGATAAGGTTGCCACTCCAGATCGATCATCGTGAATGAATTCAGGTTCCAACTTCCAACTGGTACAGGAACATGTCAACAATGGCGCGCACCAGGAACAGAATTCGGACAATTTCGCAATCCTCGGAGAAATTGGGATGATTCTCCCGACAGTGTGATGCACTTGTCACTGAGCATCACACTGCTCCTGAAGGCCGGAATCTGTTCCGTCCCTAGCTGAACTGGCAGAAAGCTAGGTGGAAGATGATGCGTTACAATTTCTGCCGCTGTGGTTTTTTTCCGGATAATTGTTTTTCTCCATGAAAACTGGAAAGAAATGGTGGCCGATGAACGAAAAGGAATGCAGGTCAAAAGGTAGAATAACTTCTTTTTGTGAAAACTGGGAAAATCTCTAGACAGATTCAGCAAACGAAAAGAATGAAGCAGAGAAGGCGGAATAAAGCTATCTGATGTAGTGAGAGGCCAACTTCTGACGGAGCGGAGCGAGGCTCGTCGCCGGAGGCTTGGACCGATGCGGAGCGGAGTCTGAAGTTGGCCCACTCCGTGCCCAACAGGGACGCCTGTGGGGGGTGCGGGGGGCGACAGCCCCCCGCGGATCGTTGATGACCTAGGTTACCACCGCTATATATACTTCTTGTAAGCCGCCGGCTGGGATAAGTTGCATCTGTGAAATCCCCGGAGTTGTGTAAACACTCTCCGTTATAGTGAAGTTTCGCTGGCTGGCGCCCGTGGTTTTTCCCTTCTCTTTGTTGGAGAGGGTTTTCCACGTTAAGTCTGTGTCCCCTTGCTGTGATTTTGTTTTCGTTCTTCGTTATTTACTTGTCGCAAATCTAACACAAACCAACATGATCATGGTCCAAACACGAAAACTGATAAGCACGTCGAAAATTCAAAATGTGCAAGGAAAAACACTGGGTCAGTCACCTATTACACAACAAACAACGGCAACACCATCAGGATTTCTATCTCCAGGCTTCGATCCGTTCGACCTTGGAGTTTATCCGGCTCACGATGCTCGTGCCCCTCGATTTCTCGGCCGGGGGAACAGTGGGTGTTCCACACTGCCGCTTGCCCTTTCTAGTCCTCCTGCTAGTCAGGCTACGGCTCCCTCTGCCCTGAAGTGAGTTCACAGCTGTAGTGCAGGTAGCATCACCAATGGTAGACGAAGCAGCAGCAAGAGGAGGCTGTGAGCAACTGGGGGAGCTCTCTGTGCTCTCCAGGGCATTGCTTGTCTGGACAATGGAAGCTACCGTATCGCCTTCGACGGGATTAATCCCACTAGGCTTGTCTTCAGAGCTGTGTGTAGGGCTGTACACAAGGGGCTCCTCCCTGGCGAAAGAAGGACGCCCCGATGCTTCCTCAGGTTGAGAATCAACGGCAAGGCTGGGGTTCTGGTGTCCATTTTCGTCAGATGGGTCCTTCTGGGGCAAAGAAGCATCCTCCAGGTTGGAATCCTCTCTATCCTTGAGGGTCTTCTGTATTAGCATCTTGAGGAAGTTCATCACTTGTACCGCATACATCAGCGCAGTCAAAGGATCGTCCATCTGCATTTACATGTGTGCAAGCAAGAATTAGCATCCACCTAAAATGATCGTTGCTTCTAGCTTTCTGTTAGGATAACACGTTACCTGGGTCATATTTGGCGCGAAAACCATAGCGACATTGCGCTCGTTCATCTTGTTTATCTGTTCTTCTTGGACAACGTCGGCCATCAGATTAACGGCCCAGTCAAGTAAGGCTGCTTCAGTTGGTGGAAGGCACTTGGCAACCCGGGCACAGTCATCTTCAGATTGGCATTGCATCACCTGTTCAGGTGGGATAGAGTCCAGCACGCCACTCGGCAATTCCCTAAACCAGGCCTGAAAAGATTGAAAAGAAAATATATGAAATGAATATAACTTCTGTCATCAGGAGTACTGGTTTGCCGATGAAAGTTGACCGACTCGAGGCCATAAAGCGGCGGTGTCAAATCAGTTAACCGCACCACATAACTACACTGAAAAGCAGCATTAGATTCTGCAACAAAAGTTTGTTGATACAGAATCCGACTATTGAAGATAAGCACATCAGTAATAAATCTCGAGTGGTGCTCTCAACGGAATGTCGTAAGTGACATGACAGAAGGAAGCTTACTTTGATTAGACCTGCCAAAGAATGAACATCAATGCCATCCGGCACAGTTCCACTATTTAACTGATCTCTCACAAATTCTTCCTGGCTATTCTCCGCATTTATACGAAAAATACCTTCTGTCTGCAAAGTAAAAAAAAACAAAACAACATCAATGTGGTCAGAACTCAGAAAAAGCTACAGGAACACTGATAGAAAAGCAAGTGTCAGTCAGTTAAAATGCTAAAACATCATACCCGAAGACCGCCTTGTTCATAAAGACGTCTTTGCATCATCAAGAGAATCGTTGGAACACTGTTTCCTCTAGAATCATACGAACACTGCATTGATTGTGTTGAGACTCCGAATACACTAGCGCTGCATTTGAAAAGTTTGAATCAGCTGAAGAAGCATAAGGAAACATGAAAGGGAACTAATACATGATGCTCCAAAATATAACTTATCATATAAAAATAAGAGCATATAGTCACTGAGGTCCAGGCATATTTCACTTTTTTTTTTCCAAAGACAAGTCACTGCACCTTTTAAAGAACCAGATTTCAACAATTAATATGGTTCTGAATATAATGGTTTACTAACTCAAGTGCGTAAAATATCAAGGAAACTACTTCTCATTTACTTTCAGGACCTTTGCACATTCCAAAAGTCTCCCAACTATTGTATGGTCAGAATTCATATGCTCCAGTTTTATTCATCATATACTGCAATCCTCCAGTTTGAACCATGAAGATGGGCTCTAGGTGTTTGTGCCACTTTATCTTCTTTTAGAGGCAAAACGATTCCATCCTTCTATAGGGAACTATTTAGCCAATTCTTTTTAGATTGCCTAAAAATAATAACCACATCCTAGAATTCCCAATACAGAACAATGTACAATATAGTAGCTTGAGCCAAAACACCACCTCCCTATGTACATTTCTTATTCTTTCTGCTCTTTTTCTAGTATAAGCCCAAGAGGACCTCGAAGCAAAAAAAAACATAGTTATTCAAGCCATTAAAGTCTACACAGCACAACAAACAGATGCAGACAAATGATAACGAGCAAGGTGTCATTGCTAAATGACACTTTGATAGTCCCAAAAGCTATTTACAGTTCTAATCGAGACAAAAAAATCACTAAGTTCCCAACAGTTCTTCTTTCGGTCTTTCCTACAAGACAGAGCGTGCAATAATCTACTTCTTGGCATTCCTAGGTCAATCAACACCGATAAAAGGTGCATTCTCCTCCTCTTTGCATCTGGTCTAAAAATTATGTGGCAGGTAATGTGCGTGCAACTGTGCATACAGAAGGAGAATCGGATAAAATAAATGAACTACAATGCAACAATACAGCTACCCTAGAATAAACTTTGCAGGAATGAAATACCTCAGCAGTTTAATATTTGTGTAGCAAATAGATGAGTATTCCTACCAAACAAAGCAAGACGTGACACAGCTGAACTGATCCAACAAGAAGAAAGACTTAACAAACGGCATGTCTGTGCCAATTAAATACTTCCTTTTGATTTTGGCAACCCGATTAAAATAACCATACTCTTTCTAACACATCGGCATTGTATGTTTATTTGGTGGGTTTGCATACAAGTCAAAACAAGTTTAGAGTTGATGGGAACACTAAAATAACATGGATGCGATACCACCACTGCCTAGGACAGGAAATGACTAAAGTGAACAAAATGGCTGCTACCACTAAATGCAGAAGCTCTATAATTTTCAATTTTAAAATTGTTAGTTTTTTTCTCTACTTATTAAAACTAATGAAGATTCCGTTGCCAGTGTTTTGTTCCATTTCCAGCCTCATTAAAACTTGTAGGTATAATTTTCTCCTTTGTTGATTTTATGAGGTAACTAGCTACAGAAACATCATGCAACTCTATCTATAAGAGGCGTCCACAGCCATGATTGGCCAATTATTAATGGAACATGGGGAAAACTCAACACAAACTGTTTCTGGACAGAGTGGTGGCCCAAAGCCTGCCCGTCGTCATAAACAGTTTAACTACCATAGACCAATTCCAGCTGAGGCTGCCAAGTAGTAGTAGTACATACCAGCAAGGGGGGAGAAGTCCAAACAGAGGTTGATATACACATACTAGTACTTCAAATGGAATATAATTTGACCAGAATTTATCTGTGTACCAAGTTTCAGATCAAAACAAACAGAGGTTGCACTAATTTTTGTCATTTCCACGAGATAGAAGTTCAAACTGGAACTGAATATTGAGTTCAGAACAACAAGAGCCACACACATTCTCGGAGCTTGTGAACCATGCCAATTGATGAACATGAGAAGAGACAGAGAGAGAAAGAGAGAGTGGCGGACCTCGCACTGGGGGCTCGGCGTGGCACCTCGGGCTCGAACTCGACGGGGAGGCCCAGGAATCCATGGAACCTGTCGAAGGTGACGTGCGCCACGTGCTGCACGTCCGTGGGCAGCCCTATCTCCATCCCGCCTTCGCCGGCGCCGGCGCCCTCCACCCTGCACCCGAGCAGCGACTTCCGCAGCAGCTCGAGCAGCAGCGCCAAGAAGGACCAGCGCTGTTCCTCCTCCAATCCGCCGGCCTGTGGCTCCGCGGATCCTGCAGGGCTCTCCGCGCTGCTGCTGCTGCTCCTTCTGCCGCTTCTTCTCTGGAGCACGTCGCTATCGGCTAAATAGCGCGGGGAGGAGGAAGAGGGGGATGGGGAGGAGGAGGCGCGGCTTGCGGAGGAAGCGAGGTTGGTCGGGCCCCGGAACAGCGCCACCTCCGTCATTGCTCCCTCCTTTTCTCTGCCCGAGCTCCTCTTCCTCTTCTCAGGAAATGATTACGAGACAGTAATCCGGTGCGGGGTAGGACCGATTTCGGCCGGGAGGCGTGATTTTCTTGGGATTTCCTGGGTGGTGATGCTGCTGCTGGTGGTGGTGGAGTGGGCCAAAAATGCCTGCGGCGAGAGGAATGATTGGATTGGGGGATCCTTGCCCTTGTAGTGGAGTTCTTGGTGGCGGGGCGCTAATTTAGGATTGATTTCTCCTCTGCTCGCCCTCCACCGGAGATTGCCGGGACACGGGATGGGGATTTGGTTGCTTGCTGCATGCGCGTGGTCCAAATCCACGGCAAAACGGGACAAGAAATGCTATAATAAATCCAAGTGGTGGACGGGCAACAGAGAGGAGAGAGATGTTTGGTTAAGAGAGGAATTTTAAGATGGAAATCTCGTGGTGTGTTTGGTGGGTAACGGTGGATAGGATTCGTGTGGAGGTGGAGGTGGAGGTGGAGCTGGAGTTGGATTGAAGGGAGGGTCAGTGCCTGCTCGACGACGACGATGATGCGATGATGATGATCATCGTCATCCTTCCTGCTAAGCACATCCACGCGTGCGGTGTGCGGTTCTTCTCTATTTAAGCGTGCCACGGAAGGAAATGGGTGATGTGATGTGGTCATGAGCAAATTAAACTAACCGCGTCATCGTGGTACTTGATTGATTCAACTGGCTCCGCTGTCAGGTAGGTAGTCTTCTCTTCTGGTTTTCACCTTTTTCGACCATGACTCGCCCTTTTTGTTGGCACCACTTTTACGACTATATGGTAGATTTTCGTACTGACTTTTACTACTCCGTAGTACCTTGCTTGAATTGTTGTATGTACACGAAGTAGACGAGCATAAAATGTTGAAAATTCCTGTTATGGTTCCAGGGCTAGTGGTTAAACGTGTCATGGGCAGCCCGGCCCGGACGGCCCGACCCAAAAAAAACCCGGGCTGGGTCAGATCATGTCATAGGTTTGGGCCTGTTTTTGAGACGGAATGTTGGGGCGGGCTTGGGATTTACATATGGGCGGGCTAATGCGGAGGCCCATCGGCCTTTTTCTCTATTAGGTTGAGCTTGAGCCTGATTTCTTAGCCCAATGGTCGGGCTTGGGCCTATATTTTCATCATGGGTTTTTATGATCCGGCCCGAGGTATGGTCAGATATACTCATGGTCGTCGGAGAAGGCGTCATCTTAACAAGGTGTAAGCGGCTCAAGAGAAGGAGATAAAGGAGGATGCGAAGGTTTAGAGGCTACACCTCCTAGGGGGCGCGACACCTAGAGCCTTTTCGGTACATTGGTTGGATGATATGATCGAACAGTGGAGATTGAAGGATTGTGTGCGCTGAAAGGGAACCCGTGATCTTGCATGTGGATATTGGTATAAGGAAGGGTGTTAGCTACTTAGTTGGACTAATTTCTTTTACCACTGTTGCTCTGACCCCTATACTAGTCTCAAATATCTACCTCATCTATAATTCGTGAATAATGGATAATAGAGACAGATCATCACAATTCCTCGCTCCTTCTCATTTCCTTAGCATGGACGAATCCATGAGTGACACCAAGGGCACATGATGAAGCAGGTAGGTGGGGATGATATTACGTAGTCGAATGTGACAATGAGTGTCATCGAAGATGATGCGAGGATGTCGGTGAGTTGGTAGGAGGGGCGGACTGAACTTGATGGACAAAGAAGCAAGATATGGAAGCGCTTCATGTGAACAACAATCACCTGAAATGACGCTATTGACAACTAGACGGAGACTGCGGTAGGAGAACCCAACTTAAATCAATGTGAATTACACAACTATCTTATTAGAAAAGAATTGGAAAACATGTAAGTTTCAAACTACAAAGGAATGTAGTTACTCTCTATGAGCATCTCTAGTAGACTTTGTATATTTGTCCATGATTGCTAAAACTAAAAATTTAGCAATTTGAGCAAAAAAGAAGTTGTTCCGGCAACATTTGTATAAGTGGCACACTCACTTAGTATATTTGCAAAGTATCTGGCCAACCCCCAAAACTCCTAGAAATAGCCAGCAAACGGGCGATAGAGGCCAACCGCCGCGCGTTATCCCTGCCGCTACCGGTGATTCTGGCCGTCACAGTAGCCATGGAGGCCACATGCTACCTCCTCTGACCCCGCGAGCCTTCCTCCTCATCCTCCCTGTGCTATGCAAAGAATCATTGGACAACATGATGAAGGTGAGGAAAGACATTGCTATGCAAAGGAGAGAGATTAAGAACAAAAGGTTGGATGAGAGGAGGGAGGTGGAGGCCAAGGAGAGGAGGACGACAGTCGAGAGGTTGGCCGAGATCGAGGAGGGGAAGGTGGTAGCTGAGGAGATGGTGGCCAAGACGATGGAGAATGAGTAACGATCATGTTCATGGACCCAAGTGGTCTAGATGAGAAGGGTCGAGCTTATCTAGAGCTCTACCATGACCAACTCTTGGTGTCAAGAGGGTACTTCCCGAACAATAGGGACAATGGTGGCGGTGTCATTTGAGGGAGAACATTGATCCTCTTTTGGTTGTGGTGTTGTTCTATGCACTAATAAACCTTTATTTTGCGTTCTTCATGCACTTTCATTGCGATTCAATCCTTGAGTTGGACTTTAAACTCGAAATATTGTGAATTCAGTGGTTATGTTTAATGCTTAATTATCACGTGTTCAAATTCTAATTTATTTGGTTCATGCATGCAGTGTGTAGTTGAGAAAAGAGTAGAGAAGGAACTTGGTCTTCAAGTTTTAGGATTGCTTTTATAGAAAGTCTAGGAAAGCAGAGTATTTGTTTTTGGAGAAACACAGTACATATGCAGACATTCACGAATACGTACATACACTCACCATACGAACGCACTTACACTCTGCCCCTATACGCATCTGCAATAGATTGAGGTGACGGATCTTAAAATTGACGAAATCTCCATAGACGTCTTGTTGTCAACGGAACGTTGCCCCTCATTCAAAATATTTTGCATTTTATGAGACACCAAAATGTTAAATCTGGAGTTTGATCCTTGATAAGCTAAGTGTCATTGCCCTCCTGATCATCCAGTCACAAGTCGGTGTTTTGAATTGCTAAACATTTTCTCTCCCCTAACTATATCCAGTTTTTAGCAATCCTCTTACTACATTAATAGAGTTGCGGTCCTTTCGGACAGACACTAAAAGCATGCTAGTGTCTCTCATGTGACGAAGAATTGAAGAGGATACAGTGGCCAGTGTGGGTAGGCTGAAGGCTATCCGTTCCGTTATGCTGAGACGAGGGCTGAAGGCTATCTGTTCCGTTATGCTGAGACAAGATCTGCCACTTCATTAACAGGAGCAAACTGAACGAGGCATAGGATCCTCCTGCCCGTCACGTGTTCGCCATGTGCTCACCTGGAAGCTCGGGTTCTTGCATTAGTTGGATTCAATTTTCACAAAGCTTCTGTCGATCGTGAAAACCATTGCCTTTGCAGCCCAATCCTTAACCTTTTTTTAGAAAGATTTGGGTGTTCACAAGCAGTATAAAACACACCAAACATAATAAAAAATTATATCAAGGTCCTTAGGCAACCTAAGGATCACTACTACCGCCGGAACGAGCCGACAACGCGTCGCTTCGCCGCTCTCTTACTGAAACTAGCCTGACGTTGTTGATGACAGTTGAGATTACTGAACACTTGAATTGATCCAAAGGTTCAAACACCAAACGTATAACACACTTAGACTAGATGAGATCGACCACTTCATAAAAACAGCGACCAGACAAATTCTCGCCCTCCACAGCCCACCGGCGAGATCGCCGCCGACGAGATGGACGAGGAGGCGAGTATACCTTATTCTTGGTTCACATAATGTCGTCATAGCCACCATAGCGTCTGTGCCGGTAGACCAAACTCTAACTTTAGGGACCTTCTACAGCGTAGAGCACAGGTCCGAGATTTCCATCCCCTCTGGCTGCCGAAGCGGCAAGTGAAGAAGACGGGGACCAGTTAATTCTTGATCGTAGACGATGAAGACAAGACGCAGATGGCCACGAAGCGGTTCTACCCTAGCCGCCGCCTCTATTTTTCTTTGCGGGAGGAGAGACGCGTCCGTCCCTCCACTGATAGGTATAGGCCGCGCCAGTCCTTAACTGGAGTAGCTTGGGGCTTGGCTAATTAATCGTCTAATTAAGATGCCTGCCAACGAACTGAAGCTGATGCATTCAATCCCTGCAGATGCATCAGGCATAGCGTGACAATCAAGGTTCCGGAAGAAAATTGTGCTGTTATGCCGGCGTACTAGCACTAGTTAGCCTGGCTGTGGCTGGTGAGACAAAAGAGTCGACCGAAAAGAAAAGTTTCAGGTCAAGATGCACTCTGGTTGCAACTTTGCACTATTCTTTGCGCTGTTTGGGTTGACGAGAATACAGAATTCTCAACAGTTTGCCCCTTGAGCTAATTAAATTTTGACCCTGGAGTTGTTGCCTATTCTTGTCTTCATGCTACGTATCCGGCTGGCTGTACTCTTCGTGATCTACATGTTGGTTCAGAACAGCTCCAAAATTCTTTTTAATTTGTACTACTCCCTCCTTCAGAAATAATTGACTTGACTTTTTTAAAATTTAAATGTATCTATACACTAAAATATGTCTAGATGCGAATCTAGACAAATCCAAGTCACTTATTTCTGAACGGAGGGAGTATTGTTTTTTACATAAAGCTTGATCCTTGCTTGCACTATGTGATGGCACGATGGAAAATGATGTTTTAAATTCGTTTATTTTTTCTTTTCCATTCTTTTTTGAAGAAACATTTTTTGGGTAAAAATAACACGACTTCATTAGGAACGTTCTGTTTTCTAGAGTAACATTATGTATGTTTTTGTTTATACACTGCATTACAAATTCGGCCCTATTGCATTGTACGGCTAGTCTGCTACCAATGTGCAGTCCATCGCCTGCGAGAGAAGGCCTCGAGCATGGCTTTTTGAACTGGGCTAACAAATGAACCACCGGAGAAAGTAGCCCGGGTCTTCTAAGAAAAGGAGGCATATGTAGTTTTAGGACAGATCATGTTCATGGTAACGAATGCATATGTAGTTTATTACTGCTATTCCCTCCGTCCTAAAAAGATCTCTCAAGTTTGTCTAAATTTGAATGTATCTAGACACTATTTAGTATATAGATACATTCAAATTTAAATAAACTTAAGACATCTTTTTTAGGACGGAGGGAGTACTTATTAAGCCTACCGAACTAGAATTAATAGCAGGTCGCAGGTGGAACATAGATTATACACCGAAGTCTGCAGAAATTTTCTGAAATGCAGATACAGCTTAAACCCACTAAACTGTAACCAGCTGTAATGACCCACGAGGGAAGCAAGGAGAGTCGATTACAGATTTTGTATTGGACAAAGCTAGTTTTACACGAGAGAGAG
This sequence comes from Avena eriantha, assembly GCA_910589775.1. Taxonomy (NCBI): domain Eukaryota; kingdom Viridiplantae; phylum Streptophyta; class Magnoliopsida; order Poales; family Poaceae; genus Avena; species Avena eriantha. The sequence continues at coordinate 263,832,844 of OU342743.1, read as the reverse complement.
GGGGTGAGGAGAAGCACAACAAAGTACACGGGATGAGGTTTAGAGAGTTCAGACTATTTTTCCATACATGTCTGGCACCTGGCCGAATCCTCCCTTTATACAGTAGAGAATACACGCAGAGTTCCGTATACTTCCCACCTCAGCATCAACGTATCATGGACTTAGTCTTGTGAACACTGACGCTGGGCCCAGAGAGCTCGCCAGCTCAGCCTGGCGACTGGCTGTCCACCGTCGAGGACGATGGTGTGATAGTTTCCCCCGCTCGAGCTTGATCTTCCTCCCAGATTGGAGCTTCTGGATAGCGATTCTTCAGGACATAGTAATCCTCCTAGGTGGTGCAATGCTCTGGCATATGCGCCCAACGAACCAATATTTGAGGAGCTGTCGCGTTACCTTTGCGAACGAGGCGCCTCTCGACGATCTCGACTGGGGTCGGAGCTGAAGTCTACAAATCTGGAGCCAGCTCCGTGAACACTAGAGTATAATTGGCATGAAACGGCTTCAACTGTGACACATGAAACACAGGGTGTATCTGTGCAGATTGAGGCAGCGCCAGACGATACGCCACTTCACCAATTCTTTCCAAGACATTGTATGGACCAAAGTACTTATAAGGGAATTTTGGGTAGGGCATGTTCACCACTGATTGCTGAGCACAGGGTTGTAGTTTGAGTAAGACTTGATCACCCACTTGGAATTGGCGTTCCGTTCTGTTACAATCAGCATAATGTTTCTGGCGAAGTTGCGCCCGTAACAGCTGTGCCCGAAGTAACTATGTTTGTGCCTGATAATCAAGAGTAGCTTCCTTAGCAACTGAATCATCATCCACTGTCAGTTTAGGCATGCCTCTAAAATTGGGGTCTGTTTTGTATAGAGCTTTGAATGGAGAGAACCCCAGTGATGAATGAACACTAGAGTTGTACCAAAACTCTGCCAGACTGATCCATTTGCGCCATTGTCTTGGATTATCCTGCACAGCACAACGTAGGTACTGTTCTAAACATTGGTTAACCCTCTCACTTTGACCATCTGTTTGCGGATGATACGCCGTGCTATAGTGTCGTTTAGTACCCAAGGCCTTGAACACATCCCGCCAGAAATGGCTTGTGAACACTTTGTCACGATCATAAATTATGGTAGCCAGCATGATGACCCACAAATATAGGGGGTGTATCGCAGTATTTTCGAGGGAAGTGAAACCCAATTTATTGATTTGGCACAAGGAGAGCCAAAGAATATTTATAAGCCTTAACAACTGAGTTGTCAATTTAGCTGCACCTGGAAACAATCTTGCTCACAACAGTTTATCAGTAGCAACAGTTTTGTAGTAGCAATAGTAAAGTAATAGCAGTAGTAAGAGTAAAGACAGTAGTAACAATTGCAGTAAACAGTAGGATAAAAGCGCGGTAGGCATAGGGATGGATGGACGGGCATTGCATGGACAAGACAATTCATATGGCAATCAAAACATAGGGCATTTGCAGATAAATAAGACAAAGCATCCAAGTACTAAATAATCATAGGCATATGTTCCATATATAGTCATACGTGCTCGCAATGAGAACTTGCACACCATCTTTTGTCCTGCCAACCCGTTTGCAGCGATGCCTCAAGAGAACTGCTGGCAATTAAGGTGCTCCTTTTAATAAAGCACCGGAGCAAAGCATTAACACCCTGTAAGCACATGTGATCCTCACATCAAAGCCATCCCCTTCGGTTATCCTGATTGTTGTCACTTCGGGGCCTTTGGTTACGGACAACAATATGTGTATACAACTTGCAGGTAAGACCATAAACAATAATATCATAATAAATCAATAACATGTTCAGATCTAAAATCATGGCACTTGGACCCTAGTGACAAGCATTAAGCATAACAAGTTGCAACAAAGTCAAAAAACACTAATAATAGATACTAGGCACCATGCCCTAACAATCTGATGCTATTACATGAACGATCTCATCCAATACCTACCATCCCTATAGCCTACAACGGGGAATTACTCACTCATGGATGGGGGATCATGGATGGTTGATGGAGAAGCGATGGTGATGATGATCTCCTCCAATTCCCCATCTCGGCAGGGTGCCAGAATAGAGTTTATGGTTCCAAATCGCGGAATCTGGTGGTGGCGGCGTAGCGGAACTCTTTCTAGAAAAACATCGAACCTCCCTTGGTTTTTGGACAAGAGCCAACTTATAGGCAAAGAGGGAGGCCGAGGGGGTGACCGACGTGGCCACACCACCCCCAGGCGCGGCCTGGCTTGGCCCGCGCGACCAGGTGGTGTGGGCCCCTCGTGGCCCTACTCCGTCTCGTCTTCTGGCTCCGTGAGTCTTCTGGTGAAATATGATTTTTGGCATATTTTCCGGGATTTTTCCTGATAGTTGATTTTCTACACAAAAACAGGACACCAAGATAATTCTGCTAAAAACAACGTCAATCAGTGTTAGTTGTATCCAAATCACACAAGTTTAGAGAAAAAACAATAGCAAAAGTGTTCAGAAAAGTAGATACGTTTTGGACGTATCAACTCCTCCAAGCTTAGCTTATTGCTTGTTCTCAAGCAATTCAGTTGAAAAATGAGTGCGATAAAAGAAACTTTCACGAACACATTTGCTTCATAAGATATATATATATTCTCAGCATAGGATCAAGTACTTGGTCAATTCATAATAAGGAGTATGCAGATAAGGTTACTCAGTAGTCATTGCAAGCTATGAAGAGCTTCTAACTCAAAAATAATAGGTAGCATGAAACATAAACATAAGCAACATTGCAATACTCATAAAAATGTATGATAGAGTGGTATCTCGCTTGCCTTTGATTGTAGAGCAAATATAAATGCCAAGGCACCTCTAAAGTTCGAGTGAAGACTAGAAGTAAAGATATCAAAGATACAAGCATCAAGGTCATAACGAAATTAATCAAGTTTTGAGACAAGTACATTACACTAAGAATGATAACCATGCTCTCAAGAAGTGCTCATAGAATGTGTGGAGACTCAACAAGGAAATGAAAAGGTTTTAAAAAGTTTGAAAGGCTTCCAAATGCTAAAAGTATGGTACTCATTAGCTTTAAGCTCTCATTGCTCCTATCATAAGCATCTTTAAATGGTTAAGGTTAAAGTGACACAACTAAGAGGATATGCTTGACAAGTTATAAGTTGAAATCTCATGCCCCTTACTTACGAGTACCGAACCTCATGCTACTCAACTTCAGTCACAAGTAAGCTATTGTCATTGTAAGTACATATGTATCATAGAGAACCGCCAACGGGGTACCCCTTGCACATGATACAGGAGATATCCCATAATCAAAATGACAAGACAAGCAGACAATGAGCATCTTAGCGATCTTTTTATTTGCTATTTGCATAGGTTTTTATTGAGGATGCTTTATAGAATGCTCATTATGGTTATGCTGCAAGTTTCCACCATGATTAGGCATGGCTTAGGCTAGCGGCCCAGGTGTTTCTCTAACACACATACAAACTCCATGATCTTGCAAGTTCTCCTTTTATTTCACACCATCGGGATCCATAAGCAAAATAATCATGATATCAACGAGGTACAAAGTACCAGTGCAATGTTGAAAGCGTTCCCCATGATACATGGTTCTGCTAACTTCAACTTATAAAGCGCAAGCATATACGCAACAAAGATGGACACAATGGTTCAAGTTTATTAAGTGCAAGAAAGTAAAGTGTGCCATCAAGTTCATGAGAGCTTTACTAACTAACTTCCTCATAACAAGCAAACATTTTATTCGGAAGAAAACAAGGCATACTGAATATGCACGGACTAGCAAATGATGCTAATAGGTAGGTATGGTGGACACTTTTGGCAATATTGGTTTTGGGGAATTGGAAACATGAGTAGAACTCATACTCGGTTCAAGTGAAGGCTAGAAATAGTAAGGGAGCGACAAACGAGAGAGCAATAACTGTCATAATCATGCTTGTAACAAAATATGACTTAATCATGCCATGAAAGTGATTCAAGACCCCTGAGGCAAAATAATTCATCGAGGCTTAACTGATTATTGTTTCATTCATATGCATGCGTGAGCATGTGCCAAGTCAATTCAAGTGAAACATTCAGAGGGAGATACCACAGTGTCATACCAAGTTATGAATAGAGCAATGCAAGCAAACATTCATACGACATGCTACAAACTATTAGCAAGCTGGATCTAATCATAAGAAAGTAAGAACTACTAAGCATCCATAAATAACATATACCCTACATGAACAGACTAAGCATGCCCACAATGATGAGTATATGTACAAAAATGAAAACAAATAGAGTTCGTTACTAGCTTCTTACCACACCTCAAGTTGTCATTTATCTTCATTATTGCCCTTCACTTGTGCGGCTTGAATAATACCATGAAACCAAATTCCACTGAGGACTGCTGAACCCTGCAACAAACTTCACAAAACCAAAGAAGAACAACAAATATTTTTGGTGTTTTCGATTTTTAAAAGCAAGAACCAAAAGGAAGAACAAGCAAATCAAAATCTTTTTAGGTTTTTCAGTAAATTAAGACAAAGCCAAAAGGAAGAAGCAAACCAAGGCAAAAAGAAAAAGAAGCAAACAAAGAGAAACAAAGAAAATATTTTTGGTGTGTTTTAGAAAGCAAAAGTAAAGAAAGAATGAAAACTAAAAAAGAGAACGAAGCATGGATATACAAGGTACCGACTAAACATGATATGTAGATGAGTGTGATGTCGGTGTACCTCCCCCCAAGCTTAGGCTTTTGGCCTAAGTGGGTATCAATCCCAAGCCAGCCAAGATGGAGCGCCTCCGTAATACGGAGAGGAGGTGCCCTCGTCCTGATATGAGCTCGAGGACGCCCCACCGTAATGCGCAGAATGGTCGTAAGAAGGCACATCCTTCTGGTACTGCCTGTGGAAACCAAGCAAGCGGAGCTGCTCGTCCACCTCCTCCTTGGAACGCGACCATGGCCTCCTGTGAATACTGAACAAAGTAGATTGCGGCCAAGGAATTTCCCTCTCGTCTCCGTTAGTAAACAACATCCTGTATACTAAACAGCAAGATCAAGCCTTTGTGGTGCCAACACAATGTCATTAGGATCCACGGAAAGTTCTAATGCATCAACCATACATGAAGCAATAATGCCTCCATAAATAGGTCCCCTAACAGCTAGGCGGCGAACAATGAGAGAGCCAAGATTGTACCTGGTATAATTATTAAGTGCAGCAGCGAGGAAGGCTAAATGATAATTAGAGATATTACTAGTGTTCTTCCTACCAAGAATGCTAGTGGCAAGATAATAAGCAAAATATCTAAGAGCTGGGAGTTGAATATTCCTTATCTTCCCACGCTGAGCTACGCGGTCATCGTCATTTATCACACTTTGATAGAGCTCCAGCAAATCAGCGGGTCGATCTTGGATCTTCTTCACTGTCTCCGTCATGCCTATACCTATAATGCTGCAAAATCTTTCCAATGACATGGTAATAGGCTGATTATAAATTCTGAACGAAACAATTGACTGATAAGGGGTGTTAGTGAAAACAAAACTCTCAACGAAAGTTTTGGTGAGCACGGCATATTTCTCACTCTCATCCTGCATGTAAGTGGTCAAACCGACCCTCAGTAGTAAGAAATCATCGAGGATCCCTGCAGCTTGCAAAAAGGTAAAACAAGGGAAGGTAGATGGGTGAGCATCTTCCTCATCTCCTTCATTGCCAAAGCGTGGTGTAATAAGATCTTCATTGTATGAAGTCCTAAACTGAGAGGCTAATCTTGAGGGCCTTGACCTTCTAGGTGTGTCCCTCTCAAATATTTCTCCAAATGTGTGGTTGTTCATCTTTGATATTCTAAAATTTAAACATCCATTATACAAGTGATTGCAAAGTGAATACATAATGAAGGGAACTACTCATAGGGACTTGTAAGAGGCCTAAACATGCATCAAAACAATATCTCTAAGCATTGAACAATCTTACAAGCTCTCAAAACCTGTCACCTATAGCAGCAAAATACTCAAGATATAAACCACTAAACACAAATCTAGTTCGACAAGCGGAGGAGTCACATAATGGAGAATAAATGCTCACAAATTTCAGCAGCAAAGATGGGCTGAGCAAGGAGATCGAAAAATCATGGACAAGAACAGCAAGAACACGATTTCGAGTAATGGACTGGTGTTTTCTCGAGAGAGAGAGAAGGCAGAGGGAAGTGAGAGAGTGAGTGGAGGGCTAGGGTGGCCCACACCATGGCCAGGCGCGCCCCTGGGCTGGCCGCGCCACCAGGTGGTGTGCCTGCTTGGTGTGCCCCCATGGTACTCTCCAGTCACTTCTCTGCCCCTTTTTTCACGTAAAAATTTAATATAAATTTTTCTGGAATTTTTCGAGACACTTTATTTTTGAGCAATTTTCAGGTATAGATGAATAATTTTCTAACAGAAAGATGTTTCTGGAAGGATGCAATGACAAAACAAAGCTAAAACTTAAGAAGTTCTAAGACACTCTAATATGCAAAAAACTAACAACAGAAAAGTAAACTAAGCGAAAGCAAAAACTAAAAATGGATAAGATAAAAGTAAGCGGAGATAATCATGGTGAAAACATTGTTTTGTTCATTAAAATCCCTTTGTTAACATGGTTGATCAGGTATTGTTATCAAAACAATTTTATATGAAACAAAACTTTGTATTCCACTAATGATTATGTTACCTCAACCTTGATAGCAATGGTCCCAATCATAATAGTTTCATATTTTTCTCGTGGTACGGGACAATATATTTCTCCAACTTGAAGGCCCTCAACATGTTCAATTGAATTTAAACCATAAGTCCTATCAATATTCTTGGGGAAATAGACAGTATGCTCCTTGTCATTAACATTAAAAGTCACCTTTCCTTGATTACAATTAATAACAGCTCCTGCAGTATTAAGAAAAGGTCTCCCAAGAATAATAGACATATTATCATCCTCAAGCATTTCAAGGACAACAAAATCAGTTAATATCAAGCAATTATGAGCCACTTGAACAGGTACATCCTCACATATACCAACAGAAATAGTAGTAGATTTATCAGCTATTTGCAAAGATATATCAGTTGATATTAGTTTTTACAGTTGAAGTCTCTTATAGAGAGAACAAGGCATAACACTAACTCCTGCTCCCAAATCAAACAAAGCAGTTCTAACGTAACTATTTTTAATAGAGCATAGAAAAGTTGGAATCCCTGGGTCTCCAAGTTTCTTTGGAACCTTACCATTAAAGGAATAATTAAAAAGCAAAGTAGAAATTTCTTTATTAGGGATCTTCCTTTTATTCGAGACAATATCCTTCATATACTTTGAATAAGGAGGGATTTTAATAGCATCAGTCAAAGGAATTTGCAAGAAAAAAGGTTTCATCCACTCACAAAACTTGTTATAGTGTTCATCTTCCTTTGACTTGTGTTTCTTATCAGGGAAAGGCATAGGTTTTTGGACCCAAGGCTCTCTTTCACTACCATGTTTCTTAGCAACAAAATCTTCTTTAGTGTATTTAGTATTCTTAGTGTGCCTTTCAGGTTATCCTTCAACTTTTTCTTTATCACGAGCATCATTTTCCTCATTACCACTTTCAGTTTCAGCATTAGAGACAAATATACTATTAGGATCTTTAGCAGGTTCAGAGGATTCTACAATAGTTTTATGTTTCTTTTTTCTTTTTTTAGGGTAGTATCACTATTTCCAGCTTGTTGAGAATCCTGCTCAATTCTTTTAGGATGCCCCTCAGGATATAGAGGATCCTGGGTAGCAGCACCACTTCTAGTTCTAATTTCATAAGCATGTTTTTTAGCAGCATTAACTAGCAAGTCTTTTTGTACTTTAATAAGCTGATCAATTTGAGTTTGAACCATTTGAAAATGTTTGACAAGCATTTTAACATCATTAGAGGTCCTTTCCACAATATCTTTTAACTCAATAATAGCTCTAGGGTTTTCCATTAAATGATTTTGCACCCTTTTATTAAAATTATCTTACTTAACAATAAAAACATCAAATTCTTCCAAGCATTGACCAGGAGGTTTAGAATAAGGAATATCACCTTCATCAAAGTGTTGGAGAGAGTGTACCTCAATAGTAGATGAGTGAGAGATTGGATTACATAATGTTTCTATAGGAGGTAAATTCTTGATGTCTAGAGCTTTAATTCCCTTCTCCTTAAGACATTTCTTAGCTTCCTTCATCACTTCATCATTTAGTTCAATAACTCCCCTCTTCTTTAATGTTGGTATAGGCGCAGGAATAGTTGGTTCAGGTATAGTTGTCTCAGGTATAGCTGGTTCAGGAGGAGTCCAATCTTCATAATTCTTGCTTATTTTAGGCATTAATTCCTCAGCTTCCTTGGGAGTCCTATTCCTGAAAACACAATCAGCACAACTATCCGGGTATGTCCTAGATTCTTTAGTTAGTCCATTATAAAATATATCAAGAAGCTCATTCTTAGGTAATGGACATCCAGCCTATGCATGAATCAAAGCACAAAACCTTGCCCATGATTCAGGCAATATCTCTTTTTCTCCTTGTTTAAAATCAAAAAGTTCCTGCAAAATAGCATGTCTAGCACTAGGAGGAAAATATTTCTACAGGAAGGTACTAATCAAGCAATCAGGGCTATCAATAGATCCAGGAGGTAAATTATTAAACCAAGTTTTAGCTTCTCCTTTTAGTGAAAAGGGGAAATCTTAGCAACAAAGTAGGTGCGCATCTTAATATCATCAGAAAATAAACCACTCATGGTAGAAAGCTCAGTCATATGTGCTATCGCACTTTCATTCTTAGTCCCACAAAAAGGTTATTTCTCAAAAATAGCTATGTAAGATAGATCAAGATAGAAATCATAATCCTTATCTTTAATGTTTATGGGAGATGAAGCAAACTTAGCATTAGGAGAAAATTTGGGTTTTATAGTACGCCTCTCAAGGAGACTCTTAACAACACTCCTATCATTGGTGTTTTGACATTCTTTAATAAATTCATCGGTCATCTCAATATAACCGTCTTCAATATCATAGCTTTCTCTAGACTCAGGTGAACTGACAGGTGTAGTAGTGTCTTCATTAGGAGTTTCAGTATTTCCAACTATAGTTCTAGCAATCATAGCATCTAGGAAAGGACCTAATGAACCACTCTTATCAAGCACAGTAGAAGCAACATCATAAGTATCAGAAGTTTCAGAATCAGCAGTAGTAGCAGTGTGTGTAACATGTGTATGTGGTGGTGTAAGGAGCTTACTCATAACAGATGATGAATCAAGAGCAACAGAGGTGTTTAGAACCGTACCTCTTCTTGTAGTGGATGGTAAAATAGGAACCTTGCCATCACAAGACTTACCCATGATGGATGGCATCGAACAATAGTGATTCCAAGTGAACTTGATAAATAAAGCTATGCTCCCCGGCAACGGCGCCAGAAAATAGTCTTGATGACCCACAAGTATAGGGGGTGTATCGCAGTATTTTCGAGGAAAGTGAAACATAATTTATTGATTCGACACAAGGGGAGCCAAAGAATATTTATAAGCCTTAACAACTGAGTTGTCAATTCAGCTGCACCTGGAAATAATCTTGCTCACAGCAGTTTATCAGTAGCAACAGTTTTGTAGTAGCAATAGCAAAGTAATAGCAGTAGTAAAAGTAAAGACAGTAGTAACAATTGCAGCAAACAGTAGGATTAAGGCGCGGTAGGCGTAGGTATGGATGAACGGGCGTTGCATGGACAAGACAATTCATATGGCAATCAAAACATAGGGCATTTGCAGATAAATAAGACAAAGCATCCAAGTACTAAATAATCATAGGCATGTGTTCCATATATAGTCATACATGCTCGCAATGAGAATTTGCACAACATCTTTTGTCCTGCCACCCCGTTTGCAGCGGGGCCTCAAGGGAACTACTGGCAATTAAGGTGCTCCTTTTAATAGAGCACCGGAGCAAAGCATTAACACTCCATGAACACATGTGATCCTCACATCATAGCCATTCCCTCTGGTTATCCCGATTTCTTTCACTTTGGGGCCTTTGGTTCCGGACAACGACGTGTGTATCAAACTTGCAGGTAAGACCATAAACAATACTATCATAATGAATCAATAACATATTCAGATATGAAATCATGACACTCGGGCCCTAGTGACAAGCATTAAGCATAACAAGTTGCAACAAAGTCAAAAAGCACTAATAATAGATACTAGGCACCATGCCCTAACAATCTAATGCCATTACATGAACGATCTCATCCAATCTCTACCATCCCCATAGCCTACAGTGGGGGATTACTCACTCATGGATGGGGAATCATGGATGGTTGATAGAGAAGCGATGGTGATAATGATGGCGATGAAGTCCTCCAATTCCCCGTCCTGGCAGGGTGCCAGAACGGAGTTTCTGGTTCTAAATCACGGAATCTGGTGGTGGCGACGTATCGGAACTCTTTCTGGAAAAACGTGGAACCCCCCTTGGTTTTTAGGTCAAGAGGCAACTTATAGGCGAAGAGGGAGGCCGAGGGGGTGACCGAGGCGGCCACACCACCCCCAGGCGTGGCCTGGCCTGGCCCGCGCGGCCAGGTGGTGTGGGCCCCTCGTGGCCCTACCCCGTCTCATCTTTTGGCTCCACGAGTCTTCTGGTGAAATAAGATTTTTGGCATATTTTCCAGAATTTTTCCTGGTAGTTTATTTTCTGCACAAAAATTAGACACCAAGGTAATTCTGTTGAAAACAGCGTCAGTCCATGTTAGTTGTATCCAAATCACACAAGTTTAGAGGAAAAACAATAGAAAAAGTGTTCGGAAAAGTAGATACGTTTTGGACGTATCATGGCACACCATGTAACTTGACCACGGAATCGATGAACACCTTTGAAACTGAAGCGGCAGTGAAATGATGTTTCAAGGGCAAGAAGTGAGTATACTTGGTGAGGCGATCCACTACCACCAAAATAGAATTAGCACCGTCTGATATAGGTAGGCCCTCTATGAAATCCATTGTGACCTCCTGCCAGGGCAGTACAAGAGGAGGTAGGGGTTGCAACAACCCAGCAGGTTTCTGATGGGAATGCTTGGCCATTTGGCACATGACACACTGCCTCACATAATTTTCCACATCCACCTTCAAGTCGGTCCAGTAATACAACTGTTTAATGCACTGATATGAAGCCTGAGCACCAGAGTGGCCCCCAATACCACTGTCATGTAAGGAAGCCAGCAACTTTGTTTTCAAGGAAGAATTGTCACCAATGAATAACCTGCCTTTATATTTAATCAGGCCATGTTCTAGTGAAAATCCCTTCTCATTCGGGGATTGAGTTCCTGAAGCAAAGTAGTAGCTAGAGCATCGGTAGTATATGATTTAGTCACTTCCTGTAACCAATCAGGTTGTGGTGAAGACACAATGGCTTGGGTGGCCAACATATGACCAACTCAGGACAAGGAATCAGCTGCACCATTTTGTGCACCCTTTCGATATTTGATTTCAAATTGTAACCCCACAAGCTTTGCCATAGCCTTTCTTTGTAATTCAGTTGTCAGCAGCTGATCATTCAAATTACTAAGGCTTTTGTGACCAATAATTATGACAAAAGGCCCTCTCTGAAGATATTGCCGCCACTTGTCCACAACCATGATAACCGCCAAGAATTCCTTCTCGTAAATAGAAAGTTTCTTGTTCAAGACACCTAGGGCTTTGCTCATGTAAGAAATGGGGTGCCCCTACTGCATAAGAACAGCACCCACACCAGTGTCACATGCGTTAGTTTTGACAGTGAATGGCAACTGGAAATTGGGCAAGGCCAGCACTGGTGTTGCCAACATGGCTGCCTTGAGTTTCTGAAAAGCTACAGTGGCTTCCTGAGTCCAAGTAAAGCCTTTTTAGTCAACAACTGTGTCAGTGGTTTGGTGATCAGACCATAATTCTGAACAAACTTTCGGTAATAACCTGTCAGGCCAAGAAAGCCGCGCAGTTCAGTTGCTATGGTAGGAATTTGCCAATTTTCCATGGCAGCTATCTTCTCAGGATCAGTTGACACACCCTTGTCAGATATGATGTGGCCAAGATACTGAATGTTGTTTTGGCTGAAACTGCATTTGCTCATTTTTGCATAAAGCTGAGCAGCTATGAGCTTTTGTAGCACCAAACGTAGGTGATCCAAGTGCTCCAGCCAAGTCTGACTATACACAAGTATGTCATCCAGGAACACGATCACAAACTTGCGCAAGTAAGATGCGAAGATAGAGTTCATTACACACTGGAAAGTTGCTGGTGCGTTCGTCAGCCCAAATGGCATCACACGGAACTGAAAGTGACTGTGGTGCGTCTTGAAAGCTGGTTTGGGATCATCTTCTGGGCGCACCCTAATCTGATGGTACCCTGTCCGGAGATCCATCTTGGAAAAGAACCGTGTCCCAGCCAATTTGTCCAATAGTTCATAGACAATGGGAAGCGGAAACTTATTCTTTATCATGAGCGAGTTGAGCCGACGATAATCGACACAAAATTGCCATGTACCGTCCTTCTTCTTGACGAGGAGGATAGGCGAAGAGAAAGGACTCATGCTGGTTTGAATGATGCCTGCTTCCAACAACTCCTGAACTTGGCGCTCGATCTCGTCCTTTTGCAGAGGAGAGTATCGGTAAGGGCGAGAATTCACTGGTGCGGCACCCTCTACCAACGTGATGGCATGATCCAGTGCACGTTGAGGTGGTAGCTGATTGCGTTCAATGAACACATCTTCAAACTCTGCCAAAAGCATCTACAAATCAGGGGGCAGAGCTGTTGAATCTTCAGTAGTATGTGCCTCAAAAGAATCCACCACAGCTATTGCCTAGACCTCATTGCCATGCACCCATTTCTATAACTGTTCAACTGGAATTTCTGACAGTTCAACTGTAGGACAATTGCGCACTCCTTGCAGTGTAATTTGCTTGCCCAAATATTGGAATGAGATATTCTTACCCACCTAGTCAGTGGTTGTTTTGCCAAACTGTTTCAACCAATTGACACCAAGTATAGCATCGTGCACACCAATGTCCAGGATTCTCATGTCATTGACAAAAGTGTGCCCCTGAGTCCACCAAGTCAGGCCCTTAACCTGCTCTTGCGAGACCATGATCTCGCCATTTGCTACTTTCACGGGCATTGTCGGCGCTGGAGAAACAATACAGCCTGCTCGCTCTGCAAAATCTTTTGTGACAAACGTATGTGCTACCTGAATCAATGAGCAGTAGCATTACTTGATTGCCAACAAGAGCTCGAAGTCTGATAGTTTCTTCTCCTGCAGTTTCCGTCAAAGCATCCAAAGACAATTGACAACAGGCAACAAGAGCTTCAGTTTCTTCCAATAATTCCAATGTTGTACAACATCATCAGATAACACTTCTCCAAAATCTCCCGCTTCAATCATCAGTAGTTGGCCAAGCGTTTACATTGATGCTCCTTCGAGAACTTGTCCCCACACTTGAAACAAAGGCCGTTGGCGCAGCGAAAATCACACAGCTGACGCTCACGGTTCAAATCGTCGTTGCCTTGTTTTCTCGGTCAATCTGCGCGCGATGCCGCAGGTGCTGGCAGTTGTTGTACAGTGGGCTTCTTGGTGGGTGCAGGTAGGCGTGCACGAGGATGGTGGTGTTCAGTTTCCTCCTCCTGAATCCGAGCCAAGGAAGCTGACTGAGTAATGCTCGTTGGTCCTTGAAGGCGCACCGCCAACCGAATATCCTCGTGCAATCCAAAAACAAACTGGGTAACAAACCACCGTGGACTGAGGGATCCATCCAGAGAGATCAAGTGGTACATACATTCCTCAAATGCGAGACGATACTCAGAGACAATGCCTGTTTGTTTCAGCTGTAGCAGACGAGTCATCTGGCCATCAAATTCATCATGTCCAAATTCCTCAATTATAGCCTGCATGAAATCATTCCAACCAAGCAGTATGTGCCGCCTCTTGTAAGCCTGGAACCAGAGCGCTGCATGACCATCGAGATGCAGTGTTGCTGAACTGACCCAATGGTGCGCTGGCACTCGATACATCTCAAAGTAAGTAGTGCACAAATCCACCCAGAGCAGAGGTTTGTCACCTGAAAACCTTGGAAAATCATGTCGACGTGGTCGCACCAAGTAGTCACCATTGGTGTTGGTGATGTCGGCATCCTTGGGTGACGAGGGAGCCGTGACAAACCCTGTGTTGCCGGGCGTCTTGTCGAGCAGCGGGGGCCCATTATTGGCGAGACGAGCCGCCATCGGAGCCTTGTTTGCTTGAGGAATCTCCACCCGCGGCTGCACGGGCACCTTGTCCGGGTCAGCGAGGCGGCGTTTGACGCCATCGAGGTCCTCGCCAAAGTCCTCGATCTGCTGACGGAGGCCGCGCATGTCCCCGGTGACCATCTTCAGGTCGGTGGCCATGGCGCCCACGCTCTGCGCCAAATCCGCCACGGATTTCTGCAGATCCTCCATCTTCGTGAGAACGAAAGTGGTCTGAGCCGACGGCTGATTGGATCTAGACGGCGCCGTCGTGACTCTCCTCTGAATCAACCCCAACCCCGATAAGGATTTCGAGCTGCGTCGCCGAGGCAACACTGCACATTTCTCGGTGGAATTTTACGGGTTCGATCTCGAGATTTCGGAGCGCCAGCGGAGCGAGATCCAGGCTCTAATACCAAATTGTAATGACCCACGAGGGAAGCAAGGGGAGCCGATCACAGATTTTGTATTGGAGAAAGCTGGTTTTACACGACAGAGAGGGGGTGAGGAGAAGCACAACAAAGTACACGGGACGAGGTTCAGAGAGTTCAGACTATTTTTCCGTACATGCCTGGCACCTGGCCGAATCCTCCCTTACAGTAGAGAATACACGCACGGTCCCTCTACTTCCCAGCTCAGCATCAACGCATCATGGACTTGGTCTTGTGAACATTGACACTGGGCCCAGAGAGCTCGCGAGCTCAGCCTGGCGACTGGCTGTCCACCGTCGAGGACGATGGTGTGACACCGGCGTTTTTTTTTTAAACTGCAGATCAACTGCTCATCAAGTGCGGGCCGAACTCACAGTTTACATTGAAATTTGCTGGAATGAAGATTCGCGGAAAAATGCACACGAGAAGAATCCATGAAATGGAAGCAATTATTCAGATTCTTTTCTGGCCTGCCTCACATCATGTTCGATTATTTGCTTGTGGTTTGCGAAATGTAAATGTTTGTTTTTTTAAACTAGTATATGAGATGATTTTCGGAAAGCAGGCTTGCTGAAAATAAAGTGTGTTGTGCTCACGATGCATTGGAAAACTAAATCTGGTCGATCAGAACTTTCTCTATCGTAGAAAAAAAAGGCAGAGGACACAAATACATTTCGATGGCAGGGGATCCAATGAGAGTCACCGTATCATGTGAAGAACGAGTCGTGTTTACATTGAAGAACTGAACCGTAGCCAGTGAAATGCTTGATGCTATACGTACTTATTACAAACAAGTCAGAATTTGCAACCGAAAGTACAAGAAGTCTAGCGATGATCTGACAATGGCAAAGGAAGTCGAGTAGCCTAGCCAGGTTGCTCCTAGTGCGCCCGCAGGAAGAAGGAAGGCATGGGGAGCATGGTCGGCTCCGGCGAGGCGTAGAAGTTGGGCCCGGCGAACGCGGACTGCTGCTTCAGTATTGCCGCTGTCGTCGTGTCGTCGGTCTGAGGCTGCTTGTCCATCTCCTCGGGACGAGCTTTCTTGTGCAAGTCCCAGCGTTCGGCCGAGGCCTCGCGGCTAGGCGGGCGCTTGTTGGTGCCGTCCTGCAGGTGGCCACAGTCTGTCGGCGGTGACCTGCCGCGCGGGGCGCTGATGAGCTTCTTGCTGTCCCAGCGCTCGACGGAGTCGGCTCGTCCGGGGCTCCCGCCGCTGCCTGACGATGACGACTACGATGTGGCGCTTCCGGGAGTCTTCTACTTCTTGTGCATGTCCCACCTCTCGACAGCGTCGGCGCGGCAGGAGGTCCTGCCGTTATCCGAGCACGATGACAACGACGCCTCGAGGTTGCAGGCGACCTTGTACTTCTTGGTCGTGTCCCACTTCTGGACGAAGTCCGCGCGTCCGGGCATGGTGGAAACCGCCATCAGCAGGCTGAGGCCGGACGGTGTCGGCAGCAGCGGCAGCATCGTGCTCCTAGGCGGTGTGGGAAGGATCGGCATCATCTCGCTCCTCGGCGGCGTCGGGAGCAGAGGAGGGAGAAGAGAAGCTACCGCCATGGATACTTGCGGATCGGCTGTATTAGCTAGGGCGCGAGCGCACGGCCGGGGACGAGGGCTCTCCGGGAAAGGAATCAAGGAGCAGATGGTATGAATCCAGGAGGGGCATGAACTTATTGGCGGGACAAGAGGGAGGAGCTTGCTGCCTGCATGTTGGTTCGCGATCCGTAGTCGGAATCGAATTGAGCAAGGGAAATTTACAATCGAACGCGGCGGTCGCTCGAGCACGATACGGACACGGTGTAGGAGATGAAGGAAAACAAATGCGCAGGTGTATGGGCCGAAATGTAATAAGGGCCAAGATAAATCTCCTCTCCAGCTGCAGTCTGGCCCAACCCACGTCTGTCATCTCCTTTGTCGTATTTGCTTCCAAAAAAGCACTACTCACTCTCACAACTTCCTAAAAACCGAGAAAAGACCTAGGGTTTCTCAAGGGTAGGCGATTCCGGCGCCGATCTTATCGCCCACCGGAAGACCACCATCGACGATCGCACTGAACCTCTCTCTCCCTAGGAAATCCCTTTTGCCTTGCACCTATTGTGAGAAGATATATTTCAAAGTTTCAAAAAAAAAGCCTACATTTATATTCAAATATATTATGTTCGTTCACAAGTTTTTGGGATAAAAATATATTTTATGTGTCATGTATAAAAAAGGCAAAAAATGTCTTCGTCCCGAAATCTTATGAACGAACATAAAATATTTAAATATATATGTAGATACTTTTTTCGAATTTTTTGATATTTCGAAATATGTTTTCTCTTAATAGGTGCAAATGCACCCGTGAGCCGAATACCCACCTCCTCTCTCCCTCTCCTTCAACTCGGCTGATCCAGGAGCTAGCTGCCCTAGCTTTCCGGCCTTGGTTGATTGGTTTGGGTGTTAGGGTTTTGGGTGGGGGCAACTGATCCGGCGATCCCTATGGCTGAGAGCTCTATGCAAGGCAGGGGGAAGGCACAGAAAGAGGTGCAAGTGGATGAGCTGTTGAAGAACCTCAAACTCTAGGGCGAGGAACTCAACGAGGTTATCCTCGGGAAGGAGGAAGTGCGACGCTGGCCGACAACGAGGAAAATTTTGACTGGGAAATCTTATAGTATCCACTCTCTGACGAATACACTAATGGCGGCATGGAACCCTGCGCAAGATGTCACCTTCCATGAGGTAGAACCAAATCTTTTTGTGCTTCAGGCTTATTGTTTGGGAGATTGGAGACAGATTATGGAGGAGGGTCCATGGTTGTTGAGAAACTGTGCTCTGATGACCGAGCCCTTTGATGGAGCAACATCAACACCATATGTGATCCGGAAAGGAGTCCAAGCATGGGTTCAGATTCACAAGCTACCTCCGTCGTTTCGCAACAAGGAAGGCATGTCACAGTTGGCAAGGAGGGTAGGGGAGGTGATCACTGTCGAGATAGCGTCAGTCCGGACCAGAACAAGGGTGTTTCATCGAGTGACGGTGTAGCTGGAGTCAACGAAGTCGTTGACTCGCTTTGTCCCACTCACGCTGGAAGGGGATGATCGCATGTTTCTATAGATTAAGTATGAAAAACTCCCAAAACATTGCGAGTTCTGTGGTCTCATGGGCCACACTTTCCTGGAATGTGGCACTAGAGAGCATGATGAATCGGAGATCCAATTTGGCTCTTGGATGCTCTCGGAGGAAGCGTATTGGAAGCCATGAACACCAGGGGTCCGTGCCAGGCCGACACGTGATTCTGAAGGTGGAAGGGGACGTGGGCGTGGACCGGTTGGTAGCCACGGTGAGGGGCCGACTGAAGGTCGAGGTGAGGGAATGTCTCGTGGCACTATGGGGGAGCATGGCCATCGCAAAAGGAAGGAAAAAACAAATAGCAATGGCCTGAAACGCAACTCAGCTGATGGAGGGCTCAAAGATGAGCCGAGTGGCACCCTAGAGGATACTGCTTCCAGGCCGCTGAAGCAACTGCCGCAAGGTATGGAAGGATCTTTTCATAATATGCAAGGGAATGGTGCTAGGCAGGGCATTGGCATGGACATTGTTGCTAGATCAGTGGAAAACGAGAAGACTCATCCACCTCCCCTTGTCTATGTACCACCAAGGGAGCAAAAGAAGTAGAGGAAAGCTGCCGCAGCGGGAGGAGGGAAGGCAGCAAGTGAAAGGAAACAAGATACACTGGTGCAAGTGGAGCTGGTTTCAACTAAAGAGGCGGCCTCTGGGAAGGAGGGCCGCCAAGATCAATGAGTGTGATGGGGCACAACTGTCGTGGTTTGGGAGGTGTTGCGATAGTTAAATAAATTTATGACCTCGCCAGGAGATATGCCCACACAATCTTATTTGTCTCGGAAACACAATTGTAGAAAGCACATGTGGAAGGGTTAGGTCTCTCTATTGGTTTTGATAAATGCTTTTCTGTAAGTAGCTCTGTCTGTAGTGGCGCTATAGCATTATTTTGGAATAATAAAACCTCTATAGAGATTTTGCCTTATTCGCAATACCATATAGTTGTTATTGTGAAGGAAGTGGGTCAGGAGTCGTGGCGATTGACGGGGTCTATGGTGAGGCCCTAGCTAGCGAGCGCTTTAAAACTTGGGACATGCTGAAATATATTCGCTCGTCTTCCAACTTACCTTGAGTTTGCCTAGGGTATTGTAATGAAGTGTTGCACCGACATGAACATGTAGGGGTGCAGGAGAGGAGTCACGCCCAAATAGCTAGCTTCCGTGAAGCATTGGACGTGTGTGGACTGCAAGACCCGGGCTTTGTGGGACCTAGCTGGACTTACGAGAAGAAAGTCGCCGGGGGTACCTACTGCCGAGTGAGGCTAGATAGAGCCTTAGCAACATCTGATTGGAGTGCTCGCTTTCCACATGCATCTATATACCACCTAACAACGACATCATCCGATCACTGTCCGGTCCTTTTGAAGTGGGACATGCAATTACATCAGCCCCAACGAACAAAGGAGAAGTTGTCCCGTTATGAGCTTATGTGGGAGCGTCATGACAACTTTGAGTCTGCACTCGAGGAGGTGTGGACTAGGTCAGGAAAAGCAACGACCTTGACGGAGCTGCAGGAGAAGATTGAAGCAGTGAGCCGGTGACTACCTCGCTAGGAACGAACATCTTTGGAAGTGTTCAGCAAGAGACGCATGCACTATGTGAAAGCTTAAAAAGGATGCATGAGGACCCATTTTGGGTCAGACCATCACATGTGGAGCTGAAAACAGTTGAGCGCCTCGTGGAACTTGATCATCGGGAGGAGATAATGTGGGGGCAACATTCCTGAGTGTAGTGGCTGGCGGAGGGGACAAAAACACCAGATTCTTTCATCTCCAGGCTAGCCAGCGGAAAAAAATAACACCTCGCACCTTCGTCAAGCGAATGGCGAGATTACTAAAGACCCAAGTGTAGTGGCCCATGATACTAATACATTTTATCGTGATTTGTACAGGTCAGAAGGGGTCGAGGATATGAATGTGGTGTTGGATAATGTCCCTGTCCGAGTCAAAAAAGGGATGAATGAGGCGCTTGTAGCTACGATCTCAAATAAGGAGGTCTGCATCGCCCTCTTTAAGATGTTTTCGACCAAGGCGCCGGGGCCAGATGGGTTGCCTGCTCATTTTTTCCAGCGTCGTTAGGCTCTAGTGGGGATGAGATTACAAATTTTGTGCTTCGGGTTCTGCGAGATGAAGATGATCTAACTTCCTTCAACAAAACCTTCATTGTACTTATCCCCAAGGTGCCGCATCTAGAGGAGCTAGGACAATTTCGACCGATCAGTCTATGCAATGTCATCTACAAACACTGGTGGAAAAAGGGCCTCTAGTCCCGGTTCATAAGGGCCATTGGTCCCGGTTCCACTCGGGACTAATGCTAGTCCCGGTTCGCGCACGAATCGGGACCAATGGGTCTCCACGTGGGCGGGCGAGCTACGAGGGGGGGTTGGATCATTGGTCCCGGTTCGTCGGAAAAACCGGGACCAGTGGTTCCCCATGTGGCAGCACCAGAGACGGGCGCAGGGGTGGATCATTGGTCCCGGTTCTGGGAACGAACCGGGATCGTTGGTCTCTGTGCCGCGGCAGGATTTTCGGGCTATTTTTCTGCCGCGGCAGGATTTCGGGCTATTTTTCTGCCACGGCAGGATTTTTTTTATAAATTTAATGGTACTACATATATACAGCAATAATGAAACCACGATATATATATTACACATCATGCATGATCACAAATATATACACCGTCTCATCCGTCTTCTTGGTCGAAACATATTATAATTACAACGATACTCTTACACTTTTTTTATACACTTCACCCTTCCAAATGAAGTGGGTAATAGTATTCTCCTTTCAGATCTATGACTTGTTCTAACAAGAATCCGGCAATTTCCTCTTGAATTGCTTGCACGCGTTCTTGTGATAGAAGACCGTCCTGCATCCGTTCGATCTAATATAAAGAAGAGGATCAATATATATGAATGAAACTAAACACAACTGGTGGTAATAAAATAAAGTTGTGATTATTGTTTATCGTACTTCAATTTTTTTGATGTTCCGGTCTGCCCCCTTCTCTTTGGTCGTCTAGCGAATGAACTCGCAGACATAGTATCCACATAAGTTATTCCCGGCTTCCTGCCTCAAGAACTTTACGAGAACAGAGTTCAATCAAAATAATAATCAAGCATGATAATGGTGGTATTGAAACTAGAATCAAAGAGATGCATGGATCTAGCAAGTAGTACTTACAGTCAATGGTTGAAATGTAAGGTCTGGCTTCCAAACACCCCCAGTTTTGGCGGTGAACCGTTTCCAAGCCCTCTAGAGGCATTCTTGCATGTCCGCCCATTTTTCTAATGGTGTGCTTTTCGAGTCCACGACTTTTACTACTCCGGTGACAACAGAAATGATTAAGAGAATATAGTGGAAGCTTGACACACTAACAAAATATAACACGAGTCAATTATACGCTTAACATCGAATAATCGAAAATAGAATGTGTACAAGACAGTAACACTCACGCAGTGTTGTAAGGAAAATAGTATTTCCCTTCTGTTGCTGAAATACTTCAACGCTTGGAACAAGTTATCCTCTGTCTCTTTGGGATTTGTTTTTAGAGTAACTTCATGAACGAAATTACAGTCAACAAACCCAAGGTCATAGATTTGTCCTTTGTTGCATTCTTGAATCTTCATTCTGCATATATAATTAGTATAGTGATTAGTAAGATTATATAAGCAACGAATGAGATGAGCTAGAAAGACTTAATTATAGAAATTAATAATACTTACAAACAATAGGCACTGACGATAGCTTTGTCGAGGGCGTCTTGTTGGTAAAACTGAAATAATTCTGGAAATTCAATCAGTATGAAGCCATCTCCATGACCGTAATGGTGGTGTTTATATGCAGCACATATCCAGTTTTTGGAATCAGCACAGGCTTGGATGTACCATTTATGCAATCTTCGCATTTGTGTTGGTAGATCTTTGACTAACTCGGGTTTGACGAGAGGAGCCCTGTACTGGTACATGTATGCTGTTTCTTGGTACCCCTCGAACTCATGCATACGGCTCATGTACTCAGTAATGGACAGTCCATATAATTGGGTTTTTTCTCCGTACAGTTGAACAAACTCCGGATCAATGTTCGGATCATGCCGCTCCTGGATCATCCACTCATTGGTATCGTACACTTTGAGTGGTTCGATCGATTGATTTTTCTGTTGTGTGAGTTGGGTAACTTGTTTCCCGACTCTCCGCTCTTTTGCCTCAGCCGACTTGGTAATAGAGTGATTATAGTCTGATGTGAGCGCTATGGGTTGGTGAAGCTGAATCTTAAGCGCGACTGCTTTGGCTTTATCTTCTGCGGTGACCGGGAAAAATGCCTCTATCGGCTTTTTCTTGTTAGCCATATCAATCTTCCACTTTTCATAATGGGCAGCTGCGGCCACATCAGTTTCCTCATCTGTCTTCTCGCAAGATAGCTTCTTCATATTCTGATGAGGTACTTTTGGGAGGGGCGATAGCTTACGTTTCGGTGATCGGAACATGCTCTTGGTGCTGCTGGTGGTGCTGCCCCCCTTAGTATACTTCCGCTTTTGTCTCTGAGGCTCAGGGGACGGAGACGGCTGAGGCGGCGATGGAGACGGTTGCGCTGAGCGGTGAGGCGGTGAAGGCGACGGTTACGCTGGAGAATGGTGAGGTGGCGGCGAAGGTGGATTGATGCTCTGAGGAGTGGGTGGCCTTGGCGGCACATAATTTGGAAGCATGATGCGCTCCTTTAGCCATAGAATAGTCCCCCCTTTCGCTTCTCCTAGTTGAGTCAGCTCCATATCTTCCCCTGCAGGGTGGTCTAGCTTCAGCTCCTCAAAATCTTCCTTCACCTCATCCACCGTGACGACAGCGTACCCTTTTGGAACCGGTCTGCAATACCAAGTTGGGTTAGGCCCAATTGGTACCGCCATGCCGATCGTCGCCATCACCCTTAAGTTCATAACCTGCACCTTTAGCTCACAAGCTGTTGTCTCCGTGATATCATCCACTAGGTAGCGTTTAGGAGGAGATGTCGTCGGTGCATCATCATCAACATCATGGAGCTGCGTGGAAGCGACGCTGCTTTTCTTATTCGATGGGGCGCCGGTACCCTCGAATGCAGCTTCTACCACGTGCCGCTGAGATTGGCCGCTAGTACCTTGCTGGCTAAGTATGTCGAGTTGATCCTGGTGCCGCTTTAATAGTTCTTCTACATTACGCAGCCAGTCTGCAGCGGCCGCTTTCTCAGCTGCCTCCCTTTCCTTTCTCCTCTGATGGCTTTTATTGGGATATCTCTTCATTTCCGGGGGGAAGGCAACCTTCCACGACTTGGATCCTGGTATGCCTCGTGTTCGTCCGTCGTGTTCAGGATTTTTAAGGGCCCGTGTGAGCTCGTCGTTCTCTCTATCGGGAACGAACCGTCCCCCTGCAACATCATGTACTGCATTTCTAATATCGTCGATGGGCAGTAGGGGATCATCTTTGTGTTTCTGATTATATATTGCCCTCCCTTCTTTGTCCAACGTGCCCCCATGGCCGTAAAACCAGTTTCTCGCCCGTGGTGTCCATGTTGCGGGCTCTGGTCTGATCCCGGCAGTTATGTAATTGATCTCAAGTGCATCCCACTTAGGCATGCAACCGGCGTAGCCAGCAGGCCCCATGTTATGATGGTACAGTTTCTTAGCAGCGTTCTCCGTATTTATCCTAGACCTTTACTTAGCTTTCTCCGATGTCTTGTAGTTCACAAAATACTCCCACTGGTGTCTTAACTTAGCATAGTCGGCTTCATCAAAATTCGGAGTCTTCTCTACCTTGACAAAGTTATGGTACAGTTTCTTCTTCCAGTTCTTGAATGCATCGGCCATCTTGCTGAGAGCAAACTTCTTGACTCTTTGCACAAGCTCCCTTCTTGCTCTCTCCTCCTCATCTGGAGTCACATCTGGTTCCGGCAGGAGGAAATTAGTCACGAGCTTGTCAAAAAGCTTATCTTTGGCGTTGTCGCCGACATACGGGAGTCCACCGCCGCTTGGCCGATTCCATTCTTGAACGGTGATCGGGATGTAGTCCCTCACAAGAACTCCGCATTGCTTGACAAATTTTCTTGTGACATCGACGGGAGCTTGCGGTTCGCCATCTACACCGACCACGTCGATCCTATACCTCACAGTGTCATCCAACTTTTTTGTTGGGCCTCGTTTAATTCTTACGGAAGAAGTTCTCGATCCGGAGGGCTAAAAGAAGAAAGAGTGTTAATATATGCATGTATATATAGACAACCGCATTTTAATTACAAAAATACATATATAGACCTCGCTGGTGTTTGCGAGATTTAAGGTTCCGCCGGAGCCGTCGCCTTCTTCCTTATCGGCTTCTCTCCTGTCCCAGGCTTCAGCTTCTACCACACCGGAGCCGTCTCCTCGGTTGAGAGACTCATCTCCCTGACCGGAATCGTTCAGAAACTCACTCGCGACATCGATATAGATATCGATATCTTCATTTTCACAGATCATCCCTTGGAGGATGTTTTCCTGATGTGTTGGATCCATACTATCTACAAGTTAAACAATCAACACATGGCATCGATAATGATATGACAAGTTAAACATAGTTGAAATTTAACCCTAAGGAATGCTTGGCAATTTAAGTGGGATCCGAATGGTCCAAACCCTAGTACATGAGAGACCCCGAAATCACCTACGAGGGGTTGATTTCAATCTCTTATTAAACTTGTAATTAAAGTTGTTGAACAATGCATGATTATGAGTCTATTGTGTAGATCTCATTTTTCTGAACATTTTGATATATTATACACATTTTTCAGATTTAAAATGAATTAGTTATGATTTTTCCCAATTTTAATCCTTTTTTAAATTATTTTTAAATAAATAAACATTTTTACAATTACTAAAACCTAACTAAAAATCTAATTAAAAACCTAACTAAAACCTAATTAAAAACCTAACTAAAACCTAACTAAAAACCTAATTAAAAACCTAACTAAAAACTAACTAAAAACCTAATTAAAAACCTAACTAAAAACCGAACTAATAATAAAACCTTATTAATATAAAATTAATTAGGTGGTCGGGGGAGGCTTACCGGCCGGCGGTGGCCAGCGGCGTGAGGGGGCGGAGAGCGATCGATGACACGGGCTCGGGCGGCGTGGGCTCGGGCAGCGTGGGCACGGGCTCGGCCCGCGGCAGGTGCAGGGCTCGGGCGGCGCAGGCTTCGGCGGGGGGGCGGCGCGGGCAGGGGCTCGGGCGGCAGCGCGGTCGGAGGCGGAGCGACATGGGCTCGGGCGGCGCGGTCGACGACGGCTCGAAAATCCGGCAGCCTGACGACGTCGTTTTGCTCCGCGCGTGATTTTCCTTAGGCGTTTTGCGAGTGAAGTGAATGGGAAAGAAGAAGGAGCGGAACAGTTATCTAGTACATGCCTTTGGTCCCGGTTGGTACCAACAACCGGGACCGTAGATCCTTTGGTCCCGGTTGTTGGGACGGACCGGGACCAATGGTCTGGGCACGAGCGTTGCTGCTCTGCCACGTGCCCAGACCATTGGTCCCAGTTCATCCCAACAACCGGGACCAATGGATCTACGGTCCCGGTTGTTGGTACCAACCGGGACCAAAGGCATGTTGATGGCAGCGCGCGCACCCAGGATCATTGGTCCCGGTTGGTGGGACAAACCGGGATCGTTGACCCGTTTTTTAGATTTTGGCAAACCTTTTGGTCTTCCCGTCATTTTCAAATTTGTTTTCTTCTTTAATTAATAAGATATTTCAATTTAAGATGATTATTTATTTGGAATTTCAAAAAACTTTTAAGAGGAAAAGTGCTTCAATTTAAATAACTAATCAAAAACCATTTTCTGTTTTCAAATATTTTTATTTGAACTATACAATTGTACTATTTACAATTAAAATTGCATTAACAAAATATTTATTGCATAATTTGGAATTTTAAAAAACTTTTAATAGGAAAAGTGCTTCAATTTAAATAACTAATCAAAAACCATTTTCGGTTTTCAAATATTTTTATTTGAAATATACAATTGTACTATTTACAATTAAAATTGCATTAACAAAATATTTATTGCATAATTTGGAATTTTAAAAAACTTTTAACAGGAAAAGTGCTTCAATTTAAATATCTAATCAAAAACATTTTCTGTTTTCAAATATTTTTATTTGAACTATACAATTGTACTATTAACAATTAAAATTGCATTAACAAAATATTTATTGCATAATTTGGAATTTTAAAAAACTTTTCAAGATTTGAACTACAAGTACATGATATAATGCTTGTGAATTTTTTAAAGAAATCATTTATAGGTTCACAACATGCTATTTCATCAGAGATCCACTTCAAGTTCAGCGAGGCTCGGCCCCGGGCGAAGAAGCTTCATGCCCGCCGTTTTGAATATAGTTTGAAACGGGCATAAGAAATTCAAAAATGATCCAAACAATGTGAAACCTTCGCGTGGTGTCATATTATGTGTCACAGTTGCAAGGAAAAATATTGAACTTGAAAAATTGCAAACATCATAAAAAATCATTTACAAAATGACCTATCATGTTCGAGGTTTCATGGCATTTAGGTCAAACCACCAATGTTATGGCTAGAATCAGGGCATAGTTTCTGATAATGTGCCCATACTTTGCACACATGTGCATCTTGGGATGGCTTACGATGTTGCAGGAGGAAGTTTTCCCTTTCGACACACGAAAAAGCCAATTTCCATTTTTGAGGTGCCGAAATCGGGGTGTTCTGTGAAGCAACCACCAAATTAAAGTTTGGCATTGGTACCAAACTATTTTTAAAAAATATTATACCACCTTATATGGACAATTTCCCAACCGGTGTATCTGGAACCTTTCTGTCCATCCCTCATGAAAAAGACAAATTCCTGCCGAATCGATAGGAGGTTGCCAAGATTTGAACTACAAGTACATGATATAATGCTTGTGAATTTTTTTAAAAATCATTTATAGGTTCACAACATGCTATTTCATCAGAGATCCACTTCAAGTTCAGCGAGGCTCAGCCCCGGGCTAAGAACCTTCATGCCCGCCGTTTTGAATATAGTTTGAAACGGGCATAAGAAATTCAAAAATGATCCAAACAATGTGAAACCTTCGCGTGGTGTCATATTATGTGTCACAGTTGCAAGGAAAAATATTGAACTTGAAAAATTGCAAACATCATAAAAAATCCTTTACAAAATGACCTATCATGTTCGAGGTTTCATGGCATTTAGGTCAAACCACCAATGTTATGGCTAGAATCAGGGCATAGTTTGTGATAATGTGCCCATACTTTGCACACATGTGCATCTTGGGATGGCTTACGATGTTGCAGGAGGAAGTTTTCCCTTTGGACACACGAAAAAGCCAATTTCAATTTTTGAGGTGCCGAAATCAGGGTGTTCTGTGAAGCAACCACCAAATTAAAGTTTGGCATTGGTAACAAACCATTTTTCAAAAATACTATACCACCTTATATGGACAATTTCCCAACCGGTGTATCTGGAACCTTTCTGTCCATCCCTCATGAAAAAGACAAATTTCTGCCGAATCGGTAGGAGGTTGCCAAGATTTGAACTACAAGTACATGATATAATGCTTGTGAATTTAAAAAAAAATCATTTATAGGTTCACAACATGCTATTTCATTAGAGATCCACTTCAAGTTTAGCGAGGCTCAGCCCCGGCCTAAGAACATTCATGCCCGCCGTTTTGAATATAGTTTGAAACGGGCATAAGAAATTCAAAAATGATCCAAACAATGTGAAACCTTCGCATGGTGTCATATTATGTGTCATAGTTGCAAGGAAAAATATTGAACTTGAAAAATTGCAAACATCATAAAAAATTCTTACAAAATGACCTATCATGTTCGAGGTTTCATGGCATTTAGGTCAAACCACCAATGTTATGGCTAGAATCAGGGCATAGTTTGTGATAATGTGCCCATACTTTGCACACATGTGCATCTTGGGATGGCTTACGATGTTGCAGGAGGAAGTTTTCCCTTTGGGCACACGAAAAAGCCAATTTCCATTTTTGAGGTGCCGAAATCGGGGTGTTCTGTGAAGCAACCACCAAATTAAAGTTTGGCATTGGTACCAAACCATTTTTCAAAAATACTATACCACCTTATATGGACAATTTCCCAACCGGTGTATCTATAACCTTTCTGTCCATCCCTCATGAAAAAGACAAATTCCTGCCGAATCGGTAGGAGGTTGCCAAGATTTGAACTACAAGTACATGATATAATGCTTGTGAATTTAAAAAAAATCATTTATAGGTTCACAACATGCTATTTCAACAGAGATCCACTTCAAGTTTAGCGAGGCTCAGCCCCGGGCTAAGAAGCTTCATGCCCGCCGTTTTGAATATAGTTTGAAACAGGCATAAGAAATTCAGAAATGATCCAAACAATGTGAAACCTTCGCGTGGTGTCATATTATGTGTCATAGTTGCAAGGAAAAATATTGAACTTGAAAAATGCAAACATGATAAAAAATCCTTTACAAAATGACCTATCATGTTCGAGGTTTCATGGCATTTCGGTCAAACCACCAATGTTATGGCTAGAATCAGGGCATAGTTTGTGATAATGTGCCCATACTTTGCACACATGTGCATCTTGGGATGGCTTACGATGTTGCAGGAGGAAGTTTTCCCTTTGGACACAGGAAAAAGCCAATTTCAATTTTTGAGGTGCCGAAATCAGGGTGTTCTGTGAAGCAACCACCAAATTAAAGTTTGGCATTGGTAACAAACCATTTTTCAAAAATACTATACCACCTTATATGGACAATTTCCCAACCGGTGTATCTGGAACCTTTCTGTCCATCCCTCATGAAAAAGACAAATTTCTGCCGAATCGGTAGGAGGTTGCCAAGATTTGAACTACAAGTACATGATATAATGCTTGTGAATTTAAAAAAAAATCATTTATAGGTTCACAACATGCTATTTCATTAGAGATCCACTTCAAGTTCAGCGAGGCTCAGCCCCGGCCTAAGAACATTCATGCCCGCCGTTTTGAATATAGTTTGAAACGGGCATAAGAAATTCAAAAATGATCCAAACAATGTGAAACCTTCGCGTGGTGTCATATTATGTGTCATAGTTGCAAGGAAAAATATTGAACTTGAAAAATTGCAAACATCATAAAAAATTCTTACAAAATGACCTATCATGTTCGAGGTTTCATGGCATTTAGGTCAAACCACCAATGTTATGGCTAGAATCAGGGCATAGTTTGTGATAATGTGCCCATACTTTGCACACATGTGCATCTTGGGATGGCTTACGATGTTGCAGGAGGAAGTTTTCCCTTTGGGCACACGAAAAAGCCAATTTCCATTTTTGAGGTGCCGAAATCGGGGTGTTCTGTGAAGCAACCACCAAATTAAAGTTTGGCATTTGTACCAAACCATTTTTCAAAAATACTATACCACCTTATATGGACAATTTCCCAACCGGTGTATCTATAACCTTTCTGTCCATCCCTCATGAAAAAGACAAATTCCTGCCGAATCGGTAGGAGGTTGCCAAGATTTGAACTACAAGTACATGATATAATGCTTGTGAATTTAAAAAAAAATCATTTATAGGTTCACAACATGCTATTTCAACAGAGATCCACTTCAAGTTTAGCGAGGCTCAGCCCCGGGCTAAGAAGCTTCATGCCCGCCGTTTTGAATATAGTTTGAAACGGGCATAAGAAATTCAAAAATGATCCAAACAATGTGAAACCTTCGCGTGGTGTCATATTATGTGTCATAGTTGCAAGGAAAAATATTGAACTTGAAAAATGCAAACATCATAAAAAATCCTTTACAAAATGACCTATCATGTTCGAGGTTTCATGGCATTTCGGTCAAACCACCAATGTTATGGCTAGAATCAGGGCATAGTTTGTGATAATGTGCCCATACTTTGCACACATGTGCATCTTGGGATGGCTTACGATGTTGCAGGAGGAAGTTTTCCCTTTGGACACACGAAAAAGCCAATTTCCCTTTTTGAGGTGCCGAAATCGGGGTGTTCTGTGAAGCAACCACCAAATTAAAGTTTGGCATTGGTACCAAACCATTTTTCAAAAATACTATACCACCTTATATGGACAATTTCCCAACCGGTGTATCTGGAACCTTTCTGTCCATCCCTCATGAAAAAGACAAATTCCTGCCGAATCGGTAGGAGGTTGCCAAGATTTGAACTACAAGTACATGATATAATGCTTGAAAAGGTTTAAGAAGCTTCATGCCCGCCGTTTTGAATATAGTTTGAAACGGGCATAAGAAATTCAAAAATGATCCAAACAATGTGAAACCTTCGCGTGGTGTCATATTATGTGTCACAGTTGCAAGGAAACGGGCATAAGGACGTGTGGGTAACCTTTAGTCCTGGCTGGTGTGTGCAACCGAGACTAAATCTGTCAGTGGGATAAGGATGCGTGGGTAACCTTTAGTCCCGACTGGAGGGTGCAACCGAGACTAAAGATGCCGGTGGGATAAGGATGCGTGGGTAACCTTTAGTCCCGGCTGGTGGGTGTAACCGAGACTAAAGCTATCGGCGGGATAAGGACGCGTGGGTAACCTTTAGTCCCGGCTGGTGGGTGCAACTGAGACTAAAGATGCCGGTGGGATAAGGACGCATGGGTAACCTTTATTCCCGGCTGGTGGGTGCAACCGAGACTAAAGATGCCGGTGGGATAAGGACGCGTGGGTAACCTTTAGTCCCGGCTGGTGGGTGCAACCGAGAGTAAAGCTGTCGGCGGGATAAGGACGTGTGGGTGGATGCACTGCTCGATGAGATAAAGCATGTAGCGCACGACAGCCTGTCGGAGGAACAAGACAAAGTAGAAGCGGCGCCGTGCCTATTAAAGGACCATCGATACGCCATGGCAAGCAGCTCAACAAGCCAACATAGGTAGAGAGAGTTTCATCCCCATGGATGGAGGGTTGGGAAATCTCCCGTGGCGGAGCTTCTCAAAGATGTCGTTGGTGCACACGCCCTACGACATCTTTGGAAGCTCCGCCTCAGAAAAATTTCCCTGCAAGCCCGTGAAAGACTCCATCTCCTCTAACAGTGTTGGGGAAAGGGTTGGGAAATCTCCCGTGGCGGAGCTTCTCGAAGATGTCGTTGGTGCACACGCCCTACGGCATCTTCGGATGCTCCGCCTCGGAAAATTTTCCCTGCAAGCCCGTGAAAGACTCCATCTCCTCTAACAGTGTTGGGGAAAGGGTTGGGAAATCTCCCGTGGCGGAGCTTCTCGAATATGTCGTTGGTGCACACGCCCTACGACATCTTCGGAAGCTCCGCCTCGGAAAAATTTCCCTGCAAGCCCGTGAAAGACTCCATCTCCTCTAACAGTGTTGGGGAAAGGGTTGGGAAATCTCCCGTGGCGGAGCTTCTCGAAGATGTCGTTGGTGCACACGCCCTACGGCATCTTCGGAAGCTCCGCCTCAGAAAAATTTCCCTGCAAGCCCGTGAAAGACTCCATTACATAAAGTTTCGATACATCACATAAAGTTTCCATACATTACATAGATTTACATAGGGTTTAGGATTTAGGATATGAATCCTTCGTTGTGTATGTCGATCCCTTGCCTATGATCGCTTCTTAGGCCGTAACCATGGAGCATCTTCTTTGCTTAACGGGATGCTTGGGTCAGTTTTCACGGTGAAGGGCGGAATTTCATCAAACTTATCATAATCTGCTGACATGTCTGTCTTGTCCTCGACTCCCACGATGTTTCTTTTCCCTGAAACAACTATGTGACGCCGGGGCTCATCGTCTGATGTATTCGTTTCCTTATTTTTTCTTTTTTGTGGTCTAGAGGACATGTCCTTCACATAAAAAACCTGAGCCACATCATTGGCTAGGATGAATGGTTCGTCTCTATAACCAAGATTCTTGAGATCCACTGTTGTCATTTCGTACAGCTGGTCTACCTTTACCCCTTCTCCATTCATGTTGACCCAACTGCACCGAAACAATGGGACCTTAAAAGTAGGTCCATAGTCAAGTTCCCATATCTCCTCTATGTAACCATAGTATGAGTCCTTTTTCCCATTCTCGCATGTTGCATCAAAGCGGACATCACTGTTTTTGTTGGTGCTCTTTTTATCTTGGGCAATCGTGTAAAATGTATTCCCGTTTATCTCGTACCCTTGGAAAGTCAATACAGTCGCAGATGGTGTCGCGGCCAACAAGTAGAGCTGATCTCCAATAGTGGTGTCATTCATGAGATGTAATTGCAACCAAGTGCCGAAAGTCTCCATGTGATTTTTTTAATCCAGTAGTCATCCTTCCCCGGGAACTTGGAGCGTACAACATTCATGTGTTCCTCGATATACGGAGCCACGAAGGTAGAACTTTGGAGAACTATGTAGTGTGCTTGATTCAAAGAATGTCCGTCGCTAAATATCATTGCTTTCTTTCCTAGCGTGCCTTTTCCACTTAGTCTCCCCTCATACCGTGATTCAGGAACACCAATCGGCTTAATTTCAGGAAGAAAGTCTACACAGAACCC
The DNA here is from genome assembly GCA_910589775.1 of Avena eriantha. NCBI lineage: Eukaryota > Viridiplantae > Streptophyta > Magnoliopsida > Poales > Poaceae > Avena > Avena eriantha. The sequence continues at coordinate 263,800,533 of OU342743.1, read as the reverse complement.
AATGACCTCCTCTGTTCCATAGCCCTTGGAGATGCTTCCTTCTGGCCTAGCACGGTTACAAACATATTTCTTTAAGACTCCCATGAACCTCTCGAAGGGGAACATATTGTGCAGAAATACAGGACCGAGAATGTAAATCTCATCGACTAGGTGAACTAAGAGATGCGTCATAATATTGAAGAAGGACGGGGGGAACACCAACTCAAAACTGACAAGACATTGGACCACATCCTTCTGTAGCCTTTCTAGACTTTCTCGATCGATTACCTTCTGAGATATTGCATTGAGGAATGCACATAGCTTCACAATGGCTAATCGAACATTTTTCGGTAGAAGCCCTCTCAATGCAACCGGAAGCAACTGTGTCATAATCACGTGGCAATCATGAGACTTCAGGTTCTGAAATTTTTTCTCTGCCATATTTATTATTCCCTTTATATTTGACGAGAAGCCAGTCGGGACCTTGATACTGTAAAGGACTTCAAAAAAGATTTCTTTCTCTGCTTTGGTAAGAGCGTAGATACTTAAGTATTTATGTCCTTTATCAGTATGCTTGTTGTGTGGGTCTTTGATACGTTGCTGGTCCTCCCGTGCTTCTGGTGTATCTTTTGTCTTCCCATACACGCCCAGGAAGCCTAGCAGGTTCACACAAAGATTCTTCGTCACGTGCATCACGTCGATTGAAGAACGGACCTCTAGGTCTTTCCAATACTCAAGCTCCCAAAATATAGATTTCTTTTTCCACATGGCCGTGTGTCCGGTAATGGGGTCTTTTGGAACAGATTGACCGCCAGGACCCTTTCCAAAGATTACTTCTAGGTCCTTCACCATACCAAATACATCAACACCTTTAGGGAGCTTAGGCTTCTTCCGGTAATCTGCCTCACCGTTGTAATTCTTGCCTTTCTTTCTTACTTGATGATTGGTCGGAAGAAATTTACGACACCCCAGGTACACAACTTTCTTACATTTATCCAAATATGTACCTTTAGTATTATCTAAATAGTGTGTGCATGCATTGTATCCCTTGTTTGACTGTCCTGAAATGTTACTAAGAGCAGGCCAATCATTGATGGTTACGAACAACAACGCTCGTAGGTCAAATGGCTCCTGTTTGTGCTCATCCCACACCTTTACACCTGGTTCGGCCCACAACTGCAAAAGTTCATCGACTAATGGCCTTAGGTACACATCAATGTCGTTGTCGGGTTGCTTCGGTCCTTGGATGAGCACTGGCATCATAATGAACTTCCGCTTCATGCACAACCAAGGAGGAAGGTTGTAGATACATAGAGTCACTGGCCAGGTGCTGTGACTACAGCTCTGTTCCCCAAAAGGATTCATGCCGTCTGTACTTAGACCAAACCATAAGTTCCTCGCGTCACCTGCAAAGTTCGAGTACTTTCTCTCGATGTTTCTCCACTGCGACCCATCGGCAGGGTGTCTCAGTTTCCCGTCTTTCTTACGCTCTTCTTTGTGCCATCGCAACAACCTAGCATGCTCTTTATTTCTGAACAGACGTTTCAACCGTGGTATTATAGGAGCATACCACATAACCTTAGCAGGAACCCTCTTTCTGGAGGGCTCGTCATCGCCCTCAACATCACCAGGGTCATCTTGTCTGATCTTGTATCGACATGCATTGCATACCGGGCATTTATCCATATTCTCATACTTCTCACCGCGGTACATGATGCAGTCATTAGTGCATGCATGTATCTTCTCCACATCTAATCCTAGAGGGCAGATAGTCTTCTTTGCTTCGTACGTTGTCTCGGGCAGCTCGTTATCCTTTGGAAGCTTCGGCTTTATTATTTTCAGTAACTTCTCAAATCCCTTGTCAGATAAGCCAGTCTCTGCCTTCCATTTCAGCAGTTCAAGTGTGGTACCGAGCTTTGTGCTGCCATCTTCGCAATTTGGGTACAACAACGTTTTGTGATCCTTTTGCATGGCCTCCAACTTAAGCTTCTCCCTTTCTGTATCACATTGTTGCTTTGCATCAGAAATGACCCGACCAAGACCATCAGCGGGCTCATCTGATGCCTGTTGTTCTTCTTCATTGCCGCCTCCCTCTTCTTCATTGTCTTCCATTGCAGTATCACTGTATTCTTCAGGGGACATAGGATAGCTGTCATCATCCTCCTCTTCTTCATTTTCTTCTAGCCTAACCCCTCTTTCTCCGTGCATGGCCCAACAATAATATCCGGGCATGAAACCTCTCCGAAGCAGATGGCTTTGAAGGATTCTCGGGGCAGAGTGCTCCGCCATGTTTCGACAGTCGACGCAGGGACAAGGCATAAAATTATCCACTTTGTTTGCCTTAGCCAAATCGATAAATTTATGGAGGCCTGCAATAAAATCGGAATGGCGTCGGTCGCCATACATCCATCGCATCCGTGCATCGATCTGCGTCATAATAATTAACCATTACAATAACATCGTGAATAGTAAAATGACCACCCTACATGGACAGATGCAATCTTTTTGTATCAGTTACAGATAAAGAAGATAAGGTTGCTAACCTCAGCCGAGGATACCGTGTTGTGCGAACTAAAGTGTGGCTCGGACATTTCGTCGTACACCTTGTGTGCAATCAAAGAAAAAAAAGCTAGCACCCACTCCTCACACACAATCCAGCAAAATTTGGTGGGCAAAGGGCTGGGCTTATATATAGCCAGGGGAGGGTTTTTGGTCCCGGTTATTGCCACGACCCGGGACCAAAGCCCCTCCCGTGCGACACGTGGCGGCCCAGCAGCTCGCACCCTACCCAGGTCATTGGTCCCGGTTGATGGCACGACCCGGGACCAATGACTTCGGTGGGGGCGCGCTGCTGGGCCGCCACGTATCCCTCGGGAGGGGATTTGGTCCCGGTTCGTGGCAATAACCGGGACCAATGCGTCCGCCGCTTCATCGTCCCCGTGCATAAATATGAGGCCACAACGCTCACTTCCGCCATCGCCTCTCCACCGCGCCGTCGTCTCGCCTCCCCTCCCTCTCCAATCTCCACCGCGCCGTCATGGAGGTGCCCACGCTCAACCACTACGAGGCGGCGCAGTTTGCGATCTATGGCATCCTCGCGCCGCCGCGCGCGACCCTTCCCGCCGGATTTTGCATCAGCTAGGGGGGTGTGCTGGTGGCTCCGCTCCTCAACCCCCACGGATACGAGATGGAGTACGTCATCGCGGAGCGTCGCCGCTAATTGCCCGCGTGTATTAGGGCGTTGCCCCGGTACGCGGCGGGCAGCGAGTATTGGCCCCGGCTGTTCAAGAAGGAGCGGAAGGCCAAGGTTGGCAACCGTTTCCTGGACGGGCGCCTGGTGCACCCGGATCACCACAACCAAGAAGGGCGGGAGTTTTTCTGGTCCGTCCCTGGACGGACCATCTACACCGCCATCGACGCCGCTATGGCGCAGACGAGCTCCGTCTCCCGAACAACGCCGAAATCGTGGAGATTTCGTCCGACGACGATGAGGAAGCCGGCGGCACGGAGGACAACGGCTCGGAGGATAGCGGCAGCGGAAGTGTTGTCGACTAGAAATTTATAAAGTCGCATCTTTATTTGTATGGAAAATTTGTGCTCGAATAATAAAATGTCTCAATTTAGACCTTTGTCTCAATTAATTCGTGAAAGATTTGTTCAAAAATAGTGATCAATTCACTTTCTACCTCGAATTAATTTCTGCGCCGAATTAATTTACATTAATTCCTTACCCGCAAAAAAAATTTACATTAAATCCTGGACTGCTAACCGTCGCGGGGTTTTTGGTCCCGGTTCTTGGCATGAACCGGGACCAATGCCTCGTAGAGAGCCACGTGTGCGTCGCGGGGTCATTGGTCCCGGTTCGTGCCACAAACCGGGACCAATGCTTACAGATGAACCGGGACCAATGCCCTGGTGGCATGAACCGGGACCGGTGCCTGGCATTGGTCCCGATTACGGAAACAAACCGGGACCAATGGAATTTGGGCGCTGGACCAAAGGCCCTCTTTCTACTAGTGAAAATTGCTTCGAAAGTGTTATCCAATAGACTGAAGCAGGTGTTCCCAGAGATCATCTCCACGGAGCAGTCAGCCTTTGTTCTAGGGAGATTGATAACTGATAATATAATTGCAGCTTATGAGTGTGTGCATTTTATGAAGAGGAATATGACAGTCAAAAACAGGTTCTGTGCACTCAAACTTGATATGCGGAAAGCGTATGACCATGTGGAGTGGAAATATCTTAGGGCAGTCATGCAAAAGATGGGCTTCCACCCTACATGGGTAGACATGGTGATGAGGGTGGTAACCACAGTGTCATTCATAGTGTTGTTTAATGGAGATTGCTTGGAGGAGTTTAAACCATCATGTGGTATTCGCCAGAGAGATCCAATATCTCCATGTTTGTTTTTGTTAGCAGCAGAGGGCCTGCCGTTCCTGTTAAAATCTAGAAGTGAATCATCGAACCTACAAGGCTTAAAGGTGGCTCCAACTACCCCGACGGTGAATCACCTTCTCTTTGCACATGATAGCCTACTGTTTATCAAAGCAAATGGGAAGAGTGCTTGGGATGCCCGTGACACAATGGATGCTTATTGTAGTGCATCAGGACAACAAGGGAATTTGGATAAATCATCTATTTTCTTTAGCACGCGTTGTCCAACAACAGTTAAAGAGGAACTAAAGATAATTATGAATGTTGAGAATGAGTCGTTCTCAGAGAAGTACCTGGGAATTCCCTCTAGCATTGGGATATCAACAAATGGGGCCTTAAAATACGTGAAGGACCGAATATGGAAGAGGATACAGGGTTGGATTGAGCTATGCTTGTCAGCTGGGAGTAAGAATGTTTTGATCATATCAGTTCTACCGGCAATACCAACATTGTCTATGTCATGCTTTAAGTTACCACGGGGTCTATGGCAGCACATCAAATCACTCATTGGGAAACTCTGGTGGGGCTCCAAGGATGGAAAACGGAAAACCTGCTGGGTCGCATGGGAGGAAATGACGAAGCCAAAAAAGTTGGGTGGTTTAGGCTTCAGAGATATCGAGTTTTTCAATCTTGCATTGTTGGCACGACAAGGTTGGAGAATTTTACAGAACCCAGAGATGTTGAGTGCAAGGATTCTCAAAGAGGTTTATTTCTCTGGCACAGATTTTCTAAATGCCGAGCTCGGTACCATCCCTCGAGATTTTGGCGTTCAATCATGGAAGGGCGAGGCGTTCTAATGCAGGGATTGATTCGTCGCATTGGTTCTATAGTTGACACACATGCATGGGATCAAAACTGGATACCGCGTGATGGTCCATTGAGACCGTATGCATACAAGGTTGATGATCCACCACCATGGATGTCGGACTTCATCGATCAGGCCACTAAACAGTGGGATATGGATAGGGTGGATGCTTCATCGATCAGACCACTACGAGAAAATGGACTCTTCGTTGTGCGGTCGGCTTATCGCATGCTATCCGTATTGGTACAGAACCTCACGTACGTATTCGAGACGGTTTCTAACACACCTCCTCAGTCTAAACTATTACAAACTAGATTTAGATTGGACTTAAAATGGTCTAGCATCTATCGAGAGGCTGGCTTTGTAAACACATCAGCCAGCTGATCATTGGAGGAGATAAACCGAACCTCGAGTGCACCTGCAGCAACTCGCTCTCGCACGAAGTGGAAGTCGATCTCAATGTGCTTAGTACGAGCATGAAAAACAGGATTTGTCGTGAGGTAAGTGACCCCTAGATTATCACACCAAAGTATAGGTGTGCGCTGCTGGATCACGCCAAGCTCCTTGAGAAGTGATTCCACCCAGATTGCTTCAGCAGCACTGTTCTCTAGTGCTTTATACTCAGCCTCGATACTTGATCTCGAGACAGTAGGTTGTTTATTCGAACTCCAAGAAATCAGGCTTGGTCCAACAAACACTACGAAGCCACTTGTGGAGCGACGACCATCCACACGGCCTGCCGAGTTAGCATCTGTAAATATGCTAATATTAGTGGAGGGTGACTTGTGAAAACACATGCCTGTATGCAGCGTTCCTTTGACATATCACATAATATGCTTAACTGCCTCCCAATGCACATCAGTAGGCTGTGAAATAAACTAACACACATTGTTCATAGCAAATGAGATATCTGGTCTTGTAAGTGTCAAATACTGCAGACCATCCACAACACCGTGGTATCAGAATGAGTCCTCGATGCCAAGTAGTGTACAAGTGCTCTTCGACAGACTCTCGAATGTCAGCAATGGAGTGGAAGTAAACTTACAGATCTCCATGTTAACTCTATGAAGAAGATCTAGCGCATACTTCTGTTGAGTAACAATCATCCTCCCTGAATTGTAGGACATTTCCAATTCGAGGAAATACTCCAACTTTCCCATGTCCTTGATGGGAAAAGCAGCATCAAGTGACTTTATGAGACGATCAACCGCATCCTTCATCGAGACAGCAATGACTATGTCATCCACATAGACCAACATATAAATCTGAACACCCTCCCGAGCGAAAATGAATAAGGATGTATCAGCTTTTGAGGCCATAAAACTAAGCTGAAGGAGGAGCTGACTCAGGTGCGCATACCAACGCGAGGTGACTGCTTCAGACCGTACAAGGACCGCTGGAGCTTGCATACATGAGAGGGGAACCGATCATCCTTGAACCCCGGTGGCTGCTGCATGTAGACATCCTCAAACAAGAAACCATGGAGAAAGGCATTACTAACGTCTATCTGACGAAGACACGAATCTCGAGACATTGCCAAAGAGAGAACCAGACGCATAGTGGCAGGCTTCACCACTGGACTGAACGTGTCTACGTAATCAATGCCATGCTGCTGGGTAAAACCTCAAGCAACCAAACGCACCTTGTGCTTGTTGATGCTACCATCAGGCCGATGTTTAGTCTTGAAGATCCACTTGCTGCCAACAATGTTCACCTCAGGAGGACGAGGAACAACAGCCCATGTCTGTGTTACACGAAGGGCAGCGATCTCATCCGCCATGGTTGCGCGCCACGCAGGCTCGTGAAGGGCGTCACGATGAGACAACGGTGCAGCAAAGTACGCTCGTCGACGAGGTTCATAACGGATGGTACCGTCTGTTTACTCCTTCTCCTTCCGAGTAGTGTCGCGATGACGTGTCCTTCTGAGTAGTCTCCATACAATTTTCCTATCAACGTGGCACAATCAGATTATCGTTTGCTTCCAACGATGACGACGCCTACGGGCACTTTGTCCTTCCTTCGAAGCGTCCTAGGGCATTGTGCTTCCCACCTCGCCCTGGTGAAAACACTATGTTGAATACAGTCGATCGGATAGTTAGATTGATGTTGTGTAAGATCAGTTAAGAACGGATCCATAGTTTCGTACTCCTCATGAGAAAAATACAAGAATACACAAAAGGATAAATCTAATATCAAAATCACAACACAATATTCGATGTGTATGCATCAGTGATGAGCCACAAGTATAGGGGGTGTATCGCAGTATTTTCGATAAGTAAGAGTGTCAAACCCAATGAGGAGCAGAAGGTGTTGATGAGTGGCTTGGAGCAGAATTCTCTGTAAATACTTAGCAAATGGATTTTTAGGGGTTTTTGATAATGCAAATAAATAAAGTACGAGTAAATAAAAGACAGTAATAATAGGTGTAGCAAGTGGCCCAATCCTTTCTTTAGCAAAGGACAAGCCAGTTGTACTACTCAAGTTGACCAAATGTTCTCGAGGACACACGGGGATATCGTCAAGTGCTTTTGCTTCATATAGTTGATTAATCTTCTTTAGTTTGATAAGTGTTGTGTGGGTGAACCTGTGCTAATATACTGACCTTCCTAGGACTAATACAGACTTGTGATTATACCCCTTGCAAGCATCTGCAAGTACAAGAAAGTAACTAAGATAAAAATCTAACCACAGCTTTAAAATCTGAGATCCTACGCTCCCTTGTGCAAAGGTTTCCTAATGGGAGTTCAGGTTTCTATCACTCCGGTAACCGCTGCGATTAGTAGCCAAATACACAATGCATTCCCCTAGGCCCTTAAAGGTGAAGCGTCATGTAGTCGATGTTCACATAACACCACTAGAAGAATAACACCACAACGTAAATAACAAACTATTGAATCTTTCTCAACACAATTCCACTACTAACAACATGACTTCTCCCATGTCTTCAAGAACTAAACGAACTACTCACGAGACATCATATGGATCAAGATCAGAGATGAAATAATGATAAGCAACAATCTAAACATAACAATAATTCAATGGTTCCACTCAATAGTATCAACTACAACAAGTAATCAACACCGGGAAAGTTTCCCCTAAGAACTATGCAAGATTCAACCCAATTGTTATAGCGGTATGAAGTGGTAATGATGGTGCTGGTGGATATGATGATGGAGATGATGATGATGATCCCGATGAAGTTCAGCTTGATGGTGGTGATGATGGCGACGATCTCCCCTCTTCGGGAAGGAATTTCCCTAGTAGATTTATGCCTGCCGGAGAGCTCTTTCTCTCTCTGCAGTTTTCTGCCCCGCAGAGGTGGCGGAATCTTTCTACGGTCGCTCCCCGAGTCTTAGGGTTACGTGGGGATAATATACGCCAAATGGGAGAGCTAGAGGTGGGCCAGGGTGGCCACACCACCTGGTGGCACGGCTAGGGCTAGCCCGCGCCAGGGTGTGGTGTGGGCCCCCTATGGCCCATCTCCGCTCCCCCTTCTGGCATCCTTCGTCTTCTAGAAAAATAGGATTTTCCATGTATTTTCTAGAATTTTCTGATCTTCGCGAATTTCGCCTCTAAACAGTGCCTTTTCCATCAGAATCCCGACTTCAGCGGTCCATCCTCCATAAGTCATCAACCATGCAAAAACAGATGAAATAACATAAGTATCATCTCTTAATATGAAATATATCAATGAATAACAGTAAATTATGATATAGAATAGTGATGCAAAATGGACGTATCAACTCCCCCCAAGCTTAGACTTCGCTTGTCCCCAAGCGAAAACTGAGCTCAATAAACATGATCTCAGGTTTATGGAGTGAAGAGTCGATAAAACAATATGCACAAAAAGCATCATATTCATCAATACACAAATCATAATAGAAGACAACTCACTATTATATAACTTAACTTGTAATAAGTGAAGGAAACACAATAAAGATACATCAAGTAAATCATAATTGGTAATGGCAAACTTTGCTCTTGTTCAAAGAATAGTTAACAATTTGCAGGTGTTCAAACATAATGGGGGTTTCAATGATAGCTTTGAAAGTAGTACTCACTAAGATAAGATCAATGTGCAAAACAAGAAACATAAGAAACATGATTGAATAAATCACCATATGAATGAATAAAACACAACAACTCAAAATACTTGCTGAGATAGAAAGGGATAGGTTTACTGACTCAACTAAAAAGTAAAAGATAGGCCCTTCGCAGAGGGAAGCAGGGATTTCAAGTTTTATAAAGAGCTTCCAAAAATTATGGTACTTATTAGCTTTCAGCTCTCATTGTCCCTATCATAAGCATCTTTAGGTGATTAAGGTTAAAGTGATCAAATATGAGCATATGCTTGACAAGTTATAAGCTGAAAATCGCATGCCCCTTACTTACGAGCTATGTTGCACGGGTACGGCGATACGGATACGGATACCGCGATATGGCGATACGGCGATTTTCCGAAAACACCGATACGGGGATACGTGTGTATATATATATGATAAGCATTAATAATTCAGCAAATAATTCCCAACAGTGCAATAGTGCATCCAATAAAGTACTAAAAAATAAAGAGTGCAAATTTAGTAGATAGACAACACGACAAAATAACACCACATCAATCACAACTTGGCAAGTTTGAACTTTAGGTAATTGTTCAACAACTTTATTCTCCGAGGCTTCAAGCTCATCTAGCAGCACCTGCAGCTCTGGATCATCTAGTGAGCTTCAAGATCATCTAGCATTGCCTCTATGTCTGGCTCATCAAGTGAGAGCACAGCTTCTTGAAGAAAATCTGCGCCACCACCAAATATATCATGGGTGTCTCCCCCAATGTCCCAAAATCGTGTTGGGCCACTTGAATACTCTGCAGATTTTCTTGAAATAAGACGCAAGTTTTGATGCACAAATACAGGATCTTCGGCACGTCCAGGGTTTAAGCTACAACAAATTAAATGAAACTCAAATTTCAACATCCAAGTAGGTGGTAAAAGCAAGAAAATAATGAATTCAAGTATAATAGAGGACCTGTTTCTTGTTGTACTATGTATGAGACCATACATGCTCCAATTTCTTTCAGCACAAGAAGAAGACGATGGCTAGCCAAGTAATTTTAGTGCCAATTTTTATAGCTTTGGGGCAGAGTTACCATGAATTCCCCACCATATCTTAGGCTCTAGGTAGGTTCTATCCTCAATTGAATCAAAGGAACTAAATCCAACAGCAAACAAACTAAAATTACCAAATTGTTGTTTGATCTTGTGCAATTCTGGACCATCACCAAACATCCTCCTAAAACATTTGTTTCTCTCTGTTGATATCTCTTCATCAACGTGTGGAGCTTCACGGCCATTAACCTCAGCAAGCCAAGCTTGAGTGTAATACCTTAACATAAGAGCAACAAAGGAACCAATTAGCAACAATACTTGGTACACTACAAAAATTAAATTTTTGGGACAACGAGCTAGCAACTTACTTGGGGTTCAGTGAATGTGCCAAACAATGCAATGGTGTGTTATTATTTAACCATCGACTCTGTAGGATCTTGTCAACAATATCATAAAATGGAGAGTGATCATACTCCTGTTTTCCTTCATGATGATAAATTATAGTTTTCACCTTCTCAATCATGCTATCCCACATCTCATATATCAAATGAAGGCATGGTTTATCCGTGTCAGCTGCACGTATCATAGAGTAGATGGGCTCGGTGAAATCAAGGATATACTTCACTTTATCCCACCACAAATCACTAAGAACCTTGTCTTTTACAAATTGTGCTCTACCTTGATTGTCATCTCTATAATCAGACCACCTGGGGCACACAACCAACAAAGTAAGAGCATCTTTGATCTCCTGGAACCTTTTCAGCATAACAATCTGAGAGGCAAATCTTGTTTCGGCAATAGCAAGAAGTTTAAACTTGCTAAAGTCGTTGAACATAGAAAACCTCATGGAGTGATTCATTATGAAGTTCCGAATATGCTGAGCATCCGATGTAACCTCGTTGATCCAGTTGCAGTGTTCATACTCGGGGTGTTCCTCATCTTTGGCGGCACCTATACTCTTCAATGCAAGGTTCAAAGTATGGACAACACATGGAGTCTAGAATATATGAGGGTACTTCTGCTCCACCATCAGCCCCGCACCTCTGCAGTTTGATGCATTATCAGTCACCACTTGCACAACATTTTCTGCTCCGATAAAATCAACTGTTTCTATTAGCCTCTGAAAGATGTACTCCTTGGTCTTTATTTCTCCTTCGGTGTTGACTGCTCTTAAAAACATGGGTCCATCTTATGTTACGGCCATAAAATTTAAGAGAGGCTGTCTTTGAGGATCAGACCACCCATCTGTTACAATACTCACACCTTTGCTGCTCCATGTTGACTTGATCGGCTGCAGCATTCGTTCCACATGTGTCTTCTCTTGCACAAGAAGGCTGGTTCTGATCTTGTTGTAGCTTGGAGGGACATAGCCACCTAACTTACCATTGGCAGCAAACATGAAAGCTTGCCTAAACCAAGGGTTTCTTGCGAGGTTGAAAGGCAGACCTACAACAAATACAACGGAAACATGGGATTGCTTAAAATTTAAAAGAATCTGCGTAAAATGAAACATGTTGCATGATGGTAACATTTTCACCTGCAGTATAAAACATCCTTGCAATCAAAGCATCCAGCTGGCTGCGAGTATCGACATCGAAGCTTGCTTCGATAGCTGATGCCTTTCTCTTTCTCCCACTCTCAGTTTCATTGCCAATAGTTGGCAATGGAATGTTAAAAGGCGTTTTGGTACTTGCATCAGCCTTATCTTGTTCACTTTTGAGCTGAACTAAAACATCAATAGTAACTTTTGGACAAGGACTCACTCCACCATTTCCCATTTTTAACAGATGGTGTTTCACTCTTGTGTAACTCCCACTAACATCACGGTTACAGAGCCTACATACGATCTTAGCATTGCCCCCTTTCCCTCCCCCAGTCTTCTTAACTTTCTTACGTACCTCCATAACGGAAACCTTGGATCATCAGTAGGAGGAATCGCACGACGAACAACATCCAACATCTGGAGTCCATCACCATCACCGTTGCCTGTAGGCCCTGTACTCGAGCTGGCCATGGCCGCTGATCTGCAAGAAAACGAATTAACGATTTAACTCTAGAGTCTAGACCTAGAAGGCAGCCGGAGGGGAGAACCGGAGAACTAGATTAATGGAGATTGGAAGTTGGGAACAAGGGAAACTAACCTCAACCTGCACTGTCTGGCAGGCGACAGCCGGGAGAGCGGGCTTCTTGATGGCTGGATCGTTTCTCCGGCGAGGCGGCGACGCAGTAGCAGGCCGGCCATCGGCGATCTCTTGGTGTGGCGGCGTGCGACACCCAGGTACGGTTACGTGAAAAGACGAAAGGAAAAGATCGATAGTTTATATACCCTAGGGATTAGCAGAGGATTAGGGTAATTCCGTATCCAAAACGTATCCTAGACGTATCCTTGCCGTATCCGAATTTATTTCTTGAAAAAAAAGGAAAATCGCCAGATACGTCCGAGATACGTATCCTGCCGTATCCAACCCCTGATACGTGGGTTTCCGGCCGTATCCGTGCAACGTAGCTTACGAGTATTGTTCCTCATGCTACTCAAGTTTAGTCAAATGTAAGTTCTTGTCATTGTAAGTATATGTGTATCATAGAGAACCGCCAACGAGGTACCCCTTGCCCGATGATACGGAAGAATCCCCATGTCAAAATGATAAGGCAAGCAGACAATGAGCATCTCAACATCCTTTTATTTCCTATTTGCATAGGCCTCTCTTTTTTCTCTTCTTTTTTATTTCCTATTTGCATAGGCCTTTTTATAGAGGATGCTTCATAGATTGCTCATTATGGTTACGCTATAGGTTTCCACCATGATTAGGCATGAATTAGACCAGCCACTCAGGCGTTTCTCTAACACATATATGAACTCTATGAGCCTTACAAGCTCCCCTTTCATTTCACACCGCCGGGATCTATAAGCAAAAGAACATGATATCAACTAAATAAAGTGCAATATTGAAAGCGTTCCCCATGATAGCATGGTTCTGCTAATTAACAACTTACAAAACACAAGCATATACGCAACATAGATGGGCACAATGATTCAAGTTTATTACGTGCAAGAAAGTAAAGTGTGTCATCAAGTTCGTGAGAGCTTTAATCACTAATTTTCACATAACAAGTTTAATTCGAAAGGTAGATAAAAACATGAATATACTTGGAATAGCAATAATGCTAATAGATAGGTATGGTGGACATAGATGACATATATTTTGGTTTAAGGATTGGATGCACGAGAAGCATTCCCTCTCAGTACAGGTTTCTGTCTAGTAAGGCTGGTTAGCAAGCATAAGAGTTGAAGAAAACAAACAAACATACAATTGATAAAAACAAACATGCAATCTTCCTTGGAAGCACAAAATATCTTAACTAGAGAATACTAAGCTTATGAGCAAATCAAGAAAGATGATGAAATTATATTTCTTCAGAGTACTTTTATCTTTTTCATTCAATTCTCATAATAGTGTTGCTACTAACTGAGCAAGGTTTGCCAAAACCAACTAAATTTACTTAATGATCCCAAAGTGATACCAATACTAACAACAAGACCAATCATATAACAGAAATTGAAAACTAATATAAGATGTGCAAAAAGTAAATGATAGAACTTCTCATTAATATTCCATAACGGCAACTCACACAAAGGGATACATAGATATCTAACTAGAGGGGAGACACTTCCACAATGCAAACCATCCTATATGATAACTTCTTTATTCATGATATGACTCTACATAAAAGGTAAAAAGATAAAAGATAGTGATGTGATACTGCGGCACTCCCCTAAGCTTGGAACAAACCAAGGGGATGCCAAAACCTGATGACGAATTACTCCTTCAGTGGTGGTGGTGTGCGGATGCTGGTCTTCCTTTGCCTCCTCTTCAACTTCACCCTCCATCTCCTCCTCCTGTTCAGAGTCTTGGAGATCCTCCTCCGCAGCTCCTTGCCCTTATCGTTGGCGGAGACCATTGTGCTTCTAAACTTTAAGAATAGTTCCTGGCAGAAAACAGGTCAAAACGAAAACACGATATACGAACCTCGGGCGATCCGGGGGATTATATATTATGAATTTTTACAGCAAAAGGAAAGTACTAGTAGAAAACGGGTCGGAGACGGGCTCCGGGGTGGCCACACCCCCTAGTGGCGTAGCCAGGTGGGCCCACACCACGGGGTGGTGTGAGCCACCCAGGCTCCGTTTCCGTCCCTATTTCTGCTCATTGCTTTCCTTGTTAGATAAAAACTGCAAAAATATAAATTGACAGATTTTCCGCGGACCTTTCCTTACTAGAACTGTTACCTATTCGAAAACGGACTCTACAGGTCTCTATACTTGGCATTGAATAAATTCTTCCGGAGCCACCGCTTGAATAACATCAATATCTTCATCTTTATACACATATTGTTTGAACCATTTAACCATTCACCATCTTAACACCATTTTCTCCTATAACCTGGAAATTTCTTTCACACAATTCTTATTAGCAACATTAGTGTAAGCGAGGTAATAGACCTTTTAAGTTCAATTTAAACTAAAAACCATCAAAACATAAGCTATTGTAGCAACTCCTTCCGAAAGCACAAAAAGGAATTCAAAAAGGAAATCGATATAAGAAGCAAATCCATGAGTAGCAAAAATCTATCAAAACATACCAGCAGGTAAAGATCATTTTTTTTCGAAAATATTCTATTGCTCAAATCAAAAAGTGCAAAACTAAAGAAAGTTAAATAATAATCTGGGGCATGGGCACAAAAAATTATAGATCAGTACGACGTTCTGGGATTTTGACGATTTTTTATAGTGAAGCACAAAAATCTGTTTCGGACAGCAACTTCCCCAAATATTACTTCTCTCTCATTAGAGGTTGATTTTGACACAAAAACCAAACAAAAGGATAAGGAGAGGTTATCCAAGACTCAAATAAACAAAAACAAACTGGAAGCAAAAATATATTGGGTTGTCTCCCAAAAAGCTCTTTCTTCATAGACATTAAGATGGGCATGATAATTCCAATGATGCTCAGGAAGAAAAAATACACATGTTTAAGTCTAACCCACTTCCTATGCAAGGGAATTTTGTAAGAAATAAATTGTTGAAACCAGAGGCTACTAGCATAGGAAAGCAAAACAAGTGCAACATAAAGACTGTCAGCATAAAACGAGAAAACTTAATATTATTGAGATGCATAAGAACAGTCTTCCCTCTCTCATAATAACTTTTAGTATCATGTATAAATTTAACGATATAACTATCACATGAACCATTGTAACAATGATCACTTATTCTAACAAAAAACACAGGGATACTTGCTCTCATAACACTACTTTGTGAAACAATATTAGAAGTATCCTTACAGAGGATAGTGTGTTCATCTTCTACATATTTAGTGACAAAGTCTTTCACATTTGCTATTACAGGTTCAACAACTATTTTTTCATCAGGTTCAACAGATTTATTTGTACTTTCATTAACCATACTAGCTATCATAGAATGTTCCTTTATCTTAACTGGGAAAGGCATTTTCTCAATGTAAGGTTCGGATAAAATATGATTAGCGGTATAAACTTCGGTATCTCTTGCAGGAACACAATTAGCAATATCTTTATATGGATCATGATACTTATTCCATTTCTTTTTAGGAATTTCAATATAAGAAGCAAAAGCTTTAAAATAGGTTGAAATACTTTGAGAGTCTAGACCATAAGCATTACTAATATTACGAAAGTCATCAATTCCCATAAAAGATTTAATGCATTCATAATCATAATTTATACCTGACTTTCTTCCTTTATCATTCTCCCATGCTTCAGCATTATCTTCAATACGGTCTAGAAGATCCCATTTAGCTTTTTCTTCCATGCGTGTAAATGATCCAGCACAAGAAGCATCTAATAGATACTTATCATGAAGAGAAAGCCTTGCATAAAAGTAATTGATAATAATATTATTGGGGAGCTCATGAATAGGATATTTGAGCATTAGTAACTTCAATCTCCCCCAAGCTTGAGCTGTACTCTCTCCATCAAGAGGCCAAAAGTTGTATATCTGATTCCGATCTTTTTGAATCTCACTAGGAGGATAAAATTTTGAATAAAAGAGAGGTACAACTTCTTCCCATTCAAGAGCTTGACCATTCTTCAGCAGCTTGTACCATTCTTCAGCTCTTTCTTTAAGTGATAATGAGAATAACTTCTTCTTGAATTGATCTGTTGTAATACCTGCACACTTGAACAACCCGCATAATTCATGTATAAAGAGCAAATGATCACCGGGATGGACAGTTCCATCTCCAAAATAGTAGTTATCCATAATACGATCAACAATTCTTGTAGGTATTTTAAAAGTATCATTTTTAGCAGGTGGTGGTTCATCTACTACCTTAGAAGTGATAGTAGCATTACAAAATAAGAAACTAAGTGAATTATCCATATTGAGATAAAGTAACTAATAGAAATAAAGAATACTCACATTAGAAGTTTCCTTTACCAGTTCCACTCTTAAATAGAGCTTCACTCCCTGGCAACGACACCAGAAAATAGTCTTGATGACGCACAAGTATAGGGGGTGTATCGTAGTATTTTCGATAAGTAAGAGTGTCAAACCCAATGAGGAGCAGAAGGTGTTGATGAGTGGCTTGGAGAGGAATTCTCTGTAAATACTTAGCAAACGGATTTTTAGGGGTTTTTGATAATGCAGATAAATAAAGTACGAGTAAATAAAAGACAATAATAATAGGTGCAGCAAGTGGCCCAATCCTTTCTTTAGCAAAGGACAAGCCGGTTGTATTACTTAAGATGACCAAACGTTCTCGAGGACACACGGGAATATCGTCAAGTGCTTTCGCTTCATATAGTTGCTTAATCTTCTTTAGTTTGATAAGTGTTGTGTGGGTGAACCTATGCTAATATACTGACCTTCCTAGGACTAATACATACTTGTGATTATACCCCTTGCAAGCATCCGCAAGTACAAGAAAGTAATTAAGATAAAAACCTAACCACAGCTTTAAACTCTGAGATCATACACTCCCTTGTGCAAAGATTTCCTAACGGGGGTTCAGGTTTCTGTCACTTCGGCAACCCCTACGATTAGTAGCCAAATACACAATGCATTCCCCTAGGCCCTTAAAGGTGAAGTGTCATGTAGTCGACGTTCATATGACACCACTAGAAGAATAACACCACAACCTAAATAACAAACTATTGAATCTTTCTCAACACAATTGCACTACTAACAATATGACTTCTCCCATGTCCTCAAGAACTAAACGGACTACTCATGAGACATCATAAGGATCAAGATCAGAGATGAAATAACTATTAGCAACAATCTGAACATAACAATAATTCAATGGTTCCACTTAATAGCATCAACTACAACAAGTAATCAACACCGGGAAACTTTCCCCTAAGAACTATGAAGATTCATCCCAATTGTTACAGCGGTATGAAGTGATGATGATGGTGCTGGTGGAGATGATGATGATGATCCCGATGAAGTCCAACTTGATGGTGGTGATGATGGCGACAATCTCCCCTCTCCGGGAAGGAATTTCCCTAGCAGATTTCTGCCTGCTAGAGAGCTCTTTCTCTCTCTGCAGGTTTCCGCCCCGCAGAGGCGTCGGAGTCTTTCTGTGGTCGCTCCCCGAGTCTTAGGGTTTCGTGGGGATAATATACGCCAAAGGGGAGAGCCAGAGGTGGGCCAGGGTCGCCACACCACCTGGTGGTGCGGCCAGGACTAGCCCACGCCAGGGGGTGTTGTGGGCTCCCTGTGCCCCATCTCCGCTCCCCCTTCTGGCATCCTTCGTCTTATGGAAAAATAGGATTTTCCATGTATTTTCTAGAATTTTCTGATCTTCGCGAATTTCGCCTCCAAACAGTGCCTTTTCTATCAGAATCCTAACTTCAGCGGTTCATCCTCCAAAAGTCATCAACCATGCAAAAACAGATGAAATAACATACGTATCATCTCTTAATATGAAATATATCAATGAATAACAGTAAATTATGATATAGAATAGGGATGCAAAATGGACGTATCAATTGGCGATGGTGGTCTTGGTGCTGCATCACGTTAGAGGGTCTAGTCGGGCTTGAGCGGCTTGACAAGCACCACTGACGCGTCCCATGGGCAACTGGTTTTGGTAGTGGAAGGAGGACCCCCTTTGATTGACCAAGTCGTGCGGCCGGAGGCCGTATCTAGACGCGTAGGTCCAGGTCTTGCCATAGATGGCTGTAGAGTGTGACTAGAAGTGGTGAGCCCGCTGATTGCACTTTTTGATGGGGATATGCCAAATGGGGTATGCCCAGCAGGACGCTCCGATTGGGCCAAAAGGTCTCACGAGTGGGCCTGCAGGACGTCGACTGGAATGTGACCAAGGAGAAGGCCCGACGACTAGATACTGGAGGCCCAGAAGCGTACCAGAAGCCTAGTCAGATTAGGTCAAAGCCTCTGAATCCATATCTTGTTCGGTTGTAATTTGTAAACCCTAGCAAGGTGCGTCATATATAAACCTCCCTAGGGTACCCTGAGGACTTACGTTCCATCATACACCCCTTCAAGCGACTCGCTGCTTAGACGCCGAGCTCGCCACCCTGTAACTCGCTCTCCAATAATCTAATCTAGAAGGAATAGGTCTTTATCCTCCGAGGGGCCGAACCTGGGTAAAACCATGTGCATCCGCCCCATCTCGCACCACAGATGGCCGCCAGCTCTCGCCCTTGATTCAATCAATCGCTGCCTACTGCAGCGACTATCGTGGCCATTTCCACGATAGTGGCGCCCACCGTGGGGCATAGCTGGATTGGCCTGAGTTCAGCGGCGAGACCCTATTCGCCAATCGATCAGCCACTCGCCACCGGCCGCATGATTGCCATCAGCGGGATCTTAGAGATCCTGCCTAACAGCTACATCCTGGCGTCACGCCCGGTCACTCACGGCGCGGTGATGCCGACCGGCTCCATCAACCTCTTCGTCGGCTGCACCGGCGCGGTCGACCCAGCGGCAACGGTGATCGTTGGCGGGTCACCACCACACCGCGATCTACTCTCGGAAGAGCAGGTCCGCTCCATCAGGAGCCTCGTCACCGAGTACGACTCGGCCGCCAGCAACGCGGCCGAGACAAACGCCGCCACAAACGACGAGGCCCTAAACGACAACACCGACTCCGTGACCCCTGCCTCGGTCGACGGATCTATCACCGCGACATCACGAGAGGAATCCATCACGCGGGTCTCCAACCCTGAGGATTTCGAGGACTCCTCCATCCTTGGGATCTTCGATTTCGATTCTGGCTCGGAGTCGCCCGAAGACTTCTGCGCCAGATCCAATCGCTTTAACACGATCCACATGGCGGGCAGCATGGCCGCCCCGCCAGATCCGTTCTCCACACCGATCCCACCGACTACCACGGCAACAGAGGTCGAGGAGGCCCGCCTGCGACTCGCGGAGGCGCAGCGCAATGAGCTCGCCGAGCACGAGAAATATCGCCTCAAGCGGAAAACGGCGTGGGAGCTATCGCTCTATCACCAACGCCGCATCAGGACCCGCCTGAACTCTAACATCTAGGGCCGCGTCCTGAACTTCAACGACGAAAGAGACCCCGCACGCGCGGCCAATCGCGAGTACTGCGAGAACGTGCCACCAGGTGGAAGCAACCGACCACCACCCGGCGCACCGGCGACCGGAGCCCCTCCACAACCCATTGGCCGCACGCCCCCGCGGGACCAGCCGCGGATCATCATCTCGCCACAATCCCGTGACGCCAACGGACTCCCACTCTATTCCACCCCAATGGACAACGTCGTCGTGGCCGACGCCGCGGTCGCCAACCTCGACGTCTAGGGAGACGACGCGCTGCAGATCTAGTACGCCAATGCCCTACTCGCCAGGGCCATCGAGAAACAAGCCGCAGGAGTCGACCCATGGGGTCGGATGTATTCCCGCTCCTCAGCGAGCAGGGCAGCCTCAAGTGGCCACCCCACCATCGCCAACACCGTGACATGCCCACCACCGCAACCACTGGCGAACCAGCAGCGGGCTGCCAACCCCGCACTCTCCACTAACGAACCGCGACCGATGAACAACAAGGTCGCCGCCAACGGGCAGCCCATCGACGCTCGCACGCACATCATCAACAACCAGGCCTGGCGAGCGCGCTAGCCCAACGACTTGAGGTACACCCTCAATGATCGCGGTGACCCCAAACCCAGGGGCTCGCTCAGCCGTCTCGGCCCCCAATGCTTCGGGCCTATGATCAAAGGGGAAAGTACCCCGCCAACTTCAAGGCGCCCAAGGAGATCGAAAAGTACGATCCAACGTACGACCCAGAAGTGTGGCTAGACACATACCTCATGGCGATGGGAATCGCCGGCCACACCGACCTGCTCGCCGCTCGCTACCTCCCCCTGATGATGGATGGTGCGACCCGGCAATGGATCAACACCCTTCCCGCTGACAACATCGACTCCTGGGAGGAAATGCGGGATGCCTTCGTCAGGCACTTCGAGGGCTCCTACACCCGCGCCACCACCATCGAAGACCTGGAGCGGTGCATCCAGGGAAACACGAGTCGACCTGCCACTAGATTCAAAGGTGGCAAGAACTATGGATCAATGCTTCTGGCATCCACCCGGTCATGATGATACATTGCTTCAAGAACGCGTGCCGGTACGAACCCCTGGTTGCCAAGATCAAGAGGGTCTACCGGACGCTCGACAACATCCCCGACCTCCTCGAGATCGCCAAGCGCTACACGGAGGAGGACCCCAACCAAGAATCCGACGACGAGTCGGGTGGAAGACGCCGCACCAGCGGCCACGACAGCGGGCGACAGCGCGACATGCGCTACAGCAACACCCGCATCACCGGCAAGCACCACACGGATGGGCGAGTCGACTTCGTCGCCAACACCGGCTACGGTCAACGTGACCCCAAAAGCTACCGCCGCGACGGAGGAAATTACCGTGACAGCGGAAACTACCACGCCAACAACGCGGCGAGGCCGAAATTTGACCCCGCTGCCCTGCTCAACCAGCCCTGCGTCTACCACAGCAGGGAGGGGAAAACCGCCACCCACACCACCGCGGACTGCCACTCTCTCAAAGAGATTGAAAAGGCAAGGCGAGCAAGGGAAGACCCCAACAACAACCCACCTCAGGACAATGGAAACGTCGGCGGCTTCGCAACGCCGTCGGCTCGCTACACACCTTCACCGGGCTCGGCACCAAGCGCGAGAGGAAGGTGCTCGCGCATGCACTCGCCGTCAACACGGTGACACAGGTCGACATCCCACGCTTCCTCAACTGGTCCAAGCAGAGCATCACCTAGAGTCGCCAGGACCACGCTCCTAGGATCGAGTACCCAGGGCGAGTCGCCCTAGCGGTCAGGCCCAAAGTGGCCGACTATTGGCTGCCCAAGACACTGATGGACGGTGGGAGCTCCATCAACATCATGTATCTGGACACGTTCAAAAGTCTCCAGCTCCCGGAGTCGGCAATCCAGCCGACCCTAACAACCTTCCACGGCATCGTCCCCGGCCGGAAGGCATACCCGATCGGAAAAGTGACATTACCGGTCACCTTCAGCACACCGGCAAACTACCGCACCGAGCGAATCAAGTTCGAGCTGGTGAACTTCCGCAGCCCCTACCACTACATCCTGGGACGCCAAACATTTGCCAAATTTATGGCGACCCCCCCCACTACGCGTACAACATGATGAAGCTCCCAGGGACGAGCGGCATCATCACCGTCCACGGCGACCCCGATATGGCCGTGGAATGCGAGGATAAAGAGCTGAGCTCGCCAACGCCGTCATCGCCGCGGAGACCGACCATGCGGAGGAGCTCACGAAATACGCGGGCAACATCAACAAGGACGACCCCACCATTCTGAAGAAGCCAACTGCGGCAAACTCCACATTCAAGGCGACCACGCACACCCGCACCATCGAGCTCGTCCCAGGCGAGTCCAGCCAGACAGTCACCATCGGGGCACACATGAGCCCTGCATAGGAAAGCGCGCTCATCGAGTTCCTCCGTGAGAACCGCGACATCTTCGCATGGAAACCATCTGACATGCCAGGTGTCCCGAGGGAACTCGCTGAGCACAAATTAAACGCCGACCCCAAAGTGCGACCAGTAAAGCAGTCGCTATGGCCCTTCAATGAAGAGCGTCATCGAGCAATCGCCGAGGAAGTACAATGCCTGCTAGCCGCAGGCTTCATCCACCCAATAAAATACTCCAAGTGGCTGGCGAACCCAGTCTTGGTTCTGAAAAAGAACAACACGTGGAGAATGTGTATCGACTACACCAACCTCAACAACACCTGCCCGAAGGAGGAGTTCATCCTACCGCGCATCGATCAGATCATCGACTCGACCGCAGGATCGGAGTCGATGTGCTTCCTCGATGCATACTCTGGTTACAACTAGATCAAAATGGCAGTCAAGGATGAGGAGAAGACGGCGTTCATCATGCCATTCGGCGCCTTCTGCTACACGACCATGACGTTCGGCCTCAAGAACGCCGGCGCCACATACCAAAGATGCATGCAAGAGTGCCTTGCGAGCCAAGTTGGCCGCAACATTCACGTCTATATCGACGACGTGGTGGTAAAGTCCACCCGCCAGGACGACCTGCTCGCCGACCTGGCCGAAACCTTCGCAAATCTGCGGAGGTACAACACCAAGCTAAACCCGGGAAAGTGCACCTTCGGCGTCCCCACCGGACAACTACTGGGATACGTAGTCTCCAAGCGAGGCATCAAAGCCAACCCCACTAATATCGACACCATCGCGCGACTCGGAAAACCCGAGTGCCTGCGCGACGTCCAGAAGTTGGCCGGGCGAGTCGCGGCTCTCAGTCGCTTCATTCCCCGACTAGGAGAGAAGGCAATGCCTCTCTATCGCCTAATGCACAAGAACCCCACGTTCCAATGGGACGCGGAGGCAGACGATGCACTCAAAGCACTCAAAGAAGTGCTACTCGCGGCTCCACTCCTTGCCGCCCCAATCGACAAAGAGCCAATGCTCGGCTACGTGGCGGCCTCCAGTCGAGTCGTCAGCGCTGTGTTGGTCATCGAACGGCCAGAAGAGGGCAAGGAGCGCCCAATACGGCGCCCCGTCTACTACATCAGCGAAGTCCTGACGGACTCACAAAAGCGCTACCCGCAGTACCAGAAACTGGTGTACGCGGTGTTCAGAGCTCAGCGGTGACTCCCCCATTATTTCCAGGAGCACCCAATCACGGTGGTCTCCTCCGCACCTCTGTAGGACATAATACGCAATCGTGAGGCGACTGGGCGAGTCGCCAAGTTGGCCGTCGAAATCGGCGTCCACAACATCAAATACGAGCCCCGCAAAGCGATCAACTCACAAGCCCTAGCTGATTTCCTTGCAGATTGGGAAGAAGCGCAGCATTCAGAGAAGCTACCGTACCTTCACTACTGGTTGCTCCACTTTGACGGCTCGAAGAACACTAACGGCGTAGGGGTCGGGGTCATATTGACCTCCCCCAAAGGAGACAAGCTCCGCTACGTGCTCCACCTCAACTTCAAGCCCTGCACCAACAACGTGGCAGAATACGAGGCCCTCCTCCACGGCATGCGAGCCGCCAAGGAGATGAACATCAACCGCCTACGATGCTATGGCGACTCCAACCTAGTTGCCGGCCAGGTCGCCGGAGCATGCGACGCCGTGTCTCCAACAATGATCGCGTACCGCCATGCGGTAGACCAGCTGGGAGGACACTTCGACGGCTATTCAATCGAGTGGATCGACAGACGCAAGAATGAGCAAGGAGACGCCCTTTCCCGCATCGGATTGGCTCGACAAACGCCACCCGCAGGCGTCTTCCTCGATATCATCCACAAACCTTTGGTCTGCCCAACGAAGGAGATCGACATCGGGATACCACTACAACCCGAGCCAGCCCTAGTCGCCATGATCGTGGAGCGCAACAACTGGACGACACCATACGTCGCCTTCCTCGAGCACAAGACCCTCCCAAGCAACGAGACGGAGGCGCGAATGATCGTGTGCCGCTGCAAATCCTTCATCATCATCAACGGCGAGCTCCACAAGCACAGCGTGACTAGCGTGCTCCAACGCTGCGTATAGCCAGAAGAAGGCCGCAAGATCCTCCAAGATATCCACGCCGGCGACTGCGGCCATCACACCAGCGCCAAGGCCATGCGGCACAGTTTCTACACACTCACAGCGCTTGTCGACGCCACCAACATCGTCCAACGATGCGTCGGGTGCCAAAAATACGCAAACCAGACGCACCTCCCTGGTTCAGCACTCAAGACCATCCCCATCACATGGCCATTCGCCGTATGGGGCATGGACATGGTAGGCTTGTTCAAGAAGGCCCCATCCGGCTTCACCCATCTCCTAGTTGCGGTCGACAAGTTCACCAAATGGGTCGAGGCCAAGCCGATCAAAAAGTGCGACGGCAAGACGTCCACCAAGTTCTTACGCGAGCTCATCTATCGGTACGGCTACCCGCACAGCATCATAACAGACAGCAACACCAACTTCGCCAAGGCGACCATGGCGGAATTCTGCGAAGAGCATGGCATACGACTCGACCTCGCCTCAGTCGCCCACCCGGAGTCGAACGGCCAAGCAGAACGCGCCAACCAGAGCGTCCTCCACGGGCTCAAGCCGTGACTCTAGGTGCCCCTCGAGCGCACCCCAGGATGCTGGGTCGAAGAGCTCCCCTCCGTAATATGGGGGATCCGCACGTCCGTCAATCGCTCCATCGGGTTCACACCCTTCTTCATGGTATACGGCGCCGAAGCCGTAATGCCAACAGACCTAGAGCACGACTCACCTCGAGTCGCCAATTACGTCAAGGTGAAAAACGAGACCGGTCGCCAAGATAACATCGACCAAATCAACGAAAGCACGTGACCTGGCTCGCTCCCGTACCGCCATCTACCAGCAGGGACTCCGCCGCTACCACAGCCGCCGAGTCTGGACTCGCAACTTCTAGGAGGGCGATCTGGTCCTACGACTGGCTCAGGACAATAAGGGCATGCACAAACTCTCACCCCCATGGGAGGGGCCATTCGCCATAGGGCGCGTCCTCGGCAACGACGCCTACTACCTCATCGACGTACGAGGCGACGGCCAGCTCGAGGTCGAGAGGCCATGGAACGTAAACCTCCTCCGAAAGTTCTATACATAGAACTCAAACATGTACTCAGCGGACATATATAATGAAATTCATTCGGTTCACAAAATTGTGTCTACTCGCCATATCCTTGTGCCACTCGCACTCGTACAATTAGCAATACGCTACCCACGGAAGTCAATCTTTGGTCGAGTGACTGGCACGGCTAAGTAGTGTGGCCTAAGGGCACCAAAAATACTCGGGCCTTGGGATGTCCACGAATACGCCAACCCGAAGCCACCATCGGAGTCGCCTAGCTCGACTAGCCCACCAGGCCAAGACAACCGGTATACGCTTCTCACAGCGACCTGTCCCTCCCATCCTCGCGCAAAGTGACTCAAACGGTTAAGTACCACGCACGGGGACTCCGCAAAAATGGAACCCTCATGCGGATCGGGAACACACCAAGTAAGAGAGCTGCCTTGGACTCGCCCAACGACTGGTTCTCCGAGCCAGGGGAGAAGACGCGTTACGAACAACGCATTAGCAACTTGCAACAGGCACGCGCCCAAAACGTCTAAGTATTACGCTCGGGGACTCGCCTACAAACAATCCCACTCGCGCTCGGGGACTCGCTCCTATGGAAGACGCAAGGGACAAACAATACACAATGAAAAAATAACACACATCTATACAATCGAGATATACCCCCATTAAAGGGCGGACGCGCTCGTGGACTCGCTCAAACAAAAATAAACACACCACACAATCATGGTTGCGTTGCGAGTCGATTGACTCCTCTTACTCAAAATATTGTTCATATTACAAAAGTCGCCACTTGGCATATATTACAAGCTGCCCAACGATACTATCTATTTAACAGGCCCTAACGACGAAGCATCCCTACCACCCTTGACACGAACGAAAGGCTGCCATGGGTTCGACGGGTACGTCATCGGCGACTTCGACAGCGCTGACCAGAAGGGTTGCTCTGACTTCAGGTCGCGATGCTCCGGCTCGGGGTCGCCAGGCACCACCACCGTCTCCTGGTACAGCAGGAGGTCCCCCGTCGCCAATACCCGATCAGCAAATGGGGCGGCCTTGGCAGTCAGCTTCAGCACCTCCGCCATTTCCACCGTACCAGTCGCCGAAGGGTAGCCGCTGGTGACGTTGTCGAGGTCGAAATCATCGGGGAAGTGGGCAAGACCCAGGCTCAATGCCGTGGTGGCCCCGCGCCTAAAAGCTGAGTGCGCCATCCACTCCACAACGTTAGGCGCCTCCTCTAGATAGCGCCACACCTCCGTCAGTCCCCCAGGAATAACCTTGGTGGGGGACATCCCTTGAAGGACGGCTTGGACGCACAACGCCGAGGCAGTGACCGCATTCACCACGGCAGTCACACATTGTGAGGCGTTGAAGGTTTGAACCACCGGGTCGCTTTGCCCTATCACAGCTGCAACATCAGACATCAGTGACACTATGGATCTCCCCACTCGGGGACTCGCCAAACGTGTTAAGCAAAAAAAGGAGACTCATCAAGAAGCTTGCGGCAGTTCTCGGTGACATGCTTCTCCAGGGCGGCGTGATTGTTCTGCAGCCCCACGATGATCGAGTATGTAGCCTTGCGCTCCTCTTCAGCCGCATTGACTGCATCCTTTGCTCGATCCTCAGAAGAAATTAAGGCAGCTTTCGCCTCCTCCAACTCCTGGATTAGCGAGGCGATTCGCCCGTTCGCCGCGTCCAGCTTGGCAACTGGAACGTACCCTTCACGGGCCTTGGAAATCGTAGCCGGAAGACCATCTAAAAAGAAAAGAGACAAATCATCAACACGCCAGCACACCAACAGGTCACAGCCGAAACAACGAATCAAATACTTACCAATAGTCTCCTGGAGTCGCCGGTTTGCTTCCTGCGCCACGCGCATATCCCGCTCCAGACGCTCCTTCGCGGCCTGTCGATCGGTCGACTCCCTCTGCAAACCCTGCAAGAGTAGCAAAACTTAGTACTTACCAAAAACAATATTCAGTTCCTAGCCGCTGAAATTCAGCGACTAGGAACTCGAGGACTGGAGAGTAGAAGAAATTCAGTTCCTAGCCGCTGAAATTCAGCGACTAGGAACTCGGGGACTGGAGAGTAGAAGAAATTCAGTTCCTAGCCGCTGAAATTCAGCGACTAGGAACTCGGGGACTGGAGAGTAGAAGAAATTCAGTTCCTAGCCGCTGAAATTCAGCGAATACGAACTCGGGGACTGGAGAGTAGAAGCAACCCAATGCCTAGTCGGTGAAATTCAGCAACTAGACATTTGGGGACTGGACGTACCTGAATGGCGGCTCCAAGCATCTTGTGAAGCTCTCCGGCATCAGTCGACGGGACCATGAAGGAGGTGCGCTCGCGACAAGGCCCGACGTCTTCATCAACGATCTTCGGGCTCTGTGGAGACTGGTTGTCTGCCACGCCTGGAAACCCCTTCGCCATGAAGCGTGGGAATGTTGCTGACGCCCTAGCCGGGGCACTGGTCGCCGGAGCCGACGTTTTTGTCGCCGGAGCGCTCGTGGCTGGCTCCGACCGCGCAGCCGCTACCTCTTCAATGACTGCAGCGAGTTCACACTCCTTGGCGCTATCCCTCGCCACGACATCGTCGACACCGCCTTTCTTCCTCTTTGCGTCCTTTCCCATGGTGGCGACCGGTGGAATCTTCGCCACTGAAGGGCGACCAATCTTCTTGACCCCAGACCTACCAAACCCCCAAGGTCAACACAGACATAACACAAAAACAGAACACAATTCAGAGTGGGGAAGTCGAAGCTTACTTGGCGACTGAGAGAACACGTAGCCCGGTGCTGATGTGGGCGGGCTTGTCTAATTCCGGCCCTAGCTTGCATGTGAGACCTCTCTCGAACACATCTGAAGCCCACCACACCGCGGGCTTCCTTGACGACGAAGCTGTGGTCGCCGGAATCTCTGGCTCCGAAGACGCAGCTGCTCTTGAAGGTTGCGGCGACTTTGATGCCGCCGCCTCAGCTGCCTCCTGGCTTGGTGCCTTTGAAGCCGTTGGCGCAATCGCCACCAGGGGAACTTCTACCGCCGCCTCAGTGTCCTCATCCTCCAATCCCTTCATCGGAATCGCGTCCTCCGGGATCTTATGCGAAGTTTCGGGGGTGTCTTCATCATCAGAGTCATCGTCTAACTCAAACACCACCGCTGACCTGGGCGGCGACGCTAGCTTCTTTGCCGGCGACTTCGGTTTGCATGCAGGCTTCGCCGGCATGGCCGTGCGCCGAGACGTGTGCTCCTGCATGATCTCGTCGCCTCCTTCGTGTTCATCAAGGCTGTGACTCACCTCAAACTCGCGCTGCTTCTGCATGCGAGTCTTGCGAGCCATAGGCGCTGGGGGAGGAACCTCCTCCTCTTCGTCGTCGCTTCCGGAGGAATCTCCTTCGGAGGCCTCTTCGAGCTCCTAGGGGACCCCTTCGTCAAGCGGGGGGAGCCAACCCTCCAACACCTGGAACAACTGAGAACAACCACGAATGAGTATCAAACGATGCGACTGCAAATTACGTTGCAGAAGTTGCGATTAGAAGGAAAACTTACTATGGGGGCTTCATTCTTCACGGGAGTGTACGGGGCGAGCCCGGCCGATGTGGTTGTAAATTCTGCATCAGTGATTTTCTTCAGGGCGGCCTTGTAGTATTCAATATCCCATGATTCTTTGCTGGTCCGGGAGGGATCATGTTTCCCGCTGTATTCATACATCCAATGTGGCCGAGCCGCCAGCGGAACCAGACGCCGCCCGAGCCAGCAGTTGTAGAGGTTGATCAAAGACAACCCCTGATCCTTCAACCTCTGGATCTGGTCCATCATCTCCACGACAGCCATCCTCTTGTCTTCGGGGAGTTTCTTCGGCGCCAGCCGGCGAGCTCACTCCTTTCTGCGACGAACTCGGGAAGTGCTACTTCGCCGGAGGGAGTGGATTCCTTCATGTAGAACCAGCTCTTCTTCCACTCGCTTGCGGCCTTCTTCGGCAGAAGGAGCTTGACAAAGTTGGCCTTCGGCTTCAATTAGAATGTGACGCTGCAGGCGGCCAACATCGTGTCGCCGGACGCCTCGCGCCCGATGCGGCCGTGGAAGAGCTCCAGCCACAGTAGGAAATACGGCCTGTTGCCGAGATAGCATTCGCAGAAGGCGACAAAGATCGCCAGCTTCTCAATGTTGTGTGGACCAAGATCTGACGGTGTGATTGCGTAATACGCACAGAAGTGCCAGAAGAAGAGTGAGGTCGGGAACCCCAACCCCCTCTCTAGATGGTTGGTGAAGCAAATGAACTCGCCAGCTCGCGGCTTCGGCTCGATCTTGGAGGGAGCCGGAACTGTTGGAGATATGCCCAAGAGGCAATAATAAAAGTGATTATTATTATATCTTTGTGTTTATGATGAATGTTTACATCCCATGCTATAATTGTATTATGAGGAAACACTAATACATGTGTGTTTTGTAAACATATAAGAGTCCCTAGTAAGCCTCTTGTTGAACTAGCTTGTTGATTAATTGATGATCATGGTTTCCTGATCATGGACATTAGGATGTGATTAATAACAAGGTTATATCATTAGGAGAATGATGTGATGGACACACACCCATAGTAAGCGTAGCATAAGATCAAGTCATTAAGTTCGTTTTGCTGTAAAGCTTTCAAATACATAGTAACCTATTCCTTCGACCATGAGGTTATGTTAATCACCATCACCGAATGGATACTTTGATGACATTAAACGCCGCTTCGTAACTGGGTGGTTATAAAAGTGTCATTGGGTATTCTGAAAGTATGTGTTGAAGCGCATGAACCAAGATTGGGATTTGTCCATCCATATGACGGATAGATATGCTCTGGGCCCTCTCGGTGGAATGTCATCTAGTTAGCTTGCAAGCGTGTGACTAGGTCACAAGGGATGACATATCACGGAACGAGTAAAGAGTACTTATCAGTAACGAGGTAGAACTAGGAATGGAGATACCGACGATCAAACCTCGGATAAGTATAGTATCGCGAGACAAAGGGAATTAGTTTCATATGTAAGTGGTTCAATCGATCGTGAAGTCATCGTTGAGTATGTGGGAGCCATTATGGATCTCCAGGTCTCGCTAATGGTTATTGATAGGAGATGTGTCTCTATCATGTCTACATATTCACGAACCGTAGGGTGACACACTTAAGGTTCGAAGTTGTTTTAAGTAGATATGGAATATGCGTTGGAGACCGAATGTTGTTCGGAGTCTCGGATTGGATTCGGGACATCACGAGGAGATCCGGAATGGTCCGGAGAATAAGATTCATATATAGGAGATCATTTTATGAGTTAGGAAATGTTCCGGAGTGTTTGTATGAGGATTCTAGAAGGTTTCGGAATGTTCCGGAAGGTTCTAGAAGATGTCTTGGAGTTTGCTTGAAAATCAAGATAGGGATCAAGGAGTCCTGGTGGGTCAAGATACGGAGTCGTGGGGGAGGAGGACTCCTCCCCCCACCTCCAATCCGCCGGCCTAGGGAGGAGGGGAGTCCTACAAGGACTCCCCCTCCCCAGGCGCCCTCCCTTCTTTAAATAGAGGGGCAGGGGTGCCCCCTCCTCCCCTGCTCTCATAACGTCCAATCTCTGCCGCCTCTCTGCTCCACCTTCTTCTGCACAGGCATAGGCGAAGCCCTGCAGAATTCTCTACTCCACCACCACCACCACGCCGTCGTGCTGCTGGGATTCCATGGAGAAGATCTACTACCTCCGCTGCTCGCTGGATCGGGGAGAGGAAGGTCTGCTTCGACTCCGCACGTCTGACTGACTGCGGAAGCACTGCCGAATCGTGGCGCCGGAAGGATCGTCTACTTGACCAAGGGCGGAAGCGCTGCTGGAACGCGACGCCGGAAGGATCGTCCACACGATCTTGAGATCGGCAAGTGATCGACTACATCAACCACGAGATCTAATCTCGTTAACGCTTTCGGATCTACGAGGGTTAGTTCCCATCTATCTCGTTGCTCATGTCTAATAGATTAAATCTTGGCTTTTATCTAGATTAGATCTAGGTTTTGTTCGTTCTTGCGGTAGAAATTTTTTGTTTTCCATGCTACGAACCCATCAGTGGTATCAGAGCCGTATCTATGCGTAGATCTGTTGCACGAGTAGAACACAATAATTTTGTGGGCGTTGATGCTTTTGTTGTCGGTGTCTTAGCGTGTACTTTGCATCTTGCGCCATGGTGGGATGAAGCGGCTCGGGCTAACATTACATGTCATCGCACATGAGACTTGCTCCACGCTTGACGTGCAACTTGCCTTGCACAAGTGGCTTTGCGGGTGTCTGTCTCTCCCACCATAGTTAAGATTCGATTTACAATGAGCATCTTGACAACACTTGTATCAATGTTGTGGTTCTTGTTCATAGGTAAGATCGGTCTTATGCGAAAGCCCCAAACCACGTAAAACTTGCAAAGAAAATTAGAGGCGTCTAACTTTTTTTTGCAGGGGTTTTGTGATGTGATATGGCCAACATGTGATTATGATTGTATTTGATGTATGCAATGATCCTTGTTGTAATATGGCAACCGGCAGGAGCCTAATGGTTGTCTTTAATTATGTTAAGACCTGCGTGTCTATTCATCTTGTAATAGCTTTATTCCAAGTAGTTGTAATAGTTGCTGGTGATGATGGACAACCATGAAGCGGCGCCATTGACCTTGACGCAATGCTGGTGATGATGGAGATCATGTTCGTGCTTTGGAGATGGAGATCAAAGGCGCAAGAAGAAAAGGCCATATCATATCACACTAATTATGAATTGCCTGTGATGTTAATCCTTTATGCATCTTGTATTGCTTAGATCACGACGGTAGCATTATAAGATGATCCCTCTCACTAAATATCAAGTAATAAAGTGTTCACCCTTAGTTGGCACCGTTGCTAAGACTCGTCGTTTCGAAGCATCTCGTGATGATCGGATGTGATAGATTCTACATGTGCATACAACGGGTGCAAGCCAGATTTGCACATGCGGAAACTAAGGTTGTCTTGACGAGCCTAGCATGTACAGACATGGTCTCGGAACACGGAATACCGAAAGGTAGAGCATGAGTCATATATTTGATATGATGAACATGAAGATTGTTCGCCGATGAAACTACATCTTCTCTCGTGAAGATCGGACTTGGTGTAGTGGACTTGGTTCGTGTAATCACTAAGACAATGTGAGGGATGTTGTTTTGAGTGGGAGTTCACCTAGTTAGTTTTATAATTAAATTTGAACTCAATTTGTCATAAACTTAGTCTAAACTACTTGCAAATTGTTGTAGATTATGGCGACCCCCTCCATCAATTTCAATGCGTTCCTAGAGAAAGAAAAACTTAAGAACAATGGAAGCAATTTCACGGACTGGTTCCGTGGACTGAAGATCGTCCTCAGGGCTGGTCAGTTGACCTATGTGCTCGATGCACCGCTAGGTGACCCACCTGCAGATAATGCCACCGATGACGAAAATAATGTTTTCGCTACTCGGAAAAATTATTACTCCACAGTTCAGTGTGCCATCCTGTACGGTTTAGAAGCGGAGCTCCAACAGCGTTTTGAGCACCACGACCCGTTCGAGATCATTAAGGAGCTCAGGCTAATTTTTGAGACTCGCGCGGCCATGGAGAGCTATGAGGCCTCCGAAAAGTTCTTTAACTGTAAGATGGAAGAAGGAAGCTCCGTTAGCGAGCACGTGCTCACCATGTCTGGGTACGCTAAGAAGCTCCAAGAGTTGGGAATATCGATTCCTAATGAATTGGGGATTCACCGTCTCCTTCAATCACTGCCACCAAGTTACAAGAACTTTGTGATGAACTACAACATGCACTGCATGAACAAGACGTTGCCTGAACTGTCGTCCATGCTGAAAACTGCTGAAGTGGAGATCAAGAAGGAGCAACAAGTGTTGATGGTCAATAAGACCACCAATTTCAAGAAACGGGGCAAGCCTAAGAACAAGGGCAACTTCAAGAAGGACGACAAGAAAGCTGCCGCACCTGCTAAGAAGCCTAAGGCTGGTCCTAATCCTGAAACTGAGTGCTTCTACTGCAAGGGTGCTGGTCACTGGAAGCGTAACTGCCCCAAGTACCTAGCGGATCTGAAGAACGGCAACATCAAGAAGAAAGGTATATTTGATATATGTGTTATAGATGTGTATCTTACTAGTAATCGTAGTAGTGCCTGGGTATTTGATACTGGTTCGGTTGCTCATATTTGTAACTCGAAACAGGAGCTGCGGAATAAACGAAGACTGGCAAGAGACGAGGTGACGATGCGCGTTGGAAATGGCTCCAAGGTCTATGTGATCGCCGTCGGCACGCTCCCTCTACATCTACCTTCGGGATTAGTTTTAAATTTAAATAATTGTTATTTGGTGCCTGCGTTAAGCATGAACATTATATCTGGATCCTGTTTATTGCGAGACGGTTACTCTTTTAAGTCCGAGAATAAAGATTGTTCGATTTATATGAGTAATATCTTTTATGGTAATGCACCTGAGATGAATGGTTTATTCTTACTGAATCTCGATAGTAGTGATACACATGTTCACAACATAGATGCTAAACGAATAAAATTGAATGATAATTCTACATACATGTGGCACTGTCGTCTTGGTCACATTGGAGTGAAGCGTATGAAGAAACTCCATTCTGATGGACTTCTTGAATCACTTGATTTTGAATCACTTGATTTTGAATCACTTGAAAGATGCGAAGCATGTCTAATGGGAAAAATGACTAAGACTCCATTCTCAGGTACAATGGAGCGAGCTACAGACTTATTGGAAATAATACATACCGATGTATGCGGTCCAATGAGTGTAGCATCGCGTGGTGGATATCGCTATGTTCTCACTTTCACGGATGACTTGAGTAGATATGGGTATGTCTACTTTATGAAACATAAGTCCGAAACTTTCGAGAAGTTTAAGGAATTTCAAAGTGAAGTGGAAAATCATTGTAACAAGAAGATTAAGTTTCTGCCTGATCGCGGGGGTGAATATCTGAGTTACGAGTTTGGCATGCATTTGAAGAAATGTGGAATACTTTCACAGTTGACACCGCTGGGAACACCACGGCGTAATGGTGTGTCCGAACGTCGTAATCGAACTCTCTTAGATATGGTTCGGTCTATGATGTCTCTTACAGATTTACCGTTATCATTTTGCGGCTATGCATTAGAGACAGCCGCATTCACTTTAAATAGGGCACCATCTAAATCTGTTGAAACGACACCGTACGAATTGTGGTTTGGTAAGAAACCTAAGTTGTCATTCCCTAAAGTTTGGGGTTGCGAAGCATACGTAAAGAAGTTACAACCTGATAAGCTAGAACCCAAAGCGGAGAAATGCGTCTTCATAGGATACCCTAAAGAAACAATTGGGTATACCTTCTATCATAGATCCGAAGGCAAAGTTTTCGTTGCAAAGAATGGATCCTTTCTTGAGAAGGAGTTTCTCTCGAAAGAGGTGACTGGAAGGAAAGTAGAACTCGATGAGGTTATTGAACCTTCTCTTGGATTTGAGAGTAGCGTAGCACCGGAAGATGTTTTGGTACCGTTTGCACCAATTCAAGAGGAAGCTAATGATAATGATCATGAAACTTCGAACGAAGTTACTACTGAACCTCGCAGGTCAACGAGGGTTCGTACCACTCCTGATTGGTATGACTCTGCCTTGAACGTCATGTTGGTGGACAACGCTGATGACCCTGCGACGTATGAACAAGCTATGGTGAGCCCAGATTCCGACAAATGGCTAGAAGCCATGAAATCCGAAATGGGATCCATGTACGAAAACCAAGTGTGGACTTTGGTGGACTTACCAGATGGCCGTAAGGCTGTCGAGAACAAATGGATTTTCAAGAGAAAAACAGATGCTGATGGTAATGTTACCGTCTATAAAGCTCGACTTGTCGCGAAAGGGTTCCGACAAATTCAAGGAGTTGACTATGATGAGACTTTCTCACCAGTAGCAAAGCTAAAGTCTGTGAGGATTTTGTGAGCAATTGCTGCACATTTCGATTATGAGATTTGGCAGATGGATGTCAACCCTTAATGGTGACATTGAGGAAGAGTTGTATATGGTACAACCCAAGGGTTTTGTCGATCCTAAAGATGCTGACAAGGTATGCAAACTTCAGCACTCCATTTATGGACTGAAGCAAGCATCCCATAGTTGGAATCAACGTTTTGGTAAAGTAATCAAAAACTTTGGATTTATACAAACTTATGGAGAAGCTTGTATTTACAAGAAAGTGAGTGGGAGCTCTGTAGCATTCCTAGTACTGTATGTAGATGACATATTGTTGATTGGGAATGATATAGAACTTCTTAATAGCGTCAAAACCTATTTGAATAATAGTTTTTCAATGAAGGATCTTGGCGAAGCGGCATATATTCTAGGCATCAAGATTTATAGAGATAGATCAAGACGCCTAATAGGGCTTTCACAAAGTACATACTTAGACAAAGTTCTAAAGAAGTTTAGAATGGAAGATAGCAAGAAAGGGTTCGTGCCCATGTTGTCAGGTAAGACCTTGAGTAAAACTCAAAGTCCAGCTATGGCAGAAGATAGAGAGAAAATGAATAACATTCCCTATGCCTCAGCCATAGGTTCTATCATGTATGCCATGTTGTGTACAAGACCGGATATAGCACATGTTGTTAGTTTGACTAGCATATATCAAAGTGATCCTGGAATGGAGCACTGGACAGCGGTCAAAAATATCCTAAAGTACCTAAATAGGACTAAGGATATGGTTCTTTCTTATGGAGGTGATGAACAGCTTGTTGTAAACGGTTACACCGATGCTAGTTGGAACACCGATCCGGATGACTCGAAGTCACAGTCGGGATACGTATTTATTTTGAATGGTGCTGCAGTGAGCTGGAGGAGTGCGAAGCAAAGCGTTGTGGCGAAATCTTCAACTGAATCGGAATACATAGCTGCTTCAGAGGCTGCACAAGAAGCCGTTTGGATGAAGGAATTCATTACTGAACTCGGCGTGGTTCCCAGTGCGTTGGACCCGATGGCCATCTACTGTGACAACACAGGTGCCATAGCTAATGCGCAGGAGCCAAGGTCACATAGCAAGCTGAAGCACATCAAGCTACGTTTCCACGCTATTCGCGAGTATGTCCAAGATGGTGACATAAAGATTTGCAAAGTACACACTGATCTGAATGTGGCAGATCCGTTGACTAAATCTCTCTCTAGGGCAAAGCATGACCAACACCAAAACGCCATGGGTGTTCGGTATATTACCATGTAATCTAGATTATTGACTCTAGTGCAAGTGGGAGACTGTTGGAGATATGCCCAAGAGGAAATAATAAAAGTGATTATTATTATATCTTTGTGTTTATGATGAATGTTTACATCCCATGCTATAATTGTATTATGAGGAAACACTAATACATGTGTGTTTTGTAAACATATAAGAGTCCCTAGTAAGCCTCTTGTTGAACTAGCTTGTTGATTAATTGATGATCATGGTTTCCTGATCATGGACATTAGGATGTGATTAATAACAAGGTTATATCATTAGGAGAATGATGTGATGGACACACACCCATAGTAAGCGTAGCATAAGATCAAGTCATTAAGTTCGTTTTGCTGTAAAGCTTTCAAATACATAGTAACCTATTCCTTCGACCATGAGGTTATGTTAATCACCATCACCGAATGGATACTTTGATGACATTAAACGCCGCTTCGTAACTGGGTGGTTATAAAAGTGTCATTGGGTATTCTGAAAGTATGTGTTGAAGCGCATGAACCAAGATTGGGATTTGTCCATCCATATGACGGATAGATATGCTCTGGGCCCTCTCGGTGGAATATCATCTAGTTAGCTTGCAAGCGTGTGGCTAGGTCACAAGGGATGACATATCACGGAACAAGTAAAGAGTACTTATCAGTAACGAGGTAGAACTAGGTATGGAGATACCGACGATCAAACCTCGGATAAGTATAGTATCGCGAGACAAAGGGAATTAGTTTCGTATGTAAGTGGTTCAATCGATCGCGAAGTCATCGTTGAGTATGTGGGAGCCATTATGGATCTCCAGGTCCCGCTAATGGTTATTGATAGGAGATGTGTCTCTATCATGTCTACATATTCACGAACCGTAGGGTGACACACTTAAGGTTCGAAGTTGTTTTAAGTAGATATGGAATATGCGTTGGAGACCGAATGTTGTTCGGAGTCTCGGATTGGATTCGGGACATCACGAGGAGATCCGGAATGGTCCGGAGAATAAGATTCATATATAGGAGATCATTTTATGAGTTAGGAAATGTTCCGGAGTGTTTGTATGAGGATTCTAGAAGGTTTCGGAATGTTCCGGAAGGTTCTAGAAGATGTCTTGGAGTTTGCTTGAAAATCAAGATAGGGATCAAGGAGTCCTGGTGGGTCAAGATACGGAGTCGTGGGGGAGGAGGACTCCTCCCCCCACCTCCAATCCGCCGGCCTAGGGAGGAGGGGAGTCCTACAAGGACTCCCCCTCCCCAGGCGCCCTCCCTTCTTTAAATAGAGGGGCAGGGGCGCCTCCTCCTCCCCTGCTCTCATAACGTCCAATCTCTGCCGCCTCTCTCCTCCACCTTCTTCTGCACAGGCATAGGCGAAGCCCTGCAGAATTCTCTACTCCACCACCACCACCACGCCGTCGTGCTGCTGGGATTCCGTGGAGAAGATCTACTACCTCCGCTGCTCGCTGGATCGGGGAGAGGAAGGTCTGCTTCAACTCCGCACGTGTGACTGACTGCGGAAGCGCTGCCGAATCGTGGCGCCGGAAGGATCGTCTACTTGACCAAGGGCGGAAGCGCTGCTGGAACGCGACGCCGGAAGGATCGTCCACACGATCTTGAGATCGGCAAGTGATCGACTACATCAACCACGAGATCTAATCTCGTTAACGCTTTCGGATCTACGAGGGTTAGTTCCCATCTATCTCGTTGCTCATGTCTAATAGATTAGATCTTGGCTTTTATCTAGATTAGATCTAGGTTTTGTTCGTTCTTGCGGTAGAATTTTTTTGTTTTCCATGCTACGAACCCATCAGGAACCCGCCAGTTCCCCTTGTGGAGGACTCCGGCATCCTCGAAGGATTTGAGTTGGGCCGTGGTACACTTGGATTTCCCCCATGAACCTTTTGGAGGTGCCATTGGGAAGGATGTAGAGTCGCTCGGTGTGACAGGATCGAGTCGAAGGAAGACAGGAGAAACGAATGCACGAGAATGAAGAACACGGGGAAGGATCTGCAAGGCTGATTCGTTACTCCCCTTATAAGGGGGCGCTACCCGCCAGATTCGGGGTAGCCGTTACCTGCGGTAATTACGCCGAAGTTACCGTTGGAATATCCAACGGATAGTTTGACCAGGTTGACGGTCCAATTCCTCCATTCCACTCACTGGCAACTAACCCTGTCCATTCGCCGAAGCAGCGACTTGGCAGCCGTGACGTTCGCTGGAACAGCGACTGGGAGCCTGGGGAAAATTTCCTTGGTTTCGGTAGAGTCCATCGGCGATTCGACTGGGTGTCCAAATTGGACTCGCCTACTCCGACTGCCAAATGACCACATGCGTCTGAATCAACGATGGCCTCGGGGACTACTGATGGGGATATGCCAAATAGGGTATGCCCAGCAGGACGTTCCGATTGGGCCAAAAGGTCTCAGGAGTGGGCCTGCAGGACGGCGACTGGAATGCGACCAAGGAGAAGGCCCGGCGACTGGAGACTGGAGGCCCAGAAGCGTACCAGAAGCCTAGTCGGATTAGGTCTAAGCCTCCGAATCCATATCTTGTTCGGTTGTAATTTGTAAACCCTAGCAAGGTGCCTCATATATAAACCTCTCTAGGGTACCCTGAGGACTTACGTTCCATCATACACCCCTTCAAGCGACTCGCTGCTTAGACGCCGAGCTCGCCACCCCTGTAACTCGCTCTCCAATAATCTAATCTAGCAAGAGTAGGTATTTACCCTCCGGGGGCCGAACCTGGGTAAACCCATGTGCATCCGCCCCCATCTCGCACTGCAGATGGCCATCATCTCTTGCCCTCGATTCAATCAATCGCTGCCTACTGCAGCGACTGCCGTGGCCATTTCCACGACACTTTTGCAGGACAAGTGAGTTTGGTCTAGCACCGCATCCGTCCAACTCACCCTCTAGATGGTGTGTTGTTTACTACTCTTGGTACTTGAGGGCACGGATGCTGAGACGGCGGCCCGGGAAGGTGGACTATCCGGATTACTCTAAGGCGAGCGACGTGGTAGTGGGATGGTCCTGCTCTTGTGGCCATGAGGGTGGAGAAGAGCGGAACTCGTTGTAAGAGGGTGGCTTTTACGTCATTACCCTCCTAGGGGCGTCGCTGTGGAGCTCCGGTATCCTCGTTCTCACATCGGTGTCTTCGGTGGCAACCTTGGCCCTTTTTTTTTTTTTTTTACATATTATCTGGTCTGTAAAAAAGTTCCCTCATCACCATATATTAGTTTAGCCGTTTGTCTTTATTTATAAACCGCAACGAGAGCCTGTTTCGAAGGGAAAGATTTGCAGAAAAATGCTCATAAAAAGTTTCCATGAAATGGCAGCAATTATAAGGTTTTAAGATTCTTTTCTGGCCTGCCTCACATTCAGTTCGATTATTTGATTCTGGTTTAGAAGTGTAAATATCTGGTTCTTTAAACTATATGAATACTTTTCAGAAACCAGAATTGCTGAAACGAAAGTGCATTGTGCTCACGATGCATTGAAAAACTGAATCTAGTCGATGACAACTTTCTCTATCGTAGAAAAAGAAGTCAGAGGACACAAATACATCTCGAAGGCAGGGAATCCAGGGAGATTTGATGATTTGCTCCGTTTTATTTTGCAATTTGATCATTTGTCCCATCCTGCGTCACTGATATGTGGTTGTCAATGTGGCAAATGATCAAATTTCAAAGTAAAGTGAGACAAATGATCAAATATTTCGGGAATCCAACGGAAGTCACCGTATCATGTGAAAAACGAGTCGTGTTTACATTCACGAACTAAACTGTAGCCAGTGGAACGCTCGATGCTATACGTACTTATTACAAACAAGACAGAATTTGCAACCGAACGTACAAGAAATCTTGCAATCTGACAATGGCAAAGGAAGTCGAGTAGCCTAGCCAGGTTGCTCCTAGTGCGCCCGCAGGAAGAAGGAAGGCATGGGGAGCATGGTCGGCTCCGGCGAGGCGTAGAAGTTGGGCCCGGCGAACGTGGACTGCTGCATCCTGGCCATCTCTTTGTGCACCGCCACCGCCGTCCCAGCAATTGCTGCTGTCGTCGTGTCACCGGTCTGAGGCGCCTTGTCCATCTCCTCGGGGCGAGGTTTCTTATGCAAGTCCCAGCGGTCGGCCGAGGACTCGCGGCTAGGCGGGCGCTTGTTGTCGCCGCCCTGCAGGCGTGCACGATCTGTCGGCGGTGAAGTGCCGCGCGGGGCGCTGGTGAGCTTCTTGCTGTCCCAGCGCTCGACGGAGTCGGCGCGTCCGGGGCTCCCGCCGCTGCCTGACGATGACGACGACGATGTGGCGTTTCCGGGAGTCTTGTACTTCTTGTGCATGACCCACCTCCCGACAGCGTCGGCGCGGCAGGAGGTCCTGCCGTTATCCGAGCACGACGACAACGCCGCCTCGAGGTTGCAGGCGATCTTGTACTTCTTGGTCGTGTCCCACTTCTGGACGAAGTCCGCGCGTCCAGGCATGGTGGAAACCGCCAACAGGAGGGTGAGGCCGGACGGTGTCGGCAGCAGCGGCAGCATCGTGCTCCTAGGCGGCGTGGGAAGGATCGGCATCATCTCGCTCCTCGGCGGCGTCGGGAGCAGAGGAGGGAGAAGAGAAGCTGCCGCCATGGATATTTGCGGATCCGCTGTATTAGCTAGGGCGAGCGCACGGCCGGGGACGAGGGCTCTCCGGGAAAGGAATCAAGGAACAGATGGTACGAATCCATGAATCCAGGAGGGGCATGAACTTATTGGCGGGACAAGAGGAAGGAGCTTGCTGCTTGCATGTTGGTTCGCGATCCGTAGTCGGAATGGGATTGAACGCCGCGGTGCCGCGCACGAGCACGAGCACGAGCACGACACGGACACGGTGTAGGAGACGCACGAAAACAAATACGCAGGTGTACTGGCCGATATGGAATGAGGGCCAATCTCCTCAGCAGCTGGAATCTGGCCTAACCCACGCCTATCATCTTCGTGTCGTATTTGCATCCAAAAAAGAGAGCTAATCTTTTGCTTCTAAAAACCATAAAGAACACGAAAAGTACATAGTGAGTGAGAGCATCTCCCCAGACAGCCCCAAATTGTGTCCCTTTTTGTCCGCGCGGACACCTATCTGGGATCAACAGTGCCCGTGCCTGCCCCTTGTCCTCCCCTGTATCCAACGGTGTCCCCCTAAATCTTGTCCTCCATCCAGTTTGGTTCATTTTATGTGGTGGGCCACACGAGGGGAGAGGAGAGAGAAGTGTGGGTATGGTGGACGTTTTCAATTGCTGATGTGCGGACTAGGGAGGACACGGGAGGGCAACGGACAGTGTCCCTTTGTCTCCAAACCATCCCCAAACTTAGGGACGATTTGAGAAAAAAATGGGTTGTCCGGGAGAGGGGACCACGTTTGGGGAGACCCGTTGGGTGCTGTTTTTTTAGCGGACCGTCCGATCGGACACTAGGGAGCATTTGGGGAGCTCCCTTGGAGATGCTCTGAGCTGGCTATACAACAATTTAGCTTTGTGAGTTAGAACTCATGGTGTTGAAGAAGTGATTGATTTGTGTGATTCACTCACGAATGCGGATTAGGTCATCACACCTTTCGACGATCTGACTCGAGAGTTTGTTCCCCTCTTCATGTGGCCCCTCCAGAAATATGTCTCGTCCAAATATGTCTTCCAGGAAATTCTTCCACCTTATTTTTTTCTAAGGCTAGAAAGACATATGCTAACCATGTTAGAACAACCTTGACAAAATAATTAAACAAAAGGCAAACGGGAAGATGTCACCGTCTCCGACCTGCACAACAATGGCCCGTGAGTATAGCTCGATGTTACGATTACTCTGCAATGTTGGGGCTAGGTAAATCATGCAAATATGGTTAGGAAGTAACCTTCGGTTCAGGCTTTTGGGATGGAGCATGCTCTTTTCTTATATTTGGGATATGTGCGCATAAACGCCCATAACGTAAGCTGAGTGTTGGGTTAGGCCAAGTGGATGTTAACATCTGGTATCAGAGCCAATATCGTCCATGCCTTCCCGAGGGGCTTCTCAGGAGGATGGGATGTTAGGAGCGTATTGGCTGGTGGAGGCTGCTTGGTTTTAGTCCCACCTCGCCTACGAAAGGAGGCCACATCCAACTTATAAGGAAAAGATTGCTTCGTCCCTTCAGTCCGGGCTTTTGGATAGAGTGGACTCTCTTCTTCTTATTGGACTGTGTGCGCATAAATGTCCAGAACGTAGACTGAGTGCTGGGCTAGTCCAAGTGGAAGCTAACAGACCCAAAGCACGAAACATTGACCAAGAGAAGAACGTGAAGTCGATCAAGTTACCCAACCCCACGTCCATGTCAATGTAGAAGATGTCATCCTACAATTTTTTTTGGTGAGACTAATGCCACTATGAACCGAGGCAAAAGGATCATGGTTGATGACTCTCCCCACTACTTGATGGATTCCATATGGGAAACCAACTCTCGTGTGCTTATTCCACTTTGTTGTCGCCTCCACCGCCCGGCCGAACAACACAAGGAAACCAAAACCTAACAATCTAGACAAATACTTCACGCGAGCATGAAATATCAATGGTCTCCCCCGCCTCCTAATACTAGAACTTTCTACCCAAGGTGATGAAGACCGATGGAATCAGACAACATTTATTTAAGGCTAGGTTTATTTGTTTAAAGGCACTAGTAGAAAGAGGGCCTTTGCTCCAGCGCCCAAATTCCATTGGTCCCGGTTCGTTTCCGTAATCGGGACCAATGCTAGGCACCGGTCCCGGTTCATGCCGCCAGGACATTGGTCCCGGTTCATCTGTAAGCATTCCAATGACCCCGCGACGCACACGTGGCTCTCTGCGAGGCATTGGTCCTGGTTCATGCCAAGAACCGGGACCAAAAACCCCGCGACGGTCAGCAGTCCAGGATTTAATGTAAATTTTTTTTGCGGGTAAGGAATTAATGTAAATTAATTCGGCACAAAAATTAATTCGAGGTGATTGAATTGATCACTATTTTTGAACAAATCTTTCACGAATTAATCGAGACAAAGGTCTAAATTGAGACATTTTATTATTCGACCACAAATTTTTCCATACAAATAAAGATGCGACTTTATAAATTTCTAGTCGACAACACTTCCGCTGCCGCTGTCCTCCGAGCCGTTGTCCTCCGTGCCGCCGGCTTCCTCATCGTCGTCGGACGAAATCTCCACGATTTCGGCGTTGTTCGGGAGACGGAGCTCGTCTGCGCGCATAGCGGCGTCGATGGCGGTGTAGATGGTCTGTCTAGGGACGGACCAGAACAACTCCCGTCCTTCTTGGTTGCGGCGATCCGGGTGCACCAGGCGCCCGTCCACGAAACGGTTGCCAAGCTTGGCCTTCCGCTCCTTCTTGAACAGCCGGGGCCAATACTCGCTGCCCGCCGCGTACCGGGGCAACGCCATAATACACGCGGGCAGTTGGCGGCGACGCTCCGCGATGACGTACTCCATCTCGTATCTGCGGGGGTTGAGGAGCGGAGCCACCGGCACACCCCCCTCGCTGATGTGAAATCCGGCGGGAAGGGTCGCGCGCGGCGACGCGAGGATGCCGTAGATCGCAAACTGCGCCGCCTCGTAGTGGTTGAGCGTGGGCACCTCCAT
The DNA here is from genome assembly GCA_910589775.1 of Avena eriantha. Taxonomy (NCBI): domain Eukaryota; kingdom Viridiplantae; phylum Streptophyta; class Magnoliopsida; order Poales; family Poaceae; genus Avena; species Avena eriantha. The sequence goes on along the minus strand of OU342743.1, from coordinate 263,756,179 downwards.
GATGGCGCGGTGGATATTGGAGAGGGAGGGGAGGCGAAACGATGGCGCGGTAGAGAGGCAAAGTGGTGGGGTGGAGAGGGACTGCAGAGAGGCAGAGGCGATGGCGAAAGCGAGCGATGTGGCCTCATATTTATGCACGGGGACGACGAAGCGACGGAGGCATTGGTCCCGGTTATTGCCACGACCCGGGACCAAAGCCCCTCCCGAGCGACACGTGGTGGCCCAGCAGTGCGCCCCCCACCGAAGTCATTGGTCCCGGGTCGTGCCATCAACCGAGACCAATGTCCTGGGTGGGGTGCGAGCTGCTGGGCCGCCATGTGTCGCGCGGGAGGGGCTTTGGTCCCGGGTCGTGGCAATAACCGGGACCAAAAACCCTCCCCTGGCTATATATAAGCCCATCCCTTTGCCCACCAAATTTTGCTGGATTGTGTGAGGAGTGGGTGCTAGCTTTTTTTTGATTGCACACAAGGTGTTCGACGAAATGTCCGAGCCACACTTTAGTTCGCACAACAAGGTATCCTCGGCTGAGGTTAGCAACCTTATCTTCTTTATCTGTAACTGATACAAAAGTATTGCATCTGTCCAAGTAGGGTGGTCATTTTACTATTCACGATGTTATTGTAATGGTTAATTATTATGACGCAGATCGATGCACGGATGCGATGGATGTATGGCGACCGACGCCATTCCGATTTTATTGCAGGCCTCCATAAATTTATCGATTTGGCTAAGGCAAACAAAGTGGATAATTTTATGCCTTTTCCCTGCGTCGACTGTCGGAACGTGGCGGAGCACTCTGCCCCGAGAATCCTTCAAAGCCATCTGCTTCGGAAAGGTTTCATGCCCGGATATTATTGTTGGGCCATGCACGGAGAAAGAGGGGTTAGGCTAGAAAAAAATGAAGAAGAGGAGGATGATGACAGCTATCCTATGTCCCCTGAAGAATACGGTGATACTGCAATGGAAGACAATAAAGAAGAGGGAGGCGGCAATGAAGAAGAACAACGGGCATCAGATGAGCCCGCTGATGGTCTTGGTCGGGTCATTTCTGATGCAAAGCAACAATGTGATACAGAAAGGGAGAAGCTTAAGTTGGAGGCCATACAAAAGGATCACAAAAAGTTGTTGTACCCAAATTGCGAAGATGGCAGCACAAAGCTCGGTACCACACTTGAACTGCTGAAATGGAAGGCAGAGACTAGCTTATCTGACAAGGGATTTGAGAAGTTACTGAAAATAATGAAGCTGAAGCTTCCAAAGGATAATGAGCTGCCCGAGACAACGTACGAAGCAAAGAAGACTATCTTCCCTATAGGATTAGATGTGGAGAAGATACATGCATGCATTAATGACTGCATCCTGTACCGCGGTGAGAAGTACGAGAATATTGATAAATGCCCGGTATGCAATGCATGTCGATACAAGATCAGACAAGATGGCCCTGGTGATGTTGAGGGAGATGACGAGCCCTCCAGGAAGAGGGTTCCTACTAAGGTTATATGGTATGCTCCTATAATACCACGGTTGAAACGTCTGTTCAGAAATAAAGAGCATGCTAGGTTGTTGCGATGGCACAAAGAAGAGCCTAAGAAAGACGGGAAACTGAGACACCCTCCCGATGGGTCGCAGTGGAGAAACATCGAGGGAAAGTACTCGAACTTTGCAGGTGACGCGAGGAACTTATGGTTTGGTCTAAGTACAGACGGCATGAATCCTTTTGGGGAGCAGAGATGTAGTCACAGCACCTGGCCAGTGACTCTATGTATCTACAACCTTCCTCCTTGGTTGTGCATGAAGCGGAAGTTCATTATGATGTCAGTGCTTATCGAAGGACCGAAGCAACCTGACAACGACATTGCGGTGTACCTAAGGCCATTAGTCGATGAACTTTTGCAGTTGTGGGCAGAACCAGGTGTAAATGTGTGGGATAAGCACAAACAGGAGCCATTTGACCTACGAGCGTTGTTGTTCCTAATCATCAATGATTGGCCTGCTCTTAGTAACATTTCAGGACAGTCAAACAAGGGATACAATGCATGCACACACTGTTTAGATAATACTAAAGGTACATATTTGGATAAATGTAAGAAGGTTGTGTACCTAGGGTGTCGTAAATTTCTTCCGACCAATCATCAAGTAAGAAAGAAAGGCAAGAATTTCAACGGTGAGGCAGATTACCGGAAGAAGCCTAAGCTCCCTAAAGGTGCTGATGTATTTGGTATGGTGAAGGACCTAGAAGTAATCTTTGGAAAGGGTCCTGGCGGTCAATCTGTTCTGAAAGACCCCATTACCGAACACACGGCCATGTGGAAAAAGAAATCAATTTTTTGGGAGCTTGAGTATTGGAAAGACCTAGAGGTCCGTTCTTCAATCGACGTGATGCACGTGACGAAGAATCTTTGTGTGAACCTGCTAGGCTTCCTGGGCGTGTATGGGAAGACAAAAGATACACTAGAAGCACAGGAGGACCAGCAACGTATCAAAGACCCACACAACATGCATACTGATAAAGGACGTAAATACTTAAGTAGCTACGCTCTTACCAAAGCAGATAAGGAAATATTTTTTGAAGTCCTTTACAGTATCAAGGTCCCGGCTAGCTTCTCGTCAAATATAAAGGGAATAATAAATATGGCAGAGAAAAAATTTCAGAACCTGAAGTCTCATGATTGCCACGTGATTATGACACAGTTGCTTCCGGTTGCATTGAGAGGGCTTTTACCGGAAAATGTTCGATTAGCCATTGTGAAGCTATGTGCATTCCTCAATGCAATATCTCAGAAGGTAATCGATCGAGAAAGTCTAGAAAGGCTACAGAAGGATGTGGTCCAATGTCTTGTCAGTTTTGAGTTGGTGTTCCCCCCGTCCTTCTTCAATATTATGACGCATCTCTTAGTTCACCTAGTCGATGAGATTTACATTCTCGGTCTTGTATTTCTACACAATATGTTCCCCTTCGAGAGGTTCATGGGAGTCTTAAAGAAATATGTTCGTAACTGTGCTAGGCCAGAAGGAAGCATCTCCAAGGGCTATGGAACAGAGGAGGTCATTGGGTTCTGTGTAGGCTTTCTTCCTGACCTTAAGCCGATTGGTGTTCCTGAATCACGGTATGAGGGGAGACTGAGTGGAAAAGGAATGCTAGGAAAGAAAGCAATAATATTTAGGGACGGACATTCTTTGAATCAAGCACACTACATATTTCTCCAAAGTTCTACCTTCGTGGCTCCGTATATCGAGGAACACATGAATGTTGTACGCTCCAAGTTCCCGAGGAAGGATGACTACTGGATTAAAAAAATCACATGGAGACTTTCGGCACTTGGTTGCAATTACATCTCATGAATGACACCACTATTGGAGATCAGCTCTACTTGTTGGCCGCGACACCATCTGCGACTGTATTGACTTTCCAAGGGTACGAGATAAATGGGAATACATTTTACACGATTGCCCAAGATAAAAAGAGCACCAACCAAAACAGTGTTGTCCGCTTTGATACAACATGCGAGAATGGGAAAAAGGACACATACTATGGTTACATAGAGGAGATATGGGAACTTGACTATGGACCTACTTTTAAGGTCCCATTGTTTCGGTGCAGTTGGGTCAACATGAATGGAGAAGGGGTAAAGGTAGACCAGCTATACGGAATGACAACAGTGGATCTCAAGAATCTTGGTTACAGAGACGAACCATTCGTCCTAGCCAATGATGTGGCTCAGGTTTTTTATGTGAAGGACATGTCCTCTAGACCGCAAAAAAGAAAAAATAAGGAAACGAATACATCAGACGATGAGCCCCGGCGTCACATAGTTCTTTCAGGGAAAAGAAACATCGTGGGAGTCGAGGACAAGACAGACATGTCAGCAGATTATGATAAGTTTGATGAAATTCCGCCCTTCACCGTGAAAACTGACCCAAGCATCCCGTTAAGCAAAGAAGATGCTCCATGGTTACAGCCTAAGAAGCGATCATAGGCAAGGGATCGACATACACAACGAAGGATTCATATCCTAAATCCTAAACCCTATGTAAATCTATGTAATGTATGGAAACTTTATGTGATGTATCGAAACTTTATGTGATGTATCGAAACTTTATGTAATGGAGTCTTTCACAGGCTTGTAGGGAAATTTTTCCGAGGCGGAGCTTCCGAAGATGCCGTAGGGCGTGTGCACCAACGACATCTTCGAGAAGCTCCGCCACGGGAGATTTCTCAACCCTTTCCCCAACACTGTTAGAGGAGATGGAGTTTTTCACGGGCTTGCAAGGAAATTTTTCCAAGGCGGAGCTTCCGAAGATGCCGTAGGGCGTGTGCACCAACGACATCTTCGAGAAGCTCCACCACGGGAGATTTCCCAACCCTCCATCCATGGGGATGAAACTCTCTCTACCTATGTTGGCTTGTTGAGCTGCTTGCCATGGCGTCTCGATGGTCCTTTTATAGGCACGGCGCCGCTTCTACTTTGTCTTGTTCCTCCGACAGGGCGTCTTGCGCTACATGCTTTATCGCATCGAGCAGTGCATCCACCCACACGTCCTTATTCCGCCGACAGCTTTAGTCTTGGTTGCACCCACCAGCCGGGACTAAAGGTTACCCACGCGTCCTTATCCCACCAACAGCTTTAGTCTCGGTTGCACCCACCAGCCGGGACTAAAGGTTACCCACGCGTCCTTATCCCACCGACAGCTTTAGTCTCGGTTGCACCCACCAGCCTGGACTAAAGGTTACCCACGCGTCCTTATCCCACCGGCATCTTTAGTCTCGGTTGCACCCACCAGCCGGGACTAAAGGTTACCCACGCGTCCTTATCCCACCGGCATCTTTAGTCTCGGTTGCACCCACCCATTTCAAACTATATTCCAAACGGCGGGCACGAAGCTTCTTAGCCTGAAGTGGATCTCTGATGAAATAGCATGTTGTGAACCTATAAATGATTTTTTTAAAAATGCACAAGCATTATATCATGTACCTGTAGTTCAAATCTTGGCAACCTCGTGCCGATTCGGCAGGAATTTGTCTTTTTCATGAGAGATGGACAGAAAGGTTCCAGATACACCGGTGGGAAATTGTCCATATAAGGTGGTATAGTATTTTTGAAAAATGGTTTGGTACGAATGCCAAACTTTAATTTGGTGGTTGCTTCACAGAACACCCCGATTTCGGCACCTCAAAAATGGAAATTGGCTTTTTCGTGTGTCGAAAGAGAAAACTTCCTCCTGCAACATCGTAAGCCATCCCAAGATGCACATGTGTGCACAATATGGGCACATTATCACAAACTATGCCCTGATTCTAGCCTTAACATTGGTGGTTTGAGCTAAATGCCATGAAACCTCGAACATGATAGGTCATTTTGTCAAGGATTTTTAATGATGTTTGCAATTTTTCAAGTTCAATATTTGTCCTTGCAACTGTGACACATAATATGACACCACGCGAAGGTTTCACATTGTTTGGATCATTTTTGAATTTCTTATGCCCGTTTCAAACTATATTCAAAACGACGGGCATGAAGCTTCTTAGCCCGGGGTTGAGCCTCGCTGAACTTGATGTGGATCTCTGATGAAATAGCATGTTGTGAACCTATAAATGATTTTTTTAAAAATTCACAAGCATTATATCATGTACTTGTAGTTCAAATCTTGGCAACCTCGTGCCGATTCGGCAGGAATTTGTCTTTTTCATGAGGGATGGATAGAAAGGTTCCAGATACACCGGTTGGGAAATTGTTTATATAAGGTGGTATAGTATTTTTGAAAAATGGTTTGGTACCAATGCCAAACTTTAATTTGGTGGTTTCTTCACAGAACACCCCGGTTTCGGCACCTCAAAAATAGAAATTTGCTTTTTCGTGTGTCGAAAGAGAAAACTTCCTCCTGCAACATCGTAAGCCATCCCAAGATGCACATGTGTGCACAATATGGGCACATTATCACAAACTATGCCCTGATTCTAGCCATAACATTGGTGCTTTGACCTAAATGCCATAAAACCTCGAACATGATAGGTCATTTTGTGAAGGATTTTTAATGATGTTTGCAATTTTGCAAGTTCAATATTTTTCCTTGCAACTGTGACACATAATATGACACCACGCGAAGGTTTCACATTGTTTGGATCATTTTTGAATTTCTTATGCCCGTTTCAAACTATATTCAAAACGGCGGGCATGAAGCTTCTTAGCCCGGGGCTGAGCCTCGCTGAACTTGAAGTGGATCTCTGATGAAATAGCATGTTGTGAACCTATAAATGATTTTTTAAAAAATTCACAAGCATTATATCATGTACTTGTAGTTCAAATCTTGGCAACCTCGTGCCGATTCGGCAGGAATTTGTCTTTTTCATGATGGATGGATGGAAAGGTTCCAGATACACCGGTTGGGAAATTGTCCATATAAGGTGGTATAGTATTTTTGAAAAATGGTTTGGTACCAATGCCAAACTTTAATTTGGTGGTTGCTTCACAGAACACCCCGATTTCGGCACCTCAAAAATGGAAATTGGCTTTTTTGTGTGTCGAAAGGGAAAACTTCCTCCTGAAACATCGTAAGCCATCCCAAGATGCACATGTGTGCACAATATGGGCACATTATCACAAACTATGCCCTGATTCTAGCCATAACATTGGTGGTTTGACCTAAATGCCATGAAACGTCGAACATGGTCATTTTGTTAAGGATTTTTAATGATGTTTGCAATTTTTCAAGTTCAATATTTTTCCTTGCAACTGTGACACATAATATGACACCACGCGAAGGTTTCACACTATTTGGATCATTTTTGAATTTCTTATGCCCGTTTCAAACTATATTCAAAACGACGGGCATGAAGCTTCTTAGCCCGGGGTTGAGCCTCGCTGAACTTGATGTGGATCTCTGATGAAATAGCATGTTGTGAACCTATAAATGATTTTTTTTAAAATTCACAAGCATTATATCATGTACTTGTAGTTCAAATCTTGGCAACCTCGTGCCGATTCAGCAGGAATTTGTCTTTTTCATGAGGCACGGATAGAAAGGTTCCAGATACACCGGTTGGGAAATTGTCCATATAAGGTGGTATAGTATTTTTGAAAAATGGTTTGGTACCAATGCCAAACTTTAATTTGGTGGTTGCTTCACAGAACACCCCGATTTCGGCACCTCAAAAATGGAAATTGGCTTTTTCGTGTGTCGAAAGGGAAAACTTCCTCCTGCAATATCGTAAGCCATCCCAATATGCACATGTGTGCACAATATGGGCACATTATCACAAACTATGCCCTGATTCTAGCCATAACATTGGTGGTTTGACCTAAATGCCATGAAACCTCGAACATGATAGGTAATTTTGTGAAATATTTTTAATGATGTTTGCAATTTTTCAAGTTCAATATTTGTCCTTGCAACTATGACACATAATATGACACCACATGAAGGTTTCACATTGTTTGGATCATTTTTGAATTTTTTATGCCCGTTTCAAACTATATTCAAAACGGCGGGCATGAAGCTTCTTAGCCCGGGGCTGAGCCTCGCTGAACTTGAAGTGGATCTCTGATGAAATAGCATGTTGTGAACCTATAAATGATTTTTTAAGAAATTCACAAGCATTATATCATGTACTTGTAGTTCAAATCTTGGCAACCTCGTGCCGATTCAGCAGGAATTTGTCTTTTTCATGAGGGATGGACAGAAAGGTTCCAGATACACCGGTTGGGAAATTGTCCATATAAGGTGGTATAGTATTTTTGAAAAATGGTTTGGTACCAATGCCAAACTTTAATTTTGTGGTTGCTTCACAGAACACCCCGATTTCGGCACCTCAAAAATGGAAATTGGCTTTTTCGTGTGTTGAAAGGGAAAACTTCCTCCTGCAATATCGTAAGCCATCCCAAGATGCACATGTGTGCACAATATGGGTACATTATCACAAACTATGCCCTGATTCTAGCCATAACATTGGTGGTTTGACCTAAATGCCATGAAACCTCGAACATGATAGGTCATTTTGTGAAGGATTTTTAATGATGTTTGCAATTTTTCAAGTTCAATATTTTTCCTTGCAACTGTGACACATAATATGACACCACGTGAAGGTTTCACATTGTTTGGATCATTTTTGAATTTCTTATGCCCGTTTCAAACTATATTCAAAACGGCGGGCATGAAGCTTCTTAGCCCGGGGCTGAGCCTCGCTGAACTTGAAGTGGATCTCTGATGAAATAGCATGTTGTGAACCTATAAATGATTTTTTTTAAAATTCACAAGCATTATATCATGTACTTGTAGTTCAAATCTTGGCAACCTCGTGCCGATTCGGCAGGAATTTGTCTTTTTCATGTGGGATGGACAGAAAGGTTCCAGATACACCGGTTGGGAAATTTTCCATATAAGGTGGTATAGTATTTTTGAAAAATGGTTTGGTACCAATGCCAAACTTTAATTTGGTGGTTGCTTCACAGAACACCCCGATTTCGGCACCTCAAAAATGGAAATTGGCTTTTTCGTGTGTCGAAAGGGAAAACTTCCTCCTGCAATATCGTAAGCCATCCCAAGATGCACATGTGTGCACAATATGGGCACATTATCACAAACTATGCCCTGATTCTAGCCATAATATTGGTGGTTTGACCAAAATGCCATGAAACGTCGAACATGATAGGTCATTTTGTGAAGGATTTTTAATGATGTTTGCAATTTTTCAAGTTCAATATTTTTCCTTGCAAATGTGACACATAATATGACACCACGCGAAGGTTTCACACTGTTTGGATCATTTTTGAGTTTCTCATGCCCGTTTCAAACTATATTCAAAACGACGGGCATGAAGCTTCTTAGCCCGGGATTGAGCCTCGCTGAACTTGATGTGGATCTCTGATGAAATAACATGTTGTGAACCTATAAATGATTTTTTAAAAAATTCACAAACATTATATCATGTACTTGTAGTTCAAATCTTGGTAACCTCGTGCCTATTCGGCAGGAATTTGTCTTTTTCATGAGGCACGGATAGAAAGGTTCCAGATACACCGGTTGGGAAATTGTCCATATAAGGTGGTATAGTATTTTTGAAAAATGGTTTGGTACCAATGCCAAACTTTAATTTGGTGGTTTCTTCACAGAACACCCCGATTTCGGCACCTCAAAAATGGAAATTGGCTTTTTCGTGTGTCGAAAGAGAAAACTTCCTCCTGAAACATCGTAAGCCATCCCAAGATGCACATGTGTGCACAATATGGGCACATTATCACAAACTATGCCCTGATTCTAGCGATAACATTGGTGGTTTGAGCTAAATGCCATGAAACATCGAACATGATAGGTCATTTTGTGAAATATTTTTAATGATGTTTGCAATTTTTTAAGTTCAATATTTGTCCTTGTAACTCTGACACGTAATATGACACCACGCGAAGGTTTCACATTGTTTGGATCATTTTTGAATTTCTTATGCCCGTTTCAAACTATATTCAAAACGGCGGGCATGAAGCTTCTTAGCCCGGGGCTGAGCCTCGCTGAACTTGAAGTGGATCTCTGATGAAATAGCATGTTGTGAACCTATAAATGATTTTTTTAAAAATTCACAAGCATTATATCATGTACTTGTAGTTCAAATCTTGGCAACCTCGTTCCGATTCGGCAGGAATTTTGTCTTTTTCATGTGGGATGGACAGAAAGGTTCCAGATACACCTGTTGGGAAATTTTCCATATAAGGTGGTATAGTATTTTTGAAAAATGGTTTGGTACCAATGCCAAACTTTAATTTGGTGGTTGCTTCACAGAACACCCCGATTTCGGCACCTCAAAAATGGAAATTGGCTTTTTCGTGTGTCGAAAGGGAAAACTTCCTCCTGCAATATCGTAAGCCATCCCAAGATGCACATGTGTGCACAATATGGGCACATTATCACAAACTATGCCCTGATTCTAGCCATAACATTGGTGGTTTGACCTAAATGCCATGAAACCTCGAACATGATAGGTCATTTTGTGAAGGATTTTTAATAATGTTTGCAATTTTTCAAGTTCAATATTTTTCCTTGCAACTGTGACACATAATATGACACCACGCGAAGGTGTCACAGTGTTTGGATCATTTTTGAATTTGTTATGCCCGTTTCAAACTATATTCAAAACGACGGGCATGAAGCTTCTTAGCCCGGGGCTGAGCCTCGCTGAAGTTGAAGTGGATCTCTGATGAAATAGCATGTTGTGAACCTATAAATAATTTTTTTTAAAATTCACAAGCATTATATCATGTACTTCTAGTTCAAATCTTGGCAACCTCGGGCCGATTCGGCAGGAATTTGTCTTTTTCATGAGGGATGGATAGAAAGGTTCCAGATACACCGGTTGGGAAATTGTCCATATAAGGTGGTATAGTATTTTTGAAAAATGGTTTGGTACCAATGCCAAACTTTAATTTGGTGGTTTCTTCACAGAACACCCCGATTTCGGCACCTCAAAAATGGAAATTGGCTTTTTCGTGTGTCGAAAGAGAAAACTTCCTCCTGCAACATCGTAAGCCATCCCAAGATGCACATGTGTGCACAATATGGGCACATTATCACAAACTATGCCCTGATTCTAGCCATAACATTGGTGGTTTGACCTAAATGCCATGAAACCTCGAACATGATAGGTCATTTTGTGAAATATTTTTAATGAAGTTTGCAATTTTTCAAGTTCAATATTTGTCCTTGTAACTGTGACACATAATATGACACCACGCGAAGGTTTCACATTGTTTGGATCATTTTTGAATTTCTTATGCCCGTTTCAAACTATATTCAAAACGGCGGGCATGAAGCTTCTTAGCCCGGGGCTGAGCCTCGCTGAACTTGAAGTGGATCTCTGATGAAATAGCATGTTGTGAACCTATAAATGATTTTTAAGAAATTCACAAGCATTATATCATGTACTTGTAGTTCAAATCTTGGCAACCTCGTGCCGATTCGGCAGGAATTTGTCTTTTTCATGAGGGATGGTTAGAAAGGTTCCAGATACACCAGTTGGGAAATTGTCCATATAAGGTGGTATAGTATTTTTGAAAAATGGTTTGGTACCAATGCCAAACTTTAATTTGGTGGTTGCTTCACAGAACACCCCGATTTCGGCACCTCAAAAATGGAAATTGGCTTTTTCGTGTGTCGAAAGGGAAAACTTCCTCCTGCAATATCGTAAGCCATCCCAATATGCACATGTGTGCACAATATGGGCACATTATCCCAAACTATGCCCTGATTCTAGCCATGACATTGGTGGTTTGACCTAAATGCCATGAAACCTCGAACATGATAGGTAATTTTGTGAAATATTTTTAAAGATGTTTGCAATTTTTCAAGTTCAATATTTGTCCTTGCAACTATGACACATAATATGACACCACATGAAGGTTTCACATTGTTTGGATCATTTTTGAATTTTTTATGCCCGTTTCAAACTATATTCAAAACGGCGGGCATGAAGCTTCTTAGCCCGGGGCTGAGCCTCGCTGAACTTGAAGTGGATCTCTGATGAAATAGCATGTTGTGAACCTATAAATGATTTTTTAAGAAATTCACAAGCATTATATCATGTACTTGTAGTTCAAATCTTGGCAACCTCGTGCCGATTCAGCAGGAATTTGTCTTTTTCATGAGGGATGGACAGAAAGGTTCCAGATACACCGGTTGGGAAATTGTCCATATAAGGTGGTATAGTATTTTTGAAAAATGGTTTGGTACCGATGCCAAACTTTAATTTGGTGGTTGCTTCACAGAACACCCCGATTTCGGCACCTCAAAAATGGAAATTGGCTTTTTCGTGTGTTGAAAGGGAAAACTTCCTCCTGCAATATCGTAAGCCATCCCAATATGCACATGTGTGCACAATATGGGCACATTATCACAAACTATGCCCTGATTCTAGCCATAACATTGGTGGTTTGACCTAAATGCCATGAAACCTCGAACATGATAGGTCATTTTGTGAAGGATTTTTTATGATGTTTGCAATTTTTCAAGTTCAATATTTTTCCTTGCAACTGTGACACATAATATGACACCACGCGAAGGTTTCACATTGTTTGGATCATTTTTGAATTTCTTATGCCCGTTTCAAACTATATTCAAAACGGCGGGCATGAAGCTTCTTAGCCCGGGGCTGAGCCTCGCTGAACTTGAAGTGGATCTCTGATGAAATAGCATGTTGTGAACCTATAAATGATTTTTAAAAAAATTCAAAAGCATTATATCATGTACTTGTAGTTCAAATCTTGGCAACCTCGTGCCGATTCGGCAGGAATTTGTCTTTTTCACGAGGGATGGGCAGAAAGGTTCCAGATACACCGGTTGGGAAATTGTCCATATAAGGTGGTATAGTATTTTTGAAAAATGGTTTGGTACGAATGCCAAACTTTAATTTGGTGGTTGCTTCACAGAACACCCCGATTTCGGCACCTCAAAAATGGAAATTGGCTTTTTCGTGTATCGAAAGAGAAAACTCCTCCTGCAACATCGTAAGCCATCCCAAGATGCACATGTGTGCACAATATGGGCACATTATCACAAACTATGCCCTGATTCAAGCCATAACATTGGTGGTTTGACCTAAATGCCATGAAACCTCGAACATGATAGGTCATTTTGTGAAGGATTTTTAATGATGTTTGCAATTTTTCAAGTTCAATATTTTTCCTTGCAACTGTGACACATAATATGACACCACGCGAAGGTTTCACATTGTTTGGATCATTTTTGAATTTCTTATGCCCGTTTCAAACTATATTCAAAACGGCGGGCATGGAGCTTTTCCTGTTAAATATTTGAAAACATAAAATGGTTTTTGATTAGTTATTTAAATTAAAGCACTTTTCCTGTTAAAAGTTTTTTAAAATTCCAAATTATGCAATAAATATTTTGTTAATGCAATTTTAATTGTAAATAGTACAATTGTATAGTTGAAATAAAAATATTTGAAAACAGAAAATGGTTTTTGATTAGCTATTTAAATTGAAGCGTTTTTCCTGTTAAAAGTTTTTTGAAATTCCAAATTATGCAATAAATATTTTGTTAATGCAATTTGAATTGAAAATAGTAAAATTGTATAGTCCGAATAAAAATATTTGAAAACAGAAAATGGTTTTTGATTAGTTATTTAAATTGAAGCACTTTTCCTGTTAAAAGTTTTTTGAAATTCCAAATAAATAATCATCTTAAATTGAAACATCTTATTAAATAAAGAAGAAACAAATTTGAAAATGGCGGGAAGACCAAAAGGTTTGCCAAAATCTGAAAAAACGAGTCAACGATCCCGGTTCGTCCCACGAACCGGGACCGCTGATCCTGGATGCGCGCGCTGCCATTAACATGCCTTTGGTCCCGGTTGTTGGCACGAGCCGGGACCGTTGATCCTTTGGTCCCGGGTGGTTGGACTAACCGGGACCAAAGGCCGTGCACATGGCAGCACAGCAACGCTCATGCCCTAGACCTTTGGTCCCAGTTGGTGGCACGAACCGGGACCGTTGGTCCTTTGGTCTCGGTTATTGGGATGACCCGGGACCAATGGTCTGTACAGTTAACAGCCTCGGCCTTCCTCCTCCCCAACTCCCCCAAGTCACAGAGCACATCGACGCGCGGCTAAGGAAAATTTGCGGCGGAGCAAAATCACGCCGGCAGGCTGCCCAAATCCAGAGCGGCCGCTTCACGTCGTCGACACCCGTCGCCGAGCGCCACTATCCGCCGCCGCAAGCAGGCAGGCAAGGAAGCTACGCCTCGTTGCAATCGACCCCACCTTCCCCGACTCTGGCCGCCACGTTCTCCACTGATTCTGGCAGCGCCCTGCCTCCTCCGGCCTCGCCGCACCCTCCATCGGCCTCCTGGTGAGCCACTGGTGCTCCAGCACCACTCCTACGTCTCCCTCCCTCACTGTATCGTCCTTCCCATGAGCACCTGCCACCGCCGCCGCCGGCCACCGTCAAACGGCTTGCTCCGGCGCACCTCCCGTAGCGGCGCCACCCGTTTTAGGTAGCCCGCGACGCGCTGGTTCGAATCGGGACAGTGGCGTCACCCCGCGCGCTTCTCTCTGCCGTCTTCCACCACCGCCTGGCAGTTCGCTGGCGAGCCTACGTGGCGCCACGGTGGCGTCGACGTGGCGTCGCATGTGCGTGACGTGGGCGCTGACCAAGCCCCGCCAGCATGGCATCTGAGGTGGCTTGGCCCCCCCGCGTCAGTCTCTGTGGCTAGTTTAGCCGTGGAGAAAAAAACCCCACCCCGAGCTGACGTCATAATGACGTAGTAAAAGTTTAATATTTGTTTAAATAATTTTAGAAAAGAGTTTAATCTTATAAATTCAATAACTAATTATTTCTATGTCTGAAAAATATGTATAATATATCAAAATGTTTAGAAAAATGAGATCTACACAATAGACTCATAATCATGCATTGTTCAACAACTTTAATTACAAGTTTAATAAGAGATTGAAATCAATCCCTCGTAGGTGATTTCGGGGTCTCTCCTGTACTAGGGTTTGGACCCTTAGGATCCCACTGAAATTGCCAAGCATGCCTTAGGGTTAAATTTCAACTATGTTTAAGTTGTCATATCATTATTGATGCCATGTGTTGATTGTTTAACTTGCAGATACTATGGATCCAACACATCAGGAAAACATCCTCCAAGGGATGATCTGCGAAAATGAACATATAGATATCGATATCGATGTCACGGGTGAGTTTCTGAACGATTCCGGTCAGGGAGATGAGTCTCTCAACCGAGGAGACGGCTCCGGTGAGGTAGAAGCCGAAGCGTGGGACAGGGGAGAAGCCGATAAGGAAGAAGGCGACGGCTCCGGTGGAACCTTAAATCTCGCAAACACCGGCGAGGTGTATATATGTATTTTTGTAATTAAAATGCTGTTGTCTATATATACATGCATATATTAACACTCTTTCTTCTTTTAGCCCTCCAGATCGAGAACTTCTTCCGTAAGAACAAAACGAGGCCCAACAAAAAAGTTGGATGACACTGTGAGGTATAGGATCGACGTGGTCGGTGTAGATGGCGAACCGCAAGCTCCCGTCGATGTCACAAGAAAATTTGTCAAGCAATGCGGAGTTCTTGTGAGGGACTACATCCCGATCACCGTTCAAGAATGGAATTGGCCAAGCGGCGGTGGAGTCCCGTATGTCGGCGACAACACAAAGGTAAGCTTTTTGACAAGCTCATGACTAATTTCCTCCTGCCGGAACCAGATGTGACTCCAGATGAGGAGGAGAGAGCAAGAAGAGAGCTTGTGCAAAGAGTCAAGAAGTTTGCTCTCAGCAAGATGGCCGATGCATTCAAGAACAGGAAGAAGAAACGGTACCATAACTTTGTCAAGGTAGAGAAGACTCCGAATTTTGATGAAGCCGGCTATGCTAAGTTAAGACACCTGTGCGAGGATTTTGTGAACTACAAGACATCGGAGAAAGTTAAGGAAAGGTCTAGGATAAATACGGAGAACGCTGCTAAGAAACTATACCATCATAACATGGGGCCTGCTGGCTACGCCGGTTGCATGCTGTGGCATCCTGCAAAAACCACTACTAGAAAATCGCTGTGTTTTTATGCATTGCATCATCATGACCGCATGCTCATGTCATCATGCCGTATTGCATTTGAGCATCGTCATGTCATCTTGCATTTGTTTGCATAAAACTATTTTCGAAAAGCCTAGTTTTGGTTTTCTAAATACCCCGTCTTTATTTCAAATCAAAACGCCGAGTTTTGCCGGGTCTTTTATTTGTCTACAAACTATTTACAATAGTCTATTTTAAATTAAAATAAAAGTTTACTTTTATTTTGTTAGAAGGCAGCCCCAGGCCAGGCCCAAAAGCCCAGCCCGCAGCCATCTACCACCCCTCCGGAAAAATAAACCCTAATCCTAAACCTCACCCACCTAATCTACCCAGCCGCCACCTGCCTCACTCCTCCACCTCACTCCACCCAATCCATGCTCGCCACCTCCCCACTTCCTGGCCCAACCGCCTGCCACGCGAGCACATACACCCACGCCACGGTCCCACCCTGCGACGCGTCCTGGTCGCCACCAACCCACCCCGATCCGTTTCAATCCCGCACGCCAACCCTCTCCTCACATTCCCCGGTCCCACCCTGCACCTGTCGCACGCCTTCTCTCTCTCCCTCATCTCCGTCGCTCTCCCTCGCCCGAGCCCCCATTCACCTCCTCCCCATCGAGTCCACCAGCCGCCGCCACGCTCGCCTACCCAGCCCCACACCGGCCGCATCGAGGACCTCCGCCCCGCGTCTCCCCTGGGCCTCGACCTCTCTTCCCGCCGCTCTCTGCTGTAGCTCCGGCCGCCCCGCCTCCCTGCTCAGTCCCGGCACCGCTGCCGTGCTCCTCCGGAAGCCTCCAACCGAGCTCCACCTCGCCCCTCCCGTGTCGTACCGGTCCACCCCACCACCGCGCGTCGCCGCCAGCATATCTTCATGCCACGTGAGCGCCCCGTCGTCGGGATTCCCCTCTCCCACTGTCGCCTGCCGAGCATCCCCTTCAGTGCCCCCAACCGCCGTCGCGGGCGCCCACTGCTCGCTGCTGGACCTCGTCATCACCACCGCCATCTGGTCCACCGAGCCGCGTTCCCCTACTGTTGTAGGTGGAAGCCGCTCTGCGTGCGTCCTTTGAGCCCAAGACGGTGGCTCCCGTTGTCTTTTGTTTGTTTTTGTGGTTTTCTTTCGGCCACCATCGAGTTTTCCGCATGCAAGCACCCTTGTGTAGATGCCTCTGTCCAGATCTTCACCAAGGCCATGTGGGCTCATCCGCAAGACAGAAAATAGATGACGTCAAGATCTTCGACGCAGAATTGCCCGTGGATCAGTACCGATGCTGTGAGAAAAGATCCACCTCGATGAATAATTGGAGCCACACCCAAGGCCTCGTGTGGGAAGAACACAAGACCTCCTTCACGGAACACCGAGAACCGTACCCATACCCGAAGACGCCGAGTACGCCGACATGGATTCAAGACCGAACCCTCAGCACGCCAAGGTCTCCTTCCCAGAACCACCAAGTACTTCCTCTCGGACGCCAAGACCCCGAACCCAGATCCGAAGACCAATCCTGCCGAGAACAAACCCGGGCATGCCAAGTGCTCTGACCCCGAACCATCCATCCGACAAGACCTCCTTCTCGGATACCAAACCCGATCCCGTCGACCCCGTCGACCCCCGAACCCAAGATCTTCGGAACCACATGTGTGACCCTAAGCCCCTATTTTTATTATATGACATATAAATTGTCGCATTTTAAATTATTCATACTTGCATGCATATTTGGGTGTTTGGGGACATTTTGGCAATTCAACTAAATTAAATATAGAGACTATATGCAGGCTTTTCTAGTCTCATATTGGCCCCATTTAAATTTGCGTAGCAAACCGGTGCCATGTTTTGCCTAGTTAAGACAACATTTAAATTTCGGGGTATCTAAATAACTTGAACCGTTTAATTAATTGTTGGGACCCCGGTTCCGCTTAATACTGCCTAGTTACACCGCATCTGCATCATATCATAAGCATGCCGGATCTTCTGCCGTACTATTAAATATTGCATTCGGTGTTTCTTCTAGTGTTTGCTTCTTCGCGGATTAGGCCGATGAGTTGATGTGAGTATCGACAAGTTCTCCGGATATGATCCTTCGGCTATGTTTCCCAAGCGAGCATCTCTTCCCCTTCTATCTATTTTGCATTTATAGTCTTTATTTCCTCCTGTTGATCTATTGCTATCCGTGTCAGGATGCTTTAGTTTCCAAACACCAGTTATGTCCCGTGCAGCCTCTATATTGCCTTGGACACCTCCTAATACCTGTGTTTGGTAGATAGCTGGCCTTGCGAGTCGTAGTTGCTTGCTCAGGTGCGATCTCGTGTTGTCGAGTACCACAGTTGATGGTATGCTGACAGATGTTTATGGTGGAGATGCTTATTGGTGGAGATGATCAGGACTTTAAATACAACTATTAAAATGCTAGATATAACTAATGCAGAGGCATCGGTGGGCAATAGATGTTATTTGGTTCTTCCATGCTCACTTGTGTCCCATAGGACCCCGAGTACTTGATACCTATTCCTTGATTTTTCGCACTATCCACATCCGGGAGGCCGTGGACCCTCCTGAGCTAGAGCTTGATTCATTTCTATTTTCTTGGGGCCACAAAGTAGTTTGGGGCTTTATTACTATCTTATACTTATGCCATGTTACTGCTTTATTTAAGATTGTGCGTGGAGCACCTGTACTGTTTAGGATCGTGACACGTTTTTGCTGTATCGACAAGCCCAGTCACACTTTCGGGTTCCCAATCGTTTATAGCCGTCCACACAAACCCTGGGTCCATTCCGGAGCCGGCCAACTTCGTTGCGGGTAGCTTAGTGGGGTGGCTCCCTGAAATATTTCTGAATCCTGTGTTCGCTTTGTCGTGAATGCCTCATTGGGTTTTGAGTTGGTTTTTCCGAGGTTGATTGAGTGTGTGTTGCTATTTGTACACCCCTGCAGGGTGAAACTTTCTGAAAGCCATGTCCGCGGTTATGGACGACTTGGAGAACAGTATCTCGATCATAGACAAGCATAACTAAAGTAGTGCTATAAATTTGACTTAATATGTGATTAGTAAACAGATGCAACTATAACGGAATGGATATTAAAAATGCCAACAACTGGTGGATCTGTGGTGATCTGGGTCATACTATACCTGCCTAGTAAGTATTGCAACTCCAATGGAATGTGATAAAAGTGCCATCAACTGCTGGGTTTTGGGATTCCTCAGGACAACTATATCTGACCAGTAAATGTTCCAACTACAACGGAATGGCCATTAAAACTGTCCACTACTTATGCTTCGGGATGACTCGTGCTTTATATCTAATTAGTAACTGCTGCAACTATAACAAAATGCGTAAAATTGCCAACTGTGTGAGTTCCTTGGTCCGACTTCCTCGTTTGATCTCGAGGGGGAAATACCAGGATGGGTTTGTTTGGTGTTAGCTTCAGGTTGGATCCGAATAGGTCTTTCTTATCCCTCTCTGATAACCGCCAGTTGAATCGAGTCTATAGGTTGTTTAGTGCCGCTGCGCTGTCGCTTTAGCCCACCATACCTATGTAGGCGAGAGCCGCCGAATTCTAGCCTCGCCATGTACTGGCCTCAGTACAGACGCTCCTCTTTTTTCCTTTGCCCTTTGTCGGCACCCCTTTTGTTGTAGCAGGTTTGAGATCGACGTCGTTAGCAGGATTACCCTTCCGGCTTGGCCTGAGCAGGGTTAAGGACGCCATTGGTTATTCTTCAGGGCTCTTAGCCCCATTTGCATCTTGTCCATAGTCGGACGCTCTGTCGTTTTCAAGGTGATTTGGATCTTTGTATTGTATATCTGTATTCTTGACGCGTTGAGTCGCTATTGTATATATATCTGTTCTGTGGGTCCCATCGAGGACTGTTGTGTAATGGTATTACTTCGTTTTCCACCCGCACGAAAGTGCCTGGTGGGCGTCCTTCAATCGTTTCTGTGCAGGTTTGGCGGAAAGGGCTAAAACTTGCATAGGGCCGATTCGAGGGTGTTACAGAGTAGTATCAGAGCTCAGGAGTTGCGATACCCCACAAGTCCAGCCTGTAGGATAACCTAGCTAACGGCCGAAGTAGAGTGTCAAAACTAATTTTGCAAAATCGGTTGGATAGATCTGATTAGGTCTGATTTTACTCCTTACCCCTCAGTTGTTCTCCACTTACCTCCGCGTGTTTTGATTCTACTCTCTTATCTTTTCTTTGAGTCCAGGAATTCTTGTGGTTGGGTTTCCGTCGTACCTTCAGGGTTTCGCTTCCTCCTTTGGTAACGGTGCTTCTACATCCGGTCTTCATGCTATCTGAGGAATCCTTCATCTATTGTACTTCTCTTTGTTCCCTCTCGTGCTTTCCGGTGTTTTCCGACGCGACGACACCCTCTATGCCAGATCCGATGCAGAGCCTGCATCACTCCTTTGTTTCCGAATCTCGATTGTCAAGATCTTCAGTCTGAATTCTGAGAGTTGGTTGCACGATTCTTTTGTTCATGTACAGAGTAATGCTTTGAGTGTGGGATGGAGTAGCTACCATACCACTACTCTTATCATTCGCTTTGTACATTGAATTGGAGGATCAATGCAATTTTACTCCATCCACGGAAGCTAGGGGTGGCTTTATTTGCTGATACCTCTACCTTCGCCCTTTGTTCCCGGAGTGTTCTCTCGACGATCACGGACAACGACCTCTTGTTAGTGGTGTCGCGAGGATCTACACGAAGCAAGAAGATTCAGATCGCGGACCTTCTTCCCGGTACCATGAGGCGGATCTCGAGGGCGAGATCCATTGTTAGTGGTGTCGAATTGTGGCATCCTGCAAAAACCACTACTAGAAAATCGCTGTGTTTTTGTGCATTGCATCATCATGACCGCGTGCTCATGTCATCATGTCGCATTGCATTTGAGCATCGTCATGTCATCTTGCATTTGTTTGCATAAAACTATTTTCGAAAAGCCAAGTTTTGGTTTTCTAAATACCCCGTCTTTATTTCAAATCAAAACGCTGGGTTTTGCCGGGTCTTTTATTTGTCTACAAACTATTTACAATAGTATATTTTAAATTAAAATAAAAGTTTACTTTTATTTTGTTAGAAGGCAGCCGCAGGCCAGGCCCAAAAGCCTAGCCCGCAGCCACCTACCATCCCTCCGGAAAAATAAACCCTAATCCTAAACCTCACCCATCTAATCTACCCAGCCGCCACATGCCTCACTCCTCCACCTCACTCCACCCAATCCATGCTCGCCACCTCCCCACTTCCTGGCCCAACCGCCTGCCACGCACGCACATACACCCACCCACACACCCACGCCGCAGCCCCACCCTGCGACGCGTCCTGGTCGCCACCAACCCACCCCGATCCATTTCAATCTCGCACGCCAACCCTCTCCTCATGTTCCCCGGTCCCACCCTGTACCTGTCGCACGCCCTCTCTCTCCCTCATCTCCGTCGCTCTCCCTCGCCCGAGCCCCCGTTCGCCTCCTCCCCATCGAGTCCACCAGCCGCCGCCACGCTCGCCTACCCAGCCCCACAACGGCCGCATCGAGGACCTCCGCCCCGCGTCTCCCTGGGCCTCGGCCTCTCTCCCTGCCGCTCTCTGCTGCAGCTCCGGCTGTCGTCGACCTCCAAGCCCCCCCGCCTCCCTGCTCGGTCCCGGCACCGCTGCCGCGCTCCTCCGGCAGCCTCCAACCGAGCTCCACCTCGCCCCTCCCGCGTCACACCGGTCCACCCCGCCACCGCGTGTCACCGCTAGCATCTCTTCCTGCCGCGCGAGCGCCCCGTCGTCGGGATTCCCCTCTCCGGCCGTCACCCGCTGAGCTTCCCCTTCAGTGCCCCCAACCGCCGTCGCGGGCGCCCACTGCTCGCTGCTGGACCTTGTCGTCACCGCCGCCATCTGGTCCACCGAGCCGCATTCCCCTACTGTTGTAGGTGGAAGCCGCTCCGCGTGCGTCCTTTGAGCCCAAGACGGTGGGTCTCGTTGTCTTTTGTTTCTTTTTGTGGTTTTCTTTTAGCCACCATCGAGTTTGCCGCACTCAAGCACCCTGGTGTAGATGCCTCTGTCCAGATCTTCACCAAGGCCATGTGGGCTCATCCGCAAGACAGAAAACAGATGACGTCAAGATCTTCGACGCAGAATTTCCCGTGGATCAGTATCGATGCTGTGAGAAAAGATCCACCTCGATGAACAACTGGAGCCACACCCAAGGCCTCGTGTGGGGAGAACACAAGACCTCCTTCACGGATAAATTGGAGCCACACTAGTTATGTCCTGTGCAGCCTCTATATTGCCTTGGACACCTCCTAATACCTGTGTTTGGTAGATAGCTGGCCTTACGAGTTGTAGTTACTTGCTCAGGTGCGATCTCGTGTTGTCGAGTACCACAGTTGATGGTATGCTGACAGATGTTTATGGTGGATATGCTTATTGGTGAAGATGATCAGGACTTTAAATACAACTATTAAAATGCTAGATATAACTAATGCAGAGGCATCGGTGGGCAATAGATGTTATTTGGTTCTTCCACGCTCACTTGTGTCCCATAGGAACCCGAGTACTTGATACCTGTTCCTTGATTTTTTGCACTATCCACATCCGGGAGGCCGTGGACCCCCCTGAGTCAGAGCTTGATTCATTTCTATTTCTTGGTGACACAAAGTAGTTTGGGGCTTTATTACTATCTTGTACTTATGCCATGTTACTGCTTTATTTAAGATTGTGCGTGGAGCACCTGTACTGTTTAGGATCGTGAGACCTTTTCGCTGTATCGACAAGCCCATTCACACTTTCGGGTTCCCAGTCGTTTACAGCCGTCCACACAAACCCTGGGTCCGTTCCGAAGCCGGCCAACTTCGTTGCGGGTAGCTTAGTGGGGTGGCCCCCTAAAATATTTCTGAATCCTGTGATCGCTTTGTCGTGAATGCCTCGTTGGGTTTTGAGTTGGTTTTTCCGAGGTTGATCGAGTGTGTGTTGCTATTTGTGCACCCCTGCAGGGTAAAACTTTCTGAAAGCCGTGTTCGTGGTTATGGACGACTTGGAGCACAGTATCTCGATCATAGACAAGCATAACTAAAGTAGTGCTATAAATTTGACTTAATATGTGACTAGTAAACAGATGCAACTATAACAGAATGGATATTAAAAATTCCAACAACTGGTGGATCTGTGGTGATCTGGGTCATACTATACCTGCCTAGTAAGTATTGCAACTCCAATGGAATGTGATAAAAGTGCCAACAACTGCTGGGTTTTGGGATTCCTCGGGACAACTATATCGGACCAGTAAATGTTCTAACTACAACGGAATGGCCATTAAAACTGTCCACTACTTATGCTTCAGGATGACTCGTGCTTTATATCTGATTAGTAACTGCTGCAACTATAACGGAATGTGTAAAATTGCCAACTGTGTGAGTTCCTTGGTCCGACTTCCTCGTTTGGTCTCGAGGGGGAAATACCAGGATGGGTTTGTTTGGTGTTAGCTTCAGGTTGGATCCAAATAGGTCTTTCTTATCCCTCTCTGATAACCGCGAGTTGAATCGAGTCTCTATAGGTTGTTTAGTGCCACTGCGCTGCCGCTTCAGCCCACCATACCTATGTAGGCGAGAGCCGCCGAATTCTAGCCTCGCCATGTACTGGCCTCAGTACTGACGCTCCTCTTTTTCCTTTGCCCTTTGTCGGCACCCTTTTTGTTGTAGCAGGTTTGAGATCGACGTCGTTAGCAGGATTACCCTTCCGGCTTGGCCTGGGCAGGGTTAAGGACGCCATTGGTTATTCTTCAGGGATCTTAGCCCCATTTGCATCTTGTCTGTAGTCGGACGCTCTATCGTTTTCAAGGTGATTTGGATCTTTGTATTGTATATCTGTATTCTTGACTCGTTGAGTCGCTGTTGTATATATATCTGTTCTGTGGGTCCCATCAAGGACTGTTGTGTAATGGTATTACTTCGTTTTCCACCCGCACGAAAGTGCCTGGTGGGCATCCTTGAATCGTTTCTATGCGGGTTTGGCGGAAAGGGCTAAAACTTGCATAGGGCCGATTCGAGGGTGTTACACATGCCTAAGTGGGATGCACTTGAGGTGAATTACATAGCTGCCGGGATCAGACCAGAGCCCGCAACATGGACACCACGGTCGAGAAACTGGTTTTACGTCCATGGGGGCACGTTGGACAAAGAAGGGAGGGCAATATATAATCAGAAACACAAAGATGATCCCCTACTGCCCATCGACGATATTAGGAATGCAGTAGATGATGTTGCAGTGGGAAGATTCGTTCCCGATAGAGAGAACGACAAGCTCACACGGGCCCTTAAAAATCCCGAACACGACGGACGAGCACGAGGCACACCAGGCTCCAAGCCGTGGAAGGTTACCTTCCCCCCAGAAATGAAGAGATATCCCGATAAAAGCCATCATAGGAGAAAGGAAAGGGAGGCAGCTGAGAAAGCGGCCGCTGCAGACCGGCTGCGTAATGTAGAAGAAGCATTAAAGCGGCACCAGGATCAACTCGACATACTTAGCCAGCAAGGTACTAGCGGCCAATCTCAGCGGCACGTGGTAGAAGCTGTATTCGAGGGTACTGGCGCCCCATCAAATAAGAAAAGCAGTGTCGCTTCCACGCAGCTCCATGATGTTGATGATGATGCACCGACGACATCTCCTCCTAAATGCTACCCAGTGGATGATATCACGGAGACAACAGCTTGTGAGCTAAAGGTGCAGGTTATGAACTTAAGGGTGACGGCGGCGATCGGCATGGTGGTACCAATTGGGCCTAACCCAGCTTGGCATTGCAGACCGGTTCCAAAAGGGTACGCTGTCGTCACGGTGGATGAGGTGAAGGAAGATTTTGAGGAGCTGAAGCTAGACCACCCTGCAGGGGAAGATATGGAGCTGACTCAACTAGGAGAAGCCAAAGGGGGGACTATTCTATGGCTAAAGGAGCGCATCATGCTTCCAAATTATGTGCCGCCAAGGCCACCCACTCCTCAGAGCAGCAATCCACCTTCGCCGCCACCTCACCATTCTCCAGCGCAACCGTCGCCTTCACCGCCTCACCGCTCAGCGCAACCGTCTCCATCGCCGCCTCAGCCGTCTCCACCGCCGCTTCAGCCCTCTCCGTCCCTTGAGCCTCAGAGACAAAAGCGGAAGTATACTAAGGGGGGCAGCACCACCAGCAACAGCAAGAGCACGTTCCGATCACCGAGACATAAGCAATCGTCCCTCCCAAGAGTACCTCATCAGAATATGAAGAAGCTACCTTGCGAGAAGACACATGAGGAAACTGATGCGGCCACAGCTACCCATTACGAAAAGTGGAAGATTGACATGGCTAGAAAGAAAAAGGCGATAGAGGCATTTTGCCCAGTCACCGCAGAAGATAAAGCCAAAGCAGCCGCGCTTAAGATTCAGCTTCACCAACCCATAGCGCTCACATCAGACTATAATCGCTCTATTACCAAGTCGGCTGAGGCAAAAGAGCGGAGAGTCGGGAAAGAAGTTGCCTAGCTCGGACAACAGAAAAATCAATCGATCGAACCGCTCAAAGTGTACGATACCAATGAGTGGATGATCCAGGAGCGGCATGATCCGAACATTGATCCGGAGTTTGTTCAACTGTACGGAGAAAAAGCCCAATTATATGTACTATCTATTACTAAGTACATGAGCCGTATGCATGAGTTTGAGGGGTACCAAGAAACAGCATACGTGTACCAGTACGAGGCTCCTCTCGTCAAACCTGAGTTAGTTAAAGATCTACCAACAAAAATGCGAAGATTGCATAAATGGTACATCCAAACCTGTGCTGATTCCAAAAACTGGATCTATGCTGCATATAAACACCACCATTGCGGTCATGGAGATGGCTTCATACTGATTGAATTTCCAGAATTATTTCAGTTTTACCAACAAGACGCCATCGACAAAGCTATCATCAGTGCCTATTGTTTGTAAGTATTATTAATTTCTGTAATTAAGTCTTTCTAGCTCATCTCATTCGTTGCTTGTATAATCTTACTAATCACTATACTAATTATATATGCAGAATGAAGATTCAAGAATGCAACAAAGGACAAATCTTTGACCTTGGGTTTGTTGACTGTAATTTCGTTCATGAAGTTACTCTAAAAACAAATCCCATAGAGATAGAGGATAACTTGTTCAAAGCGTTGAAGTATTTCAACAACAGAAGGGAAATACTATTTCCTTACAACGATGCGTGAGTGTTACAGTCTTGTACACATTCTATTTTCGATTACTCGATGTTAAGCGTATAATTGACTCGTGTTATATTTTGTTAGTGTGTCAAGCTTCCACTATATTCTCTTAATCATTTCTGTTGACACCAGAGTAGTAAAAGTCCTGGACTCGAAAAGCACACCATTAGAAAAGTGGGCGGACATGCAGGAATGCCTCCAGAGGGCTTGGAAACGGTTCACCGCCAAAACTAGGGGTGTTTGGAAGCCAGAGCTTACATTTCAACCATTGATTGTAAGTACTACTTGCTAGATCTACGCATCTCTTTGATTCTAGTTTCAATACCACCATTATCATGCTTGATTATTATTTTGATTGAACTCCATTCTCGTAAAGTGCTTGAGGCAGGAAGCCGGGAATAACTTATGTGGATACTATGTCTGCGAGTTCATTCGCCAGACGACCAAAGAGAAGGGGGCAGACCGGAACATCAAAAAAATTGAAGTACGATAAACAATAATCACAACTTTATTTTATTACCACCAATTGTGTTTAGTTTCATTCATATATATTGATCCCCTTCTTTATATTAGATCGAACAGATGCGGGACGGTCTTCTATCATAAGAACGTGTGCAAGCAATTCAAGAGGAAATTGCCGGATTCTTGTTAGAACAAGTCCTATCCGAAAGGAGAATACTATTACCCACTTCATTTGGAAGGGTGAAGTGTATAAAAGAAGTGTAAATTAGATCAAATTCGTGTGAGAGTATCGTTTGTAATTATAATATGTTTCGACCAAGAAGACGGATGAGACGGTGTATATATTTGTGATCATGCATGATGTGTAATATATATATCGTGGTTTCATTATTGCTGTATATATGTAGTACCATTAAATTTATAAAAAAAATCCTGCCATGGCAGAAAAATAGCCCGAAATCCTATCGCGGCACAAAACCCTGCCGCGGCAGAAAAATAGCCCGAAAATCCTGCCGCGACACAGAGACCAATGATCCCGATTCGTGCCAAGAACCGGGACCAATGATCCACCCCGCCCGTCTCTGGTGCTGCCACGTGGGGACCCACTGGTCCCGGTTTTTCCCACGAACCGGGACCAATGATCCACCCCCCCTCGTAGCTCGTCCGCCCACGTGGAGACCCATTGGTCCCGGTTCGTGCGCGAACCGGGACTAGCATTAGTCCCGAGTGATTGGTCTCGGTTCTGGAACCGGGACCAATGGGCCTTATGAACCGGAACTAGAGGCCATTTTTCCACCAGTAGGTTGGGGGTGTATATTTATGGTTTACCTCAACCACTCATATAGTGCCCGAACGACTTGAAAATTGTGGGCAGCTGGCTTGCCCAAATGGGTGTGCCACTCTATATCATGAATCCCCTTGATGTTGCGGTGGAACATGGTCCCGTCATAATAGACGCTCGGGCACAACACAAGAAAGTTCTTCATCATCCAAGGCACGTGGTTGCTAGATCATGTGACACTTGTTGGTGCCCATCGCCTTCATCTTTGCTTGGGAAATAGCTCAATTTTTTCGCATATAGTGGGGAAATGTGGGGAAATTAGACGATGGCGGAGGGGCAAATGAGATCGAGGGGGAAGCAAACGGGAGGTGCAGGATTCGAGTGATGACTATCCGTGTTGGCCCCCTAAGGAAAATAAGGGGGGCTAATTAAGGGCATTGAATGTTAGGGTTTGTATGTGAAGAGATATATGAGCATTAGGTGATGCCAGGGGAGGAAAGGAACTAAAAATTATCTGAGCCGGTTTTCGCTGAAATTTAATAAGATTTTTTTTTTGAAATCATTGTAGTTCCCAAAACCAGCTAGAATGTTTAACTGATTTACACCATCTCAAGCTGAGATTATTGGTTGTCCACCAGTTCTTCTAATCAGCCTTTTTGTTTAACCTCTCAAATATGCTTATTGTTGTTGGTCTCGGCTATATCGAGACGAGGGCTATACAATAACAGTTTTACCAATATCAAAATAACTTTCTCAGTAGTAGTCTCCATACAATTTTCCCAACAATGTGATATTATAAGACGTATATAATAGGAAAAGGCTAAAAAATTTAAATAATACATTTTTTTAATCAATTTCACGAATATTACGCAAAAAAAGGAATTTACAGATCTAATGCACTATCGTTTTTTAAAAAAACGACGAGCCCGAGTCGTTTTTTGAGGAGACGATCGGCCGGTCGGAATATTTGCAGCCGGCATGTCGTTTTTTGAAAAAACGACTTGCCCTTTCATTTTTTCAAAAGACGACTGGACGACGGCTGGACTGATAACCAGTTGGTCGTTTTTTGGAAAAACGATTGGCCAGATCGTTTTTTCAAAAAAAGACGGCTGCATGGATCATGCACTCCACGTTGGGTAATTTTTTTGTGCTGTTCTTTTTTGCGCCGTTTCTCTCCCGCCACCTCTTCCCACCACTTTTTCGCCGTTTCTCTCCCGCCAGTATTTCTCCCACTACTTTTTCGCGTCGTTTCTCTCCCGCTACTTTTTCGCGCCATTTCTCTCCCGCCACTTCTTCCTGTTGTTGCCCCTATAAATACTGGCACCTAGATGGTATCTCTTCACCATGTTATTCCTCCCATTTCCTTCCCCTCTCCATCATGAGTGTGTCATGTTCGGACCCCGAGTATAGGCCTACGAAGACGAAAGATGCCAGGTTGCCGCAAGGGGTGACACACGAGCGCTGTTGGTGCAGCCATCTCGCGAAGGTCAAGGATTCGATCGATTTCTCCACCTGCATGGGCATAAAGTTTTTCATGTGTCCCAACTACGATGCAAGCCCGCCCCGGCAAGCAAGTTCGTCGTACGAGAGGCCTCCGGTATGTTCCTAGATCATGGTTAATATGAACCATTCATGTTATCATGAGTTCTTTTATTCATTCCATTGATTTGCTTGCAGTCTCCTCCTCCATTTTGCAAGTGGTACCATTGGATTGACACCGAGCAGCCAGCCTGGGCCAAGAAAGAGTGTCATGACAGGAATCGAGCTGCGTGGGCTGCCTTTCATGAAGTGGAACATGCTGAAAGGATGGCCGAAGAGGAGAAGAAGGAACGGGAGAGAGAAATGAAAGAATTCTGAGCAGAGCAAGCTCAAAACCGCGAGCTGAACAGGAAGAGAAGGGAAAAGAGAAGGCAAACCGTGAGCACCAGGAACAGGTGCGCAAGGAGGCCCGTGAGGCGGAAAGGAAGAGATTAAGAGAAAGAGCTGCCGAGGCGCGGGCGGCAGAGGAACGTGGGGACAAGACCAGGAAGTACCCGCGCTGGACTTAGGGAAGGTAGACGTATGTCTCAGTACCGATGTATCTTAATTCCTGTTGTAGTGTCTTGATGTAACTTCATTTCAGTTTTAGTGTCCCGATGTATCTTAATTTCAGTTGTAGTGTCTTGATGTATCTTAATTTCAGTTGCAGTGTCTTGATGTAACTTCCTTTCAGTTGTAGTGTCTTGATGTATCTTCATTTTAGTTATAGTGTTGTGATGTATCTTTAATTCAACATGTTAGACAATGTATCTAAAATGTTTCCCACCGAAATGCTTTCCATCAAAAAACATTCCCGCCAAAATGCTTCCCGCCAGAATGTTTCCCGCCATAATGTTTCCCGCCATAATGCTTCCCGCCAAAATATCTCCCGCCAAAATCTTTCCCGCCATAATGTTTCCCGCTATATTTTTCCCCGCTAGAATGTTACCCTATAAAAACCCCTCCTCACGCAGTTGTTTAAGCAGCAGCCACCCCGTTTTTAGCCAGTATGTTTCCCTACGATCGTAGTTTCGTGCCAGACATGTCCGTCGACCTTTTTCATTTGGCTAGGAACTTTAGGGTAGACAACAATCCAGCCCCATTGGAGAAACTTATTGGTAGTAATTGTCTCCTCACTGAGCTACGTGAGGGATTGCGTAGGAAAGGGTGGCCGAAGAGGACTCCAGAGGAGATACGGCAAGAGCTACTTTGGATCAATGTTAGGTGGAGCAAGCAAAGATTCTCTAATGAAGGGGCAAGGCAGCAGAACATCACGCTTCCTTGGATTTGGATAGAAGAGAGTGAAGATGATATATTCATGACGCCTGCCGTTGGGACTAAGTGGAGAGCTAAGTGGGACGAAAGGCAGGCCAAGAAGAAGGGTAAAAGCGAGGCATCGTCGAAGGTTAAGGGCAAGCCATCATCGGTCGAGGCATCGTCGAAGGGAAAGGGCAAGAAGAGCAATGATAAGCTAGAAGAGAGTGAAGATGAAGATGATATATTCATGACGTCTGCCGTTGGGACTAAGTGGAGAGCTGAGTGGGACGAAAGACAGGCCAAGAAGAAGGGTAAAGACGAGGCATCGTCAAAGGGTAAGGGCAAGGCATGATCGGTCGAGGCATCGTCGAAGGGTAAGGGCAAGAAGAGCAGGCCATGAAGAAGGCATCGTTGAAGTGTAAGGGCATAGTCGTAGGGATAGAGAGCGTTCTTATTTATTTACCGCAAGTTATGTTGAACTGTGTTGCAAGCTATGCTGAAGTGTTTGTCGAATAAAAAATGTGTCTCATACATAGACAGCTACCTAGATAGATACAAGATACAAGTCTCATACATAGACAGATAACTAGACAGATACAAGATACAATTCTCATACATAGACAGATACCCCGACAGATACAAGATACATAGACAGATACGCAGACAGATACATAGATAGATATCACTGCCATTGTTCACGAGGTTGCCCTGGCGTCGGTGTACCCCATCCGTACCTTCTAGGAGGCACCACATTGCGGGGAGGTAGAGTTGACCCGTCACCCTGCGTCTGTGTATCCTATGTGGGGATAAGTGGTGGAGTCTGCTGCGTCTCCTGAGTCTGCTGCGTCTCCTGAGTCTGCTACGTCTAATACAGTCCAAACCAGTCAACCTGATCCTGCTGAGTCTGCTGATCCTCCTCATTAGTCGCCCACGAACCCATTGAGGACATGCTTGGGTCTCCATATCCTCCTGCTATGTAAAAATATTAAGTACTCAACGATTATACACTACATGTAACCAAAATAGATAGGAAAATTCGTACCCTCAGGACGATAGCCCATGAATGGGACTTGCGGCTGCTGCTGGTGCCACTGGTCGAAAGTAAGTTGGGGCTGCTGCTGCCACTGGTCGAAAGTAAACTGCGGCTACTGCTGCCACGCTGATCCTCCAGCTTGGTCTGTGGGTGGTGCTCTCGGTGTCTCCTACTACTGCTGCCACGCTGAGCCTCCATCCTGGTCTGGGGGTGGTGCTCTCGGTGTCTCCTGCTGCTGCCACGCTGAGCCTCCAGCCTGGTCTGGAGGTGGTGCTCTCGGTGTCTCCTGCTGTGAGATCCGTGGACGAGGCCCGTGGCGGATAGGTGTAGTGGGTGTCTCCTGCTGTGAGCCTCGGAGTAGTGCCTGGTCTGCACGCGGGGTGCGCTCCTGCGTGGAGTGACGTGGCGGGCGAGCCTGCATGGACCGACGCGGTGGATGCTGTGCTGCTCGGTGCTGAACGACGTCTGAAACGTTCGTGCACGTGATGGTCGCATAGATACTCTGTAGTCTTTCCTAGACACGCCTTACGAAGGACTGAACTCCTTGACGTGGTAGTAGAAGAGGAGCGGACGAGAGCGAACGTCCCCACTGATTCACTTCATTCTGTAGCTCCCACATCATATCGGCCTGCATTTGTATAGTGTATAAGTACACATTATATAGGCTACCAGGTGCAGTGACGAAGAAAAGTATATTTACCGCTGATTGTCTGGGCTCCATAGTCGACTGGCTAGGGTATCTTTCATCATCATGTGCGTGGTGGACGGGACGCAACCCTGTCATGCTCATGTACCTCTGTAAGTATGCACAGAATAGCTCCATATCAAACACAGGAGCGGTCCACACGTCAGTTGTTGCATTCTGCCAACCATTGATATAAGTATTAACCTGTTGAAGCCACTGATTTGCACTTCTTTTAGTACCCGTCCGAGAGTACCTGCAGTTAGATTTTGTAAGTACACAATCGGTGTAAAATTATAGATACATAATATATTAACTTACATATGCATGTCCGATGAAAGGGGCGCCTCCGGACATGGAGGATCTACCATCTGGCGAAGACCGGATTGCCTCATGACCCTCTGTTGAGACATCTCCTCCACCTGACAATCGAAGATGATCTTCGATTTAGTGAGCCAGTAGTCCTCATCTCTACGACACATAATAGATAACCCGCCGGGATATCTTGCGGCTGCCTCAGCTATGGTGTACGGCTCCCAAATGACCGATTCCTCCTTCAACGTGTCGAACTGCTCGCTGAATGCCGGGTAGCAGCGGGTTACTTGTTCTCCCACGAAACGACAATGTTGGATTAAATAGTTGTTAGTTTCCTTCATAGTGCAATATGGACCATGCGATTAACTGAACCTTTTAACTTACCTTGCATCGTGTCCAATGTGTACCGAATGTAGGCATGTCAATTCTCTCGTGGTCAAACAGCATATCAGACTCATAGACAACGGGGCGCTCTCCCTGGACGATTACCGCTTGATTCTTTGCTACCTCCGGACGTCCAATAGGGAACCTCTCCCATGACCACAGCTACAGAAATAATGGGCATCCTAGCAAGGCAGATTTTTCTTTGGTTAGCGTACAGCCCGTGCACATACCTCAGTACGTTGCTACTAAGACAGCAGAACCCCAACTCCATTGTGTGATGTTGTTCTGGCACGTCGCCTCCGCGATCTCTCTAGCATAGAGGATGTAGCGTGCACTGATGGTTGAGACGTGGTTCTCGGTGAACATCACCTTCCCAAGTAGCCACAGTAAGTACGCCTCAAGGCTGCGCGTAATTTGTGGCTCAGTCATCAGAACGCCTGGGTACCCGAACCTCTGTATCTGCATTGGTTAATAGAACAAGTTTTAGCATCGTGTGATATGAAAATAGGTGTGTCAAATACGAAGATACTGAGTAGCAAATGAACCTGATAGTTCTGCAACCAATCAAATTTGGGCCCATGATTCTCATACGTGAACTCCGGAACTCCTTCACGAATGCCATAGAATCGTTGGGCCATTTTTTGGGCCCAATTCGCCGGTGCATCCACCGGGCCTATTAGCACTCCAGCCAACGGCAGGCCCAGCAAGTACGAGACATCCTGCAGTGTAGGAGCCATCTCCCCCCACCGAAAGTGGAAAGTGTGAGTCTCGGGCCGCCATCGATCCACTAAGAAGGTGAGCAATGACCCGTCGTAGCCCATGCGCGTGGTCTGGAATCCATGGTGTCGTCCTTCTATCTCCTGCGTATGAGTGGCCTCAACCAGACGCACAAATGGTAATAGTCCGACCCACTTCAACCTGCATACCGAGATAGCATTACAATTTGTTTACTTTGGCCCTCAAATATTTGAACCCCAACTAGAAATAAATGTCTCATACCTCTGCAGCCAATAAGGGTGTATCATCCAGTTAGACATGGGAGTGCAAGTGATAAGGTGCTTCAAACTCCCTGGTTCCGCATCCAATAAAGTTGACCGGTGCTTTCTATCAATATCAGCATTAAGCAAAGATCCCGCCATCTGCATAATTTAGAACATGGTTCCATAAGAATTACAAATTTAGAACATGGTTTCATAAGAATTACAAATTTAGAACATGGTTCCATAAGAATTACAAATTTAGAACATGGTTCCATAAGAATTACAAATTTAGAACATGGTTCCATACGAATTACAAATTTAGAACATGGTTCCATACGAATTACAAATTTAGAACATGGTTCCATACGAATTACAAATTTAGAACATAGTTCCATACGAATTACAAATTCTAGTTTCTTCCTCTGCCTCTTGTTCCTCGCCTGCCACGTCTGCCACGTCCACGAGGAGCCGCTCCTCTAGTCCCGAAGATATGGCAATTGGTGTCTCTATGACCAAAATGATTACATAGAAAACATTGTCTAGTAGGGCCTCCGGCTTCAGATTCATCCATATCATTACGGATGCGAACACATTGTCTCCTTCCTCTGTCTGTCCGCATTAGTCCAGGATCTGGGATGTAAATCCTTTCACCGGGGTTTACTTTGTTGAAATTGCCCCATGCTCTATATCCCATCATCTCGCCAGTCCATGTATTGATCACCGACTCCTTAAGAAAATAAGGAGACACAAACGATCTCGCATCCATACCTAACCGCCCACACGCAGCAAGTACATGAGAGCAAGGCAGATGCAGCAGCTTGGGTTTGTTGCAGGTACACTCACACGTCGGCCAAGCCTCATTGCCTATCCTCACCTCTTGTGTCTTTACCTCTTCTCTAGATC
Organism: Avena eriantha; assembly: GCA_910589775.1. NCBI lineage: Eukaryota > Viridiplantae > Streptophyta > Magnoliopsida > Poales > Poaceae > Avena > Avena eriantha. The sequence continues at coordinate 263,722,078 of OU342743.1, read as the reverse complement.
CGATCCTGTTGGAAGGGAGGCGAACCTCAAATCTTCGTTCTTGATTACCGATGGCGATGACGTGCATAGACCGAGCCTTTTCCATTTTTTGCATTCATGTAATCCATTATCTTTGAACAGTACCTCGTGTTTGGGTTGTTGATGATATGCATCTGAGCAAGCTGAAGTCTGTCTCTGAAGTACTTCAACGTTCCGGTGAAAATACACTCCACAATAGCTGTTAATGGCAGAGCCCCGCTTCCTCTCAAGACGAAGTTGTAAGTTTCGGCAAGATTTGTAGTCATGACGCCAAACCTAGCACCATGAGTGTCGTGCAACAGAGACCACCTCTCCACAGGCTCGTGCTCTATCCATTCCTGAAAATTCTTAATCCGTCTGCCAGGCCTCCTCCTAGTACCGGGTTGGTCAAATCCTGGCAAATCGCAAAGAGCAATTGGTTCTTCCTCGGATGGTGCTGCTCCAGCTACTGTCTGTGCAGCTACCGCGACCGCATGAGCCGCCACAGCTGCTGCTCTAGCTGCTTTCCTCTGCCTAACATGTTTTTTTGTAAATTCATCTAGATAGGCCCGACACTTGATATACTTCCACTCCTGGTTCTGCTTGCAAAGCTTCTTGAATAGGTTCATCAGGGCCTTGTTCCTGAACTGTGAGAAAAAGTTAGCCCCTAGATGCCGCATGCACCAACGACTCTGCATGTCTAGCCATGGAGTTGGTTCATCTGGAGTAGGCTGAGTCAGCTTCCTTATCGCGCTGAGTATATCCGGATGCCTGTCATGTAGGACGCATACATTCGATACATCCCTCACAACCGCTATCTTCAGCTGCCTGAAAAACCATACCCAACTCTCGGTGTTCTCGCTCTCCACGAAAGCAAATGCAAGTGGAACAACTTGATTGTTCCCGTCTTGACCTATGGCAGTCAAGATCGGGCCCCTGTACTTGCCAGTGAGAAATGTTCCATCTACACAAATGACAGGTCGACAGCGAGTGAAAGCTTCTATGCATATAGCAAATGAGAAGAACACTTGATGTAGCACCCTCAAATTGGGTTCTTGAGGCAATGTTAAGTGTTGGATGTCGAGGTATGTGCCTGGATTCCTAGCCTGCAGTGTCTGCAGCATCCGAACAACACAGTCGTATCCATCTCGAAATGAACCAAATCTTGTCTCTAGTGCCCTCTACTTAGTCCTCCAAGCCTTTCCGTAAGATATATTGTAGCGAAATCTGGCAGCAACTTTGTTGATGATAGCTTTCACCACCATGGCTTTGGTCTCCACTATCTCAGTGTATAACAGTCTAGCTAGGAGGGTTGACGTGAGATTACGATGGTCTTGCAGGACATTGTCAAGTTGACATGTGTGCTGCACAACATCGCTAACCTTCCAGTTGGTGTCATATCGAGGAACATGGGCATGGACCCTGGCAGGACACCCAGCTACCTCGCAAACCAAAGTCAAATATTGTTGAGATGACACTTTTGTTTTGAAAACCCGTTGCGTGGACAATGCCCACTCAACGATTGCTTACTGTAGATGCCTCTTGCTAGGATATAATGCACCAATGGAGATGTTGTTGGCGTGATACTGCCACGAGGAATCATGCCCATCGTTCACATTCATTGCTGCTGTGTGGTCTTGATTCCATGATGCCGGAATGGGTTGGTCCTCTTGATCAGACTCAGTGAAATCATAAGAGCTATCACTATACCCTTCTGAATCTTCGGCTTCCATCTTATCTTGCAACCAACCGTCGTGTATCTCGTCCTCATCGACCTCACCACTGAAAATATCTTCTCCTGTCCCTTGACTACCTTCAACTGATTCATGTCCAGTGTGTGCAAAACTACTCTGACCAGGTTCATAACTACCTCCATCGGTGTGTGCATAACTACTCTAACCAGGTTCATAATCACCACCGCCATCTTGGCCTTGACTGCTCTGGTCATCATAGTAGCCACCACCACCTCCGTCTTCGGCTTGACTACTCTGCTCATGATCATAACCACCACCAGCATGGTGTGTCTGACTATTCTGGCCCTGATCATAAACAGGCTCTTTCGCCACAGGAAGCACTAAGACACTGGGGTTAACTACCCTATGCAGACAGGCTTTCACCCATTTGACCCATCTAGCTTGCTCTTCTATCGGTCTAAAAAAAATCAGGTTTAATCCTTGACTTTGTCCATAATACATGCACACCGACAGTATGGGTGGGAGGGAGCCCTAAACGAGCACATAACCAATCCTTCAACTTAATAATGGGGATGGTTTCAGGATCCTGGAGCACTTCATCAATACAATAAAAATCGCTCAAATCAACTCCATTCTGGTTTGTTTTGACGACACCGTCACCATAGTAAAACCTAAACACTACATTATTGGACATAACTTCTGGCCTAAAAAAATACCACAATTTGTCAAATGCCCGTACAGTGGCAGATTTTAGCAAAAAAATATACTAATATTCCTATAGCCGAATAATCTTGCATAGCCCGCAAATATAATTATAATCCTATAGCCGAATAATCTAGCAGCTAACCTACCACATTCAAAACTACAGATGAAATAAAACTATACAAATGACTACGGTCAGCAAGAAATTAGGGTTTACCCTTGAAGCGTGAGAAATCCTATCGTGCAACTGCCTCCACTCAACGGATCGACAACCTGCACTCAAGAACAGCTGCCTCCACTCAAGCTGCACCACCAGCCTCCACCATAGCCATTGCCCCTCGAGAACACCACGAAATGCCCTCAAAAATGCCTCAAATCACCTCACCAGATTATCCCATTAGTAGATTGGGACTCTACTAACTGTCTAATGTGTTTCAGCAGCAGATATTGGTGGAAAACGGTGCAAAACTGAGCTCCAAATCGGTGCTCTTCGCGTGGGCAGAAGAACTGGCCAGATGAACACGAGAGAGAGCGAAGGAGGAAGAAGAGAATGCGCCGGCGCAGGGCTGGGCTGGGCGCGGTGCGGGGATAAGGAGGAGCCGATCGTTGCATCGAAAAACGACACGGTCTCGTCGTTGTCTCAGAAGACGACGCACCGGTCAGTCGTTGCACGAAAAGACGAGGCAGGCTCGTCGTCTTTCCGTTGAACGACGCGCCGGCAGGGTGGGGTCGGCCGTGCTCCTTTCGGCGCCTCAAAAGACAGCCCGCGCTGGTCGTCTCCTCAAAAAACGACTCGGGCACGTCGTTTTTTCAAAAAACGACAGTGCATTAGATCTGTAAATTCTTTTTTTGCGTAATATTCGTGAAATTAATTTAAAAATATATATTATTTAAAAAAAATTAGCCAGGAAAAAGGCACAATCGGATGATTGTTTGCTTCCAATGATGGCGGCGCCTACGGGCACTTTGTCCTTCCTTGGAAGCGTCCTGAGGCATAACGCTATGTTTGATGCTGTGTACAGTCGGTTAAGAACGGATCCATAATTTCGTACTCCTAGTGAGCAATCTTACGACGGTCAGTCTTGACAATAAAATCGTGTTTTTGAAATTACAGTTAATCAAATAAAGCAGCACACTCGTGTTGAAAATAATCAACCAGGGAGTTTTTTTTGTTGCGGTGATGAATTTGACGAGAGGGAAGTTGAACGTGGAAGACTCGTAGAGTTTTCTTTGTTACAATGAGTCAACGATAGAACAACGTAAATCGTACTTCCTACGTTTTAGAATATAATATGTTTTAGCTTTGTGAAAGGAGTGTATCTAAACCTCTTTTAGTGTGTAAATTCATCAACGTCTGCTATTCGAATTAACAATTGTTTAATTAGCATCAAACCCAACAGTGTACAAGTGAAATGTATCAATCAGATACTCTGCCGTTGCGTACAAATTAACACGAGTTTTGCAATTACTTGTCAAGCCAAACAGCCCTGCTATACAAGCTACAGCTACATAGTGCATTCGCACCGCTTTGCAAAAGATGCTGCCGATCGATCGCAGAACAGCTAGTGCGCCCGCAGCAAGAAGGAAGGCAGGGGGAGCATGCACGGCTCCGGCGAGGCGTAGCAGTTTGGCCCGGCGAAGGCTGCCTGCTCCATCCTGACCATTTCCGTCGTCGTCTCTTCAGTCTGACTCTGACACAGATCGTCCTTCTCCTCCGGGCGAGGTTTCTTGTGCAGGTCCCAGCGCTCGGCCGAGGACGCGCGGCTGGGAGGGCGCTTGTTGCTGCTGCCGTCCTGGCGGCTACGATCTGTCTGCGGTGACGTGGTGCTGAAGACCTTCTTGGCATCCCAGCGCTCGACGGATTCGGCGCGTCCACTGTTTGACGAGGACGACGACGATGTGACGCTGCCGGGAGCCGTGTACTTCTTGTGCACGTCCCACCTCTCGACGACGTCGGCGCGGCAGGAGCTCCCGCCGTTGTCGGACGACGACGAGGGGCTGCAGGCCATCTTGTACTTCTTGATCGAGTCCCACCTCTGGACGAAGTCCGCGCGGCCGGGCATGGCGGAAACCGCCAACAGCAGGGTCACGCCGGACGGCGTCGGCAACAGCGGCAGCATCGTGCTCCTGGGCGGCGTCGGCAGGATCGGCATCATCTCGCTCCTCCGTGGCGTCGGAAGCAGCGGAGGGAGAAGAGAAGCTGCAGCCATGGATGCTTGCAGATCGGTTGTCACACGCGTGAGCAAACAAGAACGCCAAACGCTATTAGGTACCTAGCGCGAGCGCACGGCGGGGACGAGAGCTCTCCAGCAAAGGAATAATGAAACAGAGGGACATGCACATATAGGCTGGACGGATGGCACGAGACGGAGGAGCTCCCTGTCTGCTGTGAGTTTGTTCTCGACCCGGAGTCGGAAACGGATTGAGGACGGGGAATTTTACAATCGAGAGCCGCGGTGCCGCGCTCGCGCACGACACGGACCCGGTGTAGGAGACGCTGGCGGCCGAAGAAATGCGCGGATGTAGTATGGGCCGAAATGGAATAGTGGCCCAAGATAATTCTCCTTACCAACTCCAGCCTGGCCCTTCCCACGCCCGTCATCTTCATTATATTTTCTTCCAAAGTGAGTGGCTGTCTCCATAAGAAAAATACTAAAAAAAAATCTCAAAAAAAAAATTACCCACGCTTTCTCTCTCAAATTGTTTTGCCTGTGTGCGCGCGCGGGGGGCTATTTAGCTGTGTGAGTAAGAACTCTTCACGTCTCTTCACATGGCCCCAACGACAATCCGTCTTATTAGAGAAAGTCTTTCACACTTCATTTTATTTTCTCTGAAGCCTAAAAAGGCATATATTAACTAAGTACAATCTTTACCATAACAAACCCTAAAAAAACAAAAATAGCAAAAAGTAAATGGGGAATTTGTTCGTTGTGTCAAGCTGATGGCACGCCATGAGCATAGCTCAACGTTGCAGCTACTCTGCAAAGGTGGAACCAAGCAATCATTGTAATCATGGCCGGGAAATCACCAGACATTGCTAGGAGGCGCCCATGACAATAATGCAAAACATGAGATGGTGATGTGCCGAAGAAGACGAAAGCCGGACGAGGACACCAACCCCGTCTCGACGAAGATGATGTCACAAGGACTTATTGTTGAGATCAATGTCACCGCGAAGCAAGACATAAGCATTGTGGTTGATGACTCTCTCTCACTGCCTACGAATTGGATGATACACATCATGTGCCCGATGATGACGAGGGAATAAGGGCCACCACGACGGGTTAGGGCCGGAGGTAGTCATCCAAATGTGTCGATGATTCCACCACCTGGACGAATGACTCGAGGATGCCAAAAAATATCTAAAGAGCTAGAAACTTCTCACGAGCATGAAGATCCATGGTCTTTCTGTGGGGCCCACGGATTAATCCTCTGAGAATCCATGTTATGCACACACCATAATCTCATGATTAGTCTGTCGTGGCACATAACCGACAATGATCAACATCAACATCCATTACTTAAGCGGATACAAGTCATACCTTAATTGCCATTATCGCTATCTCGGTCATCATCAGCGGAACTTATCAAGCGTCAAGCCCGAGCCATGCCTTAACCTATAGGCAACTGACTGGCAGAACGTCCTAACTCGCATAGTCGTTAATTTCACCTTATTCTTGATATGTGACCAAGTTAATAGACAGGGACAATGCCAGTAAGTACTTTGAATATACTCGCAAACCACCTTAAGAGAATAATAATAACAAGAGGATATGCAATATGGCTATGGTAGTAGGAGGGCTCCAAGGGTGGTTCTTTTCTAAAATAGTTTCTCTTGTAGATATAGCATCTACATACCTTTGTTGAAAAGTTTTGTAAAACCTTTCTGAAATTCTTTTGAAAAGTTTTGGAAAATACTAGGATTGGGTCACCATTCGTTTCTTCCTTCCGGTCATCTCATGACCAAACTCCTTTCCTTCCTTTCCGACCATCTCATGGTCAAAACATTTCCAAAGCCTTTGCTTTTCCGAAATCCTTTTTAAAATCAAAACCAGTACCGCTCTACAGCAACCTTTCCAATCGTCCATGACCGTGGACACAGCTATTCGAATAGATTTACACTCTGCAGAGGTTGTACACATTATCCACAAGATTTGATACATTTGTCGGGATCATCCCCGGATCGTCATACGAAAGTATGCGGGTCTCGGATAATCAAACAAGACCTTCGGAATGCCCACTCTAATATAAGAGCCTACCCTATGAGAAATTTATAGTAAATGCATGGCGGCTTGCAGACCGTTCGTTCCTTCTCCGGGGTGCTAAATTACTTTATAGGGACCCCTATCAGAGAAGTCCCACCCTACGGAGATCGAAATCCCATGTAGTAGTTGTGAGACAACGTATACCACAGCAGACACACTTCCAGTCCAGCCCCTTCCCATATAGGAGTAATATGGTTGCACGGGTTAATTGTTCTAGCAAACTGCAAAGAAACATGTGTGTTTTTGTAAAAAAAATCCTCCTTTTCCTTCGTAAAAGAAAAACCTTTTTATTTTCTTAAACTTCTCTTGGTAGGTGAAACCTCACCAACGTTTTCTCATAAAAACATTTTTGTAAAACTTTTCCAGGGTCTTCCCATCCTATAGCTTTGCTTCGGCTAAAACGGGGTCTCCAAAGGGGTATGGTGTTATACACTAACTATCATACTAGGGACAAGTAGGTGTCATTAAGGTGGTTGTACTCAGTAGTACAAATGTGTAATGGTTTGGAGGAGCCAAGCCACTACCAAGATATAGATCATCATATAATAAAATAATGCAGTGTTCATAAACAGTAGGTAAAACATGCATAAATAAAACAGTAGGGCACGTCTTATGAGCAAGAAGGTGGCTTTCCAGTGATCAACAATATGGCAATATATCCCTGGACTTCTTCATAGAATACCATTAATAACCATTTTCTTCCGGTCTTCGATATATTCAGAACTATCGTGGTCAAGGATAGCATATGCAAGCAAACAAGGGCACAATCAATACAAGGCATACAATCATCAAATAAACATACAACACATCACTAGCTTCAGTAGGTTATGATAGATTGAGTCGATAGCATTTGGAATTACTATACTTGCCTTGGTGGATTTTCTTTTCTGATTTAATTGCCAAATACTACTTAATGAAGGGGTTTTGGACTAAGGCTTGGGTCTGTATGATATCAATGTATGAAAATGAAATCAACATATAGGGATTGAAATAACAGGGCCAACAAACGGGGTTTCAGGATTTTATCAATTTTCCTTAATTAGTTAGGATTATTTTAGTGAAAATAACCCTAGTTTAGTTGAATAAATTACTAGAAAAGATCTGTAGCTCAAATAAATTTGTGATCAGATTATATTGTATGACTTTCAGTTTTTGATTTTTGAGAGTTGGATTCACCTCAAGATAATTACCAGAATACCCTTGGGAAAATCCCAAAGTCAGTTCTGCATAGAATTTATCTTTTTAACCAAATTTAATATACATGGGCTATTGATATGAATCAAAGGACACATGTTAGGTATTTGAATTACTATTCTATAGAAATTGGATTCACTCACTTTGGACTTACAGAACTCCTGGAATGAAATATTTGGTGAAATAACCCCATGGAGAAGTATATAAATCACCAAAACTCATAAAGCCTCAATAATTATTGAGCTTATGGATTTAGATAGATCTTTAATTTTATGTGCTCTAAGAGTTTCAGATTTGTAAAAGCAAGTCCTACCTTAACCTAGGGAATTTTCTAAAGTCAAAATTGAATTGTTTTTGTCATTTTTCTTACAGGTGAACCATTAGGAATTTGGGAGTGGGTCCTATGGTGCATGCAAGTTACCCTTAGTACCTTTCATTACAACTTAGTTTCACTCCAGTTGGAGTTATTAAACTCCCAGAGATAATGGTTTAGTGAAAAAGGTACCTCTAGTCAAATAAATTTTCTACAATAGATTTAGTTGTTAAATTGGCTAGGGTCTTGCTCAGCATGATCGAAAACACCATAAGATACATGCTAAAATTTGTATATGAGATTTTACTAGCATTTTCCATTTTTGTTTGTATTTATTCCATGCGGCTAATTTGCAGATCTGGAAAACAAACTATAAAAAGGAAAAGAAAAAGGAATGATCTGGGCTAGATCTGACTGGACTCCCGGAACATAGTACCATGCCGGCCCATCTGTTGCTGACACGCGCAGGAGTGTGGTTGTTTCAAATCTGTCGGGCGGGGCCCGCACGTTAGCCGCTGGGGCGCCGAAGCGGTATAGGTGGACGTACGCCATTGGATTAGAGGGGGGTGGACGGTGGTGGCTCATCGTCCTCGCTGAGCCAGGGAGGACGGGGCGAAAACCCTAGCCGAGGTCCGTGAAGCTCGGGAAGCTCACTTGAGGGCTCGTCGGCGACCGTGGGTGGTGGATATGAAGCGGCACGGCGCGACGACTCCGGGGATGGGCGGACAGGGCAGGTTCCACGACCCAAAGTGACCCGCACAATGACACTAGCGGAGGAGTTCAGGAGTTCGCCGGAGTTGACCCTTGGGTGTCTACATGTCGAATAAAAGGAGGGTATAAGACAAGGATTGAAAAGAGGTTCACTCTAGGGCGAAGAGGGAGAGGAAAAGAGGCAGGGAGCAAGACATGCAAGCATAACCATGGAGGTGGCCGAAACATCTTCTCCTCCTCCTGGATAGTAGAGTGAGTGGGAGGCCTCAGGCGGATGGGAGAGGGGTGAGGTGAGGGAGAGGATTGGAAAATGAGGGCAGGAGCAGGGTGGAGGCGGCTCTGGCCTATTTAACCCGAGAGGATAGGTGTATGGTGCACCAAGTGCACAAATGTCCAAGGCTTGGTCCAGGGCTCGCTTATTGGTGGCTATAGGCGAAGGAGTGAGAGATGGTGGTGTTCTGGGTCGGGCAGGGGCAGATGAGTGGTAGTGTTGGAGCAAGTTATTTAAAAGCAAACAAAGACATGTCTCTTGTCTCTCCTTTTTCCAAGCACCAGAAAACAAGTGTTAGGGTTTACTACAAGTTTTGAGTAAAGTTGGAGATGTTTTGGTAGTGGTTTTAAGTAAAGGCTAGTTTTGAACATATTAATGATTATGAGAAACTTCTTGACTTTTGATCTAGACAAGATTCTTCAATGATGCTGGTGGATGGATGCGATCAAGGTACATCTCCAATAATTATTTGACATTTATTAGATCAGTTTAGATTATGTTTATCTCATTTATTTGAATAGTACTGAATAGATTTTATTGAATTCATTTGAGATTTTTGAATTCGATAGGTTGAGTTTTTTATTTTAGATGGTCCCAAGTAGGATTCTACACTTTGGAGAATTTTCCCAGAATTTATTGGTGAATAAAAGTAATTAAAACAATTATTAGTAAATTTCTGCCATTTAAGGAAAAGGGCAAAAAGAATTATTAAAACTCTTTAAAAATATTTATTTTTGAAGTGGAAGATAGGGTATGATATATAGTCCTCAATGTGCTTAAATCTAGACAAGTGTTTTGGATAAAATCATAATTTCTTTTATAGGGAGAGTTTAAAAGTTTTAGTAAAAGAAAGGAATTTAATTATTTTTGGGTCAAAACAATTATTGATAATATTCGATAAATTTTTATATCCAAGATAGATGATGTCCACATGTTGTACCAATCATTTACAACCTTGGGTTTTGAGACTCAAGCTTGATTTTGAAGGACATGGGATAGAGGATCTTAGGCATTATTATTCTTATACCTTCAAAACCTTGTTGAATTTTGGAGCTCATATCCCCCCTTGGGACATGGGATATATGTATAGGTAGACCAAGTTATGTATATTAGCATGGTACAAAGGGTTGAGGTTGATAATGATTGGGCTTTCCTAGGATTGATGCCAAACTTTGAATAAAATAAGGGTGCCAAAACAGATTATCGAATAGCCTCCAAAACCATATAGGTTTTGGAAGCACAAGACTCCAATTGAAACAAGTGAAGTAGGGATGGATAGACCTTTATTAGTAGAGCACAATCATGCAAATATTTGGTCAAAAGAATATAGTATGAAGGTGTGAGCTTCTGCCAAAGTAGGCATGTTGATAAGATTTGCAGAAAAGATTAATTTGTTTCCTGCCAAATCATCACCGAGAAATGGGTTAAAATCCAAGGGCAAGTGTGGGCCTTGCGAGTCCTTAAGATGGTCTACAATAGGGTTCAAGTGCATTTTCAAAAATGCATAAGGGTTGAGAAGGAGGGAGTCTCAAATATGTGATGTTGATAAAAAAATTCCAGACTTAGTTATTTTTAGCAAATTTAGAATTTTTGACTAGAATATAAGAGAGGATGGTTTGGAGATGATGCACGGTTCCAAATCATCATCAAGTGGAGGATGGTGAAGTGTATATTGAGTAGGATAGATCCATGCTTGATATTGGTCATTATTGACTTGGAAGCTTCTAGAAGGGGTTAATCCTAAGTTGATCTGGTTAAGGGTTTATATTGTCACCTTAGTGAATAGAGCTCAGATCCAACTTTAGAAACTTGCTTAGGGTTTCTAATCCTATGTTTGCTTGATCCTAGAGGATAAGTTCCTAGGGTAGGTCATGCTACTTCCTAAGCAAACAAGTCAAGCAGCAGATCAAGGCAATTTATGAGACAACAGATCAAGGCAATTCATGAGAAATCATATCAAGGAAATTCATCTTAGCAATCCACTCAAACTACTACTAGGGTTACCATCAAGCCTGGCTTGAGGTAGAGATTGGTATTTTGAAGATGTTGGAGTTTGAACTAGGTAAGGTCCTTGGTATTTCTACCAAGAGTTGAGTTCAAAAGTTTTATAAAAAGGTTTTAGAGAAACCTAGAGGTAAGAGTAGTTGAAGATTCTGTCTTGGAAACATAAGGAGATTATATCATATGGATCTCCATAATTTTGACAATGAAAGCTAATAAACTAATTTTTGTTGTCAAGGTATTTTGGCTTAGGTTTTTGAAATACCAGAACATTTGAGAATATGTAAAATAAGCCAAGACAGTTTTGTGAAATAGCTTTTTTCAACTGAGGGTGAGGTATAAAGTATATTATCTAATACACAGTAAGATGCATAAACACCAACAAACAAGCAAACAAACACTTCACTATTAAACATAAAAAGTTTTTGTTCTCCCTGATTTTTGCATTCTGGACAACCAATTAGGGTTGCTGAAAGTGGGATGTTACACTTTCCCCACCACCCAACGTCGAAACCGGTTGTGGAAAGCAAAGCAAACCTATAGAAACAAGAATTTATTATGACTCTGTCCTTAGTTCTCGCCGAAATTATGACCGTGTCAGTACGACTGGACAAGTTGTGGATTTACCCTACTGAGCAATCTTACCATAGTCACTCTTGACTATAAAATCATGCTTTGACATCACAACTAATCAGATAAAGCAACATTCTCGTGTTGAAAACAATCAACGGTGAGTTTTTTATGAGAATTTATAAGAGGAAAACAATCGCTCCCTAGCCCCTCTAAGCGAACACAAACCTAAATTGCCGGGCAATTTTTCATGACAACTTTATTTTCCTTTTTTTGGAGTTTTTGTGCACCGTCGGTTGGAAATCGAACGCGCGGGAGCATTCGCATGATAGTGGAGTCCTATTTTCTTTTTTTGGTTGCGGTAAGGAATTTCACAGGAGGAGGTTGAACGTGCAAGACTCGAAGATAACTTCGATGATAGAGCGTTACAACGATAAGAGAGTTGTAAATTGTAACTTGCATCAACAGTGTAGCACGTCTGCTAATCGAAGTAATAATTGTTTAATTAGCATCAAACCCAACGGTGTACAAGTGAGATGTATCAACCCAGTACAAATTAACAGGAGTTTTGCAATTACAGTCAACTCAAACAGCCCTGCTAGTTGCTACAGCTAGAGAGTATATTTGCACCGCTTTGCAAAAGATGTTGCTGATCGATCGCAGAACAGCTAGTGCGACCTCAGCAAGAAGGAAGGCAGGGGGAGCATGCACGGCTCCGGCGACGCGTAGAATTTCTGCCCGGCGAAGGCTGCCTGCTCCATTTCCTTGTGCTCCATTTCTCTTCAGTCTGACTCTGACACAGATCGTCCATCTCCTCAGGGCAATGCTTCTTGTGCGAGTGCCCGCGCTCGGCCGAGGACGCGCGGCTGGGCGGGCGCTTGTTGTTGCCGTCCTGCAGGCGGCCACGATCTGTCTGCAGCGACGTGGTGCTGATCATGAGCTTCTTGGTATCCCAGCGCTCGACTGATTTGGCGTGTCCGGGGCTCTCGCCGCTGTCTGACAATGACGACGACGACGTGGCACGGCCAGAAATCTTGTACTACTTCTTCTGCACGTCCCACCTATCGACGGTGTCGGCGCGGCAGGATCTCCCGCCGTTGTCAGAGGATGACGATGACGAGACGGGGCTGCAGGCGTTCTTGTACTTCTTGGTCGAGTCCCACCTCTGGACGAAGTCCGCGCGGCCGGGCATGGCGGAAACCGCCAACAGCAGGGTCTCGCTGGACGGCGTTGGCAACAGCGGCAGCATCGTGCTCCTGGGCGGCGTAGGCAGGATCGGCATCATCTCGCTCCTCGGTGGCGTCGGGAATAGCGGTGGGAGAAGAGAAGCCGCAGGCCGCAGCCATGGATGCTTACGGATCGGCGGTCACGCGCGAGCAAGAAATTGATCGATCCAACATGACTTCTGCTTCAGTGCTCCGCCCTCTCCAAACTTACAACACAACAATGGCCGAGATTTTTTCATACCCCTTCATAATCGAGAGTATGATAGACATTAGTATATTTTTTGCGTGGAATGGACATTAGTATATATACCACATATGACTGCATGTTAATATGTATTTTGCGCATGACCGTATACAATATGTATTTGTATGGTCGTGCTGGCTCCCGTCCTCTTTAATCACATACAAGACTGCTTTTCGCCTTGTCATCATCAGCGGGAAGGCGAGGAGTGGCCAGCATGGGAGGTGATGTGACTCCGCTGCACCTCTGCGATGCTCCTTGTGAGGTCAGCCAGCTCGAGAACTTTCAGTGCCACGAACGTCTGACGAAGGAGCAACTCTGCACGAGGACCTCGACACCTCATGTCCAGTTCGCCGTCGAGCGCAAGGAGGAAGTCGACATTGCTAAGAGCGTGAACTGCTCGACTAATTTCTTGTTTCCAAGCGAGAACGCGGTGAGAATACCGAGATCGACAAGATGTACAAGCAGACGACATCGACGAACAACCACGGACAACGGCGGTGATGAAGAGAAAAATGCATCTAGGCTTGCATGCTCCTAGGGGGCATCTGCACTGGAGCGCCCCGAGCGGCTCCTGCAATTAGGTCGTGGCTGAGGTATCCGCACCTTGAATCCCTCCACGTTCATCGGCATCAGCAAAACCGCATCTCCCAAATCTCGTACCTGCCAAATTGGAATGAAACGGCAAGCCGGTTCTGCGGATCGTGGACGTACGCGTAGGCGAGCCAGAAAAAAACCACGTATTGATTTGCCTTTGTACAGGTATACGACTGCTTAGATTAAGATCCAATCCACAAACTAATTAATAGCAAAGTACAATGCTACCCTTTTAAGGTTTTGAAAGGGGGGAGCACCGGAGCAGAGTCGATCCAACACCAAGAAGGCCAAATGTTATTAGCTACCTAGGGCGAGCGCACGGCCGGGGACGAGAGCTCTACAGGAAAGGAATCAAAGGAAACAGATGGTACAAATCCATGAATCCAGGACAGGCCGGCACTTATGGGCTGGACGGATGGCACGAGACGGAGGAGCTCGCTGTCTGCGAGTTTGTTCTCGATCCGGAGTAGGAATCGGATTGAGCAGGGCGGGAATTCCACATTCGAGAGCAGCGGTTCCGCGCACAAGCACGAGACGGACCCGGTGCAGGCGACGCAGGCTGGAAAACGAATGCGCAGATTATGGGCCGAACTGGATAGTGGCCCAATATAATTCTCCTTATCGTCTCCAGGCTGACCCTTCCACGGGAGCTGCTATTTCACGCCTAAGGCGTGCCTTAAGGAGGCATTGCCTAGAGGGCGATCCCAGATGGGCCGGCCCAGCTAGTCCTTCGCACGTTTCTTTTCCTGTTCCCTCGCTCGCTCTGGTACATTTGTTTCTTCAGTTCTTCTCAAAAAGAAAATTGTTTCTTCAGCCTGATTTTTTAAAATTCTACAATAATTTGTTAAAGGTAAAAACTTTTCAGATTTTATAAATGTTTAAGTTTAAAAAAAATCACGTTTGAAAAATGTTCAAGTTAAAAAATTGTTCACATCAAAAATTGTTCAAATCTAAAAAATATTCAAACGTGGAAAAAATCAGATTTGGAACAAGTTTCAAAACACCGACCGGATGAAAAAACACAGAAACCATAAGAAAATACGGAAAAACTGAAGAAACCGGGAAAACCTCCTGCAAAATCGGCCAACCCACCTCGAGAGGCAGCGTGTGCAGAGCCTATTAGCGCGCAAGCAATGAAGAGCAATTGCCCTTCCCACTCCCACTCCCACGCCCATCACCTTCTTTATATTTGACCCTAAAAATGTCTTCTTTATATTTGCTTTGCTCCCAAGTGAACACCTATGTCCATACAAAAACGAAGAACATATAGTAAGTGAACCGGTTGTAGCCGCCACGAGCCCACGAGACTACACTCTCTAGCTAGGCTTTGCGACGAGTGTTGGCCCCAAAGCTTATTGGTAATGATATTGTGGTGATATATTCAATGAAGTCCAGACATTCTCTCTCAAAAAAGAACCTGCCATCTTGTCTGTGCGTATGTTTACCTTTGTGAGTCAAAAATCTTAATGTAAAATAAGAGAATGATTTTCGCAATCCCCTCCCAAATAAGAATTAGGTAGTCACACCTTGTCGACGGTCACGAGTTGCTTCCCCTCTTCACGCGGCCCCAACAACAATTCATCTCATCGGATAAAGAGTTCCACATTTTATTTTATTTTTGTGAAGGCTAGAAAGCCATAATGCAAAGCACAAAATGGTTATATACAGAAGAAGACGAAGGTCGGACGAGGAGACCAACCCCCCGTCGACGAAGTCACGAAGATCATGTCACAAGAACATATTGTGGAGACGAATATCACCACGAAGCATGGCAAAAGCATCATGTGGTTGATGACTCTCTCCCACAACCTGCGAATTGTAAGTGGGAAAACCGCTTGTCATGTGCCCCCATGGTGACGATGGAATAAGTGTCACCACCACAGGGTTAGGGCCGGAGGTAGTCATCCAACTGTGTTGTTGTCTCCACCACCTGGACGAATGACTCGTGGCTACCAAAAGATAACTAACAAGCTAGATAGAGACTTCTCACGAGCACGAAGATCCATTGTATTTCCCCATCACCCGACATCGAAACTAGTCGCGCAAGGCAAATCAGACCGATAGAAAAAACCAATGAGGACAAGTGTCATGTGGCGGCTAGGGTGTTATTTCTCTAAAGGTTGGTGAAGAGTATATGACACACTTGTAGGGTGTAAATGGTACAGATTACTGCCGGCCCAGATTTGCATCTGTCTTTGAGGATAGGTATGCATTTTTAGGAATCCAGCAAACATGGATACGCGTGTGAATATTGGTCAAGCGGATATGGCATTGATAATATCTAACGTATATGGATTATTCGACATTTTTCACGGATTAACTGAGGTTTTCAAAGATGATTATCCGATAAATTTAGCTCAATCCTGAATACCTAGGCACCCAATTAGTTCATCGATCCAGTTATGCATGCTCGTTGTATCATGCTATTATCAGTATTGCATATATGCACTATTAGTATTGGTTATTGTCCAGTTAAAAGTCTACTTTTGGATTATCAGACAAGTTACGTTGTTGTACAAACAAGTGTGCAACTTTGGTTGAAGTCTAGTGTTACCCGCTTTCTGGTCATGTTTTTCGCATAAAGGAAACATACTTTCTAATTTTCTAGAGTGACTTAATGATTTTGTTTATTTATTGCATATTCGGCCCACACTGCTAGCGACGTGCAGTTCTATCGCATCGGAGAGCAGGCAGTGCGCATGGCTTTCTGAACTGGGCCAACAAATGAATCGCGGGAGAAAATAGCCCGGGTCTTCTAAGAAAAAGAGGCACGGATCGATTTGACCGGGTTTCTTCAGTTATGTATTGCCATTTTGGAACACAAACTACGGCCTCGTCATGTTCTGTACTTGCGTACAGATCGAATACGTATGCTGCTTTGAATCAAGCGTACCAAACTAGAAGTAAGGCTAAATTCTTATGAAATCTGCGGATCAGTTGTTCTTTAATTAACTGCAGGTGGAACACAGATTATACACTGAAGTCCGCTGAAAATTTCTGAAACACAGATACAGCTTCAAGCCAATTAGACTGTAACCAGCGCTAATATTTTTGAAAATTGCAGATTAACTGCTCATGCAGTGCGTGTCGACCTCACAGTTTACATGCAATGTCAGCAATTATACAATCTACAGATTCTTTTTTGGCCTGCCTCACATTTTGTTCCATGAAATGGTTCGCAAAATGTATATACACGTTAGGGTGTTGTATTTACCTAATGGTTGTAATTGTAACATTGGTCCATATATAATGAGAAGAGAACCTGCCGGCATGGTCACGCCGTGCAACCCATATCTCCTTTTTCCTAAAACTACTTCATGGTATCAGAGCTAAAAATCCTGACCTAACTTCTTCTTCCGCCCATTTACATCACGGCCGCCGCCGATCCCGTCAGTTGCCCTGATGGCCACATAATCCACTGCAGCGTCCACGGCGATCCATGTCCACGCTGTCGCCCTCGTTCTCGCGATCCTGCAACCAAGGTTCAGAAGACAGAGAACATGAGGCGAGGGTTTTGCGCTGCGTGCAAACTTGCAGCTTTTCTTCATTTCTCATTGCCTTTTATTTCTAGCGATTACATCGTGGCTGGGCACACGATCCCCTCTAACAAACGTGCCATCCCACGCTCAGAGGACCAAGATTATAGGATCACGATCATGTCAACGATGACCGACTCAAACGACCCTAAAACTTAGCTGAAAAACTATCTGACGAAACTGATAGCTAACACCCTTAACTGAACTTATTGACACTCGAACGACTAGATTAACCGACAAACTCCCCTAATCTAGACGCCTTTCACCTTGACGATGCCAATGCGGGTGCGCAGCTCCAAGAACTGTACTCTCCCAAGGGACTTTGTCATGATGTCAGACAGTTGGTCTTCAGTGCGGACGAACTGAACATCAATGTCGCCGTCGTCGACGCACTGACGAATGAAGTGGAAACGGGTCTGAATATGTTTACTCCGGTCGTGGAAGACCGGATTCTTCATCAAGACGATGGCAGACTTGTTGTCGACGCGTAGCTCGACGGTCTCATTGCCATGACCACGCAGCTCAGCGTATAGACACTTCAGCCACACACCCTGGCATGCCGCGGCGGTGGCGGCCACGTACCCTGCCTCGCAGGAAGACAACATGACGATCTTCTGCTTCATCGATTGCCAGGTGATGGGACACCTCCCGAGGAAGTGCAGCACTCCGCTCGTGCTCTTGTGATCGTCAACGTCGCTGGCCATGTCGGCGTCGTTGTACCCTACGATCTTGGCATCTGTGTCTTGGCATGTGTAGCAACACCCAAGTGTGTGTGTCCCGGCGATGTAGCACAACAAATGCTTCACCGCGCTCCAGTGCTCGCCGGTGGGAGCCTCCATGAATCTGCTAACATACCCAACTGCATAGCATATGGCAGGGCGTGTGTGTACAAGGTACCGCAGGCTTCCAACAATGTTGCGGTAGAGAGAGCCGTCCATCTCGACACCTCCTCCTTGTTTGCTCAGCTTCAGCCTTGGCTCCATCGGCACGGCGGTAGGATTGCAGCTGCCCAAGCCCGCTTTCTCCAGTAGCTTGTCAGCATATGCCTCTTGGTAGAAGAGGATGCGTCCCGGCTGCTGGATCACCTCGATGCCAAGATAATACCTCAGCAGCCCCAGGTCGCTCATCTTGAAGATGGACATCATCTGCTGCTTAAACGCGCCAATGGATGTTGTGGAGGCTCCGGTGATGATTAGATCATCAACGCACACGCCGAGAAGGAGACGATATGTTCCGTTCCCGCGTGTGTACACTGCATGTTCTGACGGGCACCTGACAAAGCCGAGGTGAGCGAGGCTGCTATCGAGTTTGGCGTTCCACACGTGAGGTGCCTGGCGGAGTCCGTAGAGCGCCTTCTTCAGGCGCAACACCTTGCCTTCCTTACCCAGCTTGACGAAGCTCGACGGCTGCTCGACATAGGCCTCCTCTTCCAGCTCGCCGTTTAGGAATGCGGACTTCATGTCCAAGTAATGCACCTCCCAGCTCTCCTGCGCGGCGATGGCAAGAAGAAGCCACACAGAATCGAGGCGAGCCACTCGTGCGAACACCTCTTCGAAGTCGATGCCGGTGTGCTGCACATACCCCTTTGCGACTAGGCGTGCCTTATGCTTGACAATGGCTCCCCCCTCGTCGCGCTTGACCTTGAACACCCATTTTAGTCCTATGGCCTTGTGGCCACCAAGAAGCTGGGAGAAGCTCCACGTGATGTTCTCCTTGATGGAGTCCAGTTCCTCCTACATCGTGGCTCGCCAGCATGGCTCCTTCAATGTTTCCTCGATGCCCGCTGGTTCCTCTGCAGAGACGAGCAGGTTTTGCTCTGCTAGGCCAGGTGTGACAGGGTCTGTCTCGAGGATGTTGGTCATACGCCGGTACCGGTGCGGTGCTGCGGCATTAGCGTCGGTGTCAAAGAGTTCTAGGTCTGGCGAGGAAGGGGGCATGGCGAACCACACACCTTCTAGCGTGATAGCAGGTGTCGACGATGATCCCACCTCGATGATGCTCATAGGAGGCGTGTCAACTAGAGATGGCGAAGGCGATGGTGATCTGCCTGCCGTGATAGAGGTTCCACCCTGGTTTTCTGTCACGGCAGAGTCGGTGTTCTCGCACCCTGCAAATTCAGTGACGATGCAGTCCACAAAAAAGTCATCACCATGGGTACCTGCGCCATCAGTGTCGCTGATGAGGATATATACAGGGATTACAATGATTCTAACTGCTTGAACTGGAAGGAAATATTGAGTCAAATCAATGATCACTATCAGATTTAATATCCTTCGGACTAGCGCTAGCGGGAAGGAGAGGGAGGAAGGCAAGGAGTCCGACATGATGATCATCCAAGGATGCGCGAGAGAGGAGCGGGAGGCAGGCGCAATACAAGCAAGGGATATCATCAATAGAAGGAACGTTCAATTTGGACAGACAGAAGTCCTGAAATTGAAACGGACGCGGATTCCTCATACGAACTCTGAATCAAGCAAATAAGCACTTGTTGGAAAGATAATTCCAAGGTCTTTCCAATGAGTACTTCCATGTCTCAAGACCCTGGATAATCCGGCCATGTTTTCAGAAATTCTGCTAAGGACTTCGGGCGCGTCGTTCTGTATGGTGGGCAGATAATCCGGCCTACTAGGGGCAGATAATCCGGCCCTAAAAGTTTCTATCAGATCCAGATGGATCTGACTATATCAGAAACATTTTCATTTTGTGTTTTTCGGATGTTCCGGCGGCCATATAAGCCTGAGAACGCCCTCTATATTAGGTTAGACCATGTTAAAACTATTTTGGAGTTGTTTCTTATTAGAACCCCTGGAATTACCCTGTGATTGAATTATCTACGGCAATTGAGTTTGATCTGTTGTTCCATCGGAAATTAGTAGATTACAAACTCCCGTTCGTGGTTGATGGCTACATGCGCAAGAGCGTGGTGTTGTGAATATCCCATAGGGTTCGAGAGCTGTTGCATCGGCATCAGGGTTCGAGCGGGAGAGTTCATATCTACAGGCTAGTTATCTATCATCCACCATCATTATCACCAACTTCTTGCTGAGAAGATCGGGCCACCCCATATCATCTTGGTATTAGATTTCCTTATTTACTCGGTGAGCATCCACAAATCCATCCATAGATTAGATCATGTTTTTCGTCCTATACAGAAAAAGCCTCACAAAAAAGAATTGACATAGCCTAGATTGCATTTCTTTCGAGTTTTAGTTGCTGATCGTCTATCTCATAGATCCGATCTATAGTAATCCGTAGGAGTCTAGGTTCAATTTTGTTGTTTAGATCTATAGTTGTTCATGTGTGTTCCCCACAAGTTGTTTTTCCGCTGCCACAAGCTCAGATCCGAATCATGCATAGAGTCCTAGTTGTTTACTACTTGACCGAGTCAGAATTAAAAAAAATCCTGCTGACTCTGCCGCGGCACAGAAAACGCCCGCTTTTCTGCCGCGAGTCTGTGTCTGCCACGGATCCGTTTCCTGCCGCGGCATGGTTTCTGCCTGTTTTTCTGCCACGGTACAGAGTGTTTGCCACGACACAATTTTGACCCTTTTTTCTGCCACGACACAGATATAAAAATTGTGGAAGTTTGCAATTTAACCTTTAGCTACATCCATTCTACTTCATAAGTGTAGGAACTTGCCCGTTGAGACTAGTTTCTGCTCTTACAGGTTGCTCGTAGGTTTTGGTGTTGTGCATTATAAATTGTCCGTGATTCATATATATATATATAAGAGAATATCGCAAAAGAAAAAGCAAAAAGAGCAAGAATCAATACAAA
The DNA here is from genome assembly GCA_910589775.1 of Avena eriantha. Lineage (NCBI taxonomy): Eukaryota > Viridiplantae > Streptophyta > Magnoliopsida > Poales > Poaceae > Avena > Avena eriantha. The sequence goes on along the minus strand of OU342743.1, from coordinate 263,700,982 downwards.
AGAAAAAGAGAAAAGAAAAGGAGAATTGAGCAAGAGGCCGAGTGATATCTTTGTGCACCGGTAGATTGAGCAATATTGTGCATGTTTACTTTGAGCTTTGCTAGTGTCTCTCCAGCGTAGTGCAACACTCTTCATAGTTGCATTGCCATGTTTATCTCCACGTGTGTGTTTCTTGGGTTTTGTACGATCAGCACTAGGACTTGTTTGCGGTGTAGTTAGGATACCATACCTACAGCTCCACCATAAATAACCTGTGTGTCTTGTGATCGTTCTCCATACCCTTGATATTCACTTCATCACATCTGTGCATAAGTTGTTGATTAGAATTGGTAAGCATCACTATTCACTTTGGAATGGTAAGATCTGTTTTCTTGTCAGTTTTGAGTGAGTTATGAGAGTTCCACCACCATATTTTGTTTTGTGCACTAATGTATTAATCATGTCTTCTAGTAGTGTTGATGTGACGCATAAAATGGACGCAAGTGATGGTATAGATAATGTGGAGACCTACAATTATAAATTCTTCCACAATTGGTGTTGTAGTGGAACTTCTTGGAAGGAAGAACTCGGTATTTTTGATGGTGACGGTCTTTTACACCATAGTTTGATGATTGGTGAGTGATGTGCTGCTATTACCATTGATAGCAACTCTACTCTTAATTTGATCAGCATTGAAGTTGTACAAAAGCTGCAGCTACCCACATGTGCCCGTGCAGTGCCATATCTTTTCATTCATCATATGGCACATTGCTGATTTCACACATCGCTGATGTTCCAATGACTTTTAAAGAGCATACTGAGATTGTGCGTTGTGATGTATCTCCTATACCACTTGATTCTTGTCACATACTATTGGGAGAACCATGGAGTAGAAGGTTTGAAGCTCAAATATGTCATGATGTTGGAAGGATTTCTTTCAAATGGAACATGAAGAGGCGTGCTTTGCTCAGGATTTCAGCCGACAAATTTCATGAGTATCATCTTCTTCGCAAGGAGAGGACAAAAGAGTTCAGTTTGTCTGCTAAGTACAAGGTCATGATGAATGGTGACATTTCTATTATTTGTCATCTTGAACACGGTGTGCATTACAACCCATGTGAGAATGAGAACCACATAGCCAAACTGAGTGAGAGTGTTATCAAAAGTGAGTTGTGTGATTCCACTAAACATGAGCTTGAGAGCATCCATTCTGAGAGTATGAGAGAAAAAGAAAACATCAGTGTAGTCGATGCTAATACATGTGAGGATATTTATACTAATGTAATCATCACTACTCCTGGTATTGTTTCTTGTGCTATGCAGGTTGCTTTTGAAGAAAGTGATCCATCTATTTTACAACATGCATCATCGGACTGTGCATTGTCACTTGCAGATGATGTCCTAGTGCCTACTAGATGTGAGGAGAACTATTGATATAGGTACTGATTTGGAGCTACAGTCAACATGCGCAACATATTGTGAGTCTATTCCTTTGTTGATGCCTCCTTGTGATTTGCCTTGCACTAATGTTTCAACACCATGTGATAGTTTACCCAATTTTAGTTTTGGTCATGTGGTACTGATTACACATAAAGAAATACTTGCTCGAATACCACCTGCTGATATTGTGTATTCCATCATGCTACATGAACCTATGAGTATGAGTTGTGCTATGGATAAGATTTCTGAAATTTCATGTCTAAATTCTAGCACATATTCTCCTTGTTTCACTTTTAATCTAATTTGTGAATATAGCAAGGATGAAAATTTTCTTGTGGATCACATATGTATTAGTTGTGATAGAATTGCTGAACTGAAACAAGCAGTTTTCAGCCATATATGTAATGTGTCACAAAATGTTTGCTATGGTACAATAGTTCATGTTTGAGATATTCGGGAAATACATTTTGGTCTAGTTGATATATTGCAACCAACACAAGTAATTTTGGTCTAGTTGATATATTGCATGTGTGCTCTTTTCACTAACAACAACCAGAGTCATTGCATGTGTGTTCTCTTCAGAGACCACACATGGATCCACCAGTGTCATTGCGTTTGTGTTATTTTTACTAACAACAACCAGAGTCATTGAAATGTGTGTTCTCTTTAGAGACCACACATGGATCCACTACTGTCATTGCATGTGTGTTCTTTTTACTAACAACAACCAGAGTCATTGCATGTGTATTATTTTCACATACCACACAAGGATCCACTAGTGTCAATGAATCCACCAGTGTCATTGCATGTGTGCTTTCTTCACAATCCACCTATGTATCCACCAGTGTCATTGCATGTGTGTTCTTCTTACTAACAACAACTAGAGTCATTTCATGTGTGTTCTTTTCACATACCACATATGGATCCACCAGTGTCATTGAAATGTGTGTTCTCTTAAGAGACCACCTATGGATCCGCCAGTGTCATTACATGTGTGTTCTTTTTACTAACAACAACCAGAGTCATTCAAATGTGTGTTCTCTTTAGAGACCATACATGGATCCACCAGTGTCATTGCAAGTGTGCTCTCTTCACAATCCACCTATGGATCCACCAGTGTCATTGCATGTGTGTTCTTTTTACTAACAACAACCAGTCATTGCATGTGTGTTCTTTTCACATAACACATATGGATCCACCAGTGTCATTGCATGTGTGTTCTTTTCACAATCCACCTATGGATCCACCAGTGCCATTGCATGTGTGCTCCTTTTACTAACAACAACCAGTGTCATTGCAAGGGTGCTCTCTTCATAGACCACACATGGATCCACCAGTGTCATTGCATGTGTGTTATTTATCCTAACAACAACCAGAGTCATTGCATGTGTGTTCTTTTCACATACCACATATGGATCCACCAGTGTCATTGCATGTGTGTTCTTTTCACAGTCCACCTATGGATCCACCAGTGTCATTGCATGTGTGCTCTTTTCACTAAAAAAACCAGAGTCATTGCATGTGTGTTCTCTTCAGAGGCCACACATGGATCCACCAGTGTCATTGCATGTGTGTTATTTTTACTAACAACAACCAGAGCCATTGAAATGTGTGTTCTCTTTAGAGACCACACATGGATCCACTAGTGTCATTGCATGTGTGTTCTTTTTACTAACAACAACCAGAGTCATTTCATGTGTGTTCTTTTCACATACCACATATGGATCCACCAGTGTCATTGCATGCGTGTTCTTTTCACAATCCACCTATGGATCCACCTGTGTCATTACATGTGTGTTCTTTTTACTAACAACAACCAGAGTCATTCAAATGTGTGTTCTCTTCAGAGACCACACATGGATCCACTACTGTCATTGCAACTGTGCTCTCTTCACAATCCACCTATAGATCCACCACTGTCATTGCATGTGTGTTCTTTTTACTAACAACAACCAGAGTCATTGCATGTGTGTTCTTTTCACATACCACATATGGATCCACCAGTGTCATTGCATGTGTGTTATTTTCACAATCCACCTATGGATCCACAAGTGTCATTGCATGTGTGCTCTTTTTACTAACAACAACCAGTTTCATTGCAAGTGTGCTCTCTTAAGAGACCAAACATGGATCCACCAGTGTCATTGCATGTGTGTTCTTTTTCCTAACAACAACCAGAGTCATTGCCGGTGTGTTCTTTTCAAATACCACCTATGGATCCACCAGAGTAATTGCATGTGTGCTCTTTTCACAATCCACCTATGGATCCACCAGTGTCATTGCATGTGTGTTATTTTCACCACCTATGGATCCACCAGTGTCATTGCATGTGTGCTCTTTTCACTAACAACAACCAGAGTCATTGCATGTGTGTTCTCTTCAGATACCACACATGGATCCACCAGTGTCCTTGTATGTGTGTTCTCTTTACTAACAATAACCAGGGTCATTGCATGTGTGTTATTTTCACATACCACACATGGATCCACTAGTGTCATTAAATCCACCAGTCTCATTGCATGTGTGCTCTCTTCACAATCCACCTATGTCTCCACAAGTGTCATTGCATGTGTGTTCTTTTCACAATCCACCTATGGATCCGCCAGTGTCATTACATGTGTGTTCTTTTTCCTAACAACAACCAGAGTCATTCAAATGTGTGTTCTCTTTAGAGACCATACATGGATCCACCAGTGTCACTGCAAGTGTGCTCTCTTCACAATCTACCTATGGATCCACCAGTGTCATTGCATGTGTGTTCTATTTACTAACAACAACCAGAGTCATTGCATGTGTGTTCTTTTCACATAACACATATGGATCCACCAGTGTCATTGCATGTGTGTTCTTTTCACAATCCACCTATGGATCCACCAGTGCCATTGCATGTGTGCTCCTTTTACTAACAACAACCAGTGTCATTGCAAGGGTGCTCTCTTCATAGACCACACATGGATCCACCAATGTCATTGCATGTGTGTTATTTATCCTAACAACAACCAAAGTCATTACCTGTGTGTTCTTTTCACATACCACATATGGATCCACCAGTGTCATTGCATGTGTGTTCTTTTCACAGTCCACCTATGGATCCACCAGTGTCATTGTATGTGTGCTCTTTTCACTAAAAAAACCAGAGTCATTGCATGTGTGTTCTCTTCAGAGGCCACACATGGATCCACCAGTGTCATTGCATGTGTGTTATTTTTACTAACAACAACCAGGGTCATTGAAATGTGTGTTCTCTTTAGAGACCACACATGGATCCACTAGTGTCATTGCATGTGTGTTCTTTTTACTAACTACAACCAGAGTCATTGCATGTGTGTTCTTTTCACATACCACATATGGATCCACGAGTGTCATTGCATGCGTGTTCTTTTCACAATCCACCTATGGATCCACCTGTGTCATTACATGTGTGTTCTTTTTACTAACAACAACCACAGTCATTCAAATGTGTGTTCTCTTCAGAGACCACACATGGATCCACCAGTGTCATTGCAACTGTGCTCTCTTCACAATCCACCTATAGATCCACCAGTGTCATTGCATGTGTGTTCTTTTTACTAACAACAACCAGAGTCATTGCATGTGTGTTCTTTTCACATACCACATATGGATCCACCAGTGTCATTGCATGTGTGTTATTTTCACAATCCACCTATGGATCCACAAGTGTCATTGCATGTGTGCTCTTTTTACTAACAACAACCAGTTTCATTGCAAGTGTGCTCTCTTAAGAGACCAAACATGGATCCACCAGTGTCATTGCATGTGTGTTCTTTTTCCTAACAACAACCAGAGTCATTGCCGGTGTGTTCTTTTCAAATACCACCTATGGATCCACCAGAGTAATTGCATGTGTGCTCTTTTCACAATCCACCTATGGATCCACCAGTGTCATTGCATGTGTGTTATTTTCACCACCTATGGATCCACCAGTGTCATTGCATGTGTGCTCTTTTCACTAACAACAACCAGAGTCATTGCATGTGTGTTCTCTTCAGATACCACACATGGATCCACCAGTGTCCTTGTATGTGTGTTCTCTTTACTAACAATAACCAGGGTCATTGCATGTGTGTTATTTTCACATACCACACATGGATCCACTAGTGTCATTAAATCCACCAGTCTCATTGCATGTGTGCTCTCTTCACAATCCACCTATGTCTCCACAAGTGTCATTGCATGTGTGTTCTTTTCACAATCCACCTATGGATCCGCCAGTGTCATTACATGTGTGTTCTTTTTACTAACAACAACCAGAGTCATTCAAATGTGTGTTCTCTTTAGAGACCATACATGGATCCACCAGTGTCATTGCAAGTGTGCTCTCTTCACAATCCACCTATGGATCCACCAGTGTCATTGCATGTGTGTTCTATTTACTAACAACAACCAGAGTCATTGCATGTGTGTTCTTTTCACATAACACATATGGATCCACCAGTGTCATTGCATGTGTGTTCTTTTCACAATCCACCTATGGATCCACCAGTGCCATTGCATGTGTGCTCCTTTTACTAACAACAACCAGTGTCATTGCAAGGGTGCTCTCTTCATAGACCACACATGGATCCACCAGTGTCATTGCATGTGTGTTATTTATCCTAACAACAACCAAAGTCATTTTATGTGTGTTCTTTTCACATACCACATATGGATCCACCAGTGTCATTGCATGTGTGTTCTTTTCACAATCCACCTATGGATCCACCAGTGTCATTGTATGTGTGCTCTTTTCACTAAAAAAACCAGAGTCATTGCATGTGTGTTCTCTTCAGAGGCCACACATGGATCCACCAGTGTCATTGCATGTGTGTTATTTTTACTAACAACAACCAGAGTCATTGAAATGTGTGTTCTCTTTAGAGACCACACATGGATCCACGAGTGTCATTGCATGTGTGTTCTTTTTACTAACTACAACCAGAGTCATTGCATGTGTGTTCTTTTCACATACCACATATGGATCCACGAGTGTCATTGCATGCGTGTTCTTTTCGATATCCACCTATGGATCCACCTGTGTCATTACATGTGTGTTATTTTTACTAACAACAACCAGAGTCATTCAAATGTGTGTTCTCTTCAGAGACCACACATGGATCCACCAGTGTCATTGCAACTGTGCTCTCTTCACAATCCACCTATAGATCCACCAGTGTCATTGCATGTGTGTTCTTTTTACCAACAACAACCAGAGTCATTGCATGTGTGTTCTTTTCACATACCACATATGGATCCACTAGTGTCATTGCATGTGTGTTATTTTCACAATCGACCTATGGATCGACAAGTGTCATTGCATGTGTGCTCTTTTTACTAACAACAACCAGTTTCATTGCAAGTGTGCTCTCTTAAGAGACCAAACATGGATCCACCAGTGTCATTGCATGTGTGTTCTTTTCACATACCACCTATGGATCCACCAGAGTAATTGCATGTGTGCTCTTTTCAAAATCCACCTATGGATCCACCAGTGTCATTGCATGTGTGTTCTTTTCACCACCTATGGATCCACCAGTGTCATTGCATGTGTGCTCTTTTCACTAACAACAACCAGAGTCATTGCATGTCTGTTCTCTTCAGAGACCACACATGGATCCACCAGTGTCATTGTATGTGTGTTCTCTTTACTAACAATAACCAGGGTCATTGCATGTGTGTTATTTTCACATACCACACATGGATCCACTAGTGTCATTAAATCCACCAGTCTCATTGCATGTGTGCTCTCTTCACAATCCACCTATGTCTCCACAAGTGTCATTGCATGTGTGTTCTTTTTACTAACAATAAGTACAGTCATGTCACGTGTCTTCTTTTTACATACCACATATGGATCCACCAGTGTCATTGAAATGTGTGTTCTCTTCAGAGACCACACATGGATCCACCAGTGTCATTGCATGTGTGTTCTTTTCACAATCCACCTATGGATCCACCAGTGTCATTGCATGTGTGTTCTTTTTACTAACAACAAGAAGAGTCATTCAAATGTGTGTTCTCTTCAGAGACCAGACATGGATCCACCAGTGCCATTGCAAGTGTGCTCTCTTCACAATCCACCTATGGATCCACCAGTGTCATTGCATGTGTGTTGTTTTTACTAACAACAACCAGAGTCATTGCATGTGTATTCTTTTCACATACCACATATGGATCCACTAGTGTCATTGCATGTGTGTTCTTTTCACAATCCACCTATGGATCCACTAGTGTCATTGCATGTGGGCTCTTTTGACTAACAACAACCAGTGTCATTGCAAGTGTGCTCTCTTCAGAGACCACATATGGATCCACCAGTGTCATTGCATGTGTGTTCTTTTGACAATCCACCTATGGATCCACCAAGTGTCATTACATGTGTTTTTCTTACTTACAACAACCAGAGTCATTGCATGTGTGCTCTTTTCACAATCGACATATGGATCCACCAGTGTCATTGCATGTGTGTTCTTTTCACAATCCACCTATGGATCCACCAGTGTCATTGCATGTGTGTTATTTTTACTAACAACAACTAGAGTCATTGAAATGTGTGTTCTCTTTAGAGACCACACATGGATCCACTAGTGTCATTGCATGTGTGTTCTTTTTACTAACAACAACCAGAGTCATTGCATGTGTGTTATTTTCACATACCACACATGGATCCACTAGTGTCATTGAATCCACCAGTGTCATTGCATGTGTGCTCTCTTCACAATCCATCTATGTATCCACCAGTGTCATTGCATGTGTGTTTTTTTACTAACAACAACTAGAGTCATTTCATGTGTGTTCTTTTTACATACCACATATGGATCCACCAGTGTCATTGAAATGTGTGTTCTCTTCAGAGACCACACATGGATCCACCAGTGTCATTGCATGTGTGTTCTTTTTACTAACAACAACCAGAGTCATTGAAATGTTTGTTCTTTTCACATACCACATATGGACCCACCAGTGTCATTGCATGTGTGTTCTTTTCACAATCCACCTATGGATCCACCAGTATCATTGCATGTGTGTTCTTTTTACTAACAACAACCAGAGTCATTCAAATGTGTGTTCTCTTTAGAGACCACACACGGATCCACCAGTGTCATTGCAAGTGTGCTCTCTTCACAATCCACCTATGGAGCCACCATTGTCATTGCATGTGTGTTCTTTTTACTAACAACAAACAAAGTTATTGCATGTGTGTTCTTTTCACATACCACATATGGATCCACCAGTGTTATTGCATGTGTGTTATTTTCACAATCCACCTATGGATCCACCAGTGTCATTGCATGTGTGCTCTTTTTACTAACAACAACCAGTGTCATTGCAAGTGTGCTCTCTTCAGAGACCACACATGGATCCACCAGTGTCATTGCATGTGTGTTCTTTTTACTAACAACAACCAGAGTCATTGTATGTGTGTTCTTTTCACATACCACACATGGATCCACCAGTGTCCTTGCATGTGTGTTCATTTCACAATCCACCTATGGATCCACCAGTGTCATTGCATGTGTGCTCTTTTTACTAACAACAACCAGTATCATTGCAAGTGTGCTCTCTTCAGAGACCACACATGGATCCACCAGTGTCATTGCATGTGTGTTCTTTTTCCTATCAACCAGAGTCATTGCATGTGTGTTATTTTCACATACCACATATGGATCCACCAGTGTCATTGCATGTGTGTTCTTTTCACAATCCACCTATGGATCCACCAGTGTCATTGCATGTGTGTTTTTTTACTAACAACAACTAGAGTCATTGCAGGTGTGCTCTTTTCACAATCCACATATGGATCCACTAGTGTCATTGCATGTGTGTTCTTTTCACAATCCACCTATGGATCCACCAGTGTCATTGCATGTGTGCTCTTTTCACTAACAACTACTAGAGTCATAGCATGTGTGTTCTGTTCAGAGACCACACATGGATCCACCAATGTCATTGCATGTGTGTTCTCTTTACTAACAACAACCAGAGTCATTGCATGTGTGTTATTTTCACATACCACACATGGATCCACTAGTGTCATTGAATCCACCAGTGTCATTGCATGTGTCCTCTCTTCACAATCCACCTATGTATTGATGACCCACAAGTAAAAGGGGTGTATCGCAGTATTTTTGAGGGAAGTGAAACCCAATTTATTGATTCGACACAAGGGGAGCCAAAGAATATTTATAAGCCTTAACAACTGAGTTGTCAATTCAGCTGCACCTGGAAACAATCTTGCTCACAACAGTTTATCAGTAGCAACAGTTTTGTAGTAGGAATAGCAGAGTAACAGGAGTAGCAAAGCAAAGAAAATAGTAACAAAAGCAGTAATAGTGGGATTCGAGTGCGGTAGGCATAGGGATGGATGGACGGGGGTTGCATGGACAAGACAATTCACATAATAATCAGAACATAGGGCAATTGCAGATAAATAAGATCAAGTCCCCAAGTACTAGATAATCTTAGGCATGTTCCATATATAGTCATACGTGCTCGCAATGAGAACTTGCACAACATCTTTTGTCCTGCCAACCCGTTTGCAGCGGGGCCTCTAGGGAACTACTGGCAATTAAGGTGCTCCTTTTAATAGAGCACCGGAGCAAAGCATTAACACTCCGTGAACACATGTGATCCTCACATCAAAGCCTTTCCCTTCTGGTTATCCCGATTTCTGTTACTTCGGGGCCATAGGTTCCGGACAACAACGTGTGTATACAACTTGTAGATAAGACCCAAAAAATACTATCATAATGAATCAATTATAAGTTCAGATCTGAAATCATGGCACTCGGGCCCTAGTGACAAGCATTAAGCACAACAAGTTGCAACAAAGTCATAAAGCACTAATAAAAGATACTAGGCACCATGCCCTAACAATCTGATGCCATTACATGAACGATCTCATCCAATCCCTACCATCCCCATAGCCTACATCGGGGGATTACTCACTCATAGATGGGGAAACATGGATGGTTGATGGAGAAGCAATGGTGATGACGATGGCGATGATCTCCTCCAATTCCTCGTCCCTGCAGGGTGCCAGAACGGAGTTTCTGGTGCTGTTTCGTGGAATCTGGTGGTGGCGGCGGAGCGGAACTCCTTCTGAAAAACGTCGAACCCCCCAAAGTTTTTAGGTCAGAAGGCTCCTTATAGGCGAAGAGAGAGACAGAGGGGGTGCCTGGGGGGCCCACACCACCTCCTAGCGCGGCCTGGCCCGCGCCACCAGGTGGTGTGGCCACCCCAGGGCTCTTCTCTGTCTCGTATTCTGGCTCCTGGAGTCTTCGGGTGAAATAGGATTTTTGGCATATTTTTCGGGATTTTTCCTGATAGTTGATTTTTTGCACAAAAAGTAGACACCAAGGCAATTCTGCTGAAAACGACGTCAGTTCGCATTAGTTGCTTCCAAATCACACAAGTATAGAGGAGAAACAATAGCAAAAGTGTTCAGGAAAGTAGATACGTTTTGGACGTATCAACTCCCCCAAGCTTAGCTTATTGCTTGTCCTCAAGCAATTCAGTTGAAAACTGAGTGCGATAAAAGAACTTTCACGAACACATTTGCTTCATATGATGCAAATATTCTTAGCAATGTGATCAACTACTTAGACAATCCATAATAAAGAGTATGCAACTGAGTCTACTTAATAGTCATTGCAAGCTATGATGAGATTCCAACTCAATAATAATAAGTAGCATGAAACACGAACATAAGCAACATTACAATGCTCATAGAAAGGTATGATAGAGTGGTATCTCGCTTGCCTTTGATTATGAATGCCAAGGCACCTCTGAAGTTCAAGTGATGACTAGAAGTAAAGATATCAAAGATACAAGCATCAAAGTCATAACACAAATAATCAAGTAATGAAACAAACACAAAGAATGACAACTATGCTCTCAAGAACGTGCTCAAAGAATATGTGGAGACTCAACAAGTAGAAGAAAAAGTTTTGAATAATTTGAAAGGCTTCCAAATGCTGAAAGTATGGTACTCGTTAGCTTTGAGCTCTCATTGCCCCTATCATAAGCATCTTGAATGTGGTTAAGGTGAAAGTGACACAACTAAGAGGATATGCTTGACAAGTTATAAATCGAAGTCTCATGCCCCTTACTTACGAAGACCGATCCTCATGCTACTCAACTTCAGTCACAAGTAAGCTCTTGTCATTGTAAGTACATACGTATCATAGAGAACCACCAACGGGGTACCCCTTGCACATGACACGGGAGCTATCCCATGATCAAAATACAAGGCAAGCAGACAATGAGCATCTCGGCGATCTTTTTATTTACTATGTGCATAGATTTTTATTGAGGATGCTTCATAGAATGCTCATTATGGTTATGCTGCAAGTTTCCACCATGATTAGGCATGGCTCAGGCTAGCGGCCCAGGCGTTTCTCTAACATACATACAAACTCCATGATCTTACAAGTTCCACTTTTATTTCACACTGCCGGGATCCATAAGCAAAAGAACATGATATCAACTAGGTACAAAGTACCTATGAAGTGTTGAAAGTGGTCCCCATGATACATGGTTCTGCTAACTTCAACTCATAAAGCGCAAGCATATGCACAACAAAGAAGGACGCAATGGTTCAGGTTTATTAAGTGCAAGAAAATAAAGTGTGCCATCAAGTTCGTGAGAGCTTTACTAACTAACTTTCTCATAACAAGCAAACATTTTATTCGGAAGAAAACAAGGCATATTGAATATGCACGGAAGTAGCAAATGATGCTAATGGGTAGGTAAGGTGGACACTTTGGAAATATTTGGTTTGGGGAGTTGGGAACTTGAGTAAAACACTCAGTGGAAGTGAAGGCTAGCAATAGTAAGGGAGCGACAAACGAGAGAGCAATAGCTGTCATTATCATGCTTGCAACAAAACAGGACTACTCATGGCATGAAAGTGATTCAAGTTCCTCAAGGAAAAATAATTCATCGAGGCTCAACTGATTATTACAGTCATGAGCATGCGTGAGCATGTGCCAAGTCAATCAAATGAAACATTCAGAGGAGGATACCACGGTGTCATACCAATTTATGAATAGAGTAATACAAGCAAACATTCATGAGACATGCTACAAACTATTAGCGAGCTGGAGCTAATCATAAGAAAGCAAGAACTACTAAGCATCCGAAGAAAACATGCACTCTACATGAACAGACTAAGCACGCCCACAGTGATGAGTATATGTAAGAAAATGAAAACAAATAGAGTTCGTTACCAACCTCTTACCATGCCTCAAGTTGTCATTGCTCCTCATTATTGCTCTTCACTTGTGTGGCTTGAATAAAAATATGAAACCAATATTCCACTGAGAACTGCCGAACCCTATAGCAAACTCGCAAAAACCAAAGAAGAACGACAAATATTTTTGGTGTTTTTGATTTTTAAACAAGAACCAAAAGGGAAAAACAAAGCAAAATCTTTTTGGATTTTTCGAATAGTTTAAAACAAAGCAAACAGGGAAAAACAAACCAAGGCAAAAAGAAGAAGCAAACCAAAGAGAAACAACAAAAATATTTTTGGTCTTTTTGTGTTTTTAGAAAGCAAAAACAAAGAAGAGCGAAAACTACAAAGAGAACGAAAACATGAATATACAAAGTATCGACGCAACATGATGTGGAGATGAGTGCGGTGTCGGTGTACCTCCCCCCAAGCTTAGGCTTTTGGCCTAAGTGGGTATCAATCCCAAGCTGGCCAGGATGAAGTGTCACCAGGGTACGACGAGGAGGTATCCTCGTCCTGGTGCGAGCTCGAGTATGCCCCTCCGAAATGTGCGGAGTAATCATAGGAGGGCGCATCCTCCTGGTGCTGCTCGTGGAAACCCAACAAGCGAAGTTGCTCGTCCACCTCCTCCTTGGAGCGTGACCACGGTCTCATGTGAACACTAAAAAAAGCAGGTTGTGGCAAAAGGATCTCCCTTTCATCCCCGTCAGTGAAAAGCATCCTATATACTAGATTGTTCAAATCAGAGGTAGCAGTGACAAAGTGATGAGTTTTCATGGCAACAAGGTCGAGCCTCTGTGGTGCTAGCATAACATCAGCGGGATCCACTGAAAGACCTAATGCATTGACTACACGCGAGGCAATGATGCCCCCATAGATAGGCCCCCTAGCAGCTAGGCGGCGAGCAATAAGCGAGCCAAGATTGTACCGAGTATCATTGTTGAGCGCAGCAGCAAGGAATGCTAAATGATAGTTGGAGATATTGCTAGTGTTCTCCCTACCCAAAACACTAGTGGCAAGATAGTATGCAAAATATCTAAGAGCAGGGAGTTGGATATTTCTTATCTTTCCGCGCTGCGCCACGCGGTCATCATAATTGGTCACCCCTCAGTAAAGCTCCAAAAAATCAGCGGGTCACCCTTGAATTTTCTTCATGGTCCCTGTCATACGCACACCTACAATACTGCAAAATCTCTCCAAAGGCATGGTGAAGGGCATATCATAGATTTTAAAAGAGACAGTAGATTGATAGGATGTGTTAGTAAATGAGAAGCTCTCAACAAAAGTTTTGGTGAGCATAGCGTATTGTGCACTCTCATCTTGCATATAAGAGGTCAAGCCAACCCTCTCAATAAATAGCAAGAAATCATCAAGAATACATGCAGCTTGCAAGAAAGTAAAACAAGGAAAAGAGGATGGGTGAGCATCTCCATCATCCCTTTCACTGCCAATACGTGTTGCAATGAGGTCTTCATTGTATGACGGCCTAGCTTGAGAGGCTGTTCTTGAGGGCCTCGACCTCCTAGGTGCATCACTCTCAAATATCTCTCCAAATGTATGGTTGTTCATGGCTTGGTATTCTGAAATTTAAACACATATTAAACAAGTGATTACAAAGTAAATATAATGAAGCATTCTACTCATAGGGACTTGCAAGAGGCCTAAACATGCATCAAAACTATATCTCTAAGCATCAAACAAGCTTACAAGCTCTCATAACTAGTCACCTACAATAGAAAAATACTCAACATACAATCCACTAAACACAAATCTACTTGGACAAGGGGAGGAGTCACATACCAGGGAACAAATGCTCCAAATTTCAGCAAGAAAGATGGGCTGAGCAAGGATATCGAAGAAATCGAGAGCAAGCACAGAAAGAAAGAGATTTTGAGCTATGAACTGGAGCTTACTAGGGAGAGAGAAGAAAGTGGCAGGTGAGAGAAGTAGTGGGGGGCCAGGGGTGGCCCACACCAAGGCATGACGCCACCCAGGGCTGGCCACGCCACCACATGGTGTGCCTGCCTGGTGGGCCCCCTGGTACCTACCAGGTACTCCTCTGCCCCTTTTTCATGTAAAAATTTAATATGAATTTTTTGGAATTTTTCGAGACACTTTATTTTTGGGCAATTTTCAGAAATAGAAGAATGATTTTTCTGACAGACAGATTTTTTTCTTTTGGAAACATGATGCAAGGACTAAACAAGGCTAGAACTACAGAAGTTCTAGCATGCAAGCAACTAACAACAAAAATAAAACTAAACGAAAGCAAAAACTAAAATGCAAAGGATAGAAATAAACGGAGATAATCATAATGGAAACATTGTTTTGTTCAATGGAATCCTTTTGTTAGCAAGGTTGATCAAGTCTTGCTACCAAAACAATTGCATATGAAACAAAACTTTGTACTCCACTAATGATTATGTTACCTCAACCTTGATAGCAATGGTCCCAATCATAATAGTTTCAAATTTTTCTCTTTGTATGGGACAATATATTTCTCCAACTTGAATGCCTTCAACATGTTCAATTGAATTCAAGCCATAAGTCCTTTCAATCTTCTTGGGGAAATAGACAGTATGTTCCTTGTCATCAACATTGAAGGTCACCTTTCCTTGATTACAATTAATAACAGCTCCTACAGTATTAAGAAAAGGTCTCCCAAGAATAATAGACATATTATCATCTTCAGGCATTTCAGGCACAACAAAATCAGTTAATATCAAGCAATTGTGAGCCACTTGAATAGGTACATCCTCACATATACCCACAGGGATAGTGGTAGATTTATCAGCCATTTGCAAAGATATATCAGTTGGTATCAATTTTTCAAGCTGAAGCCTCTTATAGAGAGAAAAAGGCATAACACTAACTCCAGCTCCCAAATTACACAAAGCAGTTCTAACATAACTGTTCTTAATAGAGCAAGGGATAGTTGGAATCCCTGGGTCTCCAAGTTCCTTAGGAACCTTACCATTGAAGGAATAATTAGCAAGTAGAGTAGAGATTTCTTCATTAGGGATCTTCCTTTTATTAGAGACAATGTCCTTCATATACTTTGAGTAAGGAGGCAATTTAATAGCATCAGTCAAAGGTATTTGCAAGAAAAAAGGCTTGATCCACTCACAAAACTTATTATAGTGTTCATCTTCCTTTGACTTGTGTTTCTTATCAGGGAAAGGCATAGGTTTTTGGACCCAAGGTTCTCTTTCACTACCATGTTTCTTAGCAATAAAATCTTCTTTGGTGTATTTAGTAGTCTTAGTGTAGTTTTCAGGTTCTTCTTCAACTTTTTCTTCATTAGGCACTTCATTTTCTTCATTACCACTTTCAGTTTCAGCATCATAGATAGATATACTATTAGGATCTACAGCAGGTTCAGAGGGTTCTACAACAGTTTTATGTTTCTTTTTCCTTTTCTTATGAGTAGAACCACTATTTTCAGCTTGTTGAGAATCCCGCTCAATTCTTTTGGGATGCCCCTCAGGATATAGAGGATCCTAGGTAGTAGCACCACTTCTAGTTCTAATTTCATAAGCATGTTTTTCTTTAGCAGCATTAACTAGCAAGTCGTTTTGCACTTTAACGAGTTAATCTATTTGAGTTCGAACCATTTGAAAGTGTTTAACAATCATTTTAACATCATTAGAGGTTCTTTCTACAATATATTTCAACTCAACAATAGCTCTAGTGTTTTCCATTAGATGATTTTGCACCCTTTTATTAAAGTTATCTTGCTTAACAATAAAGACATCAAATTCTTCTAAGCATTGATCGGGAGGTTTCAAGTAAGGGATATCACCTTCATCAAAGTGTTGGAGAGAGTGTACCTCAATAGTGGGTGAGTAGGGAATAGGCTTTCATAATTCTTCTATAGGAGGTAAATTCTTGACATCTGCAAGTTTAATTCCCTTTTCCTTAAGACATTTCTTAGCTTCCTTCATCACTTCATCATTTAATTCAATAACTCCCCTCTTCTTTGACGTTGGAATAGGCACAAGAATAGATGGTTCAGGTACAATTACTTCAGGTATAGCTTGTTTAGGAGGAGTCCAATCTTCATAATTCTTGCTTATTTTAGCCATTAATTCCTCAGCTTCCTTTGGAGTCCTATTCCTGAAAACACAATCAGCACAACTATCTAGGTATGTCCTAGATTCTTCGGTTAGTCCATTATAAAATATATCAAGAAGCTCATTCTTAGGTAATGGACTTCCAGCCTGTGCATGAATCAAAGCACAAAACCTTGCCCAAGATTCGGGCAATACCTCTTTTTCTCCCTGTTTGAAATCAAAAAGTTCCTGCAAAATAGCATGTCTAGCACTGGGAGGAAAATATTTCTACAGGAAAGTACTAATCAAGCACTCAGGGGTATCAATAGATCTAGGAGGTAAATTACTAAACCAAGTTTTAGCTTCTCCTTTCTGTGAAAAAGGGAAAATCTTAGCAACAAAATAAGTACGCATCTTAATATCATCAGAAAACAAGCCACTCGTAGTAGAAAGTTCATTCATATGTGCTACCGCACTTTCATTCTTAGTCCCACAAAAAGGTTCTTTCTCGACAATAACTATGTAAGATAGATCGAAAGAGAAATCATAATCTTCATCTATAATGTTTATGGGAGAAGCAGCAAACTTAGCATCAAGAGATAATTTGGGTCTAATAGTACGCCTCTCAAGGAGACTCTTAGCAGCGCTCCTATCATGGGCGTTCTTACATTCTTCAATAAACTCATCGGTCATCTCAACATAATCTTCTTCAGTATCATAACTCTCACTAGACTCAGGTGAGCTAACGGGTGTGGTAGTGTTTTCATTAGGAGTTTCGGTATTTCCAGCTATAGTTCTAGCAATCGTAGCATCTAGGAACGGACCTAATGAACCACTCTTATCAAGCACAGTAGAAGCAACATCATAAGTATCAAAAGTTTCAGATTCAGCAGTAGTAGCAGTGTGTGTAGCATGTGTATGTGGTGGTGTAACGAGCTTACTTATAACAGATGGTGAATCAAGAGCAGCAGAGGTGTTCAGAATCGTACCTCTTCTTGTAGTGGATGGTAAAATAGGAAACTTTCCATCACGAGACTTACCCATGATGGATGGATAGCAGCGAACAATACAGAATCCAAGTGAACTTGATAAATAAAGCTATGCTCCCCGGCAATGGCGCCAGAAAATAGTCTTGATGACCCACAAGTATAGGGGGTGTATCGCAGTATTTTTGAGGGAAGTGAAACCCAACTTATTAATTCGACACAAGGGGAGCCAAAAAATATTTATAAGCCTTAACAACTAAGTTGTCAATTCAGCTGCACCTGGAAACAATCTTGCTCACAACAGTTTATCAGTAGCAACGGTTTTGTAGTAGGAATAGCAGAGTAACAGCAGCAGCAAAGCAAAGACAATAGTAACAAAAGCAGTAACCATGGGATTCAAGTGCGGTAGGCATAGGGATGGATGGACGGGGGTTGCATGGACAAGACAATTCACATAACAATCAGAACATAGGGCAATTGCAGATAAATAAGATAAAGTACCCAAGTACTAGACAATCCTAGGCATGTGTTCCATATATAGTCATACGTGCTCGCAATGAGAACTTGCACAACATCTTTTGTCCTGCCAGCCCGTTTGTAGCGGGCCTCTAGGGAACTACTGGCAATTAAGGTGCTCCTTTTAATAGAGCACCGGAGCAAAGCATTAACACTCCGTGAACACATGTGATCCTCACATCAAAGCCTTTCCCTTCCGGTTATCCCGATTTCTGTCACTTCGGGGCCATAGGTTCCGGACAACAAC